>CM070770.1:103156001-103812969 GCA_036346955.1 Dipus sagitta | reverse complement strand
TGATTATTTGAAAGATGCTTACTTTTTCTCCCTAGCATTTCAGGCTCCTTTTCTAGTAAGTCATCTGTAGGTTCAGGAAATGTGCCCATTAATTCCTGTAATCACCTTGACAACAAGAATTTTCTGTAAGTAATGTTTCTTGGGAACAATTGGTAAGGCAGGTAGCATTGTGAGGAACATGTCTCATTAGATGAAATATACATTTGTGGTGTTGAGAAACGTTGTTCATTCAAACTAGTCGTAGTTTCCGGATCCATAATCTGTTTACCTGCTTAAACATTATAGCCTCGGAAATTTCTGTAGAAACATTCTTTTCCTAGTTAATCGTTGGTGATTGAATACATACATGTGAATTGGATTCCTCTGTTACTACTGAGAAGGGGAAAATGAAAGCAAAAAGAAGCAGCAGTAATAAACTTATAATAATTCTAAAAATTCCAAGGAAAAGATAAAAAGTAATAGCGCAAACTGTCAGGCAACAGGCACTCCAGGAGGCGGCTGAAAGGCTTCTTGGCCCTGCCAAAGAACGACTCGGATACCACCGCTGAACGGTGTCCCCTCCGCGTCACACTCCAGAGCTGACCGTTGCTGCCATTTGGCCACCGCCAACTGGGGACTTGAGCCTGGGTCCTTAGGCTTCGCAGGCAAGTGCCTTAACTGCTAGGCCATTTCTCCAGCCTTGAATTTTACACACTAAATTTCAAGTCTCCACCCCTCTCCTCACAAGCCTCCCCCCCACACCTAGTGGTGGTCCTCCTCCTCTGTAGCAGGCAGCGTGGTGAAGAATTGGAATGGGGGCTGAGTCTAAGCTTAGCTTCTTAGTGGCTTTGTGACTTGTCCTCACGTGTAGTCTGTATACTGGGGAGTGACGATGTGCCCCACAGATGTGGAAACATGGTGACAGTGAAGAGTCCAGCACAGAAGGTGCTTGAGACAGTGCCTGGAACTTGTTAAGGGCTTCTTAAAATGTTTTGCAACTTACAAGATGCTGATCGGGGCTGGAGAGATGCCTCCGGGGCCCTCGGCAAGGCCCTGCATTCCCGCTCCCTTCTCTGCAGAAGTTGGGTGTGTGGCCCTGTCATCTCCACTCCTACCCCTGAGGACAAGCTTGTCCAGTGTCCAGTTCCCTTGCCTGTCCATGCTGTATGGAAGCTGGGCTCAGATGATTAACCAAGGACAGAGCCACAGGCTGCACTGGGCCTTAGACGGCTTAGCCTGGGGACACAAAGATACCTCATTGGGTCAATGTTTGATGAATTTCAGAACTTTCCCCTGTAGTGGCCTAGCAGCACGGTTAAAGGTCAGTGGGGGCTGAGTGGGGGTGACATTTATTAATGTGTTACTTAGGAGGGGGCTGGACTAAGCTTTGGCAAGGACCCACTTGACCCAGGAACTTTTCCTGTGATCCCAGTTGGTGATGTCAGCTCTCTGTGCACATCTCATTATGTATCAGGGACTTCAGTCTGCACAAAAATCAGTAAAGAGGGCTGAAGAGATGGCTTAATGGTTAAGGCACTTGTCTGCAAAGCCTAAGGACCCAGGTTTGACTCCCCAGGACCCACGTAAGCCAGATGCACATAGTGGTGCATGTGTCTGGAGTTTGTTTGCAATGGCTGGAGAACCTTGTGTGCCCATCCTCTACCTACCTACCTATCTATCTCTGTTTCTACCTCTCAATAAAAAAACAAATAAAATGAAATATTTTTTAAAAATCAGTAAAGCTGGGCGTGGTGGCGCACACCTTTAATCCCAGCACTTGGGAGGCAGAGGTAGAAGGATTGCTGTGAGTTTGAGGCCACCCTGACACTACACAGTTAATTCCAGGTCAGCCTGGACCAGAGTGAGACCCTACCTCAAAAAAAAAAAAAAAAAATCAGTAAAGAGGTCACTCTGTTGCCCTTGGGGCTCTCCCAGACATGGAAGCAAGTCTCTGAACAGCCAAGGGACAGAAGTGAGGCCAGCAGAGCTGAGGCCTGAGCCCTGCACCTGCCCTAATCTGACTTCAGCTTCCTCATATCTGCTCGTCCACATTGCAGGGTGCCAGGTGCTGGTTTCTTTAAGAGTGTCAGTATTTGGCAAGTCTCCACCATATTTACTGTGGGGTACGATGTTTTTAAGTTTATTTTTATTTATTTATTTGAGAGAGAGAGATAAAGAGGCAGAGAGCGGGAGGGGGAGAATAGGCACACTAGGGCCTCCAGCCACTGCAAACAAACTCCAGGCACATGCACCCCCTTGCGCATCTGGCTTATATGGGTCCTGGAGAATTGAACTGAGGTCCTTTGGCTTTGCAGGCAAACATCTTAACCGCTAAGCCATCTCTCCAGCCTGTGGGGTACGATTTTTGAGACAGGACCTTGCTGTGAAACCCAGGCTGGGCCTTGAACTTGCAATGCTGTCCTTCACCTCCCTAGGGCTGGAATTACAGTTGTGCACTGCCATACCTGGCTCTCTGTTACACTCTGACAGGCACTCTACATAGCTCATCTTTCAGCAAGCCAAGAGGCAGGTATTATTACAATCCTCATCTTACAAATGAGGAAACTGAAGCTCATGAAAGTTTAATAACTTCTCACTAATGGTGGAGCTGTGATTTAACCCCATGCTCCTGGCCTCTCTCCTTATAGGGATCATTCTAAGTATTAAAGATATAATTCCTAGCCAGATGTGGCAGTACACGCCTTTAATTCCGGCACTCGGGAGGCAGAGGTAGGAGGATCATCATGAGTTCAAGGCCACCCTGAGACTACATAGTGAATTCCAGGCCAGCCTGGGCTAGAGTGAGACCCAACCTCAAAACACTGGGCTGGAGAGATGGCTTTAGTGGTTAAGGTGTTTGCCTGGAAAGCTAAATGATCCCGGTTCGATTCTCCAGGACCCACGTAAGCCAGATGCACAGGGGGGCGCAAGCATCTGGAGTTCATTTGCAGTGCCTGGAAGCCCTGGGGCGCCCATTCTCTCCCTCCCTGTATGTTCAAGGCCACCTTGACACTACATAGTGAATTCCAGGTCAGCCTGAGCTACAGTGAGACCCTACCTCAAAAAAAAAAAAAAAAAAAACCATAAATAAAAATAAAGATATAACTCCTGGATTTAGACACCCTTCCTCCCCAGCATCCCAAGGTTATGTATGCACAGTAGGCCTGACTCAGAGTAGCCTCTGCCTAGAACGGTGTGGCTAGGATGGAACAGACCAGGCACGGCTGGTCACGGTGTCCCTTCCCACTCTGACAGCGTACTCACAGGGACACACACACACACACACACACACACACACACACACACACACATGGGTCTCTCCTCCGGATGCTCCTTCACTGACTCCAAACCCCAGACAGACCCACCTGCCAGTCCCTTCTGCCATTAGGGCCGGATGGCACACACAGCTCTCGCTGTCACAGTGCAGGCAGTCACACTGTCACCGCCACTTCCTGGCCATGCACAGTCGTTGCCCAGGCACAGCCCCGCATTGGGCAGCCGGGGACCCACGTCCCGCCCGCTCTCCCGCCCCCGGCCCCGGCCCCGCCCCCGCTTCCGTCGCGTTCCGCGGAGCCTGTCCCGTGCGTGTCCCCAGGCTGCGGGTCGAATGAGGCCAGCGCGACTCATGAAGGTCTTCGTCACCTGCAGGATCCCCCCCGAGGGCCGAGCCCTGCTCGCCCAGGCCGCAGAGTAAGCGCCCCGCGGCCACCCTTGGCGGGTGTCCCCCCGCCCTCTGAACCTCTGGCCCCCCTGCACCGTGACTTGGTGCCCTCCCGTCGCGCCTTTGGGGCGTCCAGAGCTGTGCCCGGCTCCAGGCCCCCGGCCGGTGGCGAACTCCCGAGAGCCCTGTGCCGAGGGTGGAGGGTGGGGGGCGGGAAGGCAGACACAGGGACCAATGCTTGGTCGTGGTCACACTGGCCAGCTGTGTTCTGAGGGGTGGACTTGGAGTTTGGGGGAGGCTTAGGGAGAGTGAGTTCCCTGGGGTGCATTCCTCTCCAGGTCCCTGAAATGGGGACTTGGTGCCGGTTGGATTGGTGGGAACCTGGTCATTGGCCACCAGCCCTCAGAGAAGGGAGCTTGCCCTCTCTCTCTCTCTCTCTCTCTCTCTCTCTTTCTCTCTCTCTCTCTCTCTTCCTTGCCTTGCCTTTCCCTTCCTTCCCCTTCCTTCCCCCCCTCCCTCCCTCCCTTCCTTCCTTTCTTTCTCTTTATTTGGGAGAAAGAGGCAGAGAGAGAGAGAGAGAGAGAGAGATGGGCACACCAGGATCTCCAGCCACTGCAAACGAACTCCAGATGCATGCACCCTCTTGTGTATCTGGATTACGTGGGTCCTGGAGAGTGGAACCGGGATCCTTTGGCTTTGCAGGCAAGTGCCTTAACCGCTAAGCCATCTCTCCAACCCAGCTTGCCTATTCTTTTCATCTCGAGGCTGGCTAGCAAGCTGGAGGGCTCAGGAACTGTGGCGGTCATCCCCTTTGGATGGGACCTTTGGTGGCTTTTTCTCCTGCTCAAACAGCCCTGTCAGGTGCTTCATTTGCATAAACTTTAAATCCTTGCCAGGGCTGTGAAGTGTGTATTAACAATTCCCATGTCATGAACTTTTAAAAAAATTTTTAAACTTTATTTTTATTTATTTATTTGAGAGAGAGAGAGAGAGGCACAGAAAGAGAATGGTCACGCCAGGGTCTCCAGCCACTGCAAACAAACTCCAGCTGCATGCGTTTCCTTGTGCATCTGGCTTACATGGGTCCTGGGGGATCAAATTGAGATCCTTTGGCTTTTCAGGCAAACACCTTAACCACTAAGCAATCTCTCCAGCACCCTCATGTCATGAATTAAAAAAAAAAAAAAAAAAGCCAGGCGTGATGGGGCATGCCTTTAATCCCAGCACTGGGAAAGCAGAGGTAGGAGGATCATCGTGGTGAGTTCAGAGCCACCCTGAGACACATAGTGAATTCCAGGTCAGCCTTTGCCACAGTGAAACCCTACCTCACAAAACAAAACAAAACAAAAAGGCTGGATGGGGTAAGTTCTTTACTCAAGGTAACACAGGTCCACTACCAGGAGTGTGAGCACTCTTTGCGGGATGGAAGCCCCCTGTGAGTGTGAGCGCTCTGAGTGATGGAAGCCCTCTGTGATGAGTGTGAGCGCTCTGCATGATGGAAGCCCCCTGTGATGAGTGTGAGCGCTCTGCGTGATGGAAGCCCCCTGTGATGAGTGTGAGCGCTCTGCGTGATGGAAGCCCCCTGTGATGAGTGTGAGCGCTCTGCGTGATGGAAGCCCCCTGTGATGAGTGTGAGTGCTCTGCGTGATGGAAGTCCCCTGTGATGAGTGTGAGTGCTCTGCGTGATGGAAGCCCCCTGTGATGAGTGTGAGCGCTCTGCGTGATGGAAGCCCCCTGTGATGAGTGTGAGCGCTCTGCGTGATGGAAGCCCCCTGTGATGAGTGTGAGCGCTCTGCGTGATGGAAGTCCTCTGATGAGTGTGAGCGCTCTGCGTGATGGAAGTCCCTGTGAGCGCTCTGCGTGATGGAAGCCCCCTGTGATGAGTGTGAGCGCTCTGCGTGATGGAAGCCCCCTGTGATGAGTGTGAGCGCTCTGCGTGATGGAAGCCCCCTGTGATGAGTGTGAGCGCTCTGCGTGATGGAAGCCCCCTGTGATGAGTGTGAGCGCTCTGCATGATGGAAGCCCCCTGTGATGAGTGTGAGCGCTCTGCGTGAGGGAAGCCCCCTGTGATGAGTGTGAGCGCTCTTTGTGGGACTGAGCTTCCAGCGGTCTTCAGGACCTTCCCTGTCCACACTTTTAGGCTCTGCTCTGGGCGCCCTGAGCTCTTGTCCAGCTCCCTCTGCCTGACAGCCCTTCACCCTAACCATGCTCCCGGCAGTTCTGAGGCCACCCACGCCTGACCTTGGCTCCCCTGGCCAGCCCCAGGTCAGCGTGAGGCCAGAGCGAGCGAGCAGGAGGACTTGCTTGCCAGCTGTGAGATGGCTGCAGCAACTCTGGGGCTCACCTGTGTCCCCTGAGTCACGTTCCTTCCCTTCAGCTGTGAGGTGGAACAGTGGGACTCCGATGAGCCCATCCCCAGCAAGGAGCTGGAGCGCCGCGTGGCAGGCGCCCATGGCCTGCTCTGCATCCTCTCTAACCGCATAGATAAGAAGCTTCTGGATGCTGCAGGTGTGTGCCGGGCCAGCCCGGGGCCGGACTGGGGGAGGGGCGGTCTTGCCCTATGGGCACATAGGCTCCATGCAGCTGGCCTTTGAGCTGGTCTGCAGTGTTCTCCTGCCTTCCAGGGCATCCCCTGCCTCTGGCACCTGCTTCCCCCCTCCCGCTGTGAGTCCCTGGGAGGTTCCAAAAGGACAAAGACCATGGGGTGGAGAACTAGTGGGGTGGGAAGTGGGGTTGTGTACCCCGGGCTTGGGCCCTGAGCCTTCCTCCTGTCTTGCCATGGCCTTGGTCTGTGACCTTGAGACCCTTGTGGGCCTCTGTGTGGAGCACACGGTGAACCCCTGCCTCAAAGCAATAGCAAAGAGCATCACTTTGAAGCCATCTTCCATCATCTGAGCACTCTTGGAGGTGCTCATGGGGAGGCCAAGGGAGACCCAAGATCACCAGTGGATAAGTGAGGGGACACCAGCTCTGCTGTGACTGGGCTAGGACACTTACTTCCGTGAGCCACCACCATGTCTGTGGCTGGCAGAAGGTGGTTCAGTTTCACACGAGGAATGGGAGTGCCAACTTTCTCTCGTAGTTTGAGAAAATGATAAGCGGGTGTCCCCAGGATAGTTCCCAGAATGTGGCTTTGAATTTCTCAGGGACAGACAGGTACGTTTTCTGTGTAACAGGAGCCAACCTCAGAGTCATCAGCACCCTGTCCGTGGGGGTGGACCACTTGGCTTTGGATGAAATCAAGAAGCGGTAACGCAGCTGGGAAGGGGTCTGGGGTGAAGGGGGGGGGGGCACCAGAACGGGCAAGGGGAGCTCTTTGTTTGTTGGCAGGTCATAGCTCTCAGTAAGCATGCAGAGTGGCTGATGTTAAAACTTGTCCACATGTGCACAAGCCGCTTCAGCTCTGGAGGTCAGAGCCTTGCGCCGAGTGTGATGGTGCACGCGCCTTTAATCCCACTCCGCTAGAGGTAGAGGTAGAGTGAGTTCGAGGCCACTCTGAGACTACGTAGTGAATTCCAGGTCAGCCCTGGCTAGAGCGAGACCCTACCTTGAAAAATTAAAAAAAAAAAAAAAAAAAAGTTGTTTACAGACCTTGAACTGATTTTCCATCTTCATAGCCTTCCCATAATGGAAGATGAAACTAGAAATGAGCACTGACATCCCCAGTGCCCATTGACAGTTCTGAGCTTCCTGGCAGGCAGAGCAAAGTAACATCCTGGGAATGAGCAGCAGTAAACCTTTGTGAAGGTACTCGAGGCCAGCGTCACCACTAGATGTTTGGTTCCTAGTGGGATCCGTGTGGGCTACACCCCAAATGTCCTGACAGACACCACCGCGGAGCTCGCCGTATCCCTGCTGCTCACCACGTGCCGCCGGCTGCCAGAAGCCATGGAGGAAGTGAAGAAGTGAGTGACACCTGGTGGGAGGATGGCTCTGCTCAGCAGCTGGGCCAGCCTGATCCAGATGTGCTCCCTAGCCTTGTATGTGTCTGATCCAGTCGGGAGAATGTTGCTTACTGGAATAATTAAAGCATAAGGCAGGGCTGCGGTAAATGGGGCAGGAGGAGAAGTTTCGAGAGAGGAGGCTAGGGAGGGACAAAGTGATTTCTGCTGGCCGCTACAGTGCAGGGGGAGTGAGTCAAGTGGTAGATGGTGTCTTCTTTTTCTTCTTCTTCCTTTAAAAAATATATTTTATTTGAGAGAGAGAAAGAGGCAGAGAGAGAATGGATATGCCAGGGCCTCCAACCACTGCAAACGAACTCCAGATGCATGCGCCCCCTTGTGCATCTGGCTTACATGGGTCCTGGAGAATTGAACCGGGATCCTTTGGCTTTGCAGGCAGACGCCTTAACCTCTAAGCCATCTCTCCAGCCCTGGATGGTGTCTTCTTGAGCACTGAGTATGACGCCAAGCACCTGCCATGCTAAAGTCAACAAGCTTGGGCTGGAGAGATGGCTTAGCAGTTAAGGCGTTGCCTGCAAAGCCCAAGGACCCAGGTTCAATTCCCCAGCTCCCACATAAGCCAGATGCACAAGGGGCGCATGTGTCTGGAGTTCGTTTGCAGCAGCTGAAGGCCCTGGAATGCCCATTCTTTCTCTCTCTCTGTATCTGCCTCTTTCTCTCTCTCAAATAAATAAATTAATAAATAATAAATAAATAAATAAATTTTTTTTAAAAAAAGATAAAGTCAGCAAGCTCCAAAGGCAGGAAGTAGCTTCAGCAGCCTAACTGCCCCACACTGTTGTCAGATACAAAAGTGAGAAGAGTTTCTAAGGCTCCTTGTGGCCCTCAGTCTCTGTGTCCCTGTTGACTTCGGAGGAGTCACCTCACTGTGGGTGCCCCTTGCCCCACTCACAGCCCTGTGACCTGGAGGTGGGATTAGACCTTGGACCGTAGCCAGGCATGCCCAGTGTTGGCCCTTCCTGTGGCTCCCTGTCTCTGCCCATAGCTGGGCTAATCACTACCCTTTCCCTGCAGTGGCGGCTGGACCTCGTGGAAGCCCATGTGGATGTGTGGCTACGGACTCTCGCAGAGCACTGTTGGCATTGTGGGTCTGGGACGCATAGGTGAGGCTCCCCTCCTCCTGCTCCTGAGCCTCTCAGTTGAGTCCCTGGCACCACAAGCCTAAATAAGTGTCCTTTGAAGAGGCTGCCTATGTTGCTTCATAGAACATATGCAAAGTAATAAATAAGTAAAATTAGGAGTTCTTAAGAACTCTCTAGGTGATAGGAGAAGTCATGGAGAGCCAGGGCTTCTGAGGATATCTGCTACCTAAAGAATAGGAAGGCTGGGGCTGGAGAGATGGCTCAGTGGTTAAAGGTGCTTGCTTGCAAAGCCTACCATTATGCATTTGGTTCCCCAATATCAACATAAAGTCAGATGCACAAAGTGGCATATTGCATCTTGGCAAGAGGCCCTGGCACGCCTGTTATCACACACGTTCTCTCCCTGTCTCTCTCAAATAAATAAAAATAATATTTTAAACAAAGATATCAGGAAGGCTGGGGTGGGAAGATGGCTCAGTGGCCATCTGAGTTTGACTCCTCAGCACTCGTGTGAAGGCTGGTGTGGTAGCACATGCCTGTAACCCTAGTGCTCGGGAGATGGAATTGGTCAACTTTGGGTTCAGCAATGACCCTGTCTCCAAAATAAGCTGTAAAGCCACTAAGGAAGACACGTGGGGTCAACCTCTGGCCTTCACACAAGTGTACACACATGCAGGTACACCTGCACACATGCACCTACACATACACACCCCACACAAACGTTACCAAAAAAAAAATGAAGCCGGGCGTGGTGGCGCACGCCTTTAATCCCAGCACTCAGGAGGCAGAGATGGGAGGATCGCTGTGAGTTTGAGGCTACCCTGAGACTACATAGTGAATTCCAGGTCAGCCTGAACTAGAGTGAGACCCTACCTCGAGAAAACAAACAAACAAAAAAAAAAAAAAAAAATGAACAGGGGCGTGGTGGCACACACCTTTAATCCCAGCACTCAGAAGGCAGAGGTAGGAGGATCACCTTGAATTTGAGCCAGCCTTGGACTACAGAGTGAGTCCCAGGTAAGCTTGGGCTACAGTGAGACCCTACCTCAAAAAAAAAAAAAAAAAAAAAAAGTCAAGTGAGGTAGGATTGCATTCACAGAAACAGAAGGGAGGGGACAGCTTGGCCTGGCATGTCCAGGGATGTCAGCTCTAGTCCTTGGAGATCAGCAAGTAGCTCTCAAGATAACTGGGACCACATGAAGCCACTATGAATCAGTCCAGCCACAGAGGGGCTATGGAACCCGAGGGCAGTGGGCTGGCTGGGGGCCGGTTACAAGAGTGTGGTCCACCTCTGATTAAGACAGGACCAGTAAACAATGAGGGTCCTCTGTCCCTATTGCTACTGGGTGCCGCTCTGCCTTCCGAAGGGTAGGAGCAAGTCATGTACTCTTGACTCCTTGTCTCTAGGTACGGCCATAGCTCGGCGGCTGAAACCATTTGGGGTCCAGAGATTTCTGTATACAGGGCGCCAGCCCAAGCCTCAAGAAGCAGCGGAATTCCAGGCAGAGTTTGGTAAGTAAAACCCTGGTTTCCAGCCTGGCTTGGTGGCACATATCTTTAATCCCAGCACTTGGGAGGCAGAGGCAGGGGGATTGCTGTGAGTTTGAGGCCAGCCTGGGAAGAAAGTGAGTTCCAGGTCAGCCTGGGCTAGAGTAAGAACCTACCTGGGAAAAAAAAAAAAACACCTGATTTCCCCTGGAACCCCGCCTGTGTTTCGTGGGGGGGGGGGGTGGCATTCCTTAATAGTAGCATTTTCAGGCTAAATGCAGGGTCTCAAGACATCAGGGGTTATCACTGACCCTTATGTGTTACCTTGGACATGGAGACCTACTTAGGAGCTCAGAAGCACTTTCAGCTTCCTTAACTGGCAGATGCCAGCCCAGCCTGTGTGTTTCCTGGCCCGGGTGAGCCAGTAGTGATGCCCTGGGGGCTACACAGTGTGGAGAGCAGAGACAGGTCAGATCCCATCCTTTCCTTGCCTTTGGCACATCCGGCCCTGAAAGAGATGAAAGCCAGGGTGGTCTGGGCCCCAGGTCCTTGAAAAAGCTCCTGCCCATCTTGGGCCTAGGAGCTGGGTGGAAGATGTGATTCGCCAGCGTCCGTGAGTTCATGCTGATTTATAATTAGAGACATTCTCACTTATGTCCCGGGTTGGCTTCAGACTCACTATGTAGCCCAGGCAGGCCTCAAACTGGAGGCAGTTTTCCTGCCTCAGCCTCCTGAGTATTGGGATTACAGGCATGGGCCACCACACAGAATCCTGGGAATTACTATTGTTGGGGGCCAAGGAGCCACACCATCCCGTTGGTCTCTGACATCTTGCCGTCCCTAACTGGGACTCAGCCTCTGACGGAGCCCTGCCCTCCCCTCCCCCAGTGCCAGCTCTCCAGCTGGCTGCTGAATCCGACTTCATCGTGGTGGCCTGCTCCTTAACACCTTCCACCAGGGGTCTGTGCAACAAGGACTTCTTCCAGAAGATGAAGAACACAGCTGTGTTTGTCAACATCAGCAGGTAGCTGAGGGCTGACCTACATCCCTGGGTCCTCCTGCTCCTCCCCCCAACCCAAGCCTGGGGAGGGTGGTGGTGTTGCTGTCATCTGGGGGGTTTTGTCCTTACCTGTGGACTGGTGATGAGACCACAGGCTGTGCCGATGGTCTCTGGAGCCAACAACTCAAGTACCAGAAGGGCCCTGATGGAGCCGGTGAAGAGAGGCCAGCCCAGGGCCAGCCTTCTGGTTGATCGCAGTAGCTCACCTCACAGTAGTGTGGTTGTGGGGCTGAGGGCCTGGCAGCCGGTGAGTCACCAGGAGCATGGGCAAGCCCATTTCCTCGGCCACAAAGGGCTGGGCCTACAGAGGGCCCTATGGAGGTAGGCCTTCCAAGCCGCTGGGAACAGCCCGAGTTCAATGATGGTTTGAACCTCAGTGCTCTTGGACACGCGGGCTCTAAAACTTACCCTGAATGGCTTCAGGGCACTGGGCATGTACGAGGCATGGACCTCCCTTCCCTGCCACCCTTACCTCTTCCTGGCTGGTGCCTTTCGAACATGTTCTCTTGTTTTTTTGTTTTTTTTTTTTTTTGAGGCAGTCTCACTATGTCGTCAAGCTGACACTGAATTTACAGTCCTCCTGCCTCAGCTTCCCAAGAACCAGCACGGTGTGTGCCATCATACCTGGTTCCTTTGACTTTTTTTTTTTTTTTTTTTTTTTTTTTTTTGAGGCAAACCCAAAAGACTACCTTTTTGTTTATGTGAGAGAGAACTGGCACACTAGGGCCTCCAACCGCTGCAATTGAACTCCAGGTGCATGTGCCCCCTTGCACGCATGTGCAACCTTGCATGCTTGCATCACTGTGCGTCTGGCTTACGTGGGCCCTAGAGAGTCAATCATGAGTCCTCAGGCTTCGCAGGCAAGTGCCTTAACCACTAAGCCATCTCTCCAGCCCTTCTTTGACCTTTTAAATCACTTCAGAGGAAGAAATTAGATGAGGTTACCCTAAAGGCTCACATGCTCTCCTCCCCAAAATGCCTGTCTAGCCACAGTGTTACCTGAAGTTACCAACGTCTAGCGACGAAGGTGTGACTGGGGGTGGCAGAGTGGGGAGCAGAGGACAGAGCTTGTCCTAGCTTCTATTTCCTAAGCGCCTGTGTGCACCTAGGACTGCACAGGGCCCTGCATTTGGTATTCCGTGTTAAGTATTCAGTGCGTAGTATGACGTCTCCGGAAAACCAGTCCACAGGAGCGGTGGCTCTCAGCGATGGGTGCAGGCAGCGTCTGCTCGTTTCTCTGCCGTCGGGTACGCAGGTGTCCAAGGATAGGCTGTTTCTAACCACTGGTCTGGGGACGCGCCAGATCAGAAAACCTGCAGATGACTGGGCCCTTTCGTGCCATCAGGGCCTGTACACTTTAATCCTCCGAGCATTCTTGGGTGTTAAACGGTATTCCCCTTGCCTTACAGAGGGGCCACCTGAGGCCCAGAATAGTTGAGACACTTGCTCAGGGTCAAACAGCTGGCAAGTGACAGGGCTGGGGTTAGTACTTTACATTCCTGGAGCTGGAGAGATTGCTCAGTGGTTAAAGGTGCTTTCTTGCCTGGGTTCGATTCCCCAGGTCCCATGTAAAGTCAGGTGCACCAAGTGGCACATCTGGAGTTCGTTTGTAGTGGCAGAATGCCCTGGCATGCCTATGCTTTCTATCACTCTCCATCTGCTTCTTCTTTGTCTCTGTCTCAAGTAAGTTTATTATTATTATTATACATTTATTTGAGAGAAAGAGGCAGAGAGAGGGAGAGAATAAATGGGCAAGCCAGGGCTTCCAGCCACTGCAAATGAACTCCGGATGTGTGTGCCCCCTTGTGATCTGGCTTATGTGGGTCCTGGGGAGTCGAACCTGGGTCCTTTGGCTTTGTAGGCAAGCGCCTTAACCGCTAAGCCACCTCTCCAGCCACCAATAAAAATATTTTTTTAAAAATACATTCCTACTTCTTGTAGTGACTCTATGACTACCCTTGGGTTTTTTTTTGTTGTTGTTGTTAGTTATTTTTGTTTGTTTGTTTTTGGTTTTGGTTTTTTGAGACAGGGTCTCACTCTAGCCCAGGCTGACCTAGAATTCACTATGTAATCTCAGGGTAGCCTTGAATTTACAGTGTTCCTCCTTTCTCCTCCACCCTAGTGCTGGGATTAAAGGTGTGAGCTGCCATGCCCGACGTTTTTTTTTTGTTGTTGTTGTTGTTTTTTTAATGTCATTGGCGGTTGCTAAATTGAAAAAATTGTTCTGTGGGTTGTTCTGGGTGGGGGCGGTGTCCAGGCACACATGTCAACATTGTCATTTCCAGGGGAGATGTTGTGAACCAGGAAGACCTGTACCAGGCATTGGTCAGTGGTCAGATTGCAGCCGCTGGACTGGATGTGACGACCCCAGAACCACTGCCTACAGACCACCCCCTGCTGGCCCTGAAGAACTGTGGTAAGAGCTCTAGTCTAGTGCAGGCTCGTCACCAGCCTGTGCAGTGTATGGAACTAGCTTGAGCAGTAATACTAAAGGTAGCAACGAGGACAGAGTGCTCAGACACTGGTACATAATAACAGGCGGGACCATCCTGAGCATGTTCAGTTGGGTCTCTGTCCCCCAAAGGAGTAACGTTCTAGAGAAGAATGGGTTAACAGAAGAATGGGACCGAGCACACCCCTGCAGCTACTTACCGCCAATCACGAACTGTTCCCTTCTAGCAGCAAACCCTGCGCTGTGCTTGCGGGCAGGGCCGAGCAGAGCTCTCGCTCAGCCCACTCTTCTGCCAGCTGCTCTAGTGCGGGGCCTGGAGGCTCACTGCCTCCTGCCTCCCTGTCTCAAGCGCGGCACACAGCTACACTTGTGCCCCCGGCAGCGGCAGCGCCTCCCTGTCATGTGCCAGAGTCCAGTTTGTGGGTTTTCCAACACTTGGCTCACTATCTGCTCAGTGATCCAAGGTGTGGGTTTACTTTAGCTCCATGGTGACCCTTCCTTCAGTCATATATGTGTTTTTTTAATTTTATTTTTTAACTTGAGGTAGGATTTCACTCTAGTCCAGGCTGACCTGGAATTCACTATGTAGTCTCCGGGTGGCCTCGAACTCACGGTGATCCTCCTACCTCTGCCTCCCAAGGAATGGTAGCAAGTGATACCTGATTGCCATCACCTGGAGGGAGTGGCACACACAACTGATACCTGATTGCCATCACCTGGAGGGAGGGGCACACGCAACTGATACCTGATTGCCATCACCTGGAGGGAGGGACACACACCCACAGTCTCTCTCTCTCTCTCTTTCTCACTCACTCTCACACCAGGCCACGCCCCCAGGGTTTCTTCCGCAGGTCTGGGCAGGGGCCTGAGATAAGGGTATCTAACAGGCTCCTAGGTGGCCTGGTGCTGCTGGCCCTTGGTCCACTGAGACCCACAGTCTTAGTGCTTGCCTTTCTACCTCCTCAGCTGCCTAGTTTACAGCTTAATCCCTGGTTAATAATTCCATGACGGCCTCTCTGGCTTCTGCCTTCAGAGTCACTGTGAGGCTTCAAGGCTGTGGGCTGCCCCTTTGTGTTCTGCAGTGGAAGCCCAAACACCCCCTTTCTGCAGCTGTTTCCACCCCCATGTCAGCCTGTAAGGAACACTGGCTCCGATGAGGGCTTTTATCCTCAGCCAGGGACTCGGGCCCTGTCCCCCATGTCTGGAGTCAGTTCATGTCCTTATACTGCCTCAAAGGCAGCTCTTCAGGGACAGGTGACCTCACTTGCTCTGCAGTGGAGCTAGAGGCACCAGTGCCACTCAGCATTTTTTTTTAATTTTTAATTTTTAATTTATGTGACAGACAGAGAGAGGAAAAGGCAGATAGAGAGAGAATGGGCGCGCCAGGGCCTCCAGCCACTGCAAACGAACTCCAGACGCGTGCGCCCCCTTGTGCATCTGGCTAACGTGGGTCCTGGGGAAACAAGCCTCGAACCGGGGTCCTTAGGCTTCACAGGCAAGCGTTTAATCGCTAAGCCATCTCTTCAGCCCCCACTCAGCATTTTATCTTGGAGTTGCTACTGGAGAAAAAAGAAAAAGTGGGTGGTGGCTGCTAAGCTTCTAAGTGAATGCCAAGACCCCCTATGGCCTGCCACGTGTTTACAGTACGCATGTCTTGTCCTGTATGTGCCTGAGTCTCAGCACCTGTGCCTCCAAACCCCAGCGGAGGGAAGTGAGGTGTGTAGTGACAGGAGGGCAGAAAATGGGCAGGATCTGTTTCTGCTGTTGACTAGCAAACCCAAACATGAAAAACCCATCCTAAGGTACTGAACCATCCTTCCTACCTCCCTCCCCCTCTTTTCCAGTGATCCTGCCCCACATTGGCAGTGCCACCATCAGAACTCGCAACACCATGTCTGTAGTGGCAGCTAACAACTTGCTGGCTGGCCTGAGAGGGGAGCAGATGCCCAGTGAACTCGAGATGTAGCCAGGGTTCCTCTCCTCCACTGCGTGCCAGAGGCATGGTGCCCTGCAGTCCAGCTAGATGACCAAGGCTAGACCTGGGCTCAGGCAAGAGCCGGGGAAGCCTCTGCTATGAATCTGCGAGGGACACTGGTGCTGGCGGATGGGCTTGCCACACCCAAGCCAGAGCCTGTAATTCTACCATTAAATAACTTCCTAACACCGTTTGAGCCTGTAATTGAGGGCGCTAACAAGAAGAGTGTCTCTTATGCTTGCTACCTTACGGTATCCAGTGATCTGCCTCACTCTACTTCCTTCCAGCCCTCACTCGTACAATTTCAGCTCAGCTGTTAGCTCTTGGAGTTCCTTCCCTTATTTCTCATCACTAAGGAGGGACAAGCAGAGCCCAGTATGGCACCTGAACCCAATACCTAGACCATGGCGAAAATGACGAAAGGGAGTTAGGAAAGGAGGACTACACAAGGTCAGTACTGTTTTGGTCCTTGTTTCAAGAGTAGCTGTCCACACTGGGCGTGGTGGTGCACATGCCTTTAATCCCAGCACTGGGGAGGCAGAGGTATGAGGACTGCTGTCAGTTCAAGGCCACCCTGAGACTACAGAGTGAATTCCAGGTCAGCCTGAGCTAGAGTGAGCCCCTACCTCAAAAAAAAAAAAAAAAAAAAAGCTGGGAGTGGTGACACACGCCTTTAATCCCAGCACTCGGGAGACAGGTAGGTGGATTGCTATGAGTTCAAGGCCACCCCGAGACTACATAATGAATTCCAGGTCACCCTGGGCTAGAGTGAGACCCTACCTGGATAAAAACAAAACAACAACAACAAAAAAGTAGCTGTCCATGCCTACCCACTGGTCCCTTTGCCCATCTCACCTCTTCACTCCTCCCCGAGGTCAGACCACCAGCACTGCCATTTCAAAGCCCTGCTCTGTGCTGGAGGAGCCAACTTCCTACTCAGGACCGGACACAGCACAAGCTCAACAGGCCGGCTCCTCTCTTTGCCGAGGCAAGGTTTCACTCCAGTCCAAGCTGGCCTCAAACTCACAGTGATCCTCTTACCCCAGCATCCTGAGGGCTGGGATTGACGGTGTGTGCCACCATGCCCAGCTTGTACAGGTCCCTTTTGAGTAAGTGGGCAGACAGAACGCAACCTTCCCCTTGTGCACAGTGCTGACAGGAAGGGAGAGCAGAGGGCATCATCTGAGGGAACAACTAACATGCTACTGGTGGACAGCATGACTGTCTTGGAGGCTTGGTCTAAACAGCCCTAGTCAAAGCGGGGCTAGCAGACAGACACATTTAGAGACATTAATATGACAAGTTTTTATTTCAAAATCTCAGTTTTTAACCAGCATAGCACCAATGACATGGTGCTTCTAAAACTTTATGCGATCACAACAACAGATTGGACAGAATTATGCCAGGCTATCATTAAGGCAAAAAATGAAAAAGTCCGGTCCCAAATATCAGTTAGAGTCCAGGAATCAACTCCAGATCATGGGAACCCCGGGACTGGTTTGCCAGACCCTTGGCATTCAAGTGCTACAGCATGTCTGAGGACACTGGCCTGACACTTGCTGCTCACATGCATCAACTGGGTGACACGAGGTAGATGAGATTCCAGGTCCATCTAGCAGTGGAGTGGATTCTCTCTGCTCCAGTAGGTTAACAGGATGTCAGAGCAAGGCCCCAAACACAGCTGGGGTGAGGGGGCTGGTTCCTGGCACCACATCCTCAAAACAGGATGGAGGGCTGCTACTGTTTGCCTGTCACCAGCTCCTCCTGACCCCAGACCAAAGCAGGGCCTCTTGTTCTCCACGCTGACTCACAGCTCTCAGGATCAATCTTACAGGTTCCTGGTCCCTACATCACGAGGGTGGATGTAGCGCTCCTCACATCATGTCAGGCTGCTGACAGCGAGCCACAGCTGAATTTCCCGTGACCCCAAAGCCTCCAAGAGTCTTTTCCACTTTGGCTTTCCTTCCTGGGAAGTAGTTCACAGAGGTCGCCAAGCCCTCTCAGAACATTGCAGGTTTATCCACAGATGTGTGGTCACATTGGCTTAAGCCACACTCATTTTTATTTTAGGAGATACATAAATACTAGAAAAACTGAATCATTTCTGAATTATGCACAATGGTTTGGTATCTTTGAGAATGCCATATAAAAATAAACTTCTGTTCATGCATGAACTAAACGAGTTCTACAGATCTGCACAAACCTGTACTGCTCCCCTGGGTGTACACGAGCCAGGATGCAGCCTACAGAGGTGCCACCAACAGCCCTGACATCACAGTGTCAGGACAGTGAAGCCGCAGAGACCCAGAGAAGCCCTGGGCAGAGAAATGAATGCCTCTCCAAGAGGTTGGGCAACTAGGATAATTCTATGCTGGGCACTGCCTAGTCTGGAAAATTCTGATCCATGAACACTGCTACATTGGGATTTCAAACATCTTTAAACACTCAGTACCAGTGAGGGGACCAACACAAATGGAAGTTCAGGTGTATGCTTTTAAAGTATAATGGAACAATAATAAAACCATGGGAAATAGCACTGGTGTTTGTTAATTCAACTGAAAGCAGTGATCTAAGCCTGGGAGAGATGCCACATGGGCACAGGAGTGTACAGAAACAAAGCTTGCCCTCGGGTGGGATGTGTCACACTGGAAAGGCCTTTGACGTCTGGATGAAGGGCAAAAGCGCCATGAAAACCCCACAAACATGACTCCACAGCATCAGAACAAAGACGAACACTAGCTGTTTTCTGACTCCCAAACAGAACTGCGACATCAGTAACATTGGTTAGAACACTGCTAAAACAGCACATACAGAAACAGTAGTCCCACGTGTCACTCCCTATAAGTACATACTCCATTTACAACATAGTTTTTAAAGCTAGGAAAAAAAAAAAAAACTTAAAACCTCTATCCCACAGAGATGTATTCAAAAGTATATACACCTGATAGTCCAGGAGAATGTCCACCCAGACCCAGTGTCAGCACCAGCAGAGAGCAGTGTCTGTGACTGCAACTCAGTTAAAAATAAAAAATACAGTACTTTCTGAGGCCTAGGACTAGCTTGGGATACACTTTAAAGCATTTGTGGCAGACAGGAGTGTCCTTAGGGGCCTTCCTTTCAGACAAGCACCAAGTCACCACTGTTACACCTAAGTGCATTTTGCATCACCGTACAGGGATATAATATTCCCATCAGAGGGTATAGGAAATGTAATTAAATGCTTCACAGATCTTTACAAAAATTGCTAGAAAAATTTTTGCACTTCTATTTTTAATTTTTCAATATGCCACTCTTCTCAACATCAATGACAACCTACTTTATGACTGACCCATAAGGAACCGGGTTCCAGGGATGGAATCCCGCTTCCAAGCAGCACAAATGCTACACACACTAGTTGTTTACTAGCTGCAAGAGCCGCTGGGCAGCGGAAGCCTCATTAACTGCCCACCAACAGTTTCCGCCCAGCACCAGCCTGCGCCATTGTCCCCAGGACAGTCAGAGCAAAGTGCCGGGGAGGTTGCTGCTCTGCCAGCGCAGGCAGGTGGTTTTGGAATGTTTATACAGGTGACTGGACTGACTGAACCTCTTGCCACACTTCAGGCAGGCATACGGCTTTTCACCTGTATGGACGCGGATGTGCTTCTTGCAGTCTGTCAGAGTCAGGAAGGTTTTGCAGCAGATTTTGCAGGCGTATTTGCGAGCTCCCTCTACAACCAAGACATTGTGCTCTGATAAGGCCTTCTTGCACTTTGACAGGACATCAGCAGATGCCCTGGTCAACTGCGGAGGACCAGGCTGAGAGGGATGACCACTTTCAAATGATGAAGTGGCCCCATTCATCATTAGCTGGGAACTGGCAGAGTTTTCAGGGATTTGTGAGCTCCTCACGGAAGTCACAACTGGCATTTTTGGAGCTATACGTCGGTAATATGGAAAATTACTGGCTCCTCCTCTCGGGGAACCCATCATCACTCTGGAGAAGGAAGAGTGGAGGCCCAAACCAGATCTGGAAAAATCCATCCCAAACTGTTCTCCTTGGTAGCCTGAAGTCTGCACACAAGGCAGGCCCATGGCCTCCTGCAGAGGTCTCACAAAGTGGGAGTCTGTAGGCTCATTGAATGGGTTCTCCACATGGGACCCAGGGGCAGAGGAGGGCCCGCCTGCAGGCCCAGCCTCTGGACTCAACAAGTAAGGGGTCTCACCCTCCAGCCTGCAGTCACTGGTGGTGTTTGGAAGGTTATCATCATTGTTCTGATTTGCACTAAAGTTACTTCCTCTGCTCTTGTTGAGAAAATTTGAAATACTAAAAGTAGATTTATGTTCCAGGTTATTTGTGACTTCCAAAATGTGGATGTCCCCTACCCGGTCCGTGCTGGACTGGGGATCTGAAAAACTCCGGTCACTGCTTTCAGGGCTGAGGTCTATCTTCTCAGCACCGACCACAACTCCTTCCACTTCCACAGACTCGCTGCCCTCTGCTTGGGAGGTCACATCGCTCACTTCATCTTGAGGCTCGGGGGAGCTCAGGGGCTCAGATTTCACCACCACTCTCACATGCTCCTTCTCCCCAAGGCCAACGTCAGGATTCTCACACTGGAAGCCACCTTTCTCAGCTGCAGCTTCCTGCTCAAAACCAGTCTCAACCTGAGTTGCACGAGAGGCCATAGACAACTGGGCTATGTTACTGGCACTGTTGTCAGACTGGCTGGGCACCTGGGCATCTTCTTGAGCACCAAAAGATTGGTCAAACATGATGGTACTGTCTTCCTGGTTGTCAGCCATTCCATCGGGTTTGGGATTATCCACAATTTTCAGAGAATCTGGTGAAAAGAATTCCTCCCGAGAATGAACCCCCGAAGGCCCACTCTCTGGAGTGACATCGGAAATGGCAGACTCATCCATGGAGGGGCGGAGGCGCTGCCGGGCCCGCTCCTCTGCAGACTGCTTGCGCTTGTGAAGCCGTCTCATGGGGAAGGGCGTCCGCTGGTCCAGGTTGCTACGCATTGACGAGCTCATGGGGGCTGGCTGCTCCTCGCCACTCTGGCTGGAGCTGAGGGCCGAGTTCACGATGCTCAATCCCAGCTGCTGCAGCATGAAAGAGCGCTGCATGCGGGCACTCTGCTCCTGAACACGCTCACTGGGGGGAGACATGGGCAGCGTCCTTGTTGTCAGGTAATGTTTACATGCCTTAACCACGGAGTTCAAATGCAGGTGAGAGGCTGCCAATAAGACATCCATAACATTACTCTCTCCTAGCATGAGGGTGGAGGTATACATCATGTCAATCAGTGCAGCAAAGGCCTCCGCTGTCACTACCTCGCTATCCAGCTGGATCATGTTCATGGTCTGATCTCCCTCTGCCACTGAGAACAGAGCTCGGAAATGTGTGCTGCATGCTGCCAGCACAGAGCGGTGGGCTTTAAAGTGCCTGTTCCCCACCACAATGACACAGTCGCACAGCTGGCCGTGAAGTCTCTGGTAGTTCAGCTGCTGAAAGATCTGTTCAAAGTGACCGGGAAAATCCATTATCCTATAGAAAAACAAAGAAAAGTGGTAAGACTTAGAAAAGCTTAACTCACAGAACAGAGTGCGATGAAGAGGTGTGGAGCTTTTCAGACTGTGATGTCTCTGATGATGGGCCAACGTGAAAGAACTTGTCAAGTAAAAAACAGGTGCCAATTCAGCTCTCAGCTCCAGAAGTACACAAACAAAAAGACTCATTAGCAGGCTCGCCGTCACCCTTCATGTGACCCACTTACAACACTGAGAGTCTGTATTAAAGAAACCCGACATGTGGGTGGAGGCTCATCTCCCCACAGAACTGTTAGCATTATGCTCTCCCTGAGGACAGTGAGTGGCAAGAAATTCCAACAGCCTTGGCAACCTTAGGTGAAAAGGGCAAATCAATAGCAGGGAAGATTTCTAGTTACAGATAAATTATGGTAGTCTGCAGACAAGCATTCCTCCCCCATCCCTGAAACTCCCACTAAACAGACACTAAAGTTTGGGGAGTCTGTTGTTTTAAAGGTATAAACCCCATGGACAAAGGAACATGGATGAAGACATCAGTAGCATTTTGGAAGCTAGGGAACAGATAAGTGTCAAGTCAGTACACCCAAAGTGCTAACTCCTAAACTGGAGAGGACAAAACCCCCTGGCACCTATGGATTCTTCTCCTCACGCTTGAGAACAGAGGTCAGAGGTCTAGGAAGTGAAAGTGCAGATGAGAATGAGACAGGAAACCTAGATGGAAGTCAACTCAATTAAAAAATCATGGGCCTCAAGCAGGGCGTGGTGGCGCACGCCTTTAATCCCAGCACTCGGGAGGCAGAGGTAGGAGGATCCCCGTGAGTTCGAGGCTACCCTGAGACTCCATAGTGAATTCCAGGTCAGCCTGGGCTAGAGTGAGACCCTACCTCGAAAAAAAAAAAAAAAAAATCATGGGCCTCAAAGTGAGGTCAGGGGAAGAGATTGAGTGAAGGAAAGGTGGAAGGAGGGCTGATCAAAATCTAAGAGGATATAAATAAATCATATGGAAACCTTTTTTTGGACAATGGAACACTCAGGAGTCATAGATTGTTGCTAGAAAAATTTCAGTGCCAGGGATGGGATACCTTCCAGTGAGTTGTTGGCCAAGAAGGCCCCTGATGTCCCCAATACATTACAGGCCATTGCCGAGGTCCTTGGCTTCCCACCAGGAATATGGTTAAGACCCACTTGGGCTGCAAGGCCACTGAGAAATCCTGCTGGAACTCAGCTGATAACCTCCTCCATGTAGACCAGCTGACAGAAAGCTGGAAGAAGCCATTCTGCATGCAGTTCAATGGGAGAAAGAGAAATCACCAGTGAAGATACTCTTTTTTTTTTTTGGTTTTTCGAGGGAGGGTCTCACTCTAGCCCAGGCTGACCTGGAATTCACTATGGAGTCTCAGGGTGGCCTCGAACTCATGGCGATCCTCCTACCTCTGCCCCCGAGTGCTGGGATTAAAGGCATGCGCCACCATGCCCGGCTTACCAGTGAAGATACTCAACAGTGGACACTGCAAGCCTTATATTTGGCCAGCCAGGCCAAATGAGCCAATGGGTGCAATAGTGGCACATCTGTCATGGTGGAAACCAACTGCCCTCTAATTGGACTGGGGGCCCGCTCCATGGGAGGGAATACAACCCTGATACTGAAAACTTAAAACAGGGGTAGGCATGAGCCCTAGGGGTGGTAACGTCTACTGCTGCCTGGCTAAATGTATATACTATGCTTATCAAACTGCCCAGTAAGCACTTCTCTTAATGTTCATACCCTTATATTAATGCTACTCTCTCTTTTGGTAGAGAATCTTCTTTTCAGATGGCAGTGACCTTGGGATGACTCAGAAGACATCATGGTGCTGAAAAATAACAGGAGTGCTCAGTACTACAATATCTCTATCACACCTTCCAAGGCCCAGGTTCTGTTGCAGAAGAGGTGGTGGAAAGAATGTAAGAGCCAAAGGAAGGGTAGGACTCCTTACAACGTGCTCTCCCCCAGACACAAAATGACCAGATATCTGTGACCTCACAGTGCCTGACACTACCTACACAAGACCATCATAATAGGAGGAAAAGATCATGACATCAAAATAAAAGAGAGACTGATTGAGATGGGGACGGGATATGATGGAGAATGGAGTTTCAAAGGGGAAAGTGGGGGGAGGGAGGGTATTACCATGGGATATTTTTTATAATCATGGAAGTTGTTAATAAAAAAAAATTGAAAAGAAAAAACATCATGGGCATGACAAAGGGAAATGTAGGGGAAAAATAATGCTTACCTGGGGCTAGGATCAAGGAGTGTGAATGCAAATGCAGAGGGATGTGGGGGTACATATAACTGATATGCTATCAAGTTCAATTGTGGTCATAAGAATTTTCTTAAAAATGTGTAGACTGTATGCTTAAGACACTATAGATATACACCATAAGGTAGGGCGTGGTGGTGCACGCCTTTAATCCCAGTACTCAGGAGACAGGTAGGAAGATCGCCATGAGTTTGAGGACACCCTGAGACTCCACAGTGAATTCCAGGGCAGCCTGGGCTAGAGTGAAACCTTACCTCGAAAAACCAAAAACCAAAAAACAAACAAACAAAAGATATACATCCTAAATCAAGAAAGCTCATTAAATTAGACCTCAATAAAAAAAAATGAACAAGCTTAGTCCAAAGGCCCATTTTCAGAGTCATTTCTCCACTGTCTCTGAGAAGCTTTAGAGCCCACTTTAATTGCAGGAAGCCTACAAAACTAACCAGCTTACACTAGCATATGCGTTTGATAATATTAAGGAATTATTTTTAATTTTAAACTTATTTGTATACATATGTGCATACGGATGTGTCAGCACCTCATGTCATTGCAAATGAACACTAGATCCTGTGTCACTTTCTGTATCTTGCTCAAGTGGCTGGCTTGGGAACTGAACCTGGACCAGAAGGCTTTGGAAGCAAGTGCCTTTAACCACTAAGCTATCTACCCAACCCAATCTTTTTCTTTAGGTATAATGTGTTGAGATTAATTTGTTTTTAATTTTTTTTTTTTTTTTTTTTTGGCTTTTCGAGGTAGGGTCTCACTCTAGCCCAGGCTGACCTAAAATTCACTATGGAGTCTCAGGGTGGCCTCGAACTCACAGTGAAACCTACCTCTGCCTCCCGAGTGCTGGGATTGAAGGAATGCACCACCACGCCTGGCTCTATTTTTAAATGTTCTTATTTTTATTTATTTATTTGAGAGCAACAGACAGAGAAAGAGGCAGAGAGAGAGAGAGAGAGAGAGAGAGAATGAATGGGTGCCCCAGGGCCTCCAGCCACTGCAAACGAACTCCAGACATGTGCACCCCTTTGTGCATCTGGCTAACATAGGTCCTGGGGAATCGAGCCTTGAACCGGGATCCTTAGGCTTCACAGGCAAGCGTTTAACCACTAAGCCATCTCTCCAGCCTTAAATGTTTTTTTTTTTTTTTAACTTTTTCAAGATAGGGTCTCACTCTAGCTCAGGCTGACCTGGAATTCACTATGTAGTCTCAGGGTGTCCTCAAACTCACGGCGATCTTCCCACCTCTGCCTCCTGAATGCTGGGATTAACGGCGTATGCCACCATGCCCGACCTAAATGAGTATTTTTAAAAGAGAGTTGGAGGGCTAGAGAGATGCTTAGCAGTTAAGGCACTTGCCTGCAAAGCCAAAGAACCCAGGTTTGATTCTCAGGAACCCATGTAAGCCAGATGCACATGGTGGTACATGTGTCTGGAGTTCATTTGCAGTGACTAGAGGCCCTGGCACACCCACTGTCTCTCTCTCTCTCATAAATAACTAAACAAAAACAATTTTTTAAAAGAGAGAAAAAGAGAAGCTGGGCATGGTGGCGCACACCTTTAATCCTAGTACTCAGGAGGCAGAGATAGGAGGATCGCCATGAGTTCAAGGCCACCCTGAGACTACCCAGTGAATTCCAGGTCAGCCTGGGCTAGAGTGAAATCCTACCTTGGGGAAAAAAAAAAAAGAAAAGCAAAAGTTAATTGTGGAAGGTACAACTTAAGCAACTGACAGTGGTTGCCTTAGGAGAATAAGTTTGGAGGAAAAAAAAATAGAGAACAGGACTAGAGAGATGGTTTAGCAGTTAAAGATACTTGTTTGCAAAGCCTAACTACCTAAGTTCAATTTCCCAGCGACCATGTAAAGCTAGATGCACAAAAGTGGCACATGTGTCTGGAGTTCGTTCACAATATCAAGAGGCCCTGGAGCACCCACACTCACTCTCTTTGCCTCTTTTGGTTGGTCTCTCTCTCTCTCTCTCTCTCTCTCTCTCTCTCTCTCTCTCAGATAAACAAACAAACTTTTTAAAAGGAGAGAAAAAGGACACCACTGAACACACATACACACACAATGCCCTATGGAACGATGGTGCTTTAAAAAAAAAAAAAAAAGATTACTTTTAGGGCTGGAAAGATGACTCAGTGGTTAAGGCACTTGCCTGCAAAACCTAATGACATAGGTTTGATTCCCCAGTACCCATGTAAAGCTAGATACACAAAATGGCACATGCATCTGGAGTTCATTTGCAGCAGCTAGAGGCCCTGGCATACCCATTCTCTGCACCTCTCTCAAGCTAATTAACTAAAAAATATTTTTAAAAATGATTATTTTAAAAAACGATGGTAAATCCTTGACATTCTAAAAGTACTTATCCTAACATTTTTGTAAACTTTTAAATGCACAAATACTATTACAGCATTTCACAAAAGACCTGTTAAGTGAAGGCCACATAGATGCTAAAAAGCTCACTAAATTCAACCACTTGCCTCAGTGCCCTGCCATTATAGAGCAAACCAAAGTTGCTCAGGATCCTAGCAACAACTGAAATGGCAAATTCTAGGCTCAAGCACAAGGGTCTATTGTTGCAATGCTGTACCAGGAAAGAAACTACAGGAATAACTGCCTCCTAGCTGTGGCTTTGTGTGAGCCATATTCTTTTACTACTTATTGTGCTCCTTTGATTGTTTCTTAACCTCTGATGACTTTCCAATAGAAAATATATTCCCCACTGAGGGTGTCTGCTCTTTGCAATCAGGCAGAGCAAATACGCAAGGAGGCAGCTACAGAAAAAGCCAACAGTGGCAGGTAGTAACCTATATCATTCTAGACCCCCACCCAACTCACCAACGATCAAGAACTCAAGGTGTTGGAAGATTGAACAAAATGTAATTATTCTTTAATTCCAGCACTGGGGAGGCAGAGATAGGAGGAGGATTGCAGTGAGTTCAAGGCCAGTCTGAGACTACAGAGCAAGTTCTAGGTCAGCCTGGGCTAGAGTGAGACCCTACCCCCCCCCCCCAAAAAAAAAAGAACTTAAAAAAAAACCATAGTTGTTGTTCACAGGTCAGCAGCCCTTGTCTTCCAAAATAAAATGGTATAGTACACTGTCAAGTTCCACAGGGGATTATAGTGTAGCAATAGAGTTTGAGGATCAAACTAAACTGGACAGTTACTACAGATGATGCACCAGCCTCAGGGCTGCATTCACACTGGAGACATGGAAAAGCTGAACCTGAGGACAGAAAAGCAAGCAGTAGTCATTCCTTCCCTTCTTCTACTGAGAGAGAACAGAGCCTGTGATGAAATGACAATCTTGGGTAACTAGAAGAAGGCAGTGGTGGTGACAATAAGAAAATACAGGAATCACTGTTATTCTCAAGCCTTGTGTGTGCAAGCTTGTCACTGTACTAAGTAGTTTGTATTTACTTTATTTGTAATTTTCAAAACAGCTCTAAGAGAAAGGAATTACTGCTTCCCAGATACTCTCTTGCAGCCCAGCATTCTAATATGAAAGGATAGTAATATTCTGTCCAGTGCTTTCTTTTTCAACAAGAAGCAATTGTAAGGGGAAAAATAGCTTGCTTTTTAAAATGTCAGTTAAATCTTGAGAGTAAGAAACCACCACTCTTTCCCACAAAAGGTCATTCACTAAAATGTCAAACTCCTAATGTGCAATTCCCTTTCTTAACAGAACACACACTGCAGAGAAATTTTGACCCCAGAAGTACTATCTTAAGGAAAATTTCCCATGGCCCATAGACCTTTCAAAGAAAAAGGCTATTCAGTTGGGCGTAGTGGCGCATGCCTTTAAACCCAGCACTTGGAAGGCAGAGGTAGGAAGATGAGCATGAGTTCGAGGCCAACCTGAGAGACTACATAGTGAATTCCCGGTCAGCCCAGACTAGAGTGAAACCCTATCTCAAAAACCAAACCAAACCAAACCAAAGCCGGGTGTGGTGGCGCACACCTTTAATCCCAGCACTTGGGAGGCAGAGGTAGGAAGATCGCCATGAGTTCAAAGCTACCCTGAGACTACATAGTGAATTCCAGGTCAGCCTGGGCCAGAGTGAGACCCTACCTTGAAAAAAAAAACAAAACAGAAAAACCAAACCAAGCCAAAACAAAACAAACAAACAAACAAACAAACAAAAAGAAAGAAAGAAAAAGGAAAAGGGAAAAGGAAAGAAAGAAAAAAAGGCTAGTCACGGCTGGAGAGATTGCTTAGTAGTTAAGGTGCTTGCCTGCAAAGCGTAAGGATCCAGGTTCAATTCCTCAGTACGCAGATGCACAAGGTAGTGCATGTGCCTGGAGTTAGTTTGTAGTGGCTGGAGGCCCTGGCACACCCATTCTCTCTATATATATCTTCCTCTTCCTCTCTCTCAAATAAAGAATAAAATAAATAAAATATTTTTAAAAGGCTATTCAGCTGGGCATGGTGGCACACGCCTTTAATCCCAGCACTTGGGAGGCGGAGGCAGAGGCAGGAAGATCGCTGTGAGTATGAAGCCAGCCTGCGACAAGAGTGCCTGCCAGGTCAGCCTGGGCTAGAGTGAAACCCTACCTCAAAAAGCCAAAAAGGCTATTGAGGTAGCTAAAATGACTCAACAAAGACAGAGTTAATATTGGGAGATAAGTAAAGTGCATATTTCTCCCCCCCTTTTTTTCAGAAAGGGTCTATGTAGCTCAAGCTGACCTCCAACTCAAAATCTCCCTGCTCCAGTCTCCCAAATGCTGACATCACAGGCATGGGCCACCATGCCCAACACTAAGCATACACTCTTAACATTACAATAACCTAGAGATCTCAGCCCTACACTAGATCACCCACCAGCCTTCAAGATCAACTTTAGTTCTCCAGACCAGTCTCAAAGCACTTTAGGGATGCACGGAACTTCCTGCCAGGCCTTTTAGCAGGTAGGGCATCTTAAGGTTAATACTAAGGCTTCTTTTGCTTTTTTTTTTTGTTTTTTGTTTTTTGTTTTTTGTTTTTCGAGGTAGGGTTTCACTCTAGCCCAGGCTGACCTGGAATTCACTATGGAGTCTCAGGGTGGCCTTGAAATCATGGCGATCCTCCCACCTCTGCCTCCCGAGTGCTGGAATTAAAGGCGTGTGCCACCACGCCCGGCTCTTTTGCTCTTTATGAGCTAGAAGTTCTGAAATTAACATAATGACATTAGATATGATGAAACTTGGAGGAATATAGCTGGGCGTGGTGCTGTACACCCTTAATCCCAGCATTTGGGAGGCAGAGGTAGGAGGATCACCATGAGTTCCAGGCCACCCTGAGACTCCATAGTGAATTCCAGGTCAGCCTGGGCTAGAGTGAGATCCTACTTTGAAAAACCAAAAAACTTGGAGGAAGACCTGTCTTCTAAGTTAATAACTGCTCAATTTGGAGACACTCAAAACTAATTTCTTTGTAATGATGAACATTTTTCATTACAATTTATAATTTAGATTGGCAGTGAAAATCATCTACCAAGATCAAAGCTAATCTTAGCCAGAAGACTGACCAATTAGACTATTCAACTGTCCCTATCTCTAATATCCAGAGTGTTAGTAAGCATTTAAGTGTAAGTTAGATTCCTTAATATACAAAAAAGTCCACTTAAGCTGATTTAAGAAGGGATTTGTGAATCAAAGATGTGAGAAAGCACACAAATTTCCCGGAAAGTGGAAAAGCTTGGATGCCCCCAGAGCCAGAAAGGAAGACCCAACCACCCTGTGGAACTAGCCTAAAGAGACTACTACTACCACAGCCAATTAATTCTGTCACCTGCTGCTTTGTGTGGCTCATGCTCAAATTAGCTACTCAAAAGGGTCCCTGTGCCAGGTGTGGTGGTACATGCCTTTAATTCCAGTACTTGGGAGACAAGAGACAGGAGACCATTTTGAGTTCAAGACCAGCCTGGGACTACAGAGTGAGTTCCAGGTCAGCCTAGGCTAGAGTGAGACCCTACCTCAAAACAAACAAAAAGGGATTCTGGGGGCTGGAAAGATGGCTTAGTGGTTAAGGTGCTTGCCTGCAAAGCCAAAGGACCCAGGTTCAATTCCCCAGGACCCACATAAACCAGATGCACAAGGTGGCACATGTGTCTGGAATTCGTTTGCAGCAGCTGGAGCTGGCACGCCCCCCCCCTCTCTCTCTCAAATAAATAAATAAAAATGAATTTTTTTTAAAAAAAGGATTTTGCCAATGCACCTTCTAGACCGGAACTGTACATCAGAAATGTCTGTGGTGATAGAAATGTTCTGTAGTGATGCTGCTCACTCGTCAACATGGGGTTGCTGAGCTCTTGAATATGGCTGCTACAACTAAGGTGCTACATTTTTAAATTGGTTTCGTTTTAATGGCTGTGATTTTGGAAGAGTCATTATAAATGCTCAACACTGCTCACGTCGCTCACACCTAGCTAGCTCTAAATGACAAATGTTCACTCCAACATGCCTCTGAAAACTAACTCTTCTCCACATGTACAGGCACTTTAGAAAAGCACACTTGTACTGGGTAAGATGTAGTTAGTCTAAAACTGGAAGAACCAAAACAAGAGCAGAAAAGTTGGCACTGTACAGATGCACGGGCAGGACAGACAACTTCAACTGGTACTTATGGAGCCCCACAGCTCAATAGGCTGTGAGATATGGAGTAAGTTTTAAAAATAACAAAGCTTCAAGGAATGGAGAAAATTCTAAAGAGACTTGTGTACTTACCCTACCTCGAAAAACCAAAAAAATAAAATAAAATAAAAGGGGATGATAGGGTCTCAAGACAGCCCAGGCTGCTTCAAACTATGTTGCTCTGGATGGTATCAAACTTGCAATCCTCCTGCCTCAACTCCCTGAGAACTGGAATTACAGTTATGTACCAATACACCCAGCCTGAGATGTATCCCCAGCCCTGCTTTAGTTTTTCAAGCATTTCCACATACCTCACAAGTGTCATGACATAGCAACAAGAGTCACATGAGAGGCCAGGTTCAGTGGTACACACCTTTAATCCCAGCACCTGGGAGGCAGAGGTAGGAGTTCATGAGTAAATTCCAGGTCAGTCTGGATTACAGCAAGACCACATCTCAAAAACAAAAATCATATGAGATGGGCCAGGCAAGAATTACATTTATATAATGTTTTATACTAAGAAGTTCAAAGCAAATTGTATGACTTCCTGAGCTAGAGTGAGGCCCTACCTTGGAAAAACAAAACAACAAACAAACAAAAAACACAAAACTTATTCCTGTGGTACATTTTTGCATTATGCACTATTTTGCAAACAAGTGTATTTAACTGCTGAGCCATCCAAGCCCTATATGTAGTTTTTTTTTTTTTTTTGCTTTTTGTTCTAGCCCAGGCTGACCTGGAATTTCTACCGCTGCATCCAGAGTGCTAGAATTAAAGGGGTATGTCACCATGCTGGCTTTTTTTTTCTTCTTTAGTATTTGAGAAAGTGAGAGAAAATATGGCCTTCTTGCTGCTTTACATGAATTCCATGTGCCACGTGTATCTGGCTTTACACAGGTATTGGGGAATCGAACCTGGGCCACTAGGCTTTGTAAGCAAGTGCCTTTAACTGCTGAGCCATCTCCCCAGCCCTGTAGTTTCTTGATAAGGCTAGATGAAGTCCTTCACCAACTGGCTAGTCTACAGAAGGCAGTACTTCTTTATCAAGTGAATAACCCATCTGAGTATGAAAAACATGATTAGAAAACAATGCATTGCTACATGACTGTGATAGTCACTTTTTATAATTATCCAAATAAAAAGATTAAAAAAAAAAAAAAAACGGAGGATAGAGGCCTGCCTTGTGGGGACCCATGGAGCAGGTGTCACAGAGCTCCCAGCACATCCTTCCTACCCGAGAGGCACGGACCACGGCTCCCCTGCTGTAGGCGGCCAAGGCTCTGAGGCCTTTAATGTGAGGAAACACATGGACTGACACTTATCCTCAGCATTCTGATGGACTTCTGAGTCTTCCCAGTAGTCACCATCCACTGCAGAAAAAAGATACTCTGATCAAAGCTGAGAGCACCACTTATCTATGGACATAAACATAAATACTTAGAGGAAGTTCTGATGGACACATGTGGTAGTTTGAATCAGATGTCCCCCAAAACTCATGTGTTCTGAATGCTTGATCCCCAGCTGATGGCAATTTGGGAGGTGGAACATTGCTGGAAAAGGTATGTTACTGGGAGCGGACCTTCAGATACATTAGTCCAGCTCTGCTACTGTTTTCCACCTGCTGTGGCAGAGATGATGTCCAGCCTCTGCTCATGCCATGCTTTCCCCTGCCCACGTGGAGTTTCCCCAAGACTGTAAGCCAAAATAAAAAGCTTTCCTCCCATTAGCTGCTTTTGGTCAGGTACTCTGTCCCAGCAATAAGGAGGTAACCATAACAGTAAATTGTACCAGAGGAATGGGGAGGTTGCTGCTAGAAGCCTGTGTGGCATTTGGCCTTTTGGAACTAATTTGCAGGAAGAAATGTGGAAGGATTTGACACTCTGGCCTGACAGACACCTTGTAGTGCTGTAAGCAGAGTCTGATGGACCATTCTAGTCAGTCTGAGGGGAAGAAACCTTTTTTCAGACTGTGATAAAAACAGTTTGTGTGAGAGGCTAGCTGCGCTCTTTCCATGTCCTGAGAAATTGAGCAGGGTTGAGTATAGAAGAAATGGACTGGTATGAGTAGATGGATATGGCATAGAAAAAAATGAAAGTTTTAGGCTAGAAACAGTGCCAATTCAGCTTCATTGTTTGAGAGATTACCATCACTGTGACTGGACCAGCTGTTTTATATTCGGACAGCAGAGAAAACACTATGTACATATACATATACATAATTTTTTGCTGTTGTTTTTCAAGGTAGAATCTCACTCTAGCCTAGGCTAACCTGGAATTCACTATGTAGTCTCAGGCCAGCCTCAAACTCACAGCAATCCTCCTACTTCTGACTCCCAAGTGCTGGGATTAAAGACATGTGCCACCATGCCTCGTAAATGCTGACTTTTTAAAGTCAGGGCATGCCAAATGTGGTGGTTTCTTTAATCCCAGCACTTGGGAGACAGAGGTAGGAGGATCGTCAGCTTTTTTTTTTTTTTTTAATATTTTTATTGGGGCTGGAGAGATAGTTAGTAGTATAAGGCATTTGCCTGCAAAGCCCAAGAACTCAGGTTCAATTCCCCAGTACCCGCGTATGTCAGATGCACAAGGTGGTGCATGTGTCTCGAATTTGTTTGCAGTGGCTGGAGGCCCTGGCATGCCCTTTCTTTCTCTCTCTCTCTCAAACAAATAAAACTAAAATACATTAAAAATTTTTTTATTGGCCAGGTGAGGTGGCGTACACCTTTTAATCCCAGCACTCAGGAGTCCAACGTAGGAGGATCATTGTGAATTTGCGGCCAGCCTGAGATGACATAGTGAATTCCAGGTCAGCCTGGGCTAGAGCAAGACCTACCCCAAATAACAGAAAAAAAAAAAAAAAAAAAAAAAGGAGGCTGGAGAGATGGCTCAGTGGTTAAAGGCACTTGCTTGCAAAGTCTCATGGTCCAGGTTCAATTCCCCAGTCCCCACATAAAGCCAGATACACAAAGGGAACATGCATCTTCTTGTAGTCAGGATCTCATTGCTGGCAGGAAACACCTGACTAAGAACACCCTGGGGAAAAAAGGGGTTTATTTTGGCTTACAGACTCGAGGGGAAACTCCACAATGGCAGGGGAAAATGGTAACAGGAGCACAGGGTGGACATTACCTCCTGGCCAACATCAGATAGACAACAGCAACAGCAGAGTGTGCCAAACACTGGCAAGAGGAAGCTGGTTATAGCACCCATAAGACTGACCCCCCCAGGAGGCTTTAATTCCCAAATTGTCATCAGCTGGTGACCTAAAGTTCAGAACACCTAAGTTTACAGAATGTGCCGGCCTGCAGCACAAAGATAGAAACGGGCCTTGAAGGAGGGAGTGGGAATGAACCTGAGACAAGAACACAAGGAATGGAGCCAAGACAAGTTCTGATCAAGGCTCGGGGTTTATTCAGGCAGACATAGCTTATATATAGAAGATAGAACTTTTTTGATTTCACCAGGGTCGTATGTTAATCCCTCTATCAGGCGCCCACTCCACCTAGGCTGTATACTAAACAATGCCTTAGGATCAGGCGCTCACTCTGCCTAGGCTGTATACTAAACAATGCCTTAGGATCAGGGGCTTACTCTATCAAGGCTGTATACTAAACAATGCCTTAGGGTCAGGTACTTACTCTATCTAGGCTGTATACTAAACAATGCCTTAGGATCAGGGGCTTACTCTATCTAGGCTGTATACTAAACAGTGCCTTAGGATCAGGGGCTTACTCTATCTAGGCTGTATACTAAACAGTGCCTTAGGATCAGGCCCCTTATCAATAAGGCCTTTGTATTAAGAGATTAGAGGATTAGAGATCACTCTCAACTCCCAAGGTCAAAGAGCAGCTTTGTAAGATCTCCTTTGTAAGAGATAAGAGAACACCTCAACATTGCCCCCCATATGTGACTGCTGCTCTCACAATGCATAACCCACAACCCCACAGAGAATACCAGCACCCCACCGAGGAGGGCCCTCTGCAGACTGGGGGCAGGGACAAGGGAAAGGATGGTACCAACACATGATGCATCCATACTAAGTATGTCCATAATAATAATTAAAAAATTAGAGCCAGTCGTGGTGGCACATACCTTTAATCTCAGCACTTCGGAGGTAGAGGTAGGAGGAATGCCTTGAGTTCGAGGCCACCCTGAGACTACATAGTGAATTCCAGGTCAGCCTGAAGCAACAATGAACTTGGCAGAAAAAGATCACTGCATGATGGGAAATGAGGCTGCACCATAAAAATAAGAGCAACCATTCCATGCGAACCAGATTGTGCCCTCACGTGATGTTAGTGACAATAATTTCTCCAGAACCACTTCAAAAAACCAGAATTGAGACATAGGCCAGACTACTGGCCTGACCAAGATTACCTGCCCTGTTAGCTATGCAAAACTATGCCTCTGCCTTTGTTTCGCTCTCCTACAAAATCTCATCTTGTCAGAAACTGAAGGCAGACCTGGGGCTATTGAACCCCTTTGTCTGTTCTTCCCAATGTGGACACACTGATTAAAGCTTTCTTCACCCTTCACCACTGCTGTCTCCAATTGGCATACTGGGCCAGGTGGCCAGGGCTAGTCCACTGGGATTCCTGGAGCAGGGCTTTTGCCATAAAGCTCTGGTGGTAACAGTCCCTTACAGTAGAGGAGTTGATGCTTTTTTTTTTTTTTTTCATATCAAGTTTACTTTCTTTCTTTTTGTTTTGTTTTGTTTTGTTTTCTGAGGTAGGGTCTCATGCTAGCTCTGGCTGACCTGGAATTCACTCTGTAATATCAGGGTGGCCTCAAACTCAAAGAGATCCTCCTACCTCTGCCTCCCCAGTGCTGGGACTAAAAGCATGCGCCACCACGCCGGGCTTCAAGTTTACTTTCAAAGCAGTACTCTCTGCTCTTCTGTTTTTTGTTTGTTTTTGTTTTTGTTTTTTGAGGTAGGGTCTTGATCTAGCCCAGGCTGACCTGGAATTCACTCTGTAGTCTCAGGGTGGCCTCGAACTCACATCCTCCTACCTCTGCCTCCCGAGTGCTGGGATTAAAGGCGTGTGCCACCACACCCAGCTCTCTCTCTCTCTCTGCTCTTCTGAATCACTTGTCCAATTAATAGTGTTCAGTACTTGACCTGCTGAGTTGCTTTTGCTATTTAAAACAAAATACAACATATCGTACCACATGGGTTTAGATTTTTTGTAGCCTTTCTGACTACCAGTTACAACAGAACAGTCAAATAGTAGGATGTTTTCCTTGTCTTTATTTCTCAAATCCCCTCTGTAGCAGAGGATTAAAAAGGTAGTCCTTTCAGGTTTAGAGGAAGACGACGGTTGAGTGGATCTCAAATTGTAAATGACTAATTAAGACACACTGAAAATCAATTACACCATGTTAACAATATCATGTACAAGAAAAAAGAGCACTTCACTCTAATCACTTTAAATTTAAGAAGTTGGAAGTAAAGGATTCATAACCCATTTATCAAATACTAAAAAATAATAGGTTATCAAGTATAATTTCCAAAAAGCATGCTACCACTTAATCATCATCTAAATTTGTAAAATAGTTAATTTCATTTATATTAAGGGGAAAAACACTAATAAATTTCTTTTAATAACAAACTTTGGGAGGAGCAGAAGAAAATTTGGACAATTCACTGATAACAATTAAACTGAATTAACTGAGTTAACATGACTTTAATTGTACCACTTTTTTTTTTTTTTTTTTGGTTTTTCGAGGTAGGGTGGGTCTCTATCCCAGGCTGACCTGGAATTCACTAACTCACAGCAATCCTCCTACCTCTGCTTCCCAAGTGCTGGGATTAAAGGCGTGCGCCACCACGCCCGGCTAACTGTACATTTTATTAAGTCTAAAATGGCAGTGATTAATATTATCATCATATTGTATAACATTGGGGGGGGTCTTTTTCTTTTTTTATGGTTTTGTTATGTTTGTTGAGACAGTGTTTTACTACACAGTCTAGGCTGGACTTGGATTCACAATCCTCCTGCCTCAGCCTCCTAAGTGCTAGGATTAATTACACACTCATGCCTACTTAAGGGTGTCTATTAATGATAAAGAATAGGAGCCAGGAGCTGGAGAGATGGCTTAGTAGTTAAGGCACTTGCCTGCAAAACCTAAAGACCCATGTTTGACTCTCCAGATCTCATGTAAGCCAGATGCACAAAGGTAAGACAAGCACAAGGTCACACATGTCCACTTGGTGGTGCAAGTGTCTGGAGTTAAATTTCAGTGGCTGAGGCCCTGACACACAAATTCTCCCACCACCCCCCAAAAAAAATAAAATGAAATTTAAAAAAAAAAAGCATAGGCGCCAGATGTGGTGACACACACCTTTAGTCCTAGCACTCAAGAGGCAGATATATGAGGATCTCTGTGAGTTCAAGGCTAGCCTGGAAGTAGAGTGAGTTCCAGGCCTGGGCTAGAGTAAGACTCTACCTGGGAAAAAAAAAAAAAAAATAGAGGATAAAGGGTTGGGAAGTAGCTCAGCAGTTAAAGGCACTTGAAAAGCCTGCCAGACCAGATTTGGTACTCTGTAGTCCCAGACTGGCCTCCCATTTACAGAGATGCTCCTACCTCTGCCTCTTGTCAGCTGGAATTAAAGGTGTGTGCCACCATGCCTGGCTAAAAGTATTTGTATTGTTTACAATTATGGAAGTTGTCAATTAAAAAAAACTGGCACAAACATTTGGTGTACACACACACAACATTAATAAATTTTTTTAATACTTAAAATTTTTTTTTATTGTTTGGATACATTTTTTGTTTTTGAGGTAAGGACTTGCTGTAGCCCAGACTGACCTGGAATTCACTATATAGTTCTCAGGCTGGCCTCAAATTCAGAGCAACCTTCCTACCTCAGCCTCCCGAATGCTGACATTAAAGGTGTGTGCCACCACACCTGACAGCTATAAATATTTTTTAAGAAAAGAATAGGAGGGGCTGGTGAGATGTCTTAGTGGTTAAGGCATTTGCCTGTGAAGCCAAAGGACCCAGGTTCAATTCCCCAGTTCCCATGTAAGCCAGATGCACAAGGGGTACATGCATCTGGAGTTCGTTTGCAGTGACTAGAGGCCCTGGTGTACCCATTCTCTCTCTCTCTCTGCTTGCAACTACATAAATGTTTTTAAAAAGAAAAGAACAGGAGATACAAATTAGCTACACAGCTGAGTGTAACAGGGCCCCCAAAGTGAACAGCTTTTTCCTTGTCTAGAAGCAGGAGGTGTCATTGAGCCTATTGGGGGAATCAGTTTTGTCCTTAACTCTTCTTCTCTAAAACCTGACAGAAGGCTGTAAGATTACTACCTAGTGTGGCCGGGCGTGGTGGTGCATGCCTTTAATGCCAACACTTGGGAGGCAGAGGTGGAAGGATCATCGGGAGTTCAAGGCCACCCTGAGACTACATAGTTAATTCCAGGTCAGCCTGGACCAGAGTGAGACCCTACCTCGAAAAACCAAAAAGATTACTACCTACCTGAACATATGGCATGGGATCTGATTTTTCCTCATCTCTTTTTTTTCCCTGAAGGAGCTCTCCTTCCCATAAAAGCTCCAATCAGAATCACCAGGTGGATTCTTCTTCCAATCTCTGTGGACTTCCTTCTGTCTTATAGTTCTGCCTTCTTTCCTTCTCTTAAGCTCTGTAATAAAACCTTTCAACACTTCACCCTCTACAGTCTGTGGGCTCCATTCATCAAATTCGTAAGGACAACCTGAAAGTTTTACGTGACCATGACCATATAGCACCCTAACTCCTGGGTTACAGCCCAACCAAGAGCAGAGAAAGGCTCCATTGTTCTCAAAGACACCCCAAATTCCCGTATCACTATATAACAATGCTATATAACAACAAAAGCTATATAACAATGCTTTTTTTTTTGGGGGGGGGGTTCAAGGTAGGGTCTCACTCTAGCCCGGGCTGACCTGGAATTCACTCTGTAGTCCCAAGGTGGCCCTGACCTCATAGCAATCCTACCTCTGCCTCCCAAGTGCTGGGATTAAAGGCGTGAGCTACCACACCCAGCAACAATGCTTACTCATATTGTCCCAACTTCAAGGAAGGTAAAATAAAACAAAATGAGTTTTAGAACCTAGAAAATACTGGAACTTTTAATTATATTCCAATATGTTAGAGAAAAACAAAAACAATCCAAAGATAAAACAATCTTAAACACTAAGAATCTATCTATATCTACTCTATTACAATGTAACATCAGTATACCAACACAATTCTTAATCTGAGATAACAATAAAATTTAGCTTTTTAGCAAATGCACAGATAACTAATAAAATGAAAGAGGCCCAGGAGAACTGAATCTTGGGATTCGGGCTGGAGAGATGGCTTAGCGGTTAAGCACTTGCCTGTGAAGCCTAAGGACCCCGGTTAGAGGCTCGATTCCCCAGGACCCACGTTAGCCAGATGCACAAGGGGGTGCAAGCATCTGGAGTTCGTTTGCAGTGGCTGGAAGCCCTGGCACGCCCACTCTCCTCCCTCCCTCCCTCCCTCTCTCTCTCTCTCTGCCTCTTTCTCTGTCTGTCACTCTCAAATAAATAAAAATAAACAAAAAAAATTTAAAAAGCCACTGTTCGCTGGTGAAAATGATGAAAAGTGTAATGAGCAAGAGTTTACTCAGAACAGCTGGTCTTTTAGCATATGAGGAGTTCACTTCAGACCTGCACAAAAGGGGCAGTGTACTATTACATGCCATCCCACCTGCTACACTAACAACTTCTGCTGCTACTAGACAACATCTATATTTGGGAAATTCTAAGTATAGTAAAAGAAAAAAATCATATGATCAAAAGTGACAGAAAGCTGGGCATGGTAGTGCACATCTTTAATCCCAGCACTCAGAGGCAGATGGAGGAGGATCCACGGCAGCCTGAGACTACAAAGTGAATTCTACATCAGCCTGGCTAGAGTGAGAACCTACCTTAAACAGCACCTCCCCTATTACCCCACCCCCCCAAAAAAAGGTGACAGAGCGCCAGGCTTGGTAGCACATGACTTTAATCCAAACACTCAAGGAGAGGCAGAGGTAGGAGGATTGCTGAGAGTTCGAGGTCAGCCTGGGCTAGAGTAAGACCCAACCTCAAAAAAAAAAAAAAAACAAACAAAAAACCCCACGACCGTGACTGAGGGGAAAAGTGCACTTAATTTACATAAAAGAGTGAGTTGAAAGCGAACATGCTACCAGTGTCTGGAGTTCTTTTCCCCCTTTCCTAAACTTTGAGATAGACTGAAGCATGTGTGTCAGCTTTGCAAGTCTTGTCTCTCTCACTGAACACAAGCTATTTTTAAGGCTCCAATATATTAAAACTGTTATCTTAAATACTGAAATATCTGCATGCATTTTGCTGTCCAAGTAGCATATTTTTTAAATTTTTTTGAGGTAGGGTCTCGCTCTAGCCCAGGCTGATGTGGAATTCACTATGTAGTCTCTCCTACCTCTGCCTCCCGAGTGCTGGGATTAAAGGCGTGCACTACCACGCCTAACCAAGTAATATATTTTTCAAAGTCCATTTGCAAAAATCTTGGGACAGTTTCTTCTGACCCTTAACTTTAGAAGACTTCCCTCTTTGAAATGTTTTCCTGCTACATCTCATCATTTGCGAAATTTTGTTAAAGACTTAAATTAACCAGTGTTTAAACTACCAGCATCCCCAGCAAAGTCATGTTTTGACACAACTTTCCGAGAAAACGACGGGCAAATTTCAGAAAACAAGTTGACTTCAGAACTCTTCAAAAGGTCCTGGTCTATTAATTTTTGCAAAACCCAAGAGCCCACCATGGGTCCTCAACCAAGTTAATCTTACCTGGCAGGTCTTGGCCAGGTGCAGTAGACAGGTGAGTCTTTCCAAGTTTGCTGAGATTTCCAGAACGGTTAAAGCAAGTTGTGAAAGGTCTTCCTTGACTTAGAGCTTTTCTCTAAAATCCCTTTTTCCCATCTGCTCTTTTCCCTCTCCACTTGTTTAGGTTATTGCCAACTATGAGACTTTTTAGCAAATTAAAGGAAAATCTCCAGACAGTGAAGTGCCCAGTCCACCTTTGAAAAATTACCCAAGGCACAACATTTCGTACAATAAATCAACATAACTAAGACACTGTATTCTCTTCAACCGCTAAAAGTCCAAATGTCTGTCTAAAAGCTCCTAAGTATATTTTGGCTTTTTTTTTTTTGAGATAGGGTTTCACTCTGGCCCAGGCTGACTTGAAATTCACCCTGTAGTCTCAGGGTGGCCTTGAACTCAGGCTTCTGCCTCCCAACTGCTGGGATTAAAGACGTGTGTGCGTCACCACGACCAGCTATTTTAGAAATATTTTTCTTTCTTTCCTTCTTTTTTTTTCAACGTAGGGTCTCGCTCTGGTCCAGGCTGACCTGGAATTCACTCTGCAGTCTCAGTGTACCCTGAACTCACAGCGATCTTCCTACCTTGCCTCCCCAGAGTGATGGGATTAAAGGCGTGCACCACCACACCCGGCTCGAATGTTTTTATTTCTTGAAGCTAAAGTTTCTTCTATCAATTCAGATTAACCAGACCCACGCACATTACTAAACAAGAAAGACCTTGCTGTACCTTTACCTAAGGTATTTTTTCTTCCATATGAAGTGTTTAAAATTTGGCTTTTGAGAAGGACGTGGTGCCGCACGCCTTTAATCCCATCACTCTGGGGAGGCAGAGGTAGGAGGATCACTGTGAGTTCAAGGCCACCCTGAGACTGCAGAGTGAATTCCAGGTCAGCCTGGACCAGAGGGAGACCCTACGTTAAAAAACCAAAAAAAGTAAAATAGGATAAAATAATAAAATTTGGCTTTTTATTCAGAATTTGCTTTTGCAGGGTTCTCCATTATGCCAGGATGCAGAGACTGGCAATAGTAAATGGCATCTCAGGAAATGAAAACCTAACCTACAACCCCTCCCTCCACTCCGTAACCCTCTGCCTCGCACTGGTGTCTAGGTGCCAAGCTGCAGAAGACGAGAAGGGCCGTCTCCTACCACCGCATGCTCCCTGCACGAAGTGGGCACTCGCTAAATGCCTACTACACACTTTGGTCGAACAAGTTGGGGCATTTCAAAACAGACTCCGCCCCTCCAGTCGGCCGCCGCCGGCCTGCCGGGCTCGGAGGAAACGAAACCTCGGTCGCTTAGCAAGAGCCAGGCAGGACGAGGGCAGCGGAGGCTCGGCTCGCGCCTCCGGGCCGTGGACGCGGAGGCCTGGCCCACACCGTGCCGCGGGCGAGCCCCGTCCCCGCCGCGGGACCTGCCCCTGCCCCGCCCGGCACACAGACAGCCAGGCGTCGGGACACGGGGGACGCCTGCGCAGAAGAACCCGTCTCCTACCCGCCTGGCCCCGGGCAGGCGAAGGGTAACAATACCCGCTCAGAAACCCTGCCGGGGTGGGCGAGGGGCACCGGGACGCGTCCGCCCGTCTGCCCGCCCGCGAGCTCTACGGCGTGCACGGGAGCGCGCCGCGCGCGCACCACCACCACCACCTCTCCTTCAGACCGGCGCGTCTCACCTGAGCCGGGCTCCGCCCCCCTGCTCCTCGCCGGAGGAGGCGGTGACCCTTCTCGGAGCCGAGCCGACCCAGCCGAAAGAGGCGGGAACGTCCACCCTGGCTTCTCCGCGACGCGACTTCCTCCCCTCTCCGCCCGCCCCACCCCCGAGCCCTCCCCTCCTCTCCGTCCCTCAGCGCCTTCCCAGCCCGTTCGCGCGGTTCTCCGCGAACCCGGCGACGAACCTCAGTAAACGGATGTGACGCAATGCAACTTCGTCTACCTCGCCCCCTCCCCCTCCCCCGCCGCCGGCCGCTTCATTTCCCCAACCACAAGCCGCCCGCTGACCAATCACGTCATTGGGGGGCGGGGCCAGGACGGGAGTGCAGCCCGCCCCGCCCACGGAACCTGCAAGACCCTGGAAAACTAACCAATCCACTGTCCCAGGAGCCTGACTCTGTTTACTACGGAACGAATCCGTGAGCTCTGGGGCCAATCACCGCTTTCCCTGCAACGCGTAAGCCTGTTATCAAATACCTTTTAAGGCGGGATCTGTCATTAACCAACTGTAGCTTTAGACTGTAGAGAAGTGACTTTGCCACACCCAATCAAAATCGACCGAGGTAAAGGAAGGCAGGTTTCTGCATCCGGTTGCTCCAATCACAATCACGACTGCTTGGGTTCTGTAGCGTGGGGATGCTCCTCCATTGGTTGGTCCGGAAGGGTTTCTGAACCGTCGCGACGGCTCCCTGGGGCTACCCAGGCTCGTGGTCTGTAGTGAAGTCCCATCCCTGAGTACACGCAGACACGCACGCGTTCGGTTAGACGTAGTTCCAACCCGGTAGATATGGGAAAACATAAAAATGAATTCCCAGAAGTCGTTTGAGTTAAGTCAAAATCCAGATTCAGAACTCTGTGGGCTGGAGGGATGGCTTAGCAGTTACAGGTGTTCGTTTGCCTGCAAAGTTTAAGGACCCAGGTTCGATTCCCCAGGACCCTCTTAAACCAGATGAACCAGAGCGCAAGCGTATGGAGGTAACTTCTGGGATGACTCTAAAGAAGGATAAGACTCCTTACAATGCGCTCTTCCAGACACAAAATAACCTTCATATCCATGACCTCACAGTGCCTGGCACTCCCTACACAAGACCATCATAACAGGAGATGATGATGACATCAAAATGAAAGAGATTGATGGAGAGAGGGGGAGGGAATATCATTGAAAGTGGAGAGAGGGAATGATCGTGATTTATTGTCTATAATTAAGGAAGTTGACAATAATAAGAAAAATTTTAAGCCCAGCACTCAGGAGGCAGAGATAGGAGGATCGCCATGAGTTTGAGGCCACCCTGAGACTACATAGTGAATTCCAGGCCAGCCAGGGCTAGAGCGAGACCCTACTTCAAAAGACCAAAAAAAAAAAAAAAAAAAAAAAAAAAAAGTTTCCAAGCTTTATCTTGCCTTAGTTACCCACTAGTTACCTGTGGCCAAGCAAGAAATGCTTTGTAGCAAAAGCAACTTCTAGATCCTACCTACATTGCCATATGAATAAACACAAGTCAGCAGATCAAAACAGAGGGCCCAGAAATAAGTGTAGGAGAATTTATCGAGGCATGGTGGTGCATGCCTGTACTCCTAGCTCCTCTGGAGGTCAGCCTGGGAGGTCAATATAGCACAACCCTGTCTCTTATATGAAAAAGAAAAAAGTAGGGGTGTAGTTCACTGGTAGAGCACATTCCTGAAGCCCTAGATTTAATCCCCAGCACTGTAGTGGAAGATGAAAGATTATAGGTAGATAGATGATAGATGGATGAGTGTGTGTGATGAAATACACATACACACACACACACATGCCGTATATGACGAAGTTGACATTTAAATCTGTAGGGGAAACAGGTTAAAATTTTTATTTATTGGGCAGGAGAGATGGCTTAGTGGTTAAGGTGTTTGCCTGCAAAGCCAAAGGATCCTGGTTCGATGTTCCAGGACCCATGTCATCCAGGTGCACAAGGGGCACATGCATCTGGAGTTTGTTTGCAGTGGCTGGAAGCCCTGGCATGCCCTCTCTCTCTCTCTTCCTCTAATAAATAAATAAAATATTTAAAAGTATTTAATATTTTATTTATTTTTTTACAGAGAGAGAGATTTGGTGTACCAGGACCTCAGCCACTGAAATCAAACTCCAGACTCTTACACCACCTAGTGGGCATGTGCAACCTTGCGCTTGCTTCAGCTTTGTGCATCTGGCTTACATGGGATCTGGAGAGTCGAACATGGGTTCTTAGGCTTTGCAGGCAAGTGCCTTAATTGCTAAGCCATCACTTCAGCCCCCAATTTTTTTTTCAAGGTAGGGTCTCACTGTAGCTCAGGCTGACCTGAAACCTACTCTGTAGTCCATGCTGGCATTGAATTCAGCAATCTTCCTACCTCTGCACCCCAGTGTTGGGGTTAAAGGCATTTGCCACCACACCTGGCCAGGTAAAATTTTTTTCTTCGTCTTCAATTTTTTTAATTTAATTCTTTATTAATTTCTGTATTTTTCCACCCCTCCCCCATTTTCCCTTTCACAACTCTGCTCTCCGTCATATCCCTCCCTCTCTCCATTAGTCTCTCTCTTATTTTGATGTCATCTTTTTCTCCTATTATGAGGGTTTTGTGAAGGTATTGCTAGCCACTGTGAGGTCATGGATATCGAGGCCAATTTCTGCCTGGGCAGTTGCATTGTAAGCAGTGGTACCCTTCCTTTGGCTCTTACATTCTTTCTATCACCTCTTCTGAAATGGACCCTGAGTCTTGGAGGGTGTGATAGAGATGTTTCAGTGGTGAGCACTCCTCCATCACTTCTTCTCAGCATTATGTTGCCTATTGAGTCATCACAGTGGTCACCACCATCTGAAAAGAGAAGTTTCTCTAACCAAAAGTGAGAGTAGCATAATATATGAATATGAACATTAAGTGTTATGCTTTCAGGGCAGTTTGGTGAGAATAATATATGCATTTAGCCAGACAAAAGCAGGCTTTATACCCCTGAGGCCACCACACCTGGCTAGACTTTCTAATTTTTTTTTTTTCAAGGTAGGGTCTCACTCTATCCCAGAATGACCTGGAATTCACTCTGTAGTCTCAGATTGGCCTCAAACTCACAGTGATCTTCCTACCTCCTAAATGCTAGGATTAAAGTTGTGTGCTACCATGCCCGGCCTAGACTTTAACAATTTTTTAAAATTTATTTACTTATTTAAGATGGTGGGGGTGGGGATAGAATGGGTGCGCCGGGGCCTCTAGCCACTGCAAAGGAACTGCAGACATATGTGCCACCTTGTACATTGGCTTTATGTGGGTACTAGGGAATTGAACCTGGTCCTGTAGGCTTTGCCAGCAACTGGACAAATGCCTTAAGCACTAAGCCATCTCTCTAGCCCTAGACTTTTTTCTTAATGGGCCCCAGGTGGTGGCACATAATAAGCCAGGCATAAGGAGGTAGTAGAATTGCTGCAAATTCATGGCCAGTCTGGTTTACATAGTAAAACCCTATCTCATAAACAAAAACAGGGGGCTGGAGAGATAGCTCAGCAGTTAAGGTGCTTGCCTGCAAATCCTAATGACCTGGGTTCTATTCCTCAGAACCTATTTAAAGGCACATTCGCAAAGTAGCACATGCTTCTGGATTTCATTTTCAAGGGCTGGAGGCCCTGGTGCATCCATTCTGTCTCTCATATCTCTCTCTCTCTCTCTCTGCTTGCAAATAAGTAAATGAAAAGAATTAGTATTTAAAAAAAAAACACAGGGCTGGAGAGATGGCTTAACAGTTAAGGAGATTGCCTACAAAGCCAAAGAACCCAGGTTCTATTCCCCAGGACCTATTTAAAGCCAAGTGTTCAAGGTGGCACATGCATCTGGAGTTCGTTTGCAGTGGCTGGATGCCCTGGCACGCCCATTCTCTCTTTCTCCCCCACCCCCCGTGCCTTTTTCTCTCTCAAATAAATAAAAAAGTAAAAATATTACAAAAACAAAGACAAAACAAAAGAAACAGGGGCTGGAGAGATGGCTTATCAGTGCTTGCCTGCAAAGCCTAAGGACCCAGGTTTGATTCCCTAGTACCCACGTAATCCAGATGCACAAGGTGGCACATACATCCGGAGTTGGTTTGCAGTGGCTGGAGGCCCTGGGCCATCCATTCTCTCCTTCCCTCCCTTTCTCTCTCTTTCTCTCTCTCTGGGAGACAGAGGTGCAGCAAAGGAAGAAAAGATTTGATGAAAGAGATTTCTGAATACTGGGTAAATCATGGCAAAGCTGGAATCAGCGATATACTGAAACACCAGCAGATGGAGGTATTACCGTGGGAAAGGAGAATTTTGTTGCACTAAACTCTCCTCCTCATCTTAAAACTCAAATTATGCTTCTCTGAAAAATGATGCTGAGAGCTGGAGAGATGGCTTAGTGGTTAAGGTGTTTGCCTGCAAAGCCAAAGGATCCCGGTTCAGTTCTCCAGGACCCACGTAAACCAGATGCACAAGGGGGCACATGCATCTGAAGTTTGTTTGCAGTGGTTGGAGGCCCTGGTGTGCCCATTCTCTCTCCCTCTCTCTCTCTCCCTTTTTCTCTCAAATAAATAAATAAATAATATTTTTAAAAAGTAATGCTGAAAGGGAATACCAGGTGTGTCTGAATTTACAAATGAAATTTAGAAGTAGACTTTTTATGGTTTTTCCTACTTTAAATATTTTATTTATTTTTCATCTATTTATTTGAGAGAGAGAGAGCGAGGCAGAGAGAGAGAGAGAGAGAGAGAGAGAGAGAGAGAGAATGGGTGTGCCAGGGCCTCCAGCCACTGCAAACAAATTCCAGATGCAAGTGCCCCCTTGTTCATCTGGCTTACGTGGGTCTGGGGAATTGAGCTGAGGTCCTTTGGCTTTTCAGGCAAATGCCTTAACCACTAAACAAACTCTCCAGCCCAGTTTTTCCTTCTTTTAATTCAAAAGGGAACACTAGATTTTTGCCTTTAAGATAAGGCTGAATAAATCTCCCTTGAGCAGGGCTTGGTGGTGCATACCTTTAATCCCAGCACTTGGGAGGCTGAGGTAGGAGGATGCTATGAATTCAAGGTTACACTGAGACTATATAGTGAATTCCAGGTCAGCCTGTGCTAGAGTGAGACCCTATCTCAATTCCACTCCCACCCGCCATACAAAAAAAAAAAAAAAAAAAAAAAGACGCCCTTAATGGCTCAGTGGTTAAAGGCACTTGCTTGCACCCCAGTACTCATGTAAAACCGGATCCACAAAGTGGTGCATGAATCTGGAGTTTGTCTGCAACAGTCGGAAGCCTTGGTATGTCCATATATTCTCTCTCTCTCAAGTCAAAAATATTTTAGATGCCAGGCACGGTGGCGCATGCCTTTAATCTCAGCACTTGGGAGTCAGAGGTAGGAGGATTGCCATGAGTTTGAGGCCATCCTGAGACTACATAGTGAATTCCAGGTCAGCCTGAGCTAGAGTGAGACCCTACCTCGGAAAAAGAAAAAAAAAAAAAAGATACATAAATAAAATATTTTAAAAAGAGCCAGGCGTGGTGGCACACGCCTTTAATCCCAGCACTTGGGAGGCAGAGGTAGGAGTATTGCCATGAGTTCAAGGCCACCCTGAGACTACATAGTAAATTCCAGGTCAGCCTGAGCTAGAGTGAGACCCTACCTCTAAAAAGAAACAAAAAAATTAAAAAGGTTCTCTCTGCCAGGTGTGGTGATGCACACTTTTAAACCCAGCACTCCGGGAGGCAGAGGTAGGAGGATCACCGTGAGTTAGAGGCCATCCTGAGACTCCATAGTGAATTCCAGGTCAGTCTGAGCTAGAGTGAGACCCTACCTCGGAAAACCAAAAAAAAAAAAAAAAAAAAAAAAAAAAGCCAGGCATGGTGGCGCACGCCTTTAATCCCAGCACTTGGGAGGCAGAGGTAGGAGTATTGCCAAGAGTTCGAGGCCACCCTGAGACTACATAGTTAATTCCAGGTCAGCCTAGACCAGAGTGAGACCCTACCTGGAAAAAAAAAAAAAGATAAAGATATATTTTGACAAGGCTCCCTCCATCTTGCCCCAGTCCAGCTATATATTCATATGTGTATGTGTGGATGATGTGTATGTATGTATTTCAAACCGCAATTTAAAACACAAATAATTAAACAACGTTGGGATATACTATAATCCCCTCCCCAGCTGTTCTACTCCTCCCTCACCCCCATCTCTATCTTTTGAATTCTTGCCTCTGGTAATTCTGGGAATCTTCACTCTGAACAACTCTATGGTAACTGTATATTCTTTCCTCCAACAACAAAGCAGCCAATCCTGACTCCTTTCAGAGATGACTCTCTGCTTTCTCTTTTTTTTTTTTTTTTTTTGTGGTTTTTCGAAGTAGGGTCTCACTCTAGCCCAGGCTGACCTGGAATTCACTATGGAGTCTCAGGGTGGCCTCGAACTCACGGCGTTCCTCCTACCTCTGCCTCCCGAGTGCTGGGATTAAAGGCGTGTGCCACCACGCCCGGCTTGCTTTCTCATTCAAACAAAGAAACAAACATGAACGTTTGGGGACAGTTCAGATCCAAACTATAGCAATCCTTAGCCATAGGAAAGTCTATATAGTCATCAGTAGTTAATGGGGTTGATACTTTAAACGTTCAGGGCAAATAGTTCTTTGCTTTGTACTTATAATGTTTCCACATGTCTAAATTGGTAGTTGGAAAGGAGTAACAAGTCCTCAGGCCAAGAGGCATGCAGGTGTTGGTGTCATTTGGAAGATTCTGGATGTTGAGATGAGCTCTTTTTTTTGGAGGCAGGTTCTCGCTCTAGCCCAGGCTGACCTGGAATTCACTATGTAGTCTTTGGATGACCTCGAACTTAACGACGATCCTCCTCTCTCTGCCTCTCTTCCGAGTGCTGGTAGTAAAGGCGTGCGCCACCACGCCGGGCATGCCTGGGGTTTTTAAGTGGTAGCAATTTGGAGAACAGAGAGATGAGTCTATTTGGCACAGCACTGGGCAAAGTGGCTCCATGCGGATCCCGTGATTGTCCTCTCTTTACTCTGATAATGCCCAAGGAAGAAGAGTTGTATCTGCCCAAGAGCTAGAAGCCCCGGCAGGAACGAACTGACCAATGCTAAACTGGAGGAAGTCCCAGGCCATTTCCGCGCAGGGTCCACCGGTTCCACCAAACCCAAAGCGGAGCCCGGGCCAGTCAGGAGGCGTGGCGCCCGGGCGCGGAGACCACGCCTCTCCGCGCGGAGGGGGCGGGGCCGACGTCCGTCACGTGCCCTGGGCGGGGCCGGCGCGTCCGCGCGACTTCCGGCCCGCGGCGCTCTCCCGATTCGCGTGTACCGGGTGCTCATGGCTGCGCTGGCGTCTCCCGAGGCCGGCGGCCCGGCCGGCGACATGGTGGCAGAGGTGCTGCCGAGTGCGCGGTGGCTGTACTGTGGGGAACCGGAAGAGAAGCAGAGAGCAGTGCTGGGTAAAGATCACGGATTCCCGGAGGTACCCTGGGAGTCCTCGCGCCCCGAGTCGGGGACCCCCTGGAGTGTACTCCACCATGAGGTGCCGGGACGGGGCCCCCTTGTCATCTCTCCCTCTTTCTGTCACTTGTCCCATTTGCACGAGGACATTCCAGCCACCTCCCCCAGCCTGTCGTTGTATCTGGTTTCTCGTCTCCCTCGTTTCTCTTCCCACCGAGCAGAGTTCCCAGTCTCTCTAGGTTCGCACCAGGCCTCTTCTGGGAGTCAGTCACATTCCCCAAGTCGTTCTCTCCTGTCATATTGCCCAGGGACCCCCTCTCCCCCTGCATTCCTTCCATTATCCTTTCCCAGCGGGTCTAGGACTTCCTTCAGTCCCCTACAGGGGAAGACGTGCTATTCCATTCTAATAGCCACTCTCTCCCCATCGTACCCCGCGGGCCCTTCTGGTCCCTTCTCATTCTTGGGTTGCACTCTTACAGTCCAGTTCTCCAACGGGAAACTGCAGAATGGAGGCAACATGCGCTTTACCTTGTACAACAGCAACGACTTAGTGAACCCCAGAAAGAGGAACCAGCGGATCCTGGTAAGTGCTTCAGTGACAGGATGGATGCTTGCACGCTGCAGGACTCAGGAGAACCCCACTGGGTGTGGGCAGATGTGGGAGGGCCTGAGGGGAGGAAAATGGGAGAGAGCCAATGGCACTTTAAAGAACTCCGAAGCTTAGCACCTTGCCACCTTGCCGGCTGAGAATAGCTTTTATCGAAGCTCAGGATCTTTAGTGGAGTGACGATTCTCATTCATTTGTGTTTTTTTTCAACATGCCTTTATTGGATACCCAATGTATCCCTACAGAGTAGGCTGTTAAGGAAACAGCTAGATGAGATTTGGTCCCACTTTTAGGGAGCTTGTACTCTAGAGCTGGGTTTCTCAACCTCATAATTGACTTGTCAATGTCAGCCTTGTGCATCATGGGACATTTAGTGCTATCTCTGGCCTCATCTCAATAGATTGAGGGGTTAAGAACCTCTGCTCTGTGGAGATTCAAACTGGCTGTGAGAGACAGTCATCCAGTAGACAAAGTTCAGGGAATGGAGGAGACTGTAGGGCAGACTGAGTTCAGTAGGAAGAGAGGCCTCTGCCAGAACAACGTCTTGGGAGAGAGTGCATTTGAAGTGAGCTTGAAAGAATGAGGAAGGTTTGACAGCTGAGGTTAGCTGTTTGAAGTGAAAAAGATAGCAAGGACCCTTGCAGGGAAGATGGAAAGATTGGTGGTGGGGGGTCCTAAGAGTATATGAAGAACTGTCATAGCAGAGGTTGACAGATGATTGATCAAGAAGGGCTTGAAGCTGGACGTGGTGGCGCACACCTTTAATCCCAGCACTCGGGAGGCTAAGGTAAGAGGATCAATATGAGTTTGAGGCCAGCCTGAGAGTACATAGTGAATTCTAGGTCATTCTAGGTTAGAGGGAGACCCTACCTCTGAAAATCCAAAAAAAAAAAAAAAAAAAAAGAGCTAAGAAAATTGATTTCAGAATCTCTTTGTTTGATATCATACCTGCCAGTGCTGGGAGCCCAGGGCCTTGCCATCTAGTTTTGTGGTGCAACTCCCGCAAGAACTTTTCTTTCTCTCTTTAAAAAATTTTTTTTAGGGCCGGGAGTGGAGGTGCACGCCTTTAATCCCAGCACTCGGGAGGCACAGGTAGGATTGCCGTGAGTTCGAAGCCACCCTGAGACTACACAGTGAATTCCAGGTCAGCCTGGACCAGAGTGAGACCCTGCCTTGAAAAACAAAAACAAAATAATTTTTTTGTGAGGTGGTTGGAGAGATGGCTTAACAGTTAAGACGATTGCCTGCAAGCCCTAAGGACCAAAGTTCAGTTCCCCAGTACCCATGTAAGCCAGATGCACAAGGTGGCACATTCATTTGGAGTTGATTTACAGTGGTTAGAGGTCCTGGAGCTTCCATTTTTCTCTCTGCCTCTTTTTCGCTCTCTCAAGTAAATAAATAAAATATTGTTTAAAAAACATTTAAAAATATTTATTCATTTGAGAGAGAGACAGAGAATGATTGGGCACTGCAAACAAACTCCAGACACATGCGCTACCTTGTGCATTTGGCTTACATAGGTACTGTGGAATCAATCCCGGGTCCTTAGGCTTCGCAGGCCAGCACCTTAACTACTAAGCCATCTCTCCATCCCTCTTTTTACTTATTTATTTGCAAGCAGAGAGATAAAGAACAATAGGCATGCCAGGGCCTCTGGCCGCTGCAAATTCCAGACACATGAGCCACCATATGCATCTGGCTTACCTGGATACTGGGGGAATCTAAACTGGGTCCTTTAAGCCTTGCAGGCAAGTGCCATAACCACTAAGCCATCTCTCCAGCCCCACAGTTTCCTTATCCATTTTTTTTTTTTTTTGATGATCAAGGCTGATTGCATATCTTCACTGTGTAGTGAACAGTGTAGCAGTAAATATGGATGTGTATAAGTATCTCAGTTTTATGTTTACCTTGGAGCCACTGAATATATACCCAGGAGTGGTGTAGATGTACCATATTGTGTTTGGTCTGTGTGTTTTATTTATTTATTTTGTTTTTGTTTTTTCAAGGTAGGGTTTCACTCTAGCCCAGGCTGACCTGGAATTCATTATGTAGTCTCAGGCTGGCCTCAAACTCACAGCAATCCTCCTACCTCTGCCTCCCAAGTACTAAGATTAAATGCATGCGCCACCACGCCTGGCTGTGTTTTATTTTTATTTATTTCTTTATCTTTCAAGGTAGGGTCTCGCCAGGCTGACCTTGAACTCACAGTGATTCTTCTACCTCTGCCCCTGAAGTGCTGGGATTAAAGACATTTGCCACCATTCCTGACTTTTTGTGTGCTTCTGATAAACTTGCATACTGATTGATTTCTTTCTTTCTTTTTTGGTTTTCTGAGGGTGGGGTCTCACTCTACGCCAGACTGACCTGGAATTCACTATGTAGTCCCTGGGTGGCCTTGAACTTGTGGCAGTCCTCCTACCTCTGCCTCCCGAGTGTTGGGATTAAAGACATGTAGCACCACACCTGGCTTTTGCATACAGATTTCTATAGTGGCTGCACCAGTTAACATTCCCATTAGCAGTGTAGGAGAGTTTCTCTTGGGGCTAGGAGATGCCTCAATGGTTAAAGATGTAATACCAGCTGTTAAAGTGTCATAAAATAAATCGGGCGTGGCACATGCCTGTAATCCTAGCACTCAGGAGGCAGAGGTAGGAGGATCGCTGTGAGTTTGAGGCCACCTTGAGACTACAGAGTGAATTTCAGGTCAGCCTGGGCTAGAGGAAGACTACCTCGAAAAACAAAACAAAACAAAACAGAATAAAAAATGTCATAAGACTCAGCATCTATCAAAAATTAAAAAAAGTGTCAAGCATCTGGAGTACATTTTCAGTGGCAAGAGACTCTGGCATGCATGTACACGAATGCGTATACACATACAAGAAACAAAAAGAGTTCTTTCCCCACATCCTTATTGGTTGTTGTTAATATTATTATTATTTTGGTTGTTGTGAGGTAGGGTCTTACTCTAGCCCAGGCTGACCTGGAATTCACTCTGTAGTCTCTGGGTATCCTTGAACTCAAGGTGATCCTTCTACTTCTGCCTCCCAAGGGCTGGGATTAAAGGCATATTCCATCATGTCCTGCCAGAAATATTTACTTTTTTGTTTGTTTTTAAAGATAGGTCTGGCTCTAGCTCAGGCTGACTTGGAATTCACCATGTAGTTGTCTCAGGGTGGCCTTGAACTCACAGCGGTCCTCCTACCTCTGCCGCTCAAGTGCTGGGATTGATTGAAGGCGTGCGCCACCACGTCAGGCTCAGAGTGGTTTGAAAATGGAGTTTCCCCTCCTGCATTTCAGGCAGCTGAAACTGACAGACTTTCCTATGTTGGAAACAATTTTGGGACCGGAGCCCTCAAATGCAACACTCTGTGCAGGTAATGTTGGGGAATGGGTGGCAACACGGGTGATTTAGTGGTGGTGGCACTGACACAGCTGTCTTCAGTCTTTATTTTAGGGGTAGTTGAAGGATTCTACAGTTTTACCAAGGTCTTGTATTTCTAGACACAGGGATCCTGTTACTATGCCTAAAATGGAAAAAAAAAAAAAAAGAAAAATGACTTGTATTTGTTACATATAACTTTTTCAGTTTTTCGAGGTAGGGTCTCACTCTAGTCTAGGTTGACCTTGAACTCACAGCAGTTCTCCTACCACTGACTCCCAAGTGCTGGGATTAAAGATGTGTGCCGCCACACCCAGCTTTGAATATTTTTATTAGGGCTGGAAAGATGGCCCGGCAGTTAAAGGTGCTTGCTTACAAAGCCTGATGGCCTGGGTTTGATTTCCCAGTACCCACATAAAGCCAGATGCACAAAGTGGTGCATGCATCTGGAATCATTTGCAGTGGGAGGAGGCTTTGGTGTGCCCATTTTCTCTCTCTGCTTGCAAATAAGTAAATGAATGAATGTATATGTGTGTATTGGTGCAGCAGCGTCTCCTGCCATTACAAATGAATGCCATATGTTTGTGTCACATATATTTTTATTTTTATTTAAGAGGGAGAGAGGATGGCCTTACCAGGGCTTCTAGCCACTGCAAACAAATTCCAGATGTATGTGCTACCTTGTGCATCTGGCTTATATGGGTACTGGGGAATCGAACTTGGGTCCTTAGGCTTTGCAGGCAAGCACCTTAACCACTAAGCCATCTCTCCAGCCCCTGCTTGTGTCATTTTTTGCGTCTGGTTTTATGTGGGTACTAGGGAATTGAACCCAGTTTGGCAGGCTTTGCAAGCAAGTCTTGCCTTTAGCCACTGGGCCATATCTCTAGCCCCTGCCCCCTGCCTTTTAAGACATATTTTTATTTAAGACCTTATTTATAACTTCTATTTGTCTTATTCTATAAGGCAGCTCTCTCTACTAATTTGGAATGTATTACCAGTAGGTTAAAGCTTGTCTAAAGTTTGCCTTGGGACTATATAAAAGATGATTTGGTACCATCAGATGCTCTGGGCTAGGGCAGCGTTACCATCCATATCGTGTCTGATGAACTGAATGACTTTGGAACTCTGCCCTTCACTGACCCCTGAGATCCTTTTCTCTACAACAAAGATTGTCCAGCCTGCACAGTCTAATTCACAGGGGTAGACACAGTGCAGACAGGGTCTGATGGTACCAACAGTGAACCACAAGCCTCTGCTGGACTACACTCTGGCTGAAAGCAAATGACATATATGTGCTTAAAACTTAATACTGCATCACCCTCTTAAAACCATGCTGTATTAGGCTTCTCTCCAAGGTTGATAAGGGGGGTGTGTGTGTGCGCGCTGGGGCAGGCATGCCATGGTGCATGTGTGATCAGAGGACAACTTGGAGTCTTGGTTCTCACCTTCCACCTTTTTGAGATAGGGTATCTTGTTCTCTGCCACTGTATTTGCCAGGCTAACTGGCCTATGAGCTTCTGAGAGATTCTCTGGTCTCTGCCTCTCATCTTGCTGTAGATGCATTGAGATTATAGACATTTGTGCTACTGCATCTGGTTTTATGTGGGTTCTGGGGATCTGAACTAAGGTACTCATACTTAACAGCAAGCTCTTTACCTACTGAGCCATCTTCTCAGCCCCCAAACGTTTAACTTATATTTGTCTCCATAACATTTATGCTCTGAGCTGGGCATGGTGGCACATGACTTTGCAGGAGGATCCCTGTGAGTTTGAGGCCAGCCTTGGACTACAGAATGAATTCCAGGTCAGCCTGGGCTAAAGTGAGATCCTACCTTGAAAAAAAACACAGAAACAATTATGCTCTGTGCTCTCCTGAAGCTCCTTTATATATAGTCCACCACCTGAAGGGCCACCCAGTTAAGGGACGGTCGCCCTCCATGCAGTCCTTCCTGAAAATGCCCTCATGGACCTGCCCAAGAAGCATGTCTCACTTGATTCCTAGTCTGATCAAACTGACAACAGCATTCATACAAGTGCCATTTGACTAACCCATGTGTTACTTCTCTATTCAGGCACTTTGTGGGAATCTTGAACAAGACCTCTGGCCAGATGGAAGTATATGATGCTGAGGTGTTCAGCATGCAGCCTGTATTTGCTGGTAGGTCCCAGGCAGGAAGACTCATTTGAAGGCTACCTCATTTGGGTTTGTTAGATAAGTTCAGTATCTCTATTTTTTTTTTTTTTGAGGTAGGTTCTCATTCAGGCTGACTACGTAGTCACAGGGTGGCCTTGAACTCATGGCGATCCTCCTACCTCTGCCTCCCGAGTGTTGGGATTAAAGGTGTGTGCCACTATGCCTGGCTGTTTTGGGTTTTTAAAAAATATTTATTTATTTGAGAGAGAGGGATAGATACAGAGAGGCAGATGGAGAGAGAGAATGGGGCACTCCAAGGCCTCCAGCCAATGCAAACAAACTCCAGATGCATGTGCCACCTTGTGCATCTGGCTTTATGTGGGTACTGGGGAATCAAACCTGAGTCCTTTGGTATTGTAGGCAAGCATCTCAACCTCTAAGCCATCTCTCCAGTCCAGTTTTTGTTGTTTTTGTTTTCAAGGTAGGGTCTTACTCTAGACCAAGTCTCAGGCTGGTCTGGCGATCTTCCTACCTCTGCCTCCTGAGGTCCCCTCCAGGGATCGAAGGCTTGCACCTCCAGGCCCAGCTTGATTCCTTTTATTTATTTATTTTTTTGGAGGTAGGGTCTCACTGTAGCCCAAGCTGACCTGGAGTTCACTATGTAGTCTCAGGCTGGCTTTGAACACATAGTGATCCTCCTACCTCTACCTCAAGTGCTGGGATTAAAGGTGTATGCCACTACACCCAGCCTTTTTTTTTTTTTTTTTTTTTGCTTAAATTAAAAAAAAATTTATTTATGAGAGAGACAGAGAGGATGGACATACCAGGGCCTCTGGTCACTGCAAACAAACTCCATATGCATGTGTCACCTTGTGCATCTGGCTTTACGTGGGTACTGGGGAATCAAACCTGGGTCCTTTCGCTTCTCAGGCAAGAACCTTCAACACTAAGCCAACTTTCTAGCCCTGTTAATGCTTCTTTTAACCAGTGATGAAACTGGTACAGAGGTCAGATGACATGCCTTGGGCAATGATGACATAACTTGGGCAAGACCACTCCAGAACTTGTGCTGTTTTTTTTTTTTTCATGTGTGTGTGTGTGTGTGTGTGTGTGTAGAATATGTGTGTGGTGTGGTGCATATGCATACCCCATGTGTGAGTTTTTCTTTTTCACTAGGTTATACTCCCCCCCCCCCCAATTTGAGCCCTTTGTGGAAGATCAGAGTGTCGTGTAAAAAATACATACCTCATATTTTGCTCGCATTTAGGTCTTTTACTAGGTGAGCAAAACTATTTATAGGAAGAGCCAAAGACTTGGTTTCTAATTCTCTGTTTGCCTCTGCCTGGAAAAATAACCTGAAGCTAGTCATATATTGGAGGCCTCATTTTATTGTTTAAGAGATTAGACCAAATGACACCTGACGCTGTTCCCTGGTTCATTTTATTTTATTTTAGAGGGAGAGAGAGAGAATTGGTGCACCAGGGCCTCAACCACTGCAATTGAACTCCAGATGCTTGTGCCACCTAGTGGGCATGTGCAACCTTGTGCTTGCCTCATCTTTGTGTGTCTGGCTTATGTGGGATCTGGAGAGTTGAACATGGGTCCTTAGGCTTCACAGGCAAGCGCCTTAACTGCTAAGCCATCTCTCCAGCCCATCTCTGGTTCTCTTAACTGTGTACTAAGCTACACATCAGACATTCATGGTTATACATTCATGTTAGGCTCAGAGACATCATGGAATGAAGAAATATGTTTTTTTTTTCATTGTTAAATAAATATTAAGCACTATGATATTTGTGGGTCTTACAAAGTTAAACACAGTGGCTCATACCTGTAATCCTGATGTTTGGAAGGTTGAGGCAGGAGTATCACTTGAGCCCACAAGTTCAAGACCAGCCTCAGCAGCATAGTGAGATCCCATACAATATATACATATATAACATACGTATGTATACATGTGTGTGTTTGTGTGTGTATGCTGGGAGTGGTGGTGCATGCCTTTAGTCTCAGCACTAGGGAGGCTGAAGTAAAGGGTTGCTCTGAGTTCTAGGCCAATCTTGTGCTGCAGAGTTGAATTCCAAGTCAGCTTGGGCTAGCGTGAGACTTTGCCCTGAAAATAAATAAATAAATAAAGGCAACAGCAAAAACAACTAACCAGGGGTGGGGAGATGGCTCAGAGATTAAAGGTGCTTGCTTACAAGCCTGCCAGCTGGGGTTCAGTTTCCCAGTACCCTTGTGAATACAGATGCACAAAGTGGCAAATGCATCTGGACTTTGTTTGCAGTGGCAAGAGACCCTGGTGTGCCCATTTTCTTTCTCTCAGATAATTAGGAAATATTTTTTAAAAACCAACAAAACAAAATATATATAATTTTAAGTCTTAAAGTTTGCTTTTTTCCCTTTGCTTTTGTGATTTGTATTTTGGTAGATGAATCAATTGAACATGAACGTACTGTGGAGAATCAGACCAGAACTTTCAGAGAAAAGGTGAGTGAGACAGAGCAAGAGAAGTTCCTTCTAGGCTTCAGTTTCTCTACCAGTACAATGATGTCTCCTTGGCTGCTCCAGCTTATTTGGTCTGATTTTCTGGAGAATTGCTACCGACAAGAGGCCTCCTGGTCTCCTAGAGAGCAAACCTACTGCCCCCTGGGGTAGGAAAGCAGTTCGGTGGCAGTGTTTGGAAACTTTTCTGGGCTAATGTAGGTGTAGCATGAACTTATTTTTAGGACTTGGTCTTAGTTTTAGAAAATAATTGGCCGTGCCTGGAAAATTTCACATAAACAAAATAAACTTGAGTTTTTTCATGTAGAAAAATTCTCACAAAGGTCATCTCACCCCAGGATGGCCCATTGACTAACTCTTCAGTGCCACTTGGAACATTGTGCTGAGAAACGGGTGTGAGTGAGTCTTCTGGCTCAGGGGGAAAGCACAAGTGAGCTGTACTAGCACTATTTGTTGTGGGCACAGAATGTTGAATGGCAAGCTGTGTGCCACAATTTACCAACCTTAGTTCTAGTCACATCATCTTAGTACACTGTTAACTTGAAAATACCCCTTTACAACTGAAAGAAGCAAGCAGTCTTAGTATGGATGTGTTCCTAGGAGGACGAGAGAGATGATCGGCTGACTTAGCCTGATTGACAGTGGTAGTGGCGGTTCAGGGAGCCTAGAGCTTCTTTGTTATACAACTAGGACTAGCAGTGCTGTCCCCAGTGATCAGGTTTGTTTGTTATACAGATGGATTCTTGCATCGAAGCCTTTGGAACCACGAAACAGAAGCGATCTCTGAACTCTAGGAGAATGAACAAGGTTGGCAGTGAATCTTTGAATCTTGCAGTAGCTAAAGCTGCAGAGAGCATCATTGATACGAAGGGCGTGAATGGTAAGCATCTGGAACTTGGGTTGAGAATGTGCCTATAAAAATAGCTGTCACACGCTTTTAATCCCAGCACTCGGGAGGCAGAGGTAGGAGGAGTGCAGTGAGTTTGTGGCCACCCTGAGACTACATAGTGAATTTCAGACCCTATCTCCAAAAAAAAAAAAAAAATAGCTCGCTTTCTTTTCTCTCGCAGTCTAGTACCTGCCTCACAGGTGGAAGTGATGGGTCTTAAGGCTGGATCCTTTCCTGCACCTTGCTGAGGGCCTTCTCAGGGACAGGCTCTGTCCTGGGGCTTAGTCAAGGGAGGAGACATGTATGTGCCAGCCCTGCTCTTGGCTCAGAGTTGCAGCTTGCAGGCACACAGGAAGGAGAAGGCCCCGCCTTTGTGATTCCACAGAGGCTCTGGTGATGCCGGGACCAAGTCTCCAGAGCTGGCACCTCATTTTGCTATCAGTGGACCTTTTTAAGTCCTTGACAACTTGTGCATTTCATAGTATTATTTAAAAATGTGTTGTTGAAATTTGTTGCAGGATATTAGGGAAAGTTTAACAGAATTTTTTTTTTTAATTATTTATTTGAGACAGAGAAAGAGGGAGAGAGAATATGAATGGGCATGCCAGGTCATCCAGCCACTGCAGACGAACGCCACATGCATGTGCCATATGCATCTGGCTTATGTGGGTTTTGGAGAATTGAACCTGAGTCATTTGACACCTTAATTGCTAAGCCATCTCCAGCCCCCTGTTTTCTTTTAATACTTTAGCAGTTTTATTGTTTGATAGGCACTACAGATCCAGTTTTCTAAAGGATTGGCTAATTTTCGTCCTGTGATTTTAAAAAGTCGTCTTTACTATTTCTTCACATTGTGACATTTAGTTGTGTCCTGTTCGTTGTTATGACTAGCTTTCCAATTCCAGCACCAAGCTTTTTCATCATAGTAGCCTTCTCATCTGTTCACTGTCTGACAGGGGAAGTTCATCTTCCTTTTTCATTTTTCAAATTTCATCTTTCAAATATGTATTCATTGTCACAGCATGCTTTTATTTATTTGAGAGAGAGAATGGGTGCACCAAGGCCTCCAGCCACTGCAAACGAACTTCAGGTGCATGCGCCCCCTTGTGTATCTGGCTTATGTGGGTCCTGGAGCCTTTGGCTTTGCAAGTGAATGCCTTAACTGCTAAGCCATCTATGTCTCCAGCCTACAGCATGCTTTTGCTTCTAGGTGGCCTTAGGAATTATTTTGGCAACTTCCCTCAAAAACCCAGTTACAGTTGGGCATGGTGTATATGCCTTTAATCCTAGCACTCAGGAGGCAGAGGTAGGAGGATTGCTGTGAGTTCGAGGCCAGTGTGGATCTACAAAATGAGTTCCAGGTCAATCTGGACTAGAGCGAGACCCTACCTCAAAAAAAAAAAAAAAAAAAAAAAAGAATCCAGTTATAAGGTATGCATATATATAATCCCAGCACTTGGGAGCCAGAGTCAGGAAGATTGACACAAGTTCAAGGCCAGCCTGGTCTACTTGGCAGGTGGGCCAGTCAGGCTATCAGGGCTACATAGAGAGACTGTGTCTCAAAGAAACAAGATAAAAACATCCAGTTGTAGCTGGGCGTGGTGGCACACGCCTAGCACTTGGAAGGCAAAGATGGGAGAATTGCCGTGAGTTCAAGGCCCACCCTTAGATTGAATTCCAGGTCAGCCTGTGCTAGAGCAAGACCCTACCTTGAAAGCCAACCAAACAAACAAACAAAAAAAGCAAAAACTTCCAGTTAAGAATAATAGAGAAGAATGATTTCCTATCTCAGAGTACAGAGATAGGTCACACTTGGTTTTTGTGCAGCTGCAATCCTCACTTTTGCCTCTCGAGTGCTGAAATTATAGGCATACTGGCATGAGCCACCATGTCTAGCTGTGTAGCCCAGGCAAGCCTTGAATTCATAATCTTGCTTGAGCCATTCAAATTCTGGGATTGCATCCATGTGCCACCACAGCTAGTCAGAGGTGTACTTTAATATCTAAGTAAATTAAAGAAAAAATGTTATCTTTACTTAGGTGCTAAAAGACATTTAAAGCTGGGTGAGGTGGTACACCCTTGTAATTCCAACACTCATGAGCCTGAGGCAGCAGAATCATGAGTTTGAGACGAGCCTGAGCTAGACTCTATTTCAATTTTGTTTTTCAATAAGCATTCATAAAAGATATCTTTAGCTTCTGTGGTGTTGTATTGTAATAGTCTGCTAGCACAACCATCTTGCTAACTCTAGTGTAAGTTATTTGTTGGCAGCCGTGCCGTATCCATCTTCTCCTGACCCTAGACGTCCTGGAACAGAGGTGTTCAGACTTGGGGAAGGGGGAGGCACCATGTGATCTCAGCTCCATGGGCTATACTGAGTTGTGAGGAACCTGAGACTAAACCATGTAATACTGACCCTAACTTTCCCTCCATGAAAGCTCTGCTCAGTGATGCCATGCAGGATGACTTGCAAGATGACTCACTCTACCTCCCTCCCTGCCACGCTGACGCAGCCAAGCCTGAAGATGTGTATAGATTTGAAGACAGTATCCTTGCAGTAGAGAGGCTGCCTGAGCTCACACGTGTAGGTCAGCCAGGCTCTCTGAGGTTGGTGGTGGCTCTGTGGCATTCATGAAAACACCATCCAAACCTTTGCCTGTGCTCCAGTGCTCTTGCCAGTGGTTGATCAGCTAGGCTTCCTCATCAGCTGAGGGAGTCAAACGCATTACTGAGCAAGGGGACAATTAGGCACAGCTTAGCCCTTTGTGGGACATTCTTCATGAATAGTCAGAATACAACTTTTTTTTTTTCCTGAGGAAGGGTCTTGCTCTAGCTCAGGCAGACCTGGGATTCACTGTGTAGTCTAAGGGTGGCCTCAAACTCTCAGTGAGCCTCCTACCTCTGCCTCCCGAGTATACCACCGTGCCCCACTCAAAAATACAACTTAAAAAAAAATTATTTGTAAGCAGAGATAGAAAAGAGAGAGAGAGAAAAAATGGGCTTGCCAAGGCCTGCAGCTGCTGCAAATGAACTCCAGAGGCATGCACCACCTTGTGCATCAAGCTAACGTGGGTGGTTAGGCTTTGCAGCTAAGCCCCTTAGCCACTGAGCTATCTCTCCATCCCGAAATACAACTTTTAAAGAATTTTTAAAAAAATTTATTTATTTGCAAGGAGAGAGAGATTGAGCGAACATATATGCCAGGGCCTTCAGCCACTGCAAATGAGCACCAGATGCGTGTGCCACCTCGTGCATCTGGCTTACATGGGTCCTGGGAAACTGAACCTGTGTCCTTCGGCTTTGCAGGCAAGAGCCTCAACTGATAAGCCATCTCTCCAATCTTCTGATTTCGCCAGTACCCAAAGTGTAGGACAGACAAATAATTGTAGAAGGGTTAAGCACAGAACTTCACTTCCTGATGTATGACTAGATAGAAAATGCTGGCAGTGGCTCTGGTAAGGAAGAGAAGGCAGACTGGCCTAGGTAGGAAATAAGCACTGGGCTAGATTCCGAGGACTGGGTCTTTGAGCTCTTTCCTGCTTGCTCTGTGAGCCTCAGCTTTCCTGCCTGAGAAATAAGGCCACTGCTAGTTGGGTTCCAGTTCAGTGAGTTGTGTTCTTGACCTGCAACCAGTTCTGTCTCCGGTGGAGTATGAGGCTCTGGAGGGCCCGTCTGAAGCTTTCAGGAAGGCCACATCTGAAGAGATACTGAAGATGGCTGAAGAGAATAGGTACTTCCACCAGGGCAGATAGTGTGTCTGGGAATTGATGTTGGGAAATGGGGGTCAGGCTGTGGACTTGGGGTATCATTCATAAGGCAGCACCCTGAGGTATCAGTCAATAGGAAGGTGTCTGCTCAGTCCTGAACATAGAGGAAGTGATTTTTTTTAAAAAAAATATTTTATTTATTTATTTACAAGCAGAGAATGAGAATGGGCAAACCAGGGCTGCTGCAAATTCCAGATGCATATATCACTTTGTGCATATGGCTTTATGTGGGTACTGGGGAATCAAACCCCCCAGTTGTTTCACTTTGCAGGCAAGCACCTTAACTGCTGAGCTATCTATTTACCCTGTTTCTGGATTGTAATCCTTTCCTTTAAAAAAATATTTATTTGCAGCCAGGCGTGGTGGCACACGCCTTTAGTCCCAGCACTCGGGAGGCAGAAGTTGGAGGATAGTTGTGAGTTCGAGGCCAGCCTGAGACTACATAGTGAATTCCAGGTCAGCCTGAGCTAGAATGAGACCCTACCTCAACACACCCCCCCCAAATATATATATATTTGTAAGGAAAGTGGGGGCAGGGAGTGAAAGCATGGGCATGCCAGAGCCTCTTGCTGTTACAAATGAAGCCCACTCTGCCCTCATGACCTTTGTGGTCTTCCCTTCCTGGGCCCAAGTCTGTGGTATGAGGTACTACTACAAGGTGATACATTGTGTGGTACTACAGATGAACCAGGGCCTCACATCTGGGCAAGCACTCTATCAGTGAGTCATTTTATAAATATTTATTTATTGGGAGAAAGAGGCAGATAAAGAGAATGGACACACCAGGCCCTCTAGCCACTGCAAATGAACTCCAGATGCCTGCGTCACCTTGTACATCTGGCTTAGGTGGGTACTGCAGAATTGAACCTGGGCCCTTAGGCTTTGCAGACAAGTGCCTTAACTGCTAAGCCATCTCTACCCCAGTGAGCCTTTTTACATCCCTGAGACCAGGATCTCCTTTTATGTTTAACAATGGCTAACACAGATTGAGCTTTTATTTTATACCAGTGTCTCTCCACTGACATTCTTTTCCCTAGATAGCACCCTATCAAATGGTGTTATCATTAGCCCCAATTTATAGGTGAAACCAGTGCATTGATAGATGCAAGCCGTTCAGGGGCAGGGAAAGGATTTAAGTCCAGGCTAAGTATAAAGCCTCCACTCCCCAGCAGTAACTCAGAGGTCAGTAAACTGGCTCACATGACAAGTCTGGCCTGCTGCCTATGAGTTAAATAAAGTGTAAGTCAAATTTTATTAGCATGCAGACCTGGCCCTTTATATAAGTGATGTGTCTGGCTGCTCTCAGACTGTTGCACAGAGCTGAGTAGTTGAACAGAGATAGGTCTCACAAAGCCTGGAGTAGTTACTGACTGTCCCTTAGCCCCCTGCACTAAACTGTGGCTCTCCTGTTGTAAGGGTTGTTGGGTGTAATGGCCTTTCATCAGCTGTTCAGTGTGTATGGGGAAAGAGGCAATGTGCTGGTGATGGCTCCAGACAGAGCCTGTCTTTTCCTCACATTCATGCCTCTATTTCCCTTCCTTGTTTCAGCCACTGCTCCTTCGTCATAGAAGCGCTGAAGTCTTTGCCATCAAATGAGGAGAGCCGAGATCGCCAGGCAAGATGCATATGGTTTCTAGACACCCTCATCAAATTCCGAGCTCAGAAAGTGATAAAGCGGAAAAGTAAGCCTATACCAGAGATTTTACTCTAGTTCATTTTCAATCATTTATTTATTTTTTTCTTTTTTACTCCCCACCCCTTCAGCCCTTTTTTTGTCTCTAGTTCTCAGATCAGCTCTTACCAGTAAACAATGGTCACCTGTCCAAGTCTTCATTTTTAACTATAGAAGTCTTTTTTTTTTTTTTTCTTAAGTTTTTCGAGGTAGGGTCTTGCTTTAGTTCAGGCTGACCTAGAATTCACTATGTAGACTCAGGGTGGCCTTGAACTGATCTTCCTACCTCTGCCTCCCAAGTGCTGGGATTAAAGGCATGCACCACCACACCCGGCTACTATAGCAGTTATTATTAGTATTTTTAATTTTTTTAAGAGAGAGAGAAAGAGGCAGATAGAGAACGGGCATGCTAGGACCTCCAGCCACTGCAAATGAATTTCAGATTTATGCGTCCCCTTTGTGCATCTGGCTTACATGGGTCCTGGAGAATTGAACCTGGGTCCTTTGTCTTTGCAGGCAAGCACCTTAACTGCTAGGCCATCTCTCCAGCCCCTATAGCAGTTTTTTTTTAATTTTAATTTTAATTTTTTATTTATTTGAGAGAGAAAGGTTGAAGGAGAGAGACACTAGAAAATATTTGAGAATATTTTCTGCACTAGGCCCTTTTAACCACTGCAGACAAACTCCAGACATATGCACCAATTTGTGCATGTGGCTTTATGTGGGTACTGGGGAATTGAACCCAGACCATCAGGCTTTGCAAGCAAGTGCCTTTAACTGCTGAACCATCTCCCCAGCTCCAACTGTGGAGGACTTGGAAGGCTTTCTTCTTTATTTCTGTTCTGAAAATCTAGACAGATTGGATGGGCCTTGAAAAGCAGACATTCACTACTTGTGTTTTCCTTTAGGCAAAGCACAGTATGTAGGTCAAATGAATTGAAAACTTTAAGGGAGACGGTGAAAGCAGACATCTGTTACCTAAGGAGGAAGACAGTAGGCTTGCTTGTGAAGCTTTAGCAGCCTTTGTATTGTGTCAGTTTAGTCCAGTTTATATTGTTAAACTCAGAGTGTCACTTGCAGCTAGGACTATATGTAGGTTACTCTCATACTCAGTTAGGAACCTAGTAGGAGATGCCTATGGTGTTTTTGTTTTTGTTTTTGTTTTTCGAGGTAGGTCTTGCTCCCACCCAGGCTGACCTGGAATTCACTATGTAGACTCAGACTGGCCATGAACTCAAAATCCTCTTAACCCTGCCTCCCAAGTGCTGGGATCAAAGGCATGCAGTGCACCACCATGCCTGGCTCTGATGCCTATGGTTTTTGAGCTCAAACTATCTTCAGTTATTGTTACTGTGTGGGGCACTAAGATTTGAGTTTATGTGTTTGCTTAGTTCTTATTTTCATATCCCAGTCTCCCTCTACTCCTTCCTTGGCTTTCTTCAAAATCTGTGTTCTCAAATATTTTCTAGCTGGGTGTGGTGGTAGAACACCTGTAATTCCAGCAATCGGGAGGCAGAGGTAGGAGGATCGCTGTAAGTTCAAGGCCACCCTGACACTACATAGTAAATTCCAGGTCAGCCTGGGCTACAGTGAAATCCTACCTTGAAAAACAAAACAAAAAAAAAATCAAGTGTGTGTGTGTGTGTGTGTGTGTGTGTGTGTGTGTGTATGTAATTTATTTGCAGGGGGAGAGAGAGAGAAAGGAGAGGGGGGAAATTGACACTCCAGGGCATCCTGCCTCTGCAAACTAACTCCAGGTGCATGTGCCAGTTTGTGCATCTGGCTTTATGTGGGTATGGGGAATGAAACCCAGGCCATCAGACTTTGCAAGCAAGCACCTTTAACTGCTGAGCCGTCTCCCTAGCCCTCCAATATCTTGTTAATGATATGCCCTTGGTTCACATGTATATGGTGTGTGTCTGATCTGCAGGCTGAAGCATATCTGAACGTATTTCATTTTAAAGTGGCTTTCCTGGATCTTGGGCTCCTGCTTCTCCTACCTTGTTCTGGTCATTACAGTGGTTCAGTTGTTGGCCTCTTCCAGCATATGGGTGATGCATAGCCTGCGGACTTTATAGGAAAATGATAAAATCAACTTTGTGTTGTAGGTGCCCTGGGACCTGGAATCCCCCACATCATCAGCACCAAACTGCTGAAGCACTTTACCTGCTTGACCTACAACAATGGCAGGTTAGGAAGTTGATTCCCACAGTCCTTGGTTGTGTGAGGGAGAAAGCAAGTGAAGGGTGGGAGTGAGGAGGGCCGTAAGAAGGGGCCGAGTGAAATTCCACATCTTCAGAGATGCAGTGCTGAAGAGGTCACTGCTGTTTGGTGACCCTTGGGTCAGGTACGTTGAGGCCATGCTACATACTACCTGCACTGTCTCCGTTGGAGTCATTCACTTTCTTTGGCTGTGGGAAGCCCTGCAGTGACAACGTGTTTGACTGCACATCTTTCGTGCCTTTGTGGAAAGGCAAAAAGGCAGCGCTGCAGAAGGGCAGGCTGGTGTGGTAGCTTGGGGGGGCTTCGCACCACATCCCGGTGCTGCTTGCAGCCGCTTGCTTGTTGTGTGCTCCTCCTCCTGGTTGTGCGTGGACGCAGCAGCACCACCGAGTCTGGGGCGGCTGTTGTCCTGCGCTCCGTGGAGCAGGCAGGGACAGACTCGGAGGCTCTCACCAGTGCAGTGCTCCTGCACTACTTGCAAAAAGTGTGGACAGCCGGGCATGGAGATGGATGCCTTTGATCCCAGCACTTAGGAGGATCTCCGTGAGTTTGAGGTCAGCTTAGATGACAGAGTGAGTTCTAGCCTGCCCGCGGCTCACTTGTGTGTGACTCAGGTACCTTGGAAGGAACCAGACCTGTTGCTTGGACCTCTCCTCCTTTCCCCAAGCTGGGAAGGCAATGAATACAAAGGAAACCGGTTTGGATGATCACAGTTGACTTTTGAAGTTTAACTTTATTTCTCCTTTACTGCCATTGACTTGCAGTTTATGGAACCTAATTTCGAATTCGATGAAAGCAAAGATCACTGCATATGCAATCATACTTGCCTTGCACATAAACGACTTCCAGATCGACCTGACAGTGTTACAGAGGGACTTGAAGCTCAGTGAGAAAAGGTGAGTGCAACAGAGTAAAAACATCCCTGCATGGCGGCGCCTGGATGAATTTCTAGTTCTACTGGAGAGCATGAGGTACTGTTATGAGGATGAGGGTAAGGGAATCTGAGAGTGTCTCAAATGGGGAAAAATTGAGACTAGAAGACAGTTTTCAGTGAATGAATAAATCAATGAGTGGCAAGCCTTCTTCTTCTTTGTTTTTGTTTGTTTTGAGGTAGAGTCTCACTCTATCTCAGGCTGTCCTGGAATTCACTATGTAGTTGTGGGGTAGCCTTGAACTCACAGCGATCCTCCTACCTCTGCCTCCTGAGTGCTGGGATTAAAGGTGTGCGCCACCACGCCCGGCTCAAACACTTTTTTTTTTTTCCTCACTTAGCAAAATGTTTAATATGAAAATGTACATGACCTGATTTCATATCAATAGTAATACAGGCCCTTTGAGAAGGGGACATGAATTTCTCTGAAAAGCCATTGTTTAAACTCATTCTAAGACTTCCAACATGATGATGCTATTTCCTTATATGACTACCATCCCAATATTATTCTGCTGCCTACTAGTTGCCCTTTCCACTCATTCATCAATCATAAGATTCATGAAGAAGGGATCAAATCCCTGCAGCATTCCTTGGACGGGTCTGGCCATTTAATTTCATTGATAACTTCTTGTCCATAAATGTATTCCACTTGGGAGGGTGGGCCTTGCTCATGGAGTCTTGTCAGCAGGATCTGCCCTCCTTACAATGGAGTTTGCAGCTGCTCTTCAAACCTTTCTTAAAACTTATTTATTTGCAAGTAGAGAGGCAGACAAAAAATGGGCACCACAGGGCCTCCAGCTTCTGCAAATGAACTCCAGATGCATGTGCTATTTTGTGCATCTGGCTTTATGTGGGTAATAGGGAATTGAACCCAGGTTGTCAGGCTTTGCAGGCAAGTGCCTTAACCACCAGCCCTGCTGCCAAGACATTTTGACTGCTTTCTGTTTGTGAGACATGGTATTAAAGTCATTCATGTAGCCTCATTGATTTCCCTAAAAAACAAGTTCTCCTGTTCCAAAGGGCAGTCACTGGACATCAGGTCTGACTAACTGAGCACCCTCTGATGTCTGAATTTCTGTTACTTGAGAGACGGACTCTGGTTCTAGGGCTGGAGCCAGGGCATGGAAGCATAGAACTCACCTTCAGCTTAGCAAGTAGAGCTTTCTTAGCTGGAAGAGACTCCAAGGGAGGTGTTCAAAGCAAGGCAGAACTGCAGGCTGCTGGAGACACCAGAGTTTAGCTGCTCCGACTGATCTGGAAAGCTGGTAGAAATGACTTTTCATGCTACACCTACTAGAGATGACAGTAGGGGGCAGAGCTTCTCAGGAGCCTTTGTCAGTAATTGAGGGGCATCCCCAAGTGTATCAGGAGAGCCTGTGACAGCAGCCCTGTCCGCATGCTTCAGTGTACAGAGGGATTAATCTGTAGCTATCCCTAATGGTGCTCCTACAGGCAGGTAGATGGAAAAAGTGAGCAGCCATTTAGAGTTGGTCAAATTCTAGTGAATGCTCACTCTGGTTCTTTTATCATCTGGCTGTGGGCAATGATGACAGTTAATAGGGATCTAGAAAACCTGCATGGTTTTCTATCACCTGCATGGATATTTTATTTCTCTTAAAAAATTCATTTAGCCAGGTGTGGTGGCGCACGTCTTTAATCCCAGCACTCAGGAGGCAGAGGTAGGAGGATCGCCGTGAGTTCGAGGCCACCCTGAGACTCCATAGTGAATTCCAGGTCAGCCTGGGCTAGAGGGAGACTCTACCTCGAAAAACCAAAAACAAAAAAAGTAAATAAAATAAAAATAAGGGCTGGAGAGATGGCTTAGCGGTTAGGCGCTTGCCTGTGAAGCCTAAGGACCCTGTTCGAGGCTTAATTCCCCAGGACCCACGTAAGCCAGATGCACAAGGTGGTGCATGTGTCTGGAGTTGATTTGCAATGGCTGGAGGCCCTGGTGCGCCCATTCTCTTACCCGTCTGCCTCTTTCTGTCTCTCACTCTCAAATGAATAAAAATGAACAAAAAAATTGAAATAAAAAATTCATTTATTTGTGTGCATGCGTGTATGTGTGTATAGTTCTGGGAGGCGGGGGCCTCCTGTGTGCCCCTCTGCTGTAGGCTTTGCTCCTGTTACCACTTCTGCAATCCCATTTTCCTGGCCCGGAGCTTGTATGTGCTGCTCCCTCCTGCCATAGCACATTGAGGGCTGCTCTGCAGTTGTTTTGTTTGTTTCTTCCCTAGGATGATCGAGATCGCAAAAGCTATGAGACTGAAGATCTCTAAAAGGAAGGTGTCTATGGCAGACGGCAGGGAAGAGGATCACAGATTGGGCACTCTGTCCATCCCACTTCCTCCAGCCCAGGCCTCCAACCGCCAATCAAAGCGCAAGAAGATTACCTAGATGTGCTTTCCATGGGAGGCATTTTAGCTACATCACAGCCACTTTTGCTCACTTCCCCTTTCATTCTTTAAAAGAGGAAGGCTAACTGTAATCCTGTAGTCTCTTCACTTGGGATGAAGCAGGAAGATTGCGAGTTCCAGGCCAGCCTGGGCAACATCATGAGACTGCCAAAATTACCAAAGAAAACTTGATTGCTTTGGCATGGGGTGTGAAGCAGAAGCCAGCATCCCAACCGTGCCTTCTTACGCAGAAGCATAGTGATGATCACTGTGGACTTCATCTCTGTCCTTTGGCATTGCTGTATTTGTAAATGGCAGGTGTTTCTTGTGTTGGTCATATGTGTGGGATTTGGGAGGGTCAGGCGTGGGAATGTCAAAATCAAATGATATTACCAAGCTTATCTGTGAACTTACTCTAATGGATGAAGGTTTATACAGAACCTGGAAGGACCAGTGGAGTAGGTAGCTTCTCTAGCCCAGCAGGACTAGGAGAGGAAGCTTCCAGCTTGATTAGAAACTAGTTGAGTATGAGTCAAATGATGAGGTTGATAGAACAGGCTAATTTACAGCCTGCTCAAATGTGGGACCAAATGGTGAAATGATGGCCACACCTTCTCTGCCTGGCTCATGCCACTTACAGGGGCAGGGCCAGCCAAGTGGCATGAATAGGAGATGAATATGATGTAAAAAGCATGGATGACCAACATGGTGCCTTCACTTGTTATTCAGATGTGGGCCATGCCAGAATTACTACTGGCAAAAAAGTTTGTGGGGTCCTAAAACTGGAGCTTGGGATAGGGGCTTGTCTATTCACATCACCGAATGATTCTATGGTTACCATTGTTCAAACAAGGAGTGTCAGGCAGAAGCTTATGGGCAACCCCTTATGGGTCTATGTTGCAGACTAAAACTGACACCTAATGGGATGTTTATAAGATAGTTCTCCAATGGAGGAGATAAATAAAGCTTACAAGAATCCAGTCTGAGTTGGGTATGGTGATAGAGCCTGTAATCCAAGTTCTAGGGAGGTAGAGGCAGGGTGATCGGGAGTTCAAAGCAAGCCTTGGTGTGATGGATAAGTTGTGTGTCAACTTGATCTGTTTAGGAATCCACAGACACTGCTCATAAGTGGGTCTCTGAGGTTGCTTCCAGGAAGAATTAACTAAAGGAGGAATCCTCCCAGGGTGAGTTCCCTCCCACCCCCCCAGTGGACAGCCCTCTGCAAGGTGGGGCTTTATCTAAGGAAGCTCTGGGAAGGAAAGTATCCTCCCCTCCTGGCTGCAGGTGGGTGCTGCTTTCCAGCGAGGACTGAAGAGCTCAGTCCGTGTCCCTCCAGGCCTTCAGTGCCGGACTGGGACTGCTGAGGCATCCAGCTTCATGGACTGAGCAGCTACCAGGTTCCTTGACTCTCAGGTCTGCAACCTACTATTGTTAGACTGAGCTAATCCAATAAATTCCCTTTTAATACATACAACTCATTCAATCAGTTCTGTTCCTCTAGAGAACCCTGACTACGCTTGGCTACAAGAGACATGAATAACTTAAAAAAGAAATCCTATAAGAAAAACCAGTCTTGTAAGAAGCCCAAGAAGTTATTAAGAAAAGTTTAGCTCAGGACTAAGATAAGAGCTTAACCAACTTCCTATGCTGAAAAAAGATAAATATTGGAGATAGGTTAGTGGTTAAGGCACCTGCCCGCAAAGCTCAGGGCCCAGGTTTGATTCCACACTACCCACATAAGCCAGATGCACAAAATGGCACATGCTTCTGGAGTTCACTTACAGTGGCTGGAGGCCCTAGTGTGCCTATCCTCTGTCTCAAAAATTGATATTAACAAATTTAAAGACAGTATTGACTGCTTCTGATATGTAAATAGCAGAAACTGGAAGATGCTGAATAACTGAAATTAGGGAAGACTACTCGTGGCTGTGGAGACCTTTTGTTGACAGGTGACCTTCATGGGAGGAAGAGAAGGTTAACTGACTTCAGAAAGGCCCATGGCTGGGCAGGACTAGAATTCCAATCTTTGTGTTTTTTTAAGATGTGTATTTGAGAGAGAGAGGTGTGTATTTGTGTGTATGGACACGCCAGAATCTCTTGCCACTACAAATGAACTCCAGATGCATTCCTCATTTTGTGCATCTGGCTTTACATGGGTACTGGGGAACTGAATTTGTGTGGCTAAGCTTTGCACAAAAGCACCTTTGACAACTGAGCTGTCTCCCCAGCCCTGGAGTTCCAACCTTTGGATAACATTTAGCCCCTGGGATTCTGTCTCCTATGGAAGAGGCAGTGGAACCACCTCTGGGAAGGTCAGGACCTATGGGCCAATTGGAACTCCAGCAAATGTCTGGACCAGGGAAAGATAATCACCACCCCTTGTCCAAAGAGTTTCCTTTAAAATATAGACCTTTATTTAGGTTATTGAGATTTTCATAAGTACTTGGTTCACAGAAAAGTCATTTCTTACAAAATATTGAAGGCAGCATTTTGTACAGCGACTCACATTGAGGCCACCAAACAAGTGCAATGGACAGTGCTGTGGATGGAAAGACCAGTGCCCTTGTTCCCAGAGTCCTCAGGGAAAAGTCAGAGCTCCTGGCTCCATCCCTCCCGTCCCCCCCCCCCCCAAACCACCAGAGCAGCACCTAGGGCCAGACAGACCAGCTTTGGAAGTCCTCTGGCCCTGTGTAGGATAGTGACCCCCCCCCCCAACAAGGGCTGGTGAAGGCCCTGCATTAAAGGCCAAGTGGGAAGGGGCCATTGAGGTTCACTGGTCCTCCATCTCGCCCCTTTCTCAGTGGGGTCTGAGCCCACCTGGCTCTCAAAGCTTGACACATTCACAGTACAATTTAGTAAAGCCCTTTGGGAACTGGCCTTCACTTAGGCCACTAACCCTACCCTAGCTCAGGGCTGGGACCTAGGGACACAAGACAGATGTGGTTCTACCTTCTAGAGTTCACAGGCAAGTGGGTGGAGCAGTATGGATCCAGAAAGTTCCAAAACAAGGCAGAAAGTGCTCAGTGCCCTGAGAAGGAACAACAGAGGGAGGGTGACTGAGGCTCAGAAGGGGCCAAAATTGTCCTGTGGAACAAGGTGAGAATGGGGGAGATGGCAGTGTCTGAGCTAACCCTTTGGAGTAAGAGGGGTCTGAATGTGGAGATGATGGGGAAGGCATGCCAGGAAGAGGTATGAGCTCAAGCCAAGGCACAGAGTAGAGAACATTAGGGTAGGCAAAGGCAACTGATCGTCCATGACAACATGGACACGTCGAGGCCCAGGTACCTCTATTTGGACAGGCTGGGGCTGAGAGGAGCAGCTGGGGTGGGTGTGCTTACAAAGAAGAAAGCCTGTGGCAGGCACTGAGCTAAGGTCTGAGTTGGGGAACTCCTTGAGGACTGGGCACTTGTGCAACCGTGCACTGTCCAGCCCAGCACCTGCCTGCACACCTGAAGACAGCTACCTGCCTCATGCCCCTTCTACTTGTAACATGTCCCTCTGACGTTCCTGGGGCAGCCTTTCAGGAGGGGCTCCATGTCTCAAGCCTCTTCCTCTTTCACATAGCCATGTCCAAGTCTGAGGGAACTGTCCTTAAAGTAAATACAAAAACTAGTCCCCAAGAGGCAGCTGGGAAACTAATGCAGGGAGGGATGGGTCTGGAAAAGGCAGCAGTTACCCCCACCTCACCAGAAGCACTTCCTTCCATAACAAGTAAATCTGCTCTTCCTGAGAAGAGTCTGGGGTTGGTCTGTGTACAGAGAGGCTCCCTGTAACTCCAAAGAAGCCTGACCCCAGCTCTTCAAAACTAAGTCCTGGAGTGACTGGAAACCCTCCTTTTTCTCGGGGAAATGTTGCCAACTTCCTTCCTGCTGAGGGCCATGGAGCAGAAGGGTCTTAGAGGTACCTTGTTCTTAGTGCCCAGGAGGTCTGGCACCTGCTTTTCCAGATGGAGTGGTGTGTAAGATTGGGGAGGGGACAGGAGTCTTCCCAGGCACGACTTCCAGCCTGAGGGTCTGTGGCTCTTCTGAGCACCCATTAGGGCTTGAGCCTGAGGCAGATCTTTCTTCTTACAGGATGGTGCAGAAGATACTGCGGTTGCTATGGTAACCACCTTCCACACGGGCTGAGATTCTGGTCCCCATGGCCGTTACCTTCTGCCCACTGTGGACTGCAGAGGAGCCTCTGAGGGAATTTTCAAGGTTAGGCCGTGCTGGTGGGTTCACCAGGCGCCATGTGTCAGACCTGTGGGTGCAACAGTAAAGCCAGTGAATTCGAGAGGTTAAGAGTGTACCCACCTTTGTTTCTCGCTCCCTGGATCCCAGAGTTCAACTGTGGGTATAAGTTTTGACTCCTAAGTTTGTAACAACCCAAAGAGATGGGATGAGAAACTTAAGGGGCAGAAGCAGTAAATTCTAAATCCAGGTCTGCCTCAGTTTCCTATATTTATGGAACAGGATATGAATCTGTGGCTTTCCTTCTTCTAGCTCCGTAAGCATGAATGTGGACAGAAGCTTTATTCAGAATTACCACAGCCCTTCAGTTGATGAGTGGGTAAACGAGTTGTGGCATCTGTGCATGAGAACGACTCAGCAGTAAGATGTGATGGGAATCTTCCCAGTAACATGGACTAGAAGCTGCCTCTATGTGACCTGGCTGAGGAGAAGAGTCAGTTTAGGAATGGACTCTAGGTCTAGAGAGATGGCTCAGTGGGTAAGTGCACAAGTGTGAGGGTCTGAGGGAGCATGAGACAGTTCAAATCTCCAGAGCCCACCATAAGACTGACATGCGGCACTAAGGAGGCTCTTAGAACCTGCTGCAAACAGCTGGGTGTGGCACCTGCACCTCTGACTCCAGTATCCTAAGGGAAAGAGACCCAGGAATTGCTGGAGCTTGCAAAACCCAGCAAACTCCAGGACTGGAAAGAGACGCCAGCCAAATAAGAACAGGCAGCAGAGTGCCATGGAGCACAACTGCTCCAGCCACTGCAGCAAGTGCCACCCTACCACAGGTGAGGGCATGGGCCATCTCAAGGGCACATATACTTGCATACCACACACACACTATGTCTCCCAACATATCCCCCCCCCCCACACACACACAAAGGAAAAAGGTTAAAAGAAATTTTCAGAAATTCACAAAGGTAGAATATAAGACAGAAAAGTGCCAAGAATAAGACAGCAATCCACTGAGAAGAAGCCAAGCCAAATACAGCCCCAGCTGGGCACAGCTTCCATGAGCAGCGGGAGGGGGAGCAGAAGCCGTATCTGAAAGGTAAACCAAGTGGCTCTTGAACAGAGACCTGCAGTCCTACCTTCAGGACAAGCCCATGGTCCTCAGAAGCCTGAAACAGGCTCCAGTGAGACTGTGTGCTTCCTCCCATGGGCGGCTCAACACTAGAAATTATATGTTATCATTCTATGAGATTCAGAGGGCAGTGGCCAGGTGCCACCTTGGGAGGGAACCTATTGTTTAAAACTGAGCCACCATGGGGATCCAAGAGCAGGGTGCATCTGTAGGCCAGGAAGCCTGAATTTAACCTGCTACAGTCACAGGGCAAGAGGCAGCTCTGAGAGGCAGTTGTCAAGAGCAGGGAGGATGCTGACAGGCCAGAAAGGGCAGGCTGGCCGGGTAGTGAAGTGCATGGGGAAAGGTCACCCTGCCCTTGGTGGCGTGGAGAAAATCTCATCAAAAATAACCCTTGAGCCTGAGGTAGTGATCTCTGCTATCCATGGCAGTACAGTGGAAGAGCTGAAGCTCCAACAACTTGAATTTAAAGCTCTCTGTACAGCAGAGGCACTAACACCCAGGAGGTCTTGAAAGTACTAAGCCAAGTCACCTGTGCAGATCACAGTGCAGTGCAGTGCAGAGGTAGAACGATCACCATGAGTTCAAGACCAGCCTGAGATTACATAGTGAATTCCAGGTCAGCCTGGGCTACAGTGACACCCTATCTTGAAAAACCAGAAAAAAAAGGGTCAAAAGATTATATGTATATTAGGGCTCCCACACAACAAACACTAGTGAATATGAAAGGTCACATAGGGCCGAGCATGGTGGTACATGCCTTTAATCCCAACACTTGGGAGGCAGAGGTCCAAGGCCACTCTAAGACTACTCTACCCTGAACAACCCGCCACTGAAAAAAAGCTCACATAGGTTCTAATACAATAGTGGTTGACTTAAATACCCACCTTCCAGTCCTACTCTTAAAAAAAAAGTACAGGGCTGGAGAGATGGCTTAGCAGTTAAGTGCTTGCCTGTGAAGTCTAAGGACCCCGGTTTGAGGCTCAATTCCCCAGGACCCACGTTAGCCAGATGCACAAGGGGGCGCATGCATCTGGAGTTCGTTTACAGAGGCTGGAAGCTCTGGCGCACCCATTCTCTCCCTCTCTCTCTCTGTCTCTCTCTCTGCCTCCTTCTCTCTGTCGCTCTCAAATAAAACAAACAAACAAAAAAAAAGTACATTTATTTTTATTTATTTGAGAGAGAGAAAGAGGCAGATAGAGAGAATGGGCACGCCAGGGCCTCTAGCCATTGCAAAGGATCTTCAGACGCATCTGGCTTATGTGGGTCCTAGGGAATCAAAGTTGGGTCTTTTGGTTGTGCAGGCAAATGCCTTAACCACAAAGCCATCCCTCTAACTCTACAGTCCACTCTCTTTCTGGTATGTTTATATAATGTATGCGTGCAGATGTGCACACCCACGTGCATGTGGAGCTCAGAGGAAGATGTCAGGTGTCCCCTTTTCTACTTTACTCCTCTGACAGAGTCTTTCTCTGAACCTGTTTTTTGGTTAGATTAGCTGATCCTCAGGGATCTCCTGTCCCCACTACCCCTGAGCACTGGACATAGATGGATGATGGCTATGCTTTAAATCCCAGCCCTCAAGAGGATGAAGCAGGAGGATCGCTGTAAATTTGAGGCCAGCCTAGGCTACAGAGTGAGTTCCAGGTCACCATAGGCTAAAGTAAGATGCTACTTCAAAACAAAAAGGAAGGGGTGGAGAGATGGCTTAGTGGTTAAGGTGCTTTGCCAGCAAAGCCAAAGGACCCAGGCAGGTCTTATCCCCTAGTGTTAAGAAAAGTGGCCACTTCTTATACCCAGCGTAGCACACATGTCTGGAGTTTGTTTGCAGTAACTAGAGGCCCTGGCACACCCATTCTCTCACTCTTTCTCTCAAATAACTAACTAAATAAAATGTTTAAAAGAAAACCAGGGCTGTAGAGCTGGCTCAGTGGTTAAGGCACTTGCCTGCAATGCCTAATGACCTGGGATCGATTCCCCAGTACCCACATAAAGCCGGATGCACAAAGTGGCACCTATGTCTGAAGTTTGTTTGTAGTGGCAAGAGGCCCAAGTGCACTCATTCTCTCTGCTTGCAAATAAATAACAATAAAATATTTAAAATAAGAGCCAGGTATGGGGGCACACGTCTTTAACCCCAGCACTCGGCAGACAGAATTAGGAAGATGGTTGTGAGTTTGAGGCCAGCCTGGAACCACAAAGTGAGACAGACCTGACCTGGAAAAAAAACAGAACATACCAAAACCAGATAAAGATACAGCAGAAAGAAAATTACAGACCAATTTTCCTGATGAACATAGATGCAAAACATTCTCAAGAAAATACCTGCAAAGTGAATACTGGAATACCGGCCCTCCCCCCAAAAAAAATTCACTAGGAGTTCCAGATCAGCCTATGCTAGAGCAAGACCCTATCTCAAAAAAACAAATTACACACACACACACACACACACACACACACACACACACACACACACACACAGAGTAATGCAGCCAGGCATTGTAGCACACACCTTAATCCCACAGTTTGGGAGGCAGAGGGTAGGAGGCTCTCTGTGAGTTTGAGGCCAGCCTGAGACCACACAGTGAGTTCCAGGTTAGCTGAGGCTAGAGTGAGAACCTCAAAAAACCCAAAACAAATATATAAAGTTGGAACAGGGAGCTAGAGAGATGGCTTAGCAGTTAGGGCGTTTGCATGCAAAGCCTAAGGTCCTGGGTTAGATTCTCCAGTACCATGTAAGCTAGATATACAAGGTGGCACATGAGACTAGAGGTTGTTTGCAGTGGCTGGAGGCCCTTACATGCCTATTCTCCCTCTCTCTCTGCCTCTTCCTTTCTCTCCCACTTCTCTCTCAAATGAATAAATAAAATATTAAAAGAAAAAAATTGAACAGAAGTATCCTGTATGGGTAGAAAATGATGCTCCCAGAAGCCACTGGATATTATAAAAAACAATTCCAGCGCCAGAGGTAGGCCATCTCCCAGTGAATAGTTCATTAAGGAGGCCCCTAATCCCCCCTCCACCCCTGTGGTGGTTTGATTCAGGTGTCGCCCATAAAGTTAGGTGGTCTGAATACTAGGTTCCCAGCTGATGGCAATTTGGGAATTAAAGCCTCCTGGAGGCAATGTATTGTTGGGGGCGAGCTTATCCATGTTATAGCCAGCTTCCCCTTGCCAGTGTTTGAGATACTCCTCTGTTGCTGTTGTCCATCTGATGTTGGCCAGGAGGTAATGTCCACCCTCTGCTCATGCCATCGTTTTCTCCTGCCATCATGGAGCTTCCCCTCAAGACTATAAGCCAAAATAAGACCCCCCTTTTTTTCCTACAAGCTGCTCTTGGTCAGGTATTTTCTGCCAGCAATGCAAACCTGCAATAGTAAAGTTGGTACCGCAAGTGGGGTTGTTGCTGCTAGACACCTGACTCTGTGGCTTTAGCCTCTTGGAACTGCTTTGCAGGAGGAATGTGGATGAATTTGAAATACTGGCTTAACCTTGCAGTGCAGTAAGTACAGCTTGACAGACTATTCAGGTCAGAGCTGAAAGACCTGGATGCAGTAAGAACTATGGACTGTAAGGTTTGGCTTATGAGGGTGAGAAAGAGCTTCGCCTGGACTGGGCTAGAAGCAGTTTCTATGAGAGGCTTGCTGTTATGCCTGTTATGTCCTGAGAACTTGCACAGGGTTGCATTGTGTACAAATGGACTGGTGTGAACAGAGAGAAAAGACACAGAAGTGAAGTCTTTGGGCCGAAACTTCTGCCCATTCAGCTGCAATTGTATGAAAGATTACAACCTTTGAGATTGGGTCAGCTGACCTGCCCTGGGACAACAGGCAGAATGAAGACCCTTTTGAAGGGACCTGAATGCTTAGGAGTGTCATGGTCTTCAAAGTCTGCTTTATTCTCCCCTGGTTTAACAAGTTGGTAGCCCACCTGGTATTATGGAGTATAACAAATGCAGTAAACGAGGGTCACTGAATTTGCAACATGTTTATGTTTTTTGGAAAAGGCCATGGGCAGTGTGAAGCAGGCTTAGTACCTGCATGGAGACCCAATGGAGCTGCCAGCACTGGATGAAGTTTTCCAGAACTGTGAGTAGCCTAGCTGGAGGGGTGGAATTGGAACTCCAGAGACTTGTCAGTGGTTAAAATTGTTGGACTTGGAGACTTGTCACTGACTAGAGTTGTTGGACTTAGAGCTACAGAGTTTGATGTTTGCCCTGTTTAAATCTTGTATTGCCTGAATATTTCTTTGCTATGCCCAATGCCATCCTTTGCAGAGTCCGAGGCCACCCTGAGACTACATAGTGAATTCCAGGTCACCCTAGGTTAGAGCAAGACCCTACCTTGAAAAACTAGGAAAAAAAAAAGGAGTGCTGAGGGGGCAAAGGTAGCCTAAGGGTCTGGGACCCAACAGGAACCCTTGCCATAGGACGGGCCATGGAAACAGTGCGGCAGCTGAGAAGAGCTGTACAGGCGATGTGACCCACAGGCCCGGGCAAGGGGCTGACCCCTGAACATGGGTGGCAGCTGTTGGGAAGGAGGAGCCAGCTGCCAGATACAGGAACACTCAGAAGCAGAATCAAGGGCACTCCACTGACTGACTGAACTCCGGTGTTAGGGGGAAGGGGGATGCAAAGAACTTTGCAGAAGTGAGTGGGAGGCAACTGTTGAGGCCCTGAGGCAGAGGTGGAAAACAGAAAGCAGAAGCAGCAATAACATTTTTATAATGTTGATATTTAGCTAGGTCACAGAATCCTACTTTATCCAAACTGGTACCACAAAGCACTTATTAATAAGTAATTAGATTTTACTAAGGCTCAGAAATGGTAGGTTCTTTGCCCAAATCACACAGCCAGTGACTAGCAGAGCTGAGATTTGAAACCACATATGCTTAATTTGGGGCTGGGGGAGGAGAAGAGATGGTCTGTGTATTCCTGGCTGGCCTGACTTGTGATCCTCCTGCCTTTGCCTTCCAAGTGTTGGGATTATGAGCACGAACCACCATGTCTAGCACCTGTCTTTGAGGCTACAGTGGAGGGAGGGCACAACAGAGGGAAGGGGAATGGGCTGAAGCAGGGAGAAAGAAACAAAACAAATTTTATTTGAAAAATGAAAGTCAGATGGCTTAGTAATTAAGGTGCTGCCTGCAAAGTCAAAGGACCCAGGTTCGATTCCCCAGGACCCACGTAAAGCCAGATGTACAAGGGGGCGCATGTGTTTGGAGCTTGTTTGCAGTGGCTGGAGGCCCTCATGTGCCCATTCTCTATCTGCCTCTATCTCTCTCTCTCTCTCTCTCAAATTAATAAATACAATATTTAAATATATGAAAACACCTTAGTGGGGGTTGGTTACATGGCTCAGTGGATAAAGTGCCCCACTCAAGTCTGAGCACCTGAGTTCGATCTTCAGACCCCATGGGGGGGGCATGAGGCCAAGGAGGACTTCTGTAATCCCAGTAGCTGATGCTGACAGTGAGATGGGAGGCGGAGACAGGACCATTTCCCAGAAAGCTCATGGTGGGTGAGCACAGAAGAAAACAGCAGATGGAGAATCCAGAGAAACCCTGCCTCAAATGAGATGTACAGGTAAAGAGTGACTGGAAAGTACTACACACACTCTGTGGAAGTCACATGCCCACATGCACGCTCTTTTACACACACACACACACACTGAGAGAGAGAGAGAGAGAAAGGCCATAATGGAATCTAATTCTTTGTATGGTAATAAAAAAAGAAAAGATAAGCCTGAGCCTGGCTCCTGTGACCTCACTGAGGCTCTAGACGTCTGCTGCAGACAACCCCAGGCACTTACTTTTTCTTGAAGACCAGGAACTTATTGTTCTGTATGATACATTCTCGGTTGTTGGTGATCTGCTGGAAGATGGTTTTGTTGGCCTTGCCCTGGAAGATGGTGTTCTCCTGTACCAAGGCTTTGACCCGGCCCCGGACTGCAATGCCATAGGCCCGGAACGAGTGGATCCGGTTCTTTAGTACCTGGGAGAAGCAGTTAAAGCTTGTCACACCTCAGAGATCCACAGGCTGGCAGGAGCCAGGTGAGTGAGTGATTAGTTATGAAACCCGGGCCTGAGTGTGCTGGGAATGTCGGCACAGAGCTGGAAGAGCTCAGAGCAGGGCACTGAAGCCAGGGGGGGGGGATGGGCAGCCAGGGAAGGCATCTTGGAGGAGATTTTGGGCAGGTCATGGGAGTTTACCAGGTGCAGAGGTAGGAGAGCTGTTCCAGGAAGAATAGTGTACAAGGCCTGGCAGAGAGGGGAGCTATGCCAGAAGCCAAGCCCACTGGCCCCCTGACTGAGGCAACCATGCGCCCCTCTCCCTCCCGCTCCCATGAGGCTCAGATGGAGTAAAGAAATTTTTCATTCCTTGCCTAATGCAGAGCTGAGAACCTTTGGATAATTCCACAAGGGCAGAAGCCACATTCGTTTGGTTCTACCATGAAACTCTAGCACCCAGCAAATGCTTTCCATAGAAGTTGCTCAGAGATCACGGTCCTACAGAGCCAGATAGGTAAAGGAACAGAAATTAAGCCCCATGGAAGTGGTCTGTGAGCTTGGGGTGGCATAAGCACCCCGAAAGTCCAGAAATGGGGCATCTCAAACAGCCTGGGGGGAATCAGTGTCTTCGTAAAGAACGCAACAGTGAGCTGTATGAATGAGGTAGCAAAGCGTACGGGGACGCTGTAAGCGAAGAATAGTGTGAACACCTGGAGGCAGGGTTTCTCTCCTGATTAAGCACCAACTGTATGACAGGTCCTGTGCAAGCCTAATGACTAAAGCTGAAATAATCCTGACAGTGGCTTAGAAAACATGAAGACAGGGGCGGAGAGATGGATTAGTGGTTTGAACACTTGCCTGCAAAATCTAAGGACACAACGTTTGATTCCCCAGTACCCACGTAAGCCAGATGCACCTGGTGGCACATGTGTCTGGAGTTCGTTTGCAGTGGCTGGAGGCCCTGGTGCACCCACTCTCTCCCACTCTGTCTGCTTCTTTCTCTCTCTCACATAAGTAAATAAGTGTTAAAAAGAAATGAAGACAAAGCCTACGGCAGGGAAGGTCATGTGCCCTAGGGGTGTAATGCCTTCAGTTGTCTGGCTAAATGTGTATAATATGCTCACCAAACTGCCCTGTAAACACTCTTCTTAATGTTCATTCCCATATATTAATGCTACTCTCACTTTTGGTTAGAGAAGCTTCTCTTTCCAGGAGGCAGTGACCACTGGGATGACTCAGAAGGCACCATAGTGCTGAGAAGAAGTGACAGAGGAGTGCTCAGCACTGAGACATCTCTATCACACCTTCCAAGGCTCAGGGTCCATTGTGAAAGAGGTGGCGGGAAGAATGTAAGAGCCAAAGGAAGGTAGGACTCCTTACAATGCAATTGTCCAGACAAAATGGCCTTGATACCCATGACCTCGCAGTGCCTGACACTAACTACACAAGATCATCATAATAGGAGGAAACGGTGATGACATGACAATAAAAGAAAGACTAGCTGACAGAAAGCTGGAAGAAGCCATTCTACATTTAGTTCAATGGGAGAGAGATATCACCAGTGAAGATACTCAACAGTGGACACTATAAGCCTTATAATTGGCCAGCCAGGCCAAATGAGCCAATGGGTGCAATAGTGGCATGTCTGTCATGGTGGAAACCAATTGCCCTCCAATTGGACTGGAGGCCCGCTCCATGGGAGGGAATACATCCCTGATACTGAAAACTTAAAACAGGGGTAGTCATGAGCCTTAGGGGTGTAACATCTGCTGATGTCTGGAAAAATGTATATACTATGCTTATCAAACTGCCCAGTAAGTACTTTTCTTAATATTTATACCCTTATATTAATGCTACTCTCACTTTGGGTAGAGAATCTTCTCTTTTCAGACGGAAGTAACCTTGGGATGACTCAGAAGGTATCATAGTGCTGGAAAAAAGTGACTGGAGTACTGAGTAACATCTCGATCACACCTTCCAAGGCTCAGGGTCTAATGTGGAAGAGGTGGTGGAAAGAATGTAAGAGCCAAAGGAAGGGTAGGACTCCTTACAACGTCCTCCCTCCAGATATAAAATGGCCTGGATATCCATGACCTCATAGTGCCTGACACTACCTACACATGACCATCATAAGAGAAGGAAAAGATCATGACATCAAAATGAAAGAGAGACTGATTGAGATGGGGAGGGGATATGATGGAGAATGGAATTTCAAAGGGAAAGTGGGGGGAGGGAGGGCAGCACCATGGGATATTTTTTATAATCATGGAAAATGTTAATAAAAATTAAGAAAAAAAAAAGAAAGACTAATTGAGAGGGGGAGGGGATATAATGGAGGGTGGCTTTGTGAAGGGGAAGGTGGGGGAGGGGAAGGAATTATTATGGTTTATTGTCAATAATTATGTAAGTTGTCAATAAAAAAATTTAAAACAAAGAAAACATGAAGGCACTCAGGTGGGTCCCAACACCATGAATCTAGGAGGTGACACCATCCCGACTTCTACTTTTCTGCTTATCCTTTAGAGGCCGGTCCTTACGTGGGCCTGCGTGAAGCCTACGCCATGCCGCCCAGGCTGCCTCCTGCGGGAGAGCTGGTTCCCCCTGCAGCACAGTGCTGAAGGCGCTCTTCTCGGCAAGGGCACAAGTAAGGGCCAGCCATGTCCAGGCCCGGACCCTGTGCTGGCACCACGCGTCACACGCGCGTGCATGAACTCACCTTAGTGTCAGACCTGGGCAGCAACTGCAGCCCGCTGCCCCGGTTACCAATGATGTCGTTTTCAACGACAGCAGTACCGTCACTCTTGGTGATGATGCCATGGCCTCTGTTGTCATAGATACCATTGCCCCGGATCTCCACCTTGCACGGGGCATCGACCTTGATGCCACTCTGGCGGTTGCAGGAGATGCTGTTGTTGGCCACCCGGGTGAGCTGGATACTCTGGGCCACGGTGATGCCTCTGTCCCCGTTGGCATGGATCACATTGGTGAGGACCTGCAGTGCCTCAATACTCTGAACAAAGAGTCCTGACGCTGGGGACAGAGTGGGGGGGGGGGGTGGAGAGAACACTGGTCACCCTGGAGTCCGTCTTCCCTCAACGCTATACCCCAGGAGAGGGGAGGAAGATGCAGAGACACAAGGGTCCACTTCAGGTCTCATCTTCCAAGGTAATGAGGAAACCTGGAGCCATCAAGCGAAGTCTGCTCCTGCTACATACACTAAGTCTCTGCAAAAGGTGGCCAGGGCCACAGGCCAGGAGAAGACTGCTCAGTTTTTGATGGTCTTCTGGCCCAGGCTCCTATCAAAGGCTGGAATACCTTCTAGTCACACCCTCCTGAAGGCAGGAAGGCCCTGCACCAAGAGCAAGAGCACTGGGCAGCACTGGGAGGGGCAGCGTGGAGGACAAGAACTAGGATGGAATGAGAGCACTGTGGGCCAGCCTCTTGCAAGCACCTGCCCTGCTTCCCTGGCTTGGTGACATGTGGGCTTGTGAGGAAGGTGGCACAGCCACATGGAGCAAAGCTGGCACGGTGGGCAAAGATGGGACTCATGTCCCTGGGGCTGCTGATCTTGATCCTGCTGCCCTTATGCCACTCTCAAGGGGAAGAGCTTCCAGGGCTCACAAATCCAGTTTCTCCTCCATTGCCACCCTCCCCCCTGGTGATTCTCATCCAATAAAACATGTCATTGTGTGTGGAGCCAGAACTGAAAGAAGGAAATGATGAAGGGATGCATTCACAGCTGATTAGTCCATGTTGGCCCAGAAAATACAGAGAAAGGGAATTTCAGGCGAGAGTCACACAAGAGTGAAGCTAGTAGGGCAGGAGGTAAGAATGGGTTCATGTTAGGAATAAGTCCAAGGGCTTGGGTATCCGGTTAGTGGCAAAAAAACAAACAAATAAAAAACAACAAAAACCGCGGCTGACGAGGCAGGAAGGGCAGGTGAGGACCCAGGGCCACGGGAGATTTGCCAGCAGGGATGCAGGCACACTCACTCACCTCCATTGTGATTAATACTGTTGGACTCCACAAGAGCAATGGTGAGGGGCCGGCGCAGTGGGTCGTCCTCCTTCTCCAGCTCTGTCTCCCACAGGATAGCATCTCCATCCTCACTGAAGTTCTCCTGAGCCCCGTGGCCTCCAGGGAACTCACCAAAACCTTCTTTCTGGTTGAACACCGCGACTCCATACAGGCCGTTGTAACTCACATGGTTGCTGGTGACATGGGGCAGGCTGGATGACATCATCCACACACCACAGCCCTTGTTAGCTAGAATGGTGAAGGGAGCCAGCCAGTCATCAACACCCAAGAAGAGGCAAGGCATCACCCAGTGTCACCCAGCAGGAGATCAACAGGCACTGGGTGGGGCAGGAAACTTCATAGCTCGGGCTATGGGTACTACCACACACATGAGGGACAATGACCAAATCAATCTTACAAGTTAGGATCATTCCCCATGGAGTAAAAGGGCTCTGAGAACTGCAAAGCACATGTCCTGATCACAAGCACACAGCCCAAAGGGCCAGTCCAATTGGGCACCAATGCCTCCCTGCAAAGGAGGCTGTAGGTAGCCTAGTTTGAAACCCTGCTCCATGGCTTCCAAGTGGTGACCCTAAGTGTGTTATTAGGCCTGTGTGCCTCGGTTTTATCTTTAAATTAGGCTCAATAACTGTACTTCCAGAAGTCAGTCATGGATACTAAATGTGATAATGTAGCAGATGTGGACCTGAATAACATTATCTATAGTATTAGAGGTCCAGTTCAGAAAGGTTTGGTTTTGACCAGTTGTGGAGTGCGATCAGTGTAATTATTTCCTGTACTTATTCTGGTTTCCCATTAAAATGTCTATTGTCTGCATCAAAAGAAGGAATGGGAGGAGTTAAAATGCCCATGTCTAAGCTATCATGAGCTTCTGTAGACATAGGACTATCCTGCCTTTTCCTATCTTACATGGGGATAAAATACTGTTTGCTGACCCCAGGGTTCAGTGTGGATCATGAGGTAAGTTATAAGAGGAGCTCCTGCTATTCAGAGGTCAGAGACAATGCCTGGTCAGCCGGTGACCTCTTTGCAGCCTAGGGAAGGCCTTTTCCAGGACCACATGATGTAGATGCAACCTGGGCTTCCTGCCTCCCAGGTGGGCTGAACCCCAGACCTGCGCCCAGGGAGCGTGCGCCTCACCATAGATGGTGTTTCCTTCTATCAGGCCTTTGCCTTCATCTCCCACGACCACACCGTCGGAGTAGCCAAAGCAAATGAGGTTGCTTCTGAGGACGGGGACGCCTCCTCGGCGGATGTCCACGCCTCCCCACTGATTCTCACGGATGACGTTTTCTACAGACAGAGGTAGAAGGGTTAGTACCTAAGGGCTACTTTTAGTGTTGGCATGAGGGTCATACCCAAGCCTTGGAAGGTGCTGGCTTGTCGTCAGCCTCGGCCCTGCACTCTGGCCCAGCCTTCCTGCTCCTTCCCCAGCACCGGGCTGAAGTCTCAGGTTGGAAGGACGGACCTGGGCTCAGCAGACCCAGCAACTGTGGCAGGGAACACCTGGCTCCTAAGAATGGGGTGTCATGGCTCACTGCGACCCTGTGCAATGGATTCCTTCTTGCCTCTGTGACCCTATTCTATATTCCTTGTCCCAAGCTCGCCATATGGCAGTCCTACAAACAGCCTTTCCTTAGGTCTGTTCCCATGGGCAGCCCTGCATGGAAGGCTCTTTTCCCAGTCTCCTTCCTCCCTGGTTCTGGCTTACATGCTACCCTCCCAGAAAGGCCTGCCTTGACTACATGATCTTGAATATCCACACAGTCCCTCTGGTACCTTATATATAAATGACCTTATCATCTTCTGTTAGGTCTTATTTATTTTGTCTATAGTGCCAGGCTGCTAGTCACAGAAGGAGGTTTAGGGTGGTCGAGTAGTGTAAGGTTCTGAAGCTGGGTGGGGTTGCTGCCATGGCTGGCCATGGCTCCAGGTAGCTCACATCCTGTACCTGTAATGAGGCCTTTGCCGTTCTCATTCACTGCTATGCCAGCTGCACGGCCCTTGAAGATATGGTTCCCGCTAAAATGGAAAAGACACACAGGTAAGACCAAGGTACCTATGTCATACTTCAAAGGCCAGTGCCTGCCTTTGTGGGCTTCCTGATGGCTCAAGTTCATAGGGCATAAGCACTTCCTAAAGTCCTATAAGCCAGACACTTAGAAATCTTTGGCTGTCTTTGGGATAGCCTGACCCCCAACTAAACCTATACCTCGGGGATATGATCACTAGTGATAGCCAACTCTCTGTGGCTTCTCTTTACTGCGTCAGTAAATGCACACACCATTTTACACACATGTCACCTTGGTGCATGGGTCACAGGTAAAGTATTGGCAGAAAGAAGAACTGCCAGGAGACTAGGCTGAGCTTGCTTAGCAGCGATTACAGCTGCACAGCTGCTCAGCTCTCAGAGCTGTGCTGTAGTTTGCCTCAGCCAAGCCACGTCTTTCTGTGTCCTCCCCACGCCCCCTACCTCCGGACCCAAAGAAACACAGGAGGAAACCACAATCTACTCTCTCTGGATGACTGTGCTTTAAAAACCTGCAACACTGCTCTGAGCTGAATACTCTTCACTCAGACTCTTCAGTGGTTTCCCAGGACCTGGCATGATATACTATGGCCTCAAGTTATGCATATGTAAGCTGTCTTTTATAATTTTTTAATTTTTATTTATTTATTTGAGAGAGAGAGGCAGGCAAATAGAGAGAGAATGGGCATGTCAAGGCCTCCAGTCACTGCAAATGAACTCCAGACACATGCACCACCTTGCGCACCTGGCTTTACGTGGGTGCAGGGGAATTAAACCTGGGTCCTTTGGCTTTGCAGGCAAGTTCCTTAACTGCTAAGCCATCTCTTCAGCTCAGTTTTCTTTTTTAAAAAACATTTTGTTTGTTTATCTTTTATGTGGGTACTGGAGGATTGAACTCAGGTTCTCATGCTTGCAAGGCAACAGTTTACCTGCTGAGCTATCTCTCCAGCCCTACGTAAACTGTTTTTCACAGTGGGAAGATTCCTGCTTAGCAGTGACAGGACTGGATAAAACATTGTGGAATAGCAAAACAATGTATTGTCCTGAAAATAAGCACCATGCAACAACCTATAAAAGTGTGTATGGAAGAACACAGGGAGCCGGGCATGGTGGTGCAGGCCTTTAATCCCAGCACTCGGGAGGCAGAGGTAGGAGGATCGCCATGAGTTTGAGACCACCGTGAGACTACATAGTAAGTTCCAGGTCAGCCTGGGCTAGAGTGAGACCCTACCTCGAAAAAAAAAGAGTGTGGGGGAGGGGAAAAATCCAGGTGTGGTGGCGCACGCCTTTAATCCCAGCACTCAGGGAGGCAGAGGTAGGAGGATCACCATGAGTTCGAGGGCAGCCTGAGACTACATAGTGAATTCCAGGTTAGCCTGAGCTACAGTGAAACCCTACCTCGGAAAACCAAAAAAAACAAACAACAACAAGAACAAAACCCCACAAAACACGGGGGAAACCAGTTGAGTGTATTTCCTGCACACTGATGCCGCCTGTTTCCCTAAAGCTCAAGAGCCTGCAAGGAGTCTGCCTATCTCTGCTTAGCCAGCCCAAGGCTGTGGGCCACTTCTTTCCGCTGTGCTGCATGGCAGAGGTGACCGCTGCATGGGGACAGGAGGTCATGCTAGAGTGACCACGGGGTCCACGAGGCTCTACGACAGTCCTAAGCGAAAGCTTTCTCATTTTCTCAAGCTGGCTCGGCAGTGCTGTGCTGCTTCCGCTCATGCCGTTTCCTTTCTTAGGGACGCTCACCAAAGTTCCGGTTCCTTTCTCCCACATTTCAAAGTCCAACTTTTGTCTCTCTCTCCAGGACTAGAGAGTGCGCCCAGGGCCTTACGTATGCTAGGAAGCACTCCTTCTTTTGAGCTATATGCCCAGCCCTCCAAGTCCAACTTGAGTGCCACCTTCCATATGAGGCCTTCCCACACCCTCCTAGGCAGAATGACTCGCCCCTTTTCTCAGCACCACTGACAGCATCGATCACAGCCGCACCCATACTGCAGCTGGGATGGTAGGCACATCTCAGTACTGCCACGGTCCTTCTGGCCAACGGCTCACATCACATCACTATGGGTCACAGCATGCTTTCATGCTGAGACCAGCGTAGCCCCAGGATGTTAACATAGCATCCCATAAGCAAATAGCAACTGGTCAGAGTCCGCAAACAAGTGGAAATCTCTATGTCATCCCTATCTTAGGGTTCTTTCCTGCCTGCAGGTCCTCCAGACTAGAGCAAGCTCCTTATCTGCCGCTTATTGCTTTTGTTATCTCTGTGAGAAGTGCTCGTGAGGTTTGCAACCACACAGCCAGTGATGGGGAGGGCTACTGGGGCAGGATTATAGGTGAGGTTTCTGTTTTTCCTATTATTTTTATTTATTTATTTAATTTTATTTGCAAGCAGAGAGAGAAAGAGAGGGAGGGAGAAGGAGACAGTGAGAATGGGCATGCCAGGGCCTCTAGCCACTACAAACAAACTCCAGATGCATGTACCACTTTGTGTATCTGTCTTTACATGGGTACTAGGGAACTGAGCCCAGGCTGTTAGGCTTTGTAGGCAAGTTCCTTAACCACTGAGCAATTTCTCCAGCCCTGAATTTTCTTTTTGTTATAGTCTGTACATCTGAAGTAAACAAATGTGTTTTCAATTGGAGGAAAGCCATAGTAGGGAAACATGAGATGGGAATAAGGGCCCATGGATGAGCCAAAGAGTCTGAGTACAGTAGTGCCTACCTCACGATTGGATTTCCATGGTACAGGATATAAATGCCAGCCTCCTTATTTGAAAAGATTTGGTTGTTTCTGATGACACCTTTCCCGTTGCCAAGGACAACAATGCCAGAGCGAAGGCCGTGGTGGATCTGGTTACACTGCAAGTGAAAATGAGACATCATGGGAGACAGATCAAACGTGCCAGTGAGAACAGAGTGCTGAGTCACTGCCCCACTGCTGAGTCAGAATGGGCACAGCAGGAACAAGAACATCACCAAAAGATCCCTAAATGTGACAGAGACCAAACCAAGGGGCTGCCCTGCCCTCCTGCACAGGCACGTTCACGCAGACAGCACGGCGCGATGAGAGGATGAGTCTGCCTGGGGCGTGTTTTACTAGCCTTGGGGAAGTTTTGGGTGGTTTTTTTTTTTTTTGGTTTTTCAAGATAAGGTCTCACTCCAGCTCAGGCTGACCTAGAATTCACTATGTAGTCTCAGGGTGGCCTCGAACTCACAGCAATCCTCCTACCTCTGCCTCCTGAGTGCTGTGATTAAAAGCGTGTGCCACCATGCCCAGCTTGGGGTAGTATGTTTTACTAACCCTGGGGTATGTTTTACTAGCCCTTGGCTAATATATTCTACTAGTCCTCGGGTATATTCTACTAGTCCTCGGGGTATGCTCTACTAGCTCTTGGGGTATGCTCAACTAGCCTTTGGGGTATGTTCTACTAGCTCTTGGGGTATGCTCTACTAGCTCTTGGGGTATCCTCTACTAGCCCTTGGGGTATGTTTTACTAGCCCTTGGTGCTGACAGCTTCTGTATTTCATCTGCAAGACAGACTCTGGAAAGTGTCTGAGACTCTTCAGAGCCCTCCAAGTCATCTAGCTAGGCTATAATAGGTCCATGTGACCACCTTATAGGGAAGGACAATGACTCAGTCCAAGAGAATGTGGGCCAACACCAGTCCCATGAGGGCCATGTCCACAGAGTGGCAGGAACTACGTGGTTTCTGGTCCTCACTTTTCATTCGGAGGAGGCCTGTGACAGGACGAAAGTTCTGGGAGCTAAACTGCCCCATCGGGGAAGGTCACAGGAGGCATATGGGCTACAGAAGGCCGAGAGATGCTCACATCTGACGCTTCTTTATTCAAACTGGGAAATGGGCACAGGAGGGCATGGTGTTTGTGGCAGAGCCAGAACTGAAAGCTAGCTTTGCTGTCTCCCTATCCAGTTAGTTGCTTTTATACTTAATATTTTAAGATTATAATAAATTATGATAAAATTGCCAGGTGTGGTGATGCACACTTTTAATCCCAGCACTCAAGAGACAGAGGTAGGAGGATCACTATGAGTTTAAAGCCAGCCTGAAACTACAGAGTGAGTTCCAGGTCAGCCTGCACTACAGTGAGATCTTACCTCAAAAAAAGTAAAACAACAACAACAAAATAAAATATGATAAAATTAACTCACTCTTGCCAGGTATGGTGGCTTGCACCTTTAATCCCAGCAGCCAGGAAGCTGAGGTAGGAGGACTTCATGAGTTTTGAGGCCAGGCTGAGATACAGAGTGAGACTTTGTCTAAAAAACCAAAAGTGGGGGATGGACAGATGGTTTAGCAGTTAAGGCACTTGCCTGCAATGCCAAAGGACCCAAGTTCGATTCCCCAGGACCCACATAAGACAGATGCATAAGGTGGCACAAGCTTCTGGAGTACATTTGCAGTGGCTGGTGGCCCTGGCATGCCCATTCTCCTCTTCTCAAATAAATAACAATAAAATAATTAAAAAATCATCATGCATATGGAGTTCATTTGCAGTAGCTGGAAGCACTTGCACACTCATTCTCTGTCTTATCTCTCTCTGCTTGCAAATAAATAAATAACTTTAAAAAAAAACCAAAACTAGGCTGGAGAGATGGTTAAGCGGTTGAGGCATTTGCCTACAAAGCGTAACAACCTGGGTTCAATTCCCCAGTACCCATGTAAAGCCAGATGCACAAAGTGGTGCATGCATCTGGATTCGTTGCAGCAGCTAAAGGCCCAGGTGCACCCAGTGTCCTTTTAGCTGGGTGTGGTGACACACACCTTTAATCCCAACACTTGGGAGGCAGAGGTAGGGAAGATCAATGTGAGTTCAAGGCCACCCTAAGGAAAATGTGTCCTTTCACTGGCTGCATCTCTTTGCCCTCCCTTGAAGGAGAAGTGAGGTCATATGGTGTGTGCCTACAAACTCTAGGCACATAGTGTGGTACACTATTAGAGGGTGTGGGTGTGGATTACCCTGAAGGGAAGATTTTAATGATGGAAGCAGGCACAGCCTGGTGGGGGATTCTGTTAACAGCAAATACAACCATGTAGGGGCTGGGAGGGTTGGGATGTACTGGGACCACTGGAGGCCAGGGCAGGTGTAACGTCTGCTGCTGTCTGGCTACATGTATATACTATGCTCATCGAAGTGCCCAGTAAGCACTTCTCTTAATGTTCATACCCTTATATTAATGCTACTCTCACTTTTGGTTAGAGAAGCTTCTCTTTTCAGATGGCAGTGGCCTTGGGATGACTCAGAAGGCACCATGGTGCTGAGAAGAAGTGACAGAGGAGTGCTCAGCACTGCAATATCTCTATCCCACCTTCCAAGGCTCAGGGTCCATTGCGGAAGAGGTGGCGGAAAGAATGTCAGAGCCAAAGGAAGGGTAGGACTCCTTACAATGTGCTCCTCCAGACACAAAATGGCCTGGATATCCATGACTTCACAGTGCCTGACACTACCTACACAAGATCATCATAATAGGAGGAAAAGATCATGACATCAAAATAAATGAGAGACTGATTGAGAGGGGGCAGGGATATGATGGAGAATGGAGTTTCAAAGGGGAAAGTGGGGAGACAGAGGGTATTACCATGGGATATTGTTTATAATCATGGAAGTTGTTAATTTTAAAAAATTGAAGAAAAAAATAAATAAAAATAAAAGAGAGAGAGAGAGAGAATTGGCATGCCAGGGCCTCTAGCCACTGCAATTGAACTCCAGAAATGTGCGTCATCTTGTATGCATGTGTGACCACACGTGCTTGTATCACCTTGTGTGTCTGGGTTACATGGGACCTGGAGAGTTGAATATGGGTTCTTAGGCTTCACAGGCAAGCGCCTTAACTGCTAAGCCATTTCTCCGGTCCCCGCATGTGTCTTTTTAAATCTAGTTAAGGGCTTTCCCTTCTCTGTGTCTTCATGGCCAATCTGGACAGAAGGAGCTTAAAAAAAAAAAAAAGAACATAACCCTGAGTTAGACTGTCCACACTCAAACCTCAGCACTGTCTCTAGCAAACAAGGTCCTTTGCCTTCCTTTGCCTTTTGTGTCCAACGTTAGCACCTGTAAAATCATTGTACTTTATAGGACTGTACAAGGACAAAAGGATAGTTAAGTAGTATCTACCAAGTGCTAAGAAAAGTACGTGGCATATGGTTACATAATTTTATTTATTTATTTATTTATTTATTTATTTATTTTCCAAGGTAGGGTTTCACTCTCGCCTAGGCTAACCTGGAATTCACTATGTAGTCTCAGGGTGGCCTTGAACTCATGTGATCCTCCTAACTCTGCCTCCCAAGTGCTGGGATTAAAGGAGTGCGCCACCACGCCAGGCTCTGGTTACATGATTTTAAAAGGCTTTCATGCTGGTGCAAACTCAAACTAAAAGCCAAGCATGGAGGCACATGTCTGTAATCCCAGCACTTGGGAAGTGGAAACAGGAGTTCAAAGCTGGGCTGGGGAGATGGCTTAGTGGTTAAAGGTGCTTGCTTACAAAGCCTGATGGCCCAGATTTGGTTCCTCAGTATCCAGATGCACAATGTTACACATGTCCCTGGAGTTTGTACAGGGGCAGGAGGCCCTGGAATGCCCATTTTCTCTCTTTTTTTTTTTTTTGGAGGTAGGGTCTTGCTGTAGCTCAGGCTGACCTGGAATTCACTCTGAAGTCTTGAAGTGTCTTCGAACTCACAGCCATCCTCCTACCTCTGCCTCCCAAGTGCTGGGATTAAAAGTGTACGCCACCACACCCAGCTCCATTTTCTCTTTCTTTCAAATATTATTTTTTAATATTTTTATTTATTTGAGAGAGAGAGAGAGAGAACGGTATGCCAGGGACTCCAGCCATTGCAAAGACCTCCAAATGCATGTGCCACCTTGGGCATCTGGCTTATGTGTGTCCTGCAGAATCAAACCTGGGTCCTGAGCCGGGTGTGGTGGCGCACGCCTTTAATCCCAGCACTCAGGAGGCAGAGGTAGGAGGATCGCCATGAATTCAAGGCCACCCTGAGACTCCATAGTGAATTCCAGGTCAGCCTGGGCTAGAGTGAGACCCTACCACGAAAAACAAAACAAGACAACAACAACAACAAAAAACCTGGGTCCTTTGGCTTTGCAGGCAGCGCCTTAACCACTAAGGCATCTCTCCAGCCCTCAAGTATTATTATTTTTTTAAAGCACAAAGCCAGCTTTGGCTATGTAGAGCTTGAGGACATCCTGGGCTATATGAGATCATCTTATGCTCCCATCCCCCACCCCAGGTCAATCTTATAAAAAAAGAAAAGAATAAAAATCAAATTTTAGGGCTGGAGAGGTGGCTTAGTGGTTAAGGCACTTGCCTGCAAAGCCAAAGGACTCAGGTTCAATTCCCCAGGACCCACATAAACTAGATATTCAATGTCGCACATTTGTCTGGAGTTTGTTTGCAGCAGCTGAAGGCCCTGGCACACCCATTTTCCCCTCCCCTGCCTCTTTATCTCCCTTTCAAAAAAATATTAAACACAAAAATCAGCTAGGCGTGGTGGTGCATGACTTTAATCCTAGCACTTACTTGGAAGGCAGAGGTGGAAGGATCACCATGAGTTCAAGGTCACCCCGAGACTGTATAGTGAATTCCAAGTCAGCCTGAGCTAGAGTGAGACCCTGCCTCAAAAAAAAAAAAAAAAAAAGAAAGAAAGAAAGAAAAGGTTTCTGAAAACCAAGAGCCATCCTGAACAGCAGACAGACAGAGACGTACCAGGATGAGTGGGTTGGATTTCTTCCGGATGTCGACACCAGCCTCCGCATTGTGGTAAATGTTATTGCCAGCGATCAAGCCACCACCTTCCAGACGAAGAAAGATGCCTGACGCCCGGCAGCGGTAAATGTCGTTCCTGAGCATGACGATCTAAGCACAAAGAGAACACCATTATTTTCCTGTCACAGACTGTTAAACACCACTAAAACCCATCAGGGGACAGGTAAGCCTTTTCTTTCCCATCTGGTCCCAGCAGTTCACCAGAAGGCTGAGAAGAGCACCTCCCTGGGCACCCTACCTTTTCCCAAAGGACACGGTGTCCTTGCCTGGCCTAGCACTGCTCTGTGGGCTCTTTACTAAAACCCCGAAGCTTGACCCAGGGCTCAAGCTACACAACTAGATGATAGGGCAGACAGAGGCTTACAGACTGAATGCAGGGCTCTTCAAACTTCACGCACTTGGGCTGCATGAAGGTTTCCTGCAGGTCCCAGGGTGCAGCCACTCCCAGGGGAATCAGTTCCAGAGCTGTCCCTTCCACTGGCCTTCAGTGGGACAAGCACTGAACACACAGGCACGCACCCAGTAGGGCTCTAGGACGTTCTTCTCCCACGTCTTCTGTCCCATTTATTTTATCATTTTATTTATTTATTTATTTTTTTTGGTTTTTCAAGACAGGGTCTTGCTCTAGCCTGGCCTGATTTGGAATTCACTATGCAGTCTCAGGCTGGCCTCAAACTCACAGTGATCTTCTCATCTCTGCCTCCCGAGTGCTGGGATTAAAGGTGTGGGCTTCCATCCCATTTAGGAAACCAAGGCCTCCCTTTTTTTTGTAGTGCTAGGGATCAAACTCAGGGCCTTACACATACTAGGCAAGTCCTTAATGTTTTGAGACAAGTCTTACTACATGGTCTAGCCTAGCCTACAACTCCTCCTCCTCGTGACAATCCTTGTGCTAAGATTACAGGTATGTGTCACCACTTATGGCTTAAAGCTAATTCTTTTTTTAATTATTTATTTATTTATTGATATTGCTGATTCTTTTTCAATTATTTATTTATTGATTTGCGTGAGCATGCGTGCGTGAGTGTGTATGTGTGCATGTGTGCATGTGTGGGTTGTGCCACTGCATACAAACACTTGTCTGGTTCTATATGGGTGGTTGGGGGAACACAGGCCCGTAGGCTTCGCAAACAATTGCCCACAACTGCTAAGACATCTCCCTAGTCCACAGCTGTTTTTGGTGGTGTTGGAACTTGAACCCAGGACCTCATACATGCTAGATAACTATTCCATCACTGAGCTATGGCCCCAACCCCCAATTCTTTTTTTTTTTTTTTTAATATTTCATTTATTTATTTGAGTGGGAAAGACAGTGAATAAGAGGCAGACAGAATGAGCATGCCAGGGCCTCCAGCCACTTGCAAATGAACTCCAGAGGCATGTGCCACCTTGTACATCTGGCTTACACATACTAGGCCTGGGGAAATGAATCTGGGTCCTTAGGCTTCACAGGCAAACACCTTAACTGCTAAGCCATCTCTCCAGCCCTAATTCTTAATTTTTAAAAATTAATTAGTTAAATCCAGGCCTGGTAATGCATGTGTAATCCCAGCACTGGGGAGGTGGGAAAGGAGAACAGCAGATTGGAGGTCAGTCTTGGGCTGTAAATGAGACCCCCATCTCAAAGTAAAGAAAGACAAAAATAAGTAAAAATAAAAAGGTTGCCGGGTGTGGTGGTGCACGCCTTTAATCTTAGCACTTGGGAGGAAGAAGTAGGAGGATCATGTGAATTCAAGGCCATCCTGAAACTACATAGTGAATTCCAGGTCAGCCTGGTCTAGAGTGAAACCCTACCTCAACAACCCTCCCCCCCCCCAAAAAAAAGGCTGGGCATGGTGGCTCAAGCCTTTAATCCCAGTACTCAGGAGGCAGAGGTAGGAGAACTGCTGTGAGTTCAAGGCCACCCTGAGACTACATAGTGAATTCTAGGTCAGCCTGGGCTACAGCCAAGACCCTGCCTTGAAAAAACAAAAAATAGAACAAAACAAAACATAAAACAAAAAGGTCTATTTTTGTTCATTATGAATCTTTCTTGGTATAGTACCTGGAATACGAAAACTGCTGATATTCTACATTAAGAAGCTATAGAATTTTTGTTAGGGGCTGGAGAGATGGCTTAGTGGTTAGGGCACTTGCCTGCAAAGCCTAACAACACCTGGTTCTACTAACATGTATGTGTGTGGGGGGAAGGGGGCTGCACACATGTGTGCATGGAGGCCAGAAGAAATTTCAGACGTTATCCTCAGGAACGCAGTCTACCTCTTGTTTTTTGAGACAAGGACTCTCATTGACCTGGAGTTCACTAACTATGCTAGGCTGGGTACATCAGTGAACTCCAGAGACCCACCCGTCTTTCTCACCAGCACTGGGATTACAGGCCTGCACAGTGTTTCACTGAGTGCTGGGGACTGAGTTCTTGCGAGGTAAGCACTTCACCCACTCACTTATTTTCCCAGCCTTCTGCTCACATTGCTTTTTAAAAAAAATTTTTATTGATAATTTTGTACGTATATGTATGTATGTGTGTGTGTACATATATGTATGTATGTGTATATATATGTATATAATGTATTTTGAGCATAACCCCCTCCCAATACCTTTTCTTGTCCCCCTGTCCTGTCCTCCTTCCATTAAACCCCTTTCTTTTTTTAAAAAAAAATTTATTTATTTATTTGCAAGCAGAGAGAGATAGAAGAGAGGCAGACACGGAGAGAATGGGCATGCCAGGGCCTTTAGCCACTGCAGATGAACTCCAGATGAATGTGCCCCATGTGCATCTGGCTTACATGGGTCCTGGAGAATCGAACCAGGGTCCTTTGGCTTTGCAGGCAAACGGCTTAACTGCTAAGCCATCTCTCCAGCCCCAAACCCCTTCTTTCTAATTAGTCCCACTTCTACTTTGAAGACATTTTTTAAAAAATTTATTTATTTGAGTGAGAGAGAGAGAGAGAGAGGCAGGCAGGCAGAGAGCGAGAGAGAGAATGGGCATGCCAGGGCTTCCAGCCACTGCAAACGAACTCCAGACGCGTGCGCCCCCTTGTGCATCCGGCTAACGTGGGTCCTGGGGAATCGAGCCTTGAACCAGGGTCCTTGGGCTTCACAGGCAAGCGCTTAACCACTAAGCCATCTCTCCAGCCCTGGAGACCTTTTTTTGCCCTCCTCTGTGACCCGTGACAGGATGTTGACGGGCCCAACAATGTACAAGTTTTGTGCAGGTGAAGACAGTGGCCGTGTGGTCACGAACGCAACAGCCACTCTGTGTCTGAAGTCAGCCATTTCTCCCCATCCTCTGGCCTTTCTGTGATGTCGCCGTCTCATCTACCCTGCTCACGTCCTCACAAACCATGAAAGGCCAGCGTGAAGGAGGCGTACACGGCAAGCAGCTGCACCTCTTCACTTTTCCCTGGACCTGCTGGGGTGCTGCAGAGGCCTGGCGCAGGGCAAACTGCAGACAGCCTCCCTGGCAGGCCAGCCTTGTGGGTGGGGCAGCAGAGCAGGGCAGGCACTCTGAGAAAGGCACCCCGTTCCTGCTGAGCTCATCTCCTTTTAACTTCCCCATAGAACTAGTCTTAAACAGGAGTGGAGGCGAGTGGGATGATAAGGGCAGCAAACCCTGTGACCCTCAGGGAGGGGTTAAGAGAGAACAGAAAAATAAAAAGCAGCTTTGCCCTTGGGGGCAGTGGGAGGAAACCCAGCTTGGGCCTAGATTATGAGAGTGCCCCTAGAGCTGGGGGTGAGACAGGATCAGCAACAAGACCCTTCCAAAGACCTAAAAACAAAACATCTATCCAGACCGAGGATGAACCAGGGCCGTAGAGAACTGTCACCACGCTGCCAGGCCCCGCTGCTCAGCGTGACAAGCAGCAACTGTCTGCAGCAGGGGGAAAGTGACAGCAGGGGCAGAAGAGCTCTCTGAGGAGCGGGTGCCAAGGGAGCTCCTGATGGAAAAGAGCAGAAGATAAAGATAAAACAGAGGCTGTGGACACTGAGGCCCACCACGACAACCACGATACCACCACCATCCAGACCAGCTCAATTCCTCATGAGTCTAGCCCTGCGAAGACCTAGCCAAAGAGGCAGACCCACTTCCAGACACTTCCCCTTGGCCTCTACTCTCTCGTACAAGATGTTTGACTTCCAAGTACAAATTACCCCTATACAGAAAAGGAAGGCATCAGATTTCTTGGCACCTCAAGCAAGCAGGCTGCTTCTGCCAGCTGTCACCCTGCCCGCTGGATCAAGACCTTGCTCCCCCCCCTCAGGAACCTGCTCGGCGAGCCCCATACCCTGCCCCGCAGCTCCTTGCCTGTATCGTGCTAGTCGGCCTGAAACTGTGTCTAATTCACAGAATGGTGACTTGTGAGACAACACATGGACCCTTTTTGCTTTCTTTTTCTTGGTTTTTCGAGGTAGGCTGACCTGGAATTCACTATGTAGTCTCAAGATGGCCTTGAACTCACAACGATCCTCCTACCTCTGCCTCCTGAGTGCTGGGATTAAAGGCGTACACCATCATGTCCGGCTCCTTTTTTCTTTTTAATTAAAATTCCTGAAAATCAGTTTTTCAGGTCTTTTGATATAGGCTGACCACAAACTTCTGGCCACACAGCTCCCGCTAAAAGTCCCCTGGGCAACTACTCAAGAGGCTGTGTAATTTTTCGGGTGTCCTCCTTGATGGCTCCATTCACGGGCTGCACAGCAACAGCTCCAGAGGCCATACACAATTCTCGGTGGCACTCCAGCCCAGGCAAGATGGCACTTCCGCCAGATGTCACAAGTGCTCCACCCAACTCAGCATGCCCGGAACTGGACTTATCTTTCCACACTAACCTTTTCCACGTTCCAGTCACTCCCTCAGCCGCTTGAGCCAGAAATGTAGGCCTCAAGTAAGTGATTATTCCCTCCCACGGTTCTCCTCTCCCACACTACCCATTCCTTCCTATCTCTGGACCGTAGTTCACTCGACCATAGTTCCCTTCCATTCCACAAGGCTCACAGAGGTTAACTTTCAGGCTGCAGGTCTGTCCACAATCTTCCCCATGCAGCACCATGGACTCCTGCAGACCAGCTCCTTGCTTGGATTCTTCTGGCCACGCTCCCCTTTGTCCTGGATGCTATGAGTGCTGCACCCCTCTCTCACTGCCAGGCCTTCTTACACACCTGCTGAACTACACACCTTCACCTGCCAACTCTTCCTGTACAGCTCAGGACAGGCACCATTATTTCAGGAGACTTTTCCTGGTTCTATGAGGGTGGGGTAAGATGCCTCACTTCTGAGCTCTTGTACTGCCTCTGGATAGCATCCCTGTCACAGTATATCTTAAAAGTCATGGGTCACTTGCTCATGTGCTAAGCCAGTCCTCCTTCCTTCCCCTCTCTTGAGCTGGAAGTCTTGCTTTTGTAGCTTAGACTGGCCAGTGGAACAGAGGGACAGGATTTAGAAAAGGCAGCTTTACATTGTGCTCAGGATGCTCAGTTTGTGGACAGGCGTGTCTGCCCTCCCGCGGTTAGGGGGAAGAGTGCCTTAAAAGAGAAAGTTGGTATTCGAAACCGAGCACCGCCTAGTGCTCTGCCACGCCCTCATGTTCCCCCCCCCTATGTCCCAGCCGAGGATCACAGCCATTTTGTTAAGCCGCGGACGTGGTCCCGCCTGGCCTCCGCTTTCCCGGTTCTTTTGAATACCACTACCAATCAAAGAGGCTGGGAGCCAATCCCCTATACGGAACTTAAAGATTTAGTCCAGGCCTGCAAAGACTTTGGACCCACTGCTGACTATTCACTTATGCTGCTTCGCAAAAAAAAAAAAAAAAAACGTACCCTGCAGTACTTCCCACAGTTGGTTGCCCAACAGGCTTGTTTGGGTTTAAAATTGTGCCTAACTCATTTTACAAAGTTGCCTGATAAGCTTATCATCCCCTATACTAAGGAACAAGTAGAGACTCTATCCGGTACGGTTGATGAATGGAACATTCTTATGTGTGCTTTTCCAAATCCTATAGATAACCATTACCCAAAAAGCCCCATTCTGTCCTTCGTGGAAAAAAATTTAGTCTATTTTCCCCGGGTCACATCAAAGGGCCCTTTGCCCTCAGCCCCTGCCATTTTCACTGATGGTTCAAAAACAGGTCGCGGAGCTTATATGGTTCAGGGCTCAGAACCTGTGGTGAAGTTCTATAGGCCTGACTCTCCCCAAATTGTGGAATGCATGATTGTCTTGGAGGTGTTTCAGACTTTTGGTAGTCCCTTTAATTTGTTCACAGACTCACAGTATGTGGCTAATGCAGTTGTTGGACTGGAAATTGCTGCTTCTATTCGTTCTGCTAGTCCTGTCTCAAACATTCTTTCTCAAATTCAATCTCTCATTTGGCAACGCTCTTCCCCCTTCTATGTTACTCATGTTCGTGCTCACTCCTTGCTACCAGGACCTATATCTCAAGCAAATGACTTGGTAGACAAAGCCACGCGGATGACTATGTTAGCCATGAGTAGTCCTAAAGATATGGCCACCGAGTTCCATAGACTGTATCATGTTCCTGCTAACACCTTAAGAAAGACCTTTGCCATTTCTAGGTCCGAGGCACGTGATATTGTTAAGGCTTGTCAATCCTGTGTCACTTTCCTGCCTTCTCCACATGTGGGTGTGAACCCACGGGGCCTAAGGCCTGGTGATCTTTGGCAGATGGATGTTACTCATGTCTTGGAATTTGGCAAGCTTAAATACCTGCACGTCTCGGTGGATACTTGCTCAGGAATCATACATGCTTCTCCTCTTGCAGGGGAAAAGGTTACTCATGTAAAAACTCATTGTTTGGAAGCCTGGGCGTCTTGGGGAAAACCGCGACGCCTAAAGACTGACAATGGCCCTGCTTATGCTTCCTCTGGCTTTCGTGCCTTCTGTGCCCAGATGCAGGTTGCCCACACTACTGGCCTACCTTACAACCCACAAGGCCAAGGTATTGTGGAGAGAGCAAATAAAAGTTTAAAAGCTATCCTTTTTAAACAACGAAGGGGGATAGCGGAGAATGCAACCCCCAAGGAGAGAGTCTCTCTAGCACTCTATACCCTTAATTTTTTAGTTTTGGATGTTCATGATAGGTCTGCAGCAGACAGACATTGTCACCAGGGGGCACAAGCACATCCGGAACTGGTCATGTGGAAGGATGTGTTGGATAATAAATGGAAGGGACCGGATCCTGCTTTGGTAAGATCCAGGGGAGCTGTTTGTGTCTTTCCACAGGACCAGGAATCGCCACATTGGGTCCCGGCCCGGCTAGTCAAGACGCTGACATCAACTCCAGAGGAGAGTCCAGGGGACGAGGATGGCCATCCAAGTACGAGTGCCAAAGATCCTGTGGATGCTGATCCTTATGTGCCTGGAGACTAGTAGAGGAGAATTGCGCTGGGGCATCCTGTCTGTTTTCCCCAAGCCCCTGCCCGTTCGCCACACGGCGAGAGTCCTTCCTCGGTTCTTCACTACTCAGCAAGGTCTCAATCTCCCTACGGTTGTTAAAGACCTGACCCTTGCCCCCCTGGGGGAGGCTCGACACTTCGAGGAAAGTGGAAGTCTCTGCTTTACTCTCGCCCGTGAACGTGACTCTTGTATACAACTGGAGATGCAGGCATTTGCTTGGTTTAGGGGGAACAGGAGATGGGGCCCAGAATCTACCTTTCAGAATTCGTCCCACAAAGCTTATAGTTACCCCTTCTCAGAAGAGGTGATATGGCTCAATGGTACCTTTTTTCGTGGCCAGAGAGGTACTGTGACTCTACCTCAACCACGCCTGGCACCTCACTGTATGGAAACTTATAAAGGGGACCTTTGGCCATGGACGGAATGCCAGTCCAGTACTGTGGGCTGGGCAGATGTGGGACGGACCTTTACTTATTCCCCGAATATGAAAGGGCTTTTTCCTTTACAGTTGTCGTGGAAGGAGGGACCATTTCTACAGGATAATAATATGAACCCATTTTCAAAGTGGGTTCTGTGTGGGGTTAATGGTAGCTGCACAGATATGACACCCTTTGTTTTATTACGGGGGGGGACAGTTGCCCGTAATAATGTGTCTGGAGTAGTCCGTGAGCTACTATTCCTGAGCGAATTCCTTGAATGGAGATTTGGGGGAGTGCTCGGGGGTGTCACCCGGATAGGAGAATACCTAGGAAAAAATGCCTCTTATGCCCCCACCCCGGTGTGTGTCCATCCACCATTCATGTTTGTCCTTAGTAACTTTTCTTTCAGCAATTGTTCTAATGCTTCTTGTTATTTGTCCCAATGTTGGGACGCAACACTCTATCACAGAGCCATGGTACTTAGGGTCCCCCGTTGGGTCCCCGTGCCTGTAGAGGCTCCTAGTACATTGTCTTTGTTCAGGCATAAGAGAGATTTTGGAATTACGGCCGCTGTTATTGTTGCGGTGGCGGCTGCTGCTGCCGCAGCTACAGCCGCTGGTGTAGCCATGGCTTCTTCCGTTCAAACCGCCTCTACCCTAAATACCTTGGCTTCTTCCACAGCTGCCGCCTTAGACACACAATCAAATTTAAATTCCCAACTCAAAGGTGGCATTATGATCCTAAATCAAAGGGTGGACCTAGTTCAGGAGCAAATTGATGTTCTTTGACAAATCGCTCAATTGGGATGTGAATGGAAACTTAATGCCTTATGTATTACTAGTGTTCAATATGAAAACTTTACAAGGGCAACAAATCTGTCAAAGCACCTGTCCTTGTACTTGGCAGGGAATTGGTCCCTAGATTTTGATGCGGAATTGGAAGAACTAAGACAAGCTATTGTTATGATCAATTCCACGCGAGTGGACCTTAGCCTGGCTGAGGGTTTTACCTCTTGGCTTTCTTCTGCCTTTTCCTTCTTTAAGGAGTGGGTAGGGGTAGGGATGTTTGCAGTTTGCTGCCTTGGGGGCTGTGCACTGTGCCTCTGGTTGATTTGTCGCCTGCAAGCCCAGACCAGGCGGGACAAGGTAGTTATTTCTCAAGCACTGGCCGCTTTGGAGTGTGGGTCCTCCCCCCAGATTTGGCTGTCGGCCCTAAAGAGCACCTAGTTTCCCCTGGCCCTTGCACCCTTAGGGCCTGAAGTGCCCATTGCACAAGGATGGGCAGAGGGTTGGTGTTGAGAGCACGGCACTCATCACGCTCAGGATGCGAGACAAAGTACTGCACATGAGGTATGCTCTTAGCAGCCTCATGGAAGGCATGTTTGATTGCATATGGGTTGGTACCGACATCCCATCTCTGAGAAAAGGTACCGGACGGGTGAGACACCAGCCTGGCTGGCCACCTGGCCTGGGGTCTTCACAATGTCCTTTGTTTATCAGAGATCAAACCTCTACCTTCACCTGCTGCGCTTTATAATAGAAAGGGGGAACTGCAGGGAGCCACATCTAGTCCCCACCACTAGATGTCGCTGGCACTGCAGGAAACCACATCTACCTCGTGGCGTTTAACTTCATTTTACGACAGTGCTTTCGCGCCAACCGTATTCAAGGTACGCGCATGCGCTTGACGCAACCTGTCCTGAGCCTATCCCGTGGCGCCTGGCGGTGACAAGCGGGTGAGCAGCCAATCCGTAGGTGCCTTATTGCCCATCCCCCTATAAAGGTAGCTGCACATCCCGCCCCCGCGTCCTTCTCCTTCCGCTCTCCTGTTAACCAAGAGCTCTCCAATAAAAGTGTGATCAAAAAGGATTCTCGTGTGGTGATTGTTCTTTCCCGCTGGTCGGGGGGGCTCGCCGCAATCCTTCTGTTTCAGTCCACTGAGTGCTGGGATTATAGGCATGCGCCACCATGCCTGATCTAGTGCTTTCCACATGTGACCACAGATACCCATCCCCACCATACCTTGGAGACAGACAGCATCATTTGTCCAAGGAACTTTAGTGGCAGAGTCAGAATTTTACTCACTTAATAACTACGCATGGAGGCCAATTCCATCTGAGGTCTCAAACCTGATCCTTTCATCAGAGTATTCACAAAAGCAAACCACCCCTTTTCTTGTCTGTTTCATTTAAGACAAGGGCTCACTATATAACCTAGGCTAGCCTTAAACTTGCAGCAACCCTCCTGCCCCAGCCTCCCCAGTTGCTAGGATTATAAAAATATGTCACCATGCCAGGCTCCCTCTCTCCTTTTAAAATCTATTTTCTGTTTATAGTAAAGTCTTATGTCATGCTTGGGGTATCACCACCTAAAATCTTCCCTAGAAATGGGCTGACAGGGTTAGAGGGATTGCATAGTGGTTAAGGTGCTTGCCTGCAAAGCCAGAGGAGCCAGGTACCCACATAAAGCCGAATGCACAAACAAGGCGGCACATGCACCTGGAGTTTGTCTGCAGTGGCTAGAAGTCCTGGTGTACCCATTCTCTATCTGTTTTTTTTTTTTTTTCTCTCTCTTCCTCTCCCTCTCTCTCTCTAATAACTAAAAATAAATAAACAATTTATTAAAAAACATAAATGGGCTGATAACATACAATTAAAGTGCACTTGCTATTAATCACTTTAGAAGCTTATAAGAATTGTGTTAAACAGTTTTAATTTACTGAGCGCTTCTGCCAGTATTAAGGCCCTGGCCCGCAAACCATAAGGAGAGAAGCCAGGCAGGATGCTCATTTCTACCAAACAGAAGTGGAATAACGTTCTCAGTGAAATGATGGAGAGCTGGGACCCAATCCTAGATGCCAGGCCAAGTTTTCTTCTGCAAGGTCTGGTTTTCTGTTCAGAAACTTTCCTGTCACCAACCATTTTTGGGATCTGTAAGCTGTCCTATGGTACCCAAAGTGGCTGCACATGCAAGGTGCTGATTTTCATCAATGACTGGCGGGTTTCTGTTAGCATAAGGCTCCCTTTTCAGACCCTGGGTAAGCTGGCCTCCACCTGCCTCTACAGATTTCAACCTATCCCAATTGCGTGAGTCAATCAGCCTCACAACCAGGCCCGAGACAGGAGGCTTCTTACTCTGCACCCCTTTCTCCTCATGGACACCCTGCGTAACCTGGACCCTCTACTCATCCTACTCAGCACACACAGCTGTTCTTCCAGGAAGCCGTCTGCAACCAGCTCCCTGGAGTCTGAACTGAAGGTGGTGACCCTGTCTCCCTGAATCTCCTCTTAGCCATGCTAACAATGACCTCATGTCTTCTACTAGGACTTGGTGACATGTTCGAAAAGCAGTATGACAGTGAATGGATCTGGCTTCTGCTTCAGACTCGCTGTGTGGCCCTGAGTAAGACAGCTTCCCTCTCTGCGTTTGCTTGCTTTTCTGTGAAATGAGAAGAAGAGCTTCTGCCTTATGTAAGTCAGGATGGACATGGAGTCAAATGAACAATGATAATAAACTTAAAAAAATTACTTTTAAAATGCATAACAGCAGGCTGGGTGATGGCTCAGCAGTTAAGGTGCTTGCTTGCAAAGACTGCCAGCCTGGGTTCAATTCCCCAGAACCCACGTAAGGCCAGATGCACAAAGTGGCACATGTGTCTGGAGTTCATTTGCAGTGGCAAGAGGCCCTGGCATGCTCCTACTCTCTCTTTCTCTCTCTCAAATAAATAAATAAATGAAATTTTAAATGCATAACAGCCTATCACATCCTTTCCAAGCATAACCACAGGAGTCCTTTCCACAATCTTTAGTCACACTCCTGATGACCCAGTGAGGCCCGACTACAGAGTTAACCCACGGGACAGTACCTTGCTGTTATGTATACACCGCACCGCGTAAGTCAGGTTCCGGAAGATGTTTCCTTCCATCTTGGCTCGGCCGTAGGAGCACACAAAGACGCCACCCTTTCCATCCCGGAAGAGGCACTTGCGGATGAGGCAGCCCTGCACGGAGTTGGCCAGCGCCATGGCCTCCTTGTCCTTCTGCAGCTCCTGATGCAGTGAGTTCAGCACCAGGCAGCTGGGCAGCTGAATGGATGCACCTGGAAGCGGAGGGCCCAGAAAGGAGCCGCCCAGGACTGGGCGTGGGCCCTGCACCTGATAGGACAGCCTGTATGTGAGCTGTTCCTCGTCATCTTCTTCGCCACTGGGGCTCAGGCCGCCATCGCTGCTGTCTGGGGTGGGGGGCACCCTTTCTCCATCACTGCCCACCTCCGCCTCCTGGGAGCCAGCCTTGGAACCTGGCTTTGGAGAGCTAGAGGACGGGCTGGTGGGGCTCTGGCTGCCCTCAATGACGATGTCACAGGTCCTTGGGCTCCAGGCCTGGTCCCGGCTCTCTAGGTCCAAGGACATTAAAAAGTCAGTGTCGTCCGTGGGGAGCAAGATGGGAGAGGACTTGATAAGGCCAAGCAGGTACTTGTAGGCCCAGTTCTTATCTGCTGATGGGTGACCCTCAACAGTCACAGAGTTATTTTCGCTGCCCACAAATTCACAGTTTTCCAGCATACACAGGGGCACGTTGTGCAAGAAGACATGGGTGTTTTTGAAGGTGCAAAACTTCACTTGGCAAGTGCCCGGGCCATGGACCTGGATATGTCCATTCTCAAAGTTGCAGTTGTCAAACTGGACGTGACCGGATGTGGTCTAGGAAAGGAGAAGGAGAGGATGCTGTAAGAAGACTAAGGTTGGTTGGTTTTGGTGATCAGCATTTGCGCTGCTCCTTACAGCAGGGAGGGGGAGATGACAAGGGCAGGCCCTTGGTTCCACTATCTCCCCTTCCCCAACAATGTCTGGATATCAGCTGACACCCAAAGGAACTGGGGAACAGGTCTGAATCCGAGAGGGAGAAGTCTATCTGGCAACCCTTACATCCTTTTAATTCCAAATGAAAGGAGACAAGTGTGGATGATGGCATCATGACCTTTCTCCATAGCTCAGGTCTCAAGAATATTCTTTTAACACTTGTGAAGGCTTAGGGAGAATCTAATCAACATCCCCCCGCCACTTTTTTTTTTTTTTTTTTTTTTGGTTTTTCTGAGGTAGGTTTCACTCTAGCCCAGGCTGACCTGAAATTCATTCTGTATTCTCAGGGTGGCCTCATGGTGATCCTCCTACCTCTACCTCCCGAGTGCTAGGATTAAAGGTGTGTGCCACCACACCCAGATCCCCTCTTTCTTGTCTTTTATTTCTCTCTCTCTCTCTCTCTTTTTTTTTCAAGGTAAGATCTATTTCTAGCCCATTGACCTAAAACTCACTCTGTAGTCCCAGGCTGGCCTCAAACTCACAGTGATCCTTCTACCTCTGCCTCCCGAGTGCTTGTGGTCCTCTGGAAGTTCTGCACCTCCAGACTAGCGGCCCCTCTGGCCATTTGGCTTTCACCAGAGGGTATCAGTGCCACTCCCAGCTGGGTCTGCACTTGTAGACACAGAGCAGCTTCCCTCTTGTTACTTGATAGAACTCAGGATGCTCCCCACTGATGACATTCGTTTGGCTTATAGATGTAATTTTTTTTTTTTTTTGGAGGTAGGGTTTTCACTCTAGTCCAGGGTGACCTGGAATTCACTATGTAGTCTCAGGGTGGCCTCAAACTCATGGTGATCCTCCTACCTCTGCCTTCCAAGTGCTGGGATTAAAGGCATGTGCCATCATGCCCGGCTATTTCAGTCTTTTTGAGCCTCCATTTCTTCCTTTTTATTTAAAAAAATATTTTGTTTATTTATTTGAGAGAGAGGAGGAATGAGAGAGAGGAAGAGGCAGATGGAGAATGGGCACACCAGGGCCTCCAGCCACTGCAAACGAACTTCAGATGCATGCGCCACCTTGTGCATCTGGCTTATGTGGGCACTGGGGAATCAAACCTGGGTCCTTAGGCTTCCTAGGCAAGTGCCTTAACCACTAAGCCATCTCTCCAGCTCCTTGAACCTCTGTTTCTTCACCTATACAATGTCATGATGCATCTCCAGGCTTTAGTGAAGAGGAAGTGAGACACGGCTGTGAAGCACACACTTGGCACAAACTTGGTGCATCGTAAGTGACTGTGGTGCAGTATCGTTACAACATGAGAGAAAAATCAGTTGTTACTGGTAGTAAAAGGCGATATGACTTTTATCAAATAGGTACACAATCTAAGCATTGCAAGTTCTAGGCAACACAGACGCTGTAGGCTGTTCTGCCAGAAACGACCAACATGTTAATACATGCTCTGCTTTAACTTGTTTTCTCTGTGTTCTTGGAAGGACTGCACTGAACTAGTATTTCCAGAGCTTCTTTCTAAATGCCCTTGAAAAGTAGCTAGTTCTGGAAAAAGCCTGACCATCCTTACCCCACACAGGGTGGGCTTCCTGTGGTGAAGGCCGCTGCCCTTGCAAAGCCAGCTCCCTCTGTGGACTTGCGGCCAGAAGTGGCTAGTGTACTCTTCCTGTCACACGCTGCCTGCTCCCGGAACCTACCTTTCTATCTAGTTGCTCCACCCGAGGCTTAGTTGATGTGGTCAGGAAGAGTAATTGCACCAACCGAAAAGGGGACAGTCACTGAGAAGAGGTCGAGGCAGGGGGGTCGGGACCGGACGGGCCCCTATTTGATGTGCACGTACCTTATACATGATAGGCGAGAACCAGGCTGGCATGAAGACGAGGCTGCACAGGCGCGTGGTCGAGCAGTGCTGATCGATGCTGGCCAGCAGGGCCACCTCGCCCAACTTCCCATGGCCCACGATCTCCACGGGCACCTTGAGGATGATTTCACCTTGCTCCTCGTACACACCTGGGTACAGCACAATGCGGTCATAGAGGCTAGCCATGGCTAAGGCACTGCCCAAGCTGTCAAACTCATGGCCTGGCCCGACGTTCAGGGTCCGCCGCTCCTTCCTCCTGCGGAATAGAGAGAAGCAGACGGAGGACTCCAAGTCCAGGGCATTCTTGGTCCAGGTCTTAGAGGCAAGGTAGTGCTGCTTGAAAGCCTCCCGCCAAGACTCAGGCTCCACATCAGGTTGGTTGGGCCAGTTGGGGTGACGGCACTCAGTGCAGCCCAGGCACAGCTGTCGCCAGCGGGTGCTATCAAGACTGAGGATCAGTTCGTGCCAGGCCCTGCACACCAGGCTGCAGCGGCCCAGGTCAGGGAGGTGCAGGTAGGCTAAGATCATGCGCCACAGCTCAAGCGGGAGGCCACCAGTCTCCATGGTCACCTGGGAGAAAGATACAAAACAAGAGGATCTGTGTACCTTGTTTACTGTCCTCCCCTCCTTTCCCCCTGAGGTAGGATCTTATTCTAGCCCAGGCTGACCTGGAACTCACTCTAGTCCCAGACTGGCCTTTAATTTACAGTGATCCTCCTACCTCTGCCTCGAAAATGCTGGGATTAACGGCTAAACCACCACTCCCAGCCCGTTTCTCTTCTCAAAACAAGCCACCATCTCCTGACTTCAGGGATCAAGTATACAGGCCCAGTCCATCTGAGGAATTCATTCCCTCAATCAGAATCTGTGATGGTTATTTTTTAAAAATATTTTATTTATGCATTTATTGGAAGGAGAGAGAGAGAGAAAGAAAGAGAGGCAGAGAGAATGGGTGCATCAGGCTTACGTGGGTCCTGGGGAATTGAACCTGGGTCTTTAGGTTTTGCAGGCAAGCACCTTAACTGTTAAGCCATGTGATGGTTAGCTTTGATTGTCAACTTGACTGGATTAAGAAACACTTAGGGGCTAGGGAGATGGCTTTGCGGTTAAGCGCTTGCCTGTGAAGCCTAAGGACGTTGGTTCGAGGCTTGATTCCCCAGGACCCACATAAGCCAGATACATAAGGGGGCGCACACATCTGGAGTTCATTTGCAGTGGCTGAAGGCCCTGGCGCACCCATTCTCTATCTATCTGCCTCTTTCTCTCTCTCTCTCTGTTGCTCTGAAATAAATAAATAAAAATAAAAATAAATTTTAAAGAAACACTTAGGATTCTAAAAAAAAAGAAAGAAAGAAAAAGAAAAGAAACACTTAGGAGGGCTGGAGAGAAGGCTCAGTGGCTAAAGATGCTTGCTTGTAACCTGATGGCCCTGTTTTGATTCCCTAGTATCCACAAAAAGGCAGGCACATGAAGTGGTGCATGCATCTGGAGTTGGTGTAGTGGAAGGAGGCCCTGGTGTGGCCATAGTTTTCTCTCTCCCCACCCTGGAGCAAATAAAAATATTTTAGAGAGGCTTCGTTAAGGTGTTGGACTCTTAACCAGCTAGAGCTTCAGAGGAGAAAGGAGGGAGGGTCTGGGGCTCCAGTATGTCTAGGTGTCTTTCTGGACCCTCCCGCCCACTGGGTGGGCATGGGGGCGTACACATACAGTAATCTGCCAGATTCTAACATGCTATGCAGCACAGCTAGTTACCCAGGCCCAGCACTGGCGGCAGGCAAGCGGCACTAGCTCCACAGCTCACGGTTGGTCTGTTCCCCTGACCTCCTCAGCTGGGGCACAGCTGGAGGTGAAGCCAAGCTGAGAGTCTCACAGTGGAAGGCGACACCCACATGGAGGGTAATGGGCATGCAGGGAGCCACAGATCTGAATGGAGGGTTTGCTTGGCTTGGCACAAGCAGGGAGCTGGGGCCCTTGTGGGTAGTCCAATCTGCACACGACTAGGTGAGCTGCCATGAGCTCCACAGACGTGGCACAGCCGGGGACTTGCAGGCTCAAGGTCTCCCTGACCTGCACGTGGCTGGGTGGCTGGGGCGGGCTAGGGCTACCCCTCTACCCTACCCTCTAACAGGCAACCTCCACAAACCGTGGAGCTGAGGCTGCCAGACCATCACATGCTGTCCTGTTGGAGCACAAGAAGGTAATGTGCTTGAATCCCACGTGGACCTTGCATTAAGCCAGGGCCCTGTCTGACCCAGGCATGCAAAGGGGTCCTCACCAAAGCCTTCTGCATACTCCACAAGCTCAGTGAGTTTAGGATGGAATCACAGGGTCCCAGATTTTCCACACAGCCAATTTAACCAGACAGCAGCGCCCCCCCAACACCCCTGATTAAGACCCAGCAGCAAGAGTGTAATTTCCCTCCCCTTCTAAGCCTGCCACCAACAACTACGGTCCTTTAATCCCAGCACTCGGGAGGCAGAGGTAGGAAGATCACCGTGAATTTGAGGCCACCCTGAGACTACATAGTGAATTCCAGGTCAGCCTGGGCTAGAGTGAGACCCTACCTTGAAAAACAAAACCAAAGACCCTAAATAGTCACCATCTGCTACATCCATAACAAAATAAGCAATCTATCCAGAGACGGGCAAACCTCAATGCAAAACAAAACACAACCAACACTGCAAGACAACAGGTTGAGAGATCTCCACCAAGAATGCCCAGCCCCACTATGGAAGTCTCCAGTGAAAACATAGAGGACACACCAGACATAGAATCCCAAAATGAAAGCACAATAATTTCATTAAACAAAAGTAATGAAACCATAACCAAATGAATAGCAGAACTGGAAGCAAACCACCAAAAAACCAACAACCACATAAATGAAATGCAGCAGAATCATCAATTACAATAAATAAATTCACTCATCTTAACATAATTGAAGAAAACCAGAGATTTTTAAAGAGAGATAAACAAACTGAAGGTGAGTCAACAAATAGAGGAACTCAACAGTCAGTTGATTAAGCTTAATGAAGACATGATCAAATACAAGAATGAATTTCAAGAAACATCAAGAAAATCAAACCTGGATCTGAAATAGGAATTCAATAAAAGGATGAACAAAAATGCAACAGAAGAGCTGGAGAGATGGCTAGCAGTTAAGACACTTGCCTGCAAAACCAAAGGACCCAGGTTCAACTCCCCATGACCCACGTAAGCCACATGCACAAGGTGGCGCATGTGTCTGGAATTCATGTGCAGTGGCTGGAGGCCCTGACATACCCATTCTCTCTCTCTCTCTCTCTCTGCCTCTTTCTCTCTCTCTCCCCCTCCCTTTTTCTCAAATAAATAAATAAAAATAAAATATTTTTTAAAATGCAACAGAAGGGCTGGAGAGATGGCTTAGTGGTTAAGGTGTTTGCCTGTGAAGCCAAAGGACCCAGGTTTTATTCCCCAGGACCCACGTAAGCCAGATGCACAAGGAGGCGCATGCATCCGGAGTTCGTTTGCAGTGGCTGGAGGGCTTGGTGCACCCTTTCTCTCTCTGCTTGCAAACAAATAAAATACAATAAAACAAAACTCTAAAAAATGCAACAGAAAACAAAAATCAAATAGAGCTTTTGTTTTTTTGTTTTTAGAGGTAGGGTTTCACTCTAGCTCAGGCTAACCTAAAACTCCTATGTAGTCTCAGGGTGGCCTGGAACTCATGGCAATCCTCATACCTCTGCCTCCCAAGTGCTGGGATTAAAGGCGTGCACCACCATGCCCAGCCAAACAGAGCTTTTAAAAATACTCCCTAGAAGCCATTATTATCAGAGTAGATCATGTGGAGGGCAGAACCTCAGACCTTGAAGATAAGACAAAGGAAACAGACTGAGAATCCAAAACCTTTGGGAAGTTCAAAAAATCATGCAGAGCTGGAGAGATGGCTTAGCGGTTAAGGCTCTTGCTTGCAAAGCATAAGGACCCAGGTTCAATTCCCCAGTACCCAAGTAAGTCAGATGCACAAGGGGGCAATTGTGTCTGGAGTTTATCTGCAGTAACTGGATGCCTGGGCACATGTGTTATCTCTACCTGTCCCTCTCTCCACCTGCTCTCACGTTCTCTCTTAAAATGGATAAATAAAATAAAATTTTTTAAAATCATGCAAATAGGCTGGATGTGGTGGTGCACGTCTTTAATCCCAGCACTTGGGAGGCAAAGGTAGGAGAATCGCTGTGAGTTTGAGGTCACCCTGAGAATACAGAGTGAATTCCAGGTCAGCCTGGACTAGAGTGAAACCCTACCTTGAAAAACAAACAAAAAAAGTATGCAAACAGAATTTAAGGGAACTGTGGGACACCTTAAAAAAGACCAAATATTCCGATCATGAGTATACAAGAAGGGGAAGAAATTCAGACAAAAGGCATAGAGAACATCTTCAACAAAATTACTGAAGAAAATTGTCCATGTAGACACAAGAAGCTCATAGAACACCAAACAGACAGGACTAAGGAAGAAACTCTCCAAGGCACATCACAGTTAAAACTCTACACAATGAAAACAAAGAGACAATGCTAAAAACAGCATGAGAGAAACAGCTCATTATATAGAAAGGCAATCTTATCAGAACTATCTCAGATTTTTCAAGGGAAACCCTGAAAGACAGAAGGGCTTAGAATGGAGTACTTCAAAGTTTAAAAAACTATGGCTTCCAACCCAAACTACTGTACCCAGTAAAAGTATTCTTCATAATAGAAGGAGAAAGGAAAACTTTCCATGGTAAAACACAGCTCTGGGCTAGAGAGATGGCTTAGCAGTTAAGGCACTTGCCTGCAAAACCTAAGTACCCAGGTTCGATTCCTTAGTATGCACATAAGTCAGATGCACAAGATGGAACATGCATCTGGAGTTCATTTGTAGTGGTTAGTGGCCCTGGTATGCCCATTCTCTCCCTCTCTAGAATAAATAAATAAAATATTTTTTAAAAAGACAACTGGTCGTGGTGGCACACTTCTTTAATCCCAGCACTCAGGAGGCAGAGGTAGGAAGATCACCATGAGTTCAAGGCCAGACTGAGGCTACACAGTGAATTTCAGGTCAACTTGGGCTAGAATGAGACCCTACTTTGAATAAAAAAAAAAGACAGCTCTAGGAATATATGCATACAAAACCAACTTTACAGAGAATATTTCAGGGAATACTCCACACAGAAGAGATGACCAACCAACATCAAGAGCATATAAAAAGAAATACACAATAACCAAAATTACAGCAGACATGAAAATGTCCAAAGCTCTAGAAAGTACCACACCCCACAAAGCCTTCAGCATGGCAGGGATTAAATTGAACCTCAGTTATAACTTTAAACGTTAATGGTCTCAACTCCCCAGTCAAAAGACAAATTAGGCTGGGCGTGGTGGCGCACACCTTTAATCCCAGCACTCAGGAGTCAGAGGTAGGAGGATAGCCATGAGTTCAAGGCCAGCCTGGGACTACATAGTGAATTCCAGGTCAGCCTGAGCTACAGTGAGACCCTACCTCAAAAAAAAAAAATAAAACAACAACAACAGACAAGTTAACCAAATGGAGCAGAAAAATAGATCCATCTACCTGTTGTCTTCAAGAAACCCACCTCACTATTAAGGACAAACACTTCCTTAAGATAAAAGGATGGAAAATGATATTCTAAGCAAATGGAAATAAAAAGCAAGCAAGTGTGGCTATACTAATATTTGAAAAAATAGACTTCAAACTGTTAGGTTGAATAGGCTCCCAAGATGAAGTCACCAAGGTCAGCAGAATGGTGGCAGAGGCATATGGAAGCGGATTATCCACATTCTTCAAGAATCCAGTGATTATCCCCTCCTTGCCTAACAATGCCCCAGGTCATGGTTTCCTGCCCCCTTATCTTATAAGTTACATGGTCACTGTTCTGGTGTCACACCCTAGCTATTTTATTGTATCTATTTCTTTATTTATTTATTTGAGACAGAGAGAGAGAGAGAGAGAGAGTGAGAATGGGCACGTCAGGGCCTCTAGCCACTGCAAACGAACTCCAGACACGTGCGCCACCATGTGCATCTGCCTAACATGAGACCTGGAGAATCGAACCGAGGTCCTTAGGCTTAGCAGGCATGTGCCTTAACCACGAAGCCATCTCTCCAGCCCACACCCTAGCTATTTTAAATGGTTAATGTAATGATCTCCCCTAAAAGAAGTTCTCTGTTCGACTTAACAAACAAGTTCTTTCTCCTTTCTCAACTTCCCCTAACTCAACAAGCCCTATAAAGCCCACTTCCTGAAAACTCAGGTTGTCTGTGCTCCTCTCTTGTGAGTTAGCTCTGGAAGGTCGTGCTTTTCCCAAATAAAAGCTTTCATCTTTGCCTCAGAGTGGTTTGCGTGGTCTTGGTTACTCCCAAACCTTACATCTGGTGTCGTAACTTGGATAGGAGGCTTTTAGTTGCCCTCTTCAGTGGCCAGACCTCCTTTCCCCTGAGCAGACCACCGAGCTGCCACTGACCATCTGAAGGTTTTGGACCATCTCTACTTGATACCGGCTCTCACACCCACCACAATTTGGCCTCACTCTTCTTCCCTTATTTGTCTCCTCTCTCCTTCTTGGTAAGTGTCCTTCTTCAGTCGGTCTACTCTTGGGTTTAATCCCTACTCGTGGAAGCCATGCCGGCATGTCAGGCTACACCCCTCACCTGCTTTTGGGCCCCAACCCCAGGTCTTGAGAAAGACGCACTCTTGACACCTTGGGTCTCTCGCTGTCCAGTCTACTGTACCCCAAGGGGTGCCTTTGGTTCGGATGTACCATCTTGGGACACTCTCCCCCTCTTCCTCCTGAGGTGTCATCTTTCACTGCCAGCCACTTACTCCTTCGGGAGCACAGACGCCCGCCTTGTCTACTAACAGACTAAAAAGCTGACAGTTGCGACCTGTATAGTCTCTGCCCACATGGGAGGTGCAGGTCCCATTCACCCTAATGAGCCAGGGGGTAATACTAGTGTTCTGTGTAAACCCAGCTTAAGCCCTGGTTTCTTTCTCTTACCCTTGTTGTGCTTTTTCTGTCTCCTCTCACTAGCCCTTTTACTATACTCTCATCCTTCCATAGGGAATAAAACCTCCAAACCAATTTCTACTATCCCCCTAGCCTGTCTCCTTAAGAACTTAAAAGCTTCTATGACTCTTGGATAACATCAAACCTTGTCGTCTGATCTTTCTCTGCAGTTCTGCCTGGCCACAATATAAGGTGGACAATGGGTCCAAATGACCTGAAAATGATACTTTCTATTTCCAAAGTCTCACTGATTTAGAAAACTTCTGCAACATACAGGCAGGTGGTCCAAAATACCCTATATTCAGGCACTTTTCACTCTGTGTGCACAGCCCTCTGCTCTACCTGCTCTTCTTGCCAGGTCTCAGAAATGCGCTCTAACTCAACCCCTCTCCCATACTCACCCTCAACCTATGCTTTTGACCCAGACGCCATAGATGACCTGGCTTCACAGCTTCATCTGTCTCCTGTTCTACCTCCGTGGCCCCCACCACCATCTCTCATCTCCTCTCCTCCTCTATCCCCTCCTGCCCTGCATACTCGTTCTCACGGGGAAGAAATGTACCCTTCACGTGAGGTCAGGTGCTGAAGGGATCGTTTGCACTCATGTTCCTTTTTCCATGACTGGTTTATCCCACATTGAGAAATGTCTAAGGTCTTTCTCCACTGATCCAACATGCTATGAATTTTGTTACCTCGCGAAGGCCTATGACCTAACCTGGCATGATCTCTCTGAAGTTCTTTCCTCCACTCTCACTCCTGATGAATGAGAATGTGTCTGGGCGGATGCTCAGGCCCATGCTGATGAGGCTCACCTAACTGATAACACTTTCCCAGTGGGGATGCTTGCTGTCCCCAGAGAGGACTCTGACTGAAAATATCATGCTCCCACCAACTCCCCTGAAAAGGTGACCTCCTGGTAGCCTCCTAAAGGCATGTCATAAATTTGTTGATTTTGACAAGCTCCGGACACTTACTCAGAGGCCTAATGAAAATCCAGCTGAGTTTATGGGACACCTAACTGAGACACTCACCCAATACACTCACCTCAACCCTGCTTCCCAAGAGGACATAATAATTCTCAATACCCATTTCCTGTCCCCATCTGCCCCTGACATCAGGAAAAAAACTTAAACGCCTAGAAAGGGCCCTCAAACCCCTCATGGAGATCTGCTTGACCTGGCGTTTAAATTTTTAATAACAGAGAGGACCAGGAACAGACTAAGAGAGTGGCCAGAGACAGACAGCAGTTCCAGTTCCTGGCTGTGGCCCTGAGGCCTCCTCCAGAGAAGACGATGGGACTGCAGAGCTCACCACCAGGACCCTGCTTCAAGCGTGGTCACACCAGTCACTGGGCAAAAGCCTGCCACAACCCACGGCCGCCACCAGGACCCTGTCCCCACTGTGGACTTGCCGGACCCTGAAAGGTCAACTGTCTTTCTTTGCCTCAACAAGGTAGGCTAGCCCCTTCCCCACATCTCCCACAGGAGCCAATTGCTGATCTTCTGGGCCTGGCAGCTAAAGATTGATGGTGCCCTGGTACCACCAACACTCTCCATAGGTCAACGGTCCAGCTGGCAGGAAGACCTGTCTCATTTCTAATCGATAACAGAGGTCCAGTTGGTCAGTCCTGCCATCCTACTCTGGCAAGACTTTTCCCTCACAGATCTCTGTGTCGGGTATTGATGGCCTATCCCACTCCCCACGCATCACCCCCCACATCCTGTGTAGTCTGGGACACTCCCCTCTCCCATTGATTTCTTGTAATAACCTCTTATCCTGCTCCCCTCCTGGGTCCAGATCTTATACAAAAACTCTCTCTCTCTCTGACTTACCGCTCATACTCTGTCTCCCTCCTCACGCCAGCCCCTCCCATACAGAGGATCCAAGTTTCCCCCTCCCAGTCTCCGAGGTCGATCCCAGGGTGTGGGACACTTCCTCCCCAGCACTAGCCTCTCACCACACACTGTCCTCATCAGACTCAAAGACCCCACGTCCTTTTCCTGCCATCCTCAATACCCAATCTCACTTTCTCACTTAAACATCGCCAAGGTCTCACACCTATTATTTCTCTCTTGCTTCAAGCCAGCCTCGTTCAGTCCACTCATTCCCCTTGCAATACTGTGATCTTGCCAGTTATCAAAACTGATGGGACCTGCTGCTCAGTCCAAGACTCGTGCCTAGTCAATGCCTTTGTTATGCCCATTCATCCAGTAGTCCCCAAACCCTACGCTCTCCTCTCTCACACCCCCTCCTCCACTACTCATTTTTCAGTTCTTGACCTCAAAGATGCCTTCTTCTCCATCCCCTTCCACCTCATTCCTAGGATCTCTTTGCCTTCACCTGGGAGGAGGTCCCCAATACTCATACATACTGCCTCTCAACTCACCTGGACTGTCCTTCCCCAGGGTTTTAGAGACAGACTCCACCTATTTGGTCGAGCTCTCTCCACTGACCTTTTGTCCCTGGATCTGTCGCCCAGCACACTTTTACAATATGTAGCTGATCTTTTGTTCTGCTCACCCTCTCTTTCTCTATCCAAACTACACACCAACAAACTTAACTTTCTCAGATCTAAGGGATATCAAGTCCATCCCCCCCCCCCCGAAAAGCTCAACTTTCTTTAACCAAGTTAGGTACCTGGGCTTTCTCCTTACTCCACCTCACCACAACTGACCCTAGATCACAAATATTTTTGGTCCCTCTTCCCAACTATCATAAGGAAAAATACTCTTTTCTTGGCTTTGCTGGGTTCCAAACTTTGCCCTCCTGGCAAAGCCCCTTTACGACATGGCTAAGGGAAACCCTCATGAACCCCTAGACCCCAAGTCAGAGACAGACGCTGCCTTCTCCCACCTGCGCGAGACCCTTTTGAAAGCTCCAGCCCTTCCACAGCCTTTTCTTCTTTATTCCACAGAAAAAGGGGTATGGTACTGGGAGTTCTGGGCCAAATGAAGGGTCCATTCTTTGCCCCTGTAGTTTATCTTTCTAAACAACTAAAAACCCTCTGTCTGGGGCTGGCCCGTGCCTATGTGTTCTTGCTGCACCTGCTCTTCTGGCCCAAGAGGCACAGAAATTCACTTCTGGGCAACAACTCATTATCCCCTCCCACCCCAACAGGCTTAAAGAACAAATGCTATTCCCAAAACTCACCTGTCTAAACTGACTTCTGAACTTCACCTATCCTGGCCCCAGCTCCCCCCACTTGCCTTAGCTAGAATCAGAGCTACACCTTGGGCCCCCTCCTTCCTTACCCCTTTTGAACTCATGTATGGGTACCCGTCCCTGTTAAACAACCTTCCCGCACTAGCAGAAACTCCTCTCCATGGGTACTTACCAACTTTCACTTTTATCCAGAAGCTTCTGCAGGAACATGCTGATCGCCTGCTTCCCCAACCATCAGAGGGAGTCATAACTCTCTCACTTAACCTTGGACATCAAATCTTTTTAAGCAGTCTTGCCCACAGGAATTCAAGCCACTCTGGACTGGACCTCATCTGGTAAGCCTAACATGGCCACAGAGCTTCAGGGCATCCCCAATTGAATCCACCTGTTACAGCTCAAGAGAGTCAAGTCACCTCCGTCCTACCCTACCTTATCCAGGGATAAGTACACCGCCACCCCAATGGGACCTCTCAAAATTAAACTCTCCTGTGTTCCTATTCTGCCCTCAATCTTAGAAGGTTCCTCTTGAATCCACTGATGCCCCTCTGTCCCTCGCCTCTGAGTGCTCATCCCCCCGCCCTGCACCTGGTATTTTGATGCTGTAGCTGTTGACAAGGATAACAAGCTCCTTAATTCTTCCTTCTGTCCTCTCACGGGGTGCACGGAGCCCATCTCCCTCACCTTCTCTGTAACAGATGTTGCCAGCGACTGCCCCAAAGCTAGCTCAATACTGGGGTGGTACGAGAGAAGTCTCTGCTTCGCTCAGGACCAAGTTGTAACAGCATGCCACACTGGTGCTGTCGGAGGGTGCTCACTATCAATCTCACCACTCTGCCACCCCTAGCCACCACGGAACTGCCTCCTCATCACCTGTCCTGAAGGGAGACCCATTGCCCCTATGGTCAGCATGAAGACATGACAGAAGAGGAATTACCTTCATCCCTTGTCATTAACAAAAGGCTGGAATGTGAGGTCATGATGGGCTCCCAAGATGGAGTCACCATGGTTAGCAGAGTGGTGACACAGGCATAGGAAAGTGGATTATCCACATTCCTCAAGAAACCACCCAGTCCTGATCCCCTCTTGCCTAACAATGCCTCTGGTCATGGTTTCCTGCCACCTTGCCTCATAAGTTACATGGTTACTGTTCTGGTGTCATACCCTAGCTATTTTAAATGGTTAATGTAATGATCTCCCCTGAAGGAACTTTTCTACTCAACTTAACAAAGGAGTTCTTTTTCCTTCTTCACCTTCCCCCAACTCAACAAGTCCTATAAAGCCCACTACCTGAAAACTCAGGTTGATTGTGCTCTTCTCCTGTGAGTCAGTCCTGGCAACTCGTGTTTTTCCCAAATAAAAGCTTTCATTTTTGCCTCAGAGTGGTTTGCATGTTCTTGGTCACTCTCAAACCAAAAGAAATCAAAAAAAGACAAATAAGGTGACTTTTTTTTTGCTTGTTTTTTTTTTTTGAGGAAAGGTCTCACTCTAGCCCGGGCTGACATGGAATTCACTATGTAGTCTCAGGCTGGCCTTGAACACAGAGCAGTCCTCCTACCTCTGCCTCCTGAGTGCTGGGATTAAAGGTGTGCACCACCACATCTGGCAAACAGCCAATTTTTAAACATTGAGAGAACGATTCAACAAGAAGAATCACAATCATAAATCTTTTAAAAAATATTTTATTTATTTATTTATTTGACAGAAAGAGGGAGAGATAGAGAGTGCGAGGGAGAGAATGGGCATGCCAGGGCCTCCAGCCATTGCAAACAAACTCCAGATGTATGTGCCTCCTTGTGCATCTGGCTTATGTGGGTCCTAGAGAATCAAACTGGGATCCTTTGGCTTTGTAGGCAAATGCCTTAACTACTAAGCCATTTCTCCAGCCCCACAATCATAAATCTATATGCAGCAAACATAGCTGCACCCCATTTTATAAAGCAAAACCTACTTGACAACAAATCAGAAATAAATCTCAACACCATCATAGTAAGGGACTTCAATAACTGACTATCAAGAGACATATCATCCATGCCGAAAATCAAGAGGAAAATAATAGACCTTTAACAACACTATAAGCTAATTAGACCTTAAAGATATCTATAGCACATTCCACCCCAAGTGCACAGAATACACATTCTTCTCAATAGCTCATGGAACCTTCTAAATTATTGACCATATGTTGAGGCATTAAGCAAACATCCACAAATTCAGAAAAACTGACATGATTTCCTGCATTATATCCAACCACAATGCATTAAAGCTAGAAATCAACAATGAGAGAAACAACAGAAAACATACCAGCTCATCGAGACTGGAAGCATGATATTAAGCAATGAGTGGGTTGTGGAAGAAGTCAAAAAGAAAATTACAAAATTTGTAGAAGTTGATGATAATGAAAACACAACATACCAGAACTTATGGGACACAATGAAGGCAGTCAGAAGGGGAAAGTTTATAGTGCTAAATGCCTTCGTTACAAAGACAGAGAGATCTCAAACTAACAACCAGCCACGTAAAGGCATTGAAAAAGCAAGAACAATCAAATCCTAGGAGTTCCAGATGGAAAGAAACAATTAATATCAGAGCTGAAATTAATGAATTGGAAATTAAGAAAACAATTTTAAAAATTGACAAAAACAAAGAGCTGGTTCTTCAAAAATAAAATAAAATAAGATAAACAAGATTGATAAACTATTGGCCAATTTGATAAAAAGAGAAACCTCAAATTTGTCTTTAATCCCAGTATTTGGGAAGCAGAGATAGGAGGATCGCCTTGAATTTGAGGCCAGCCTGAGACTACACAGTGAATTCCAGGTCAGCCTGGGCTAGAGCAAGACTCTACCTTGAAAAACCACACACACACACACACACACACACACACACACACACACGTGAAAGAAAGAAGAGAACACAAAGAAAAAATGGAAAAAAACTGGGAGAGAGGTCACAACTGACACCAAAGAAATATGAAGAATCATCAAAACATATTTCCAAAACCTTTATTCCACTAAATCGGATAATTTAGAAGAAATGGATCAATTCCTAGACACTGACCATCTATCAAAATTAAACACAGAACAGGTAAAATTCCTAAATAAACCTATTACATCCAACAAGATCAATAATGTAATTAAAAATCTCCCAGCCATAGCCGGGTGTGGTGGCGCACGTCTTTAATCCCAGCTCTTGGGAGGCAGAGGTAGGAGGATCACCATAAATTCGAGGCCACCCTGAGATTACATAGTAAATTCCAGGTCAGCCTGAGCTAGAGTGAAACCCTACCTCGAAAAACCAAAAAAAACAACAACAACAACAACAAAAAAAAACCCACCCAGCCTGCACCCGGCGTGGTGGCACACACCTTTAATCCCAGCACTTGGGAGGCAGAGGTAATAGGATAACTGTGAGTTTTGAGGCCAGCCTGACACTACTTAGTGCATTCCAGGTCAGCCTGGACTAGAGTAGAGACCTTACCTCAAAAAAAAAAAAAAAAAGTCTAGGACATGACAGATTTTCAGCTGAATTTAACAAACCTTCATTGAAGAACTAAAACCACTTTTTCTCAAGTTATTTCACACCACGAAAAATGAGGGAATACTCCCAAATGCCTTATATGAAGCCAGAATTACTCTAATACCAAAACCAAACAGAGACACAACAAGAAAATTATACACTGATATCCCTGATGAACTTAGATGCAAAAATCCTCAGTAAAATATTGCAAACCGAGTTTAAGAACACATCAAAAGCATTATCCGGGCTGAAGAGATCAGTGAAGCTTTCCCATTTTCAATAGCCACAAAAAAATTAAATATCTTGGAATATTACTAACCAAGGAAATCAAAGACCTATTCAACAAAAACATAAAAACACTGAAGAAAGAAATAGAGGACATGACAAGATGGAAAGACCTCCCAATGCTCATGGATTGGTAGAATTAATATTGTAAAAATGGCCTTTGTTGGGCTGGAGAGATGGCTTAGTGGTTAAGGCACTTACCAGAGAAGCCTAAGGATCCATGTTCAACTACAGATCCCACATAAGCCAGATATACAAGGTGACCCAAGCACTCAAGGTCGCACATGTGTACAAGGTGGCACATGTGTTTGGAATTCAATTTCAGTGGCTGCAGGCCCTGGCACGGAATTCTCTCTCTCTCATAAAAAAAAAAAAAAAAAAAAGGCCTTTCTGACAAAAAGCAATATACCGTTTCCATGCAGTAACAATAAAAATTCCAGTATCATTCTTCACAGAAATAGAAAAAAGTCTCAAAATTCATATGGAGCCAGACATGGTGGTGTATGCCATTAAATTCAGCACTTGAGAGGCAGAGGTAGGAGGATCACCATGAGTTCGAGGCCACCTTGAGATTACATAGTGAATTCAAGGTCAGCTTGAACTAGAGTGAGACCCTATCTTGGGGAAAAACAAACAAACAAACAAAAAAACTCATATGGAACTACAGAAGGCACTGGATATCCAAAACTATGCTCAGAAAAAACAACAAAAAGCCAGGCATGGTGGTATATGCCTTTAATGCCAGCATTCTGGAAGGGCAGAGGTAGGGGGACTGCTGTGAATTTGAGGCCAGCCTGAGACTACACAGTGAATTACAGGTCAGCCTGGGATATAGTGAGACCTACCTTCAAAACAAAACAAAACAAAAAACAGCTGGAGATATCACCATTCCTGACTTCACTACAAAGCCAAAGTAATAAAAACAGCATGATACTGGCATAAAAACAGACATGTATGGATCAATGGAACAGAATAGAAGATCCAGGCCTTAGTTCAAGCTAGGCTAGCAGATCTTCCACAAAGGAGCCAGTAATGCACACTGGAGAAAAGACAGCATTTTCAATAAATGCTGCTGGAGAAACTGGATAACCACATGTAGAAGAATGAATCTAGATGCATTGCTCTCACCTTGCACAAAAATCAACCCCAGATGGATTAAGGACCTTACCATAAGATCTGAAACTCTTAAATACAGGAAAAAAAAAAAAAAACTAAGGTGAACACCCCAAGATATAGGAGTGGGGAAAGACTTCTTAAATAAGTTTCCAATAGCTCAGGAAATTAAACATTCAACCAGTAGGATCTCATGAAGCTAAAAAGCTTTTATACAGACAAGGATACCATAAACAGAGGCAACAAACCACCCACAGGATGGGAGAAAATCTTCACCAGCTATGCCTCCAACAGAGGCCTAATATCTAGAATCTACAAAGAACTCAAAAAACTAAGCATCAATAATAATAATAATAAAAACATCAAGTAATCTACTCAAAAACTGGGGCAGAGAACTGAACAGAGAATTCTCAAAGAAGGAAATACAAATGACCCCTACTCACGTAAAGACACGCTCAACATCCTTAGCCACCAGGGAAACGCAAATTAAAACAACTTTGAGATTCCACGTTACTCCAGTCACAGTGGCAATCATCAAAATATTAAATGATGGGGACTGGAGAGATGGCTTAGTGGTTAAGGCGCTTGCCTGCGAAGCCTAAGGATCCAGGTTCAATTTTCCAGGTCCCACTTAGGCCAGATACACATGGTGATGCATGCGTCTGGAGTTTGTCTGCAGTGGCTAGAGGGCCTGGTGCACCCATTCTCACTCTCTCTGTCCCCCCCCTAATAAATAAATAAATAAAAATAAATCAGAAAAAAATGTTCTTTAAAAAAATATTAAATGATGGGATGGGGAGATGACTCAGCGGTCAAGGCACCTGCCTGCAAAGCCTAAGGACCCACGAGCTGATTCCCCAGTAACCATGCATTAGGTGGCACATGCAGCTAGAGTTTGTTTGCAGAGGCTAGAGGCCCTGGCATGTCCATTCTCTCTCTCTGTCTTCCTCTTTCTCTCTTTCAAGTAAGTAAGATATTTTTAAAAAATTAAATGACAACAAATGTTGGATAGGATGTGGGCAAAGAGGAGCCCTTATTCACAGCCACTTTGGGCATCAGTATGGAGACTCGTTAAACAGCTGAAAATAGAACTACCATCTGACCCGGCTATTCTAGTCCTGGGCATTCACCCCAAAGAATCCACTCTTTGCCGTAGAGATACTTGCTCAACCATATTGATTGCCACTAGGAATTGGAATCAACCCAGATGCCCATTGACAGACAAATGGACAACGAAGATGTGGTGCACACACACAATGGAATTCTATTCAGCAGTAAGGAAAAAATGAAATAATGAAATTTGCAGGAAAACAGATGGACTTGGAAAATATCCTAAGCAAGGTCACACAGCTTAAGAAAGGTCAAATGCCGCATGTCTTCTCTCATATGTGGCTCCAAAAATGGACCAGCTGAAGAGGAGGGCAAAAGGCAGCGAGCATTAGGCCTCTGGGTGTAGAACTAGAATGAAACCAGGAAAACATGAAAACAGTGAGGGAAGATAAGAGAGGATAACAGATAAACTGATAGAGGGAGACTACTGGAGGTGGGAGGGTAGGGAAGGGAACTACACAAAACTAAAGACTAAAGTACTTAGTACATTAGGAAACACCCTCCAGGATACCAGTATATAAGACACAACCCTCAATTAAGGGAGGTGGATGGACCAGATTATGTGCAGTAGAAGGCTCTGGTTTGTGAATTTCAAAACCAGAACTGGGTTACCACACCCTTCCACAATGAGCAGTTGGCCAGGGAGATCCATGAGGTCCCCATATCATTTAAGGCCGTCGCCAACAATCGGGTACCCAACAAATGGTAAGACTCTATTGCTGAAGACACCACAGGCTGCCATCCCAGGACACCAACAGACCACGTGGGAACCAAGAGGAAAGCCAGTCCTCTCCTGACAAACCCTCATGGTGCTGGAAAGTGCTACGGAAGCTACTAAGTGACAATGGTCACTAATAGCATGAATAAGCAGGAGACCCTGCAAACTACCCAACCCACCAGACGTACAAGAAGCACACACTTATGCAATAGTGGCGCACAGCCCATGGGGTTAACCAACTGCCCTCCAATTCGACAAGAGGCCCACTCAGTGGGAGACAACTGGTGCTGGGAACTAAGTCACATTCCACGGACAGGAAACTCACAACCTCCAGAGAGAAGCCCCCATTGTTCTCTGGACAAACTGAGTGGGCATCCTCACCAAAATGTCTCCCAAAATTATATGCATATCTGCCTTAAGCAAAGCTACTCTTGGAGAATCTGTTTCATTTTATAGATGGCAGCAGATACTGGGGAGATCCAAGATCTACCAACTCAACAAGATAGCTGACTGCTCACCATGAGGTGTACCACCTCTACCACATTTACCCGAGACCAAGAGAAACAGCACAGGAAGCAGCTACATGAGTGCTGCTCCTAATGCTAGCCTGACAACTGCCTCTAGAGAAATAGCAACAAACACGGAGGTGAACTGAAACACAATGAAACAGAAATAGAGGCTAGTAGGGGAGTAACATCTGCTCTCACCTGGCTAAATGCATATATTATGCCCACCAAAATGTCCTGTAAGCACTTTTCTTAATGTTTATACCCATGTATTAATGCTACTTCTCACTTGGTTAGAGAAGCTTCTCTTTTCAGATGGCAGTGACCACTGGGATGACTCAAAAGTCACCACAGTACTGAGAAGAAATGACAGTGGAGTATTCAGCACTGAGACGTCTCTCACACCTTCCAAGGCTCAAGGTCCATTGCGGAACAGTCGGCAGAAAGAATGTTAAGAGCCAAAAAGGGTAGGACTACTTACAATGCAATTGTCTAGACACTGCATTCTTCCAGACACAAAAATGACCTGGATATCTATGAGCAAGGAGAGCCTGACACTACCTACACAGGATCTTCGTATTAGGAGGAAAAGATGATGACATCGAAATAAGAGACTTATTGAGGGGGGAAGGGATATGATAAAGGGTGGATTTGTGAGGGGGAAACTAGGAGTGGGAGGGAATTATCATGGTTTATTGTGTATAATTAAGGAAGCAACCAATAAAAAAGTTTTTTTTTGTTTTGTTTTGTTTTTTCGAGGTAGGGTCTCACTCTGGTCCAGGCTGACCTGGAATTAACTATTTAGTCTCAGGGTGGCCTCGAACTCATGGCAATCCTCCTACCTCTGCCTCCCGAGTGCTGGGATTAAAGGTGTACACCTCCACGCCCGGCTAAAAAGTTTTTTTTTTTTTTTTTAATTTAAAAATTTGGTGAAAAAAATAGAGAGGCTATAGAGAACTCAAAACTAAAACCAAACCAGCAAGGCTGGAGAAATGGCTCGGAGGTCAAAGTGCTCGCCTATAAACAAACTGCGAATACACCCAAGGCTCAGGAATTGCTGCAGAAGAGGGGGCAGGAAGATTATAATAGGCACAGGGTGGGTAGGAATATCTTGAGGTGTGGCCCACCCCCCAACTAACAGAAGCCCTGACTACCTCTCAGTGAACACCATGGACCCTACTGAGGGCCCTCAGGGAAACGGAGACCACGGGTGAGGGAATGTTAAGACTATAACCCACATAAAAAATATATTTTTAGGGGCTGGAGAGATGGCTCAGCTCTTAAGGCGCTTGCCAGTAAAACCTAACAACCCAGGTTAAATTCCACAGTACCCACGTGAAGCCAGCAGCACAATAACACATGCATCTGGAGTTTGTGTGCAGCAGCTGGAGGCCCTGGCGTGCCCATTCTATCTCTGCTGGCAAATAAATAAACTTTAAAAAAAAACTCAAAAATTTTATATATAAATTGAAAAAAAAAAAAGAAGGTACTCAGTGGAGGAAGGATTTGGCAGGGTGAAAAAAAAAAGCAGTGGGAGGTGAATATGATCATGGAATACTGTTAATATTAATGGAAGTTGAAGATTATATATATATATATATATACACACACACACACACACATATATTGTTTTCTTTTGTGTTTTGAGGTAGGGTCTCGCTCTAACCCAGACTGACCTGGAATTCACTATGCAGAGTCTGAGGATGGCCTTGAACTCAAGGATCACCCAACCTCCGTCTCCCTAGCACTGGGATTAAAGGCATGCACCACCATCGCCTGCAGCCAAATATATATATTGTTTCTTTAAATATTTAACTTATTTAACAGAGAGAAAAAAGGAAAGACAGAGAGACAGAGAATGGGCAGCCAGTGCCTCCAGCCATTGCGGACAAACTCCAGACGCATAAGGCACCTTCTGCAGCTGGCTTACGTGGGTACTGGAAAATCGAACCTGACTCTTTTGGCTTTGCAGGCAAGCACCTTGACCGATAAGCCACCCATCCAGCCCCCAAAATATGAAAAAATATTAAAATTAATAATAAAAATATTAAAAAATTGAAAATAAACATGCAGGAGATTAGTTAAGTGCACCTCTGGGGAGGTGTGTGCGCGATGGTGTATGCAGACAGGTAGAGGGCTCTGACCTAATCACTGCATCAACTCCTTCTTGGACTCACGCTGAGGCATTAATGGGGAGGGTGAAAGGCAGGAGTAGGGCCTAGTTACAGGACGCGGGTCACTGGGTACATGACCTTGGAGCTGCATCTCGCCTGGTCTCTGTTCGGTTTCCTGTCGGTCACGAGGTAAAGAACCTATTCCAGAAAGGCCGGAGCCCGCGGGTGGTGAGCTGGGAGGGGGTAGCGGCATGGGCAATTCTCCAGCCTTCACCCCGATCCACCGACCCCCGCAATGAATTAAGTACCCCGACCATGCACAGACCCTGGCGCTGCCCCGACCCAGACAGCCTGGCCCGCGTGCAAGGGTGAGCTTCTGCCAGGCCGCGGACCCTCCCCACTCCCGATCACCCGTGGAGCGCGTGGGCAGAGCCCCCTGGAGATGGGCCACGGACCTTGGGTGCCATCGCAGCCGGCCTGACCTGCCTCCGGAACCGAAGCCCGAAGCCTGAAGCCCAAAACCCGCAGCCCGAAGCCGACCAGAGGCCGAGGAATCCGGGCAACTAGCGCGATGGAAGCGCCGCCCGAGCTGGGGTCTCGGGCCTCAGGGGTGGGCCTTCGTGGCGCGCACACTGCGCCTGCGCGGACCCTCCTGCGCCCAGGAGCCAAAGCCTGAAAGCAGGGCTTTATCTGAGACGATTTTACTATTCCTTCCAACTGGGCATTTCTGTGGAAACCTGGGGTTGAATGAGCGACAGGAAAAATGTAGAAAAACACCAGAAATTCTCGGAATTAGCTTTAATTCCGGATCTATATTAGCAACGTGGCATTCCACCTAAATTCATGGCAAAAACATGCATGTATTGATTTTTCAAGGTAAGGCCTCACACTAGCCCAGAGCAGACCTGGAACTCACTATGTAGTCTCAGCCTGTCCTTGAACTCATGGCGATCCTCCTACCTTTGCCTTCCAAGTGCTAGGATGAAAGGCGAACACCACCACGCCCAGCTCTAAATTTTTTCTTTTTTTGACATGCCTCTCTGCCTTTAAACAAAATACTGACATTCTTCCCCCGCCCTTTTTTAAAAAATTTATTTAGTTGAAAGAGATATAGAGACAATATGGGCACGCCAGAACCTCCAGCCACTGCCAACAAACTCCAGACGCATGCGCCACGTAGTGCAGCTGGCTAACGTGGGTCCTGGGGAATAGAAGCTGGGTCCTTTGGCTTTGAAGGGAAGCGCCTTGACTGCTAAGCCACACCTCCAGCCCCCAAACTATTTTTTAAAAAGTTGAAAATAAACATGCAGGAGATTAGTTAAGTGCACCTCTGGGGAGGTGTGTGCGCGATGGTGTATGCAGACAGGTAGAGGGCTCTGACCTAATCACTGCATCAACTCCTTCTTGGACTCACACGGAGGCATTACTGGGGAGGGTGAAAGGCAGGAGTAGGGCCTAGTTACAGGACGCGGGTCACTGGGTACATGACCTTGGAGCTGCATCTCGCCTGGTCTCTGTTCGGTTTCCTGTCGGTCACGAGGTAAAGAACCTATTCCAGAAAGGCCGGAGCCCGCGGGTGGCGAGCTGGGATGCGGTAGCGGCATGGGCAATTCTCCAGCCTTCACCTCGATCCACCGACCCCCGCAATGAATTAAGTACCCCAACCATGCACAGACCCTGGCGCTGCCCCGACCCAGACAGCCCGGCCCGCGTGCAAGGGTGAGCTTCTGCCAGGCCGCGGACCCTCCCCACTCCCGATCACCCGTGGAGCGCGTGGGCAGAGCCCCCTGGAGATGGGCCACGGACCTTGGGTGCCATCGCAGCCGGCCTGACCTGCCTCCGGAACCGAAGCCCGAAGCCTGAAGCCCAAAACCCGCAGCCCGAAGCCGACCAGAGGCCGAGGAATCCGGGCAACTAGCGTGATGGAAGCGCCGCCCGAGCTGGGGTCTCGGGCCTCAGGGGTGGGCCTTCGTGGCGCGCACACTGCGCCTGCGCGGACCCTCCTGCGCCCAGGAGCCAAAGCCTGAAAGCAGGGCTTTATCTGAGACGATATTACTACTCCTTCCAACTGGGCATTTCTGTGGAAACCTGGGATTAAAGGCGTGCACCACCATGCCCAGCTCTTATATTTTATTTATTTATTTATTATTATTAGTTTTTTTGTTTTTCAAGGTAGAGTATCACTCAAGCCCAGGCTGACCTGGAATTCACTACGTAGTCTCAGGGTGGGCTCGAACTCATGGGGATCCTCTTCCACGTGTTGGGAGTAAAGGCGTGTAACCACCACGCACATATGTATATATTTTTAACCGCCCCACTATTTATTTATATGAGAGAAAGAGGCAGAGAGAGAGAGAAAGAGAATGGGCACTCTATGGTCTTTAGTCACTCAAAAAAACTCCAGACGCATGCCTCACCTTGTGCATTGGGCTTACGTGGGTACTGGGGAATCAAACCTGGGTCCTTTGGCTTCACAGGCAAGTGCCTTTATTGCTAAGCCATCTCTCCAGCCCCGCCCCCTTTTTGATCAGTATGAAAGTTAAAACTGGGATTAGGAATAGAACTCAGCTGCAGAACATGTGCTCAGTATGTCTGAGTACCTGGGTTCAGCTCTTCAATCAAAAAAAAAAAAAAAAAACTAGAAAATTGTATGTAGCGCACCTCCCTTCAAATATTATGACATAGAATGTTTGTTTTTCTACAAACTCATGTGACCTGGACCCTTGCTTGGTTGCATCCCTTGAACTGCCTATGGTTTTTTACTATTATTTTTCTGTGGTAGTGAGACGGACTACATCTGTGGTCTTGTGGCCTCTTCTTTAAAAAAAAATTATTTATTTGACAGAGAGAGAGGGGGGGAGGGAGTGAATATGGGCATGCCAGGGCCTCTAGACTGCAAATGAACTCTAGATGCATGTACTACATTGTGCATCTGGCTTTACATGGGTACTGGGGAATTGACCTGGATCATTAGGCTTCACATGAAAGTGCCTTAAGTGCTATGCTATCTCTCCAACCCTAGTTAGAATATTTTGGTGACAAATTTAGCATTTTTTTTAAGGCAGGGTCTCAGTCTAACCCAGGCTGGCCTTGTACTCATGGCGATCCTCTTACCCCTGCCTTCTTAGGGCTGGGATTAAAAGTGTGCGCTATCACACCCAGCCATTTTTCTTCTATGATTATTTATTTCTTTTAATTGGTAGAGAGAGCGTTACTAAATCACTAAGTCACAAATATATTCTCCTACAGTCTTAAAGCTTTGTTGTTTGAAATTTTACATTTTATCCTATGACTTCTGAGAACTGCTTTATGTCCTGATATGAAAAGTAGTGGTTCAGGTTCATTTTTTCTATGTAAATGTCCAGTTATACCACCACCATTAATTGACAACAGCCTTCAATTGCTATTGGATTGTTTTGGGTGACTTTGTCAAAACTAAAATGACAGCTGGGGACAGTGGAGCATAGCTTTCATCCCATCACTCAGGAGGCAGAGGGAGAACGATCTCTGTGAGTTGAAGGCCACCCTGAGACTACATAGTGAATTCCAGGTCAGTGTGGGTCAGAGGGAGACCCTACCTTGGGGGGGGGTGTAAAAAAAAGAACAAAAAATATACATATATTTAATTTGGAAAATTTATTCCAAGTACTTGAGTGAGAGGAGTGAGGGCCAGGGAGGGAAGTGAGAGAAGGAGAAAGAGAAAGATGTAAGTATGGGCATGCCATGACCTCTTGCTCCTGCAAATACAGTCCAGATGCATGTGCCAACCTGTGCAGCTGGCTTAAGTGGGTCCTGGGGAATCAAAGCTAGGTCCTTTGGATTTGCAGGCAAGCGCCTTAACTGCTAAGCCACCCCTCCAGCCACAAAACCTACCTCAAAAAAACAAACAAACATAAAAAACCAAAAAAGTTTAAAATAGACACGCAGCAGATTAGTTAAATGCACCTCTGGGGAGGTGAGTGTGCGACGGTGTATGCAGACAAGTAGAGGGCTCTGACCTAATCACTGCATCAACTCCTTCTTGGACTCACACAGAGGCATTAATGGGGAGGGTGAAAGGCAGGAGTAGGGCCTAGTTACAGGACGCGGGTCACTGGGTACATGACCTTGGAGCTGCATCTCGCCTGGTCTCTGTTCGGTTTCCTGTCGGTCACGAGGTAAAGAACCTATTCCAGAAGGTAGCGAGCTGGGAGGGGGTAGTGGCATGGGCAATTCTCCAGCCTTCACCCCGATCCACCGACCCCCACAATGAATTAAGTACCCCGACCATGCACAGACCCTGGCGCTGCCCCGACCCAGACAGCCCAGCCCGCGTGCAAGGGTGAGCTTCTGCCAGGCCGCGGACCCCCCCCCCACTCCCGATCACCCGTGGAGCGCGTGGGCAGAGCCCCCTGGAGATGGGCCACGGACCTTGGGTGCCATTGCAGCCGGTCTGACCTGCCTCCGGAACCGAAGCCCGAAGCCTGAAGCCCAAAACCCGCAGCCCGAAGCCGACCAGAGGCCGAGGAATCCGGGCAACTAGCGCGATGGAAGCGCCGCCGAGCTGGGGTCTCGGGCCTCAGGGGTGGGCCTTCGTGGCGCGCACACTGCGCCTGCGCGGACCCTCCTGCGCCCAGGAGCCAAAGCCTGAAAGCAGGGCTTTATCTGAGACGATATTACTACTCCTTCCAACTGGGCATTTCTGTGGAAATCTGGGGTTGAATGAGCGACAGGAAAAATGTAGAAAAACACCAGAAATTCTCGGAATTAGCTTTAATTCCGGATCTATATTAGCAACGTGGCATTCCACCTAAATTCATGGCAAAAACATGCATGTATTGATTTTTCAAGGTAAGGCCTCATACTAGCCCAGAGCAGACCTGGAACTCACTATGTAGTCTCAGCCTGTCCTTGAACTCATGGCGATCCTCCTACCTTTGCCTTCCAAGTGCTAGGATGAAAGGCGAACACCACCACGCCCAGCTCTAAATCTTTTCTTTTTTTTGACATGCCTCTCTGCCTTTAAACAGAATACTGACATTCTTCCCCCGCCCCCTTTTTAAAAATTTATTTAGTTGAAAGAGATATAGAGACAATATGGGCACGCCAGAACCTCCAGCCACTGCCAACAAACTCCAGACGCATGCGCCACGTAGTGCAGCTGGCTAACGTGGGTCCTGGGGAATAGAAGCTGGGTCCTTTGGCTTTGAAGGGAAGCGCCTTGACTGCTAAGCCACCCCTCCAGCCCCCAAACTATTTTTTAAAAAGTTGAAAATAAACATGCAGGAGATTAGTTAAGTGCACCTCTGGGGAGGTGTGTGCGCGATGGTGTATGCAGACAGGTAGAGGGCTCTGACCTAATCACTGCATCAACTCCTTCTTGGACTCACGCTGAGGCATTACTGGGGAGGGTGAAAGGCAGGAGTAGGGCCTAGTTACAGGACGCGGGTCACTGGGTACATGACCTTGGAGCTGCATCTCGCCTGGTCTCTGTTCGGTTTCCTGTCGGTCACGAGGTAAAGAACCTATTCCAGAAAGGCCGGAGCCCGCGGGTGGCGAGCTGGGATGCGGTAGCGGCATGGGCAATTCTCCAGCCTTCACCTCGATCCACCGACCCCCGCAATGAATTAAGTACCCCGACCATGCACAGACCCTGGCGCTGCCCCGACCCAGACAGCCCGGCCCGCGTGCAAGGGTGAGCTTCTGCCAGGCCGCGGACCCTCCCCACTCCCGATCACCCGTGGAGCGCGTGGGCAGAGCCCCCTGGAGATGGGCCACGGACCTTGGGTGCCATCGCAGCCGGCCTGACCTGCCTCCGGAACCGAAGCCCGAAGCCTGAAGCCCAAAACCCGCAGCCCGAAGCCGACCAGAGGCCGAGGAATCCGGGCAACTAGCGCGATGGAAGCGCCGCCCGAGCTGGGGTCTCGGGCCTCAGGGGTGGGCCTTCGTGGCGCGCACACTGCGCCTGCGCGGACCCTCCTGCGCCCAGGAGCCAAAGCCTGAAAGCAGGGCTTTATCTGAGACGATATTACTACTCCTTCCAACTGGGCATTTCTGTGGAAACCTGGGATTAAAGGCGTGCACCACCATGCCCAGCTCTTATATTTTATTTATTTTTTTATTTATCTTGTTTTGTTTTTCTAGGTAGACTCTCACTCTAGCCCAGCCTGACCTGGAATTTTCTATGTAGTGTCAGGGTGGCCTTGAACTCATGGCGATCCCGTTACTTCTGCCTTCTGAGTGCTGGGAGTAGAGGCCTGTACCGCCACGCATATGCCTCTCTGCCTTTACACAGAAAGCTGAGATTTTAAACCCCCCCCCCCATCCCTTATTTGTTGATTTGAGAGAAAGAGGCAGAGAGAGAGAGAGAGGAGAGAAACAGAATGGGCACTCTTCAGTGACTCAAACCCACTCCAGATGCATGCCCCACCTTGTGCATTTGGCTTATGTGGGTACTGGGGAATCAAACCTGGGTCCTTTGGCTTCACAGGCAAGTGCCTTTATTGCTAAACCATCTCTTCCTCCCGCCCCCTTTTTTGATCAGTATGAACGTCAAAAATTGGGATTAGGAATAGAACTCAGCTGCAGAACATGTGCTTATTATGTCTGAGGCCCTCGGTTCAGTTATTCAACCAAAAAATATTTTAAAAAGTAGAAAATTGTATGTAGAGCACCTCCTTTCAAATATTAAGACATAGAACGTTTATTTTTGTACAAACTCATGTGACTGGACCCTTGCTTGATGCATCCCTTGAACTGCCTATGGTTGGTTACTGTTATCTTTCGGTGGTAGTGAGACTGACTGCATCTGTGGTCTTGTGGCCTCTTCTTTTTCTTAAAAAAAAAATTCTTATTTATTTGAGAGAGGAGAGGAGAGGAGAGGAGAGGAGAGGAGAGGAGAGGAGAGGAGAGGAGAGGAGAGGAGAGGAGAGGAGAGAGGGAAAATGGGCATGCCAGGGCCTCTAGACTGCAAATGAACTCCAGATGCATATACTACATTGTGCATCTGGCTTTACATGGGTACTGGGGAATCGACCTGGATCGTTAGGCTTCACATGAAAGTGCCTTAAGTGCTATGCTATCTCTCCAACCCTAGTTAGAATCTTTTGGTGACAAATTTAGCAATTTTTTTTAAGGCAGGGTCTCAGTCTAACCCAGGCTGGCCTTGTACTCATGGCGATCCTCTTACCCCTGCCTTCTTAGGGATGGGATTAAAAGTGTGCGCTATCACACCCAGCCATTTTTCTTCTATGATTATTTATTTCTTTTAATTGGTAGAGACAGCATTACTAAATCACTATGTCACAAATATATTCTCCTATAGTCTTAAAGCTTTGTTGCTTGAACTTTGACATTTTATCCTATGACTTTTGAGAACTGCTTTATGTCCTGATATGAAAAGCAGTGGTTCAGGTTCATTTTTTCTATGTAAATGTCCAGTTATACCAGCACCATTAATTGACAAGAGCCTTCAATTCCTATTGGATTGTTTTGGGTGACTCTGTCAAAACTAAAATGACAGCTGGGGACAGTGGAGCATAGCTTTCATCCCATCACTCAGGAGGCAGAGGGAGAACGATCTCTGTGAGTTAGAGGCCACCCTGAGACTACATAGTGAATTCCAGGTCAGTGTGGGCTACAGGGAGACCCTTCCTCAAAACACAGAACAAAAAAGGCCTGGCGGGGTAGTGTACCCCTTTAATCTCACCACCTGGGAGGCAGAGGTAGGAGGATCTCCATGAGTAGGAGGCCACCCTGACACTATGCAGTGAATTCCAGGTCAGCTTGAGGTAGAATGAGACCCTACCTTGGGGGTGGGGAACAACAAATATACATACATTTAATTTTTAAAATTTATTCCAAGTACTTGAGTGTGAGAAGGAGAGGGAGGGAGGGACGGAGGGAAGGAAGTGGGAGAAGGAGAAAGAAAGAGAAACATGTAAGTATGGGTATGCCATGACCTCTTGCTCCTGCAAATAAACTCCAGGTGCGTGTGCCACCTTGTGAACTGGCTTACGTGGGTCCAGGGTAATTGAACCTGGGTCCTTTGGCTTTGCAGGCAAGCGCCTTAACTGCTAAGCCACCCCTCCAGCAACAAAACCTACCTCGATAAAACAAAACAAACAAAAAAAAAGAGTTGAAAATAAGCACGCAGGAGATTAGTTACGTGCACCTCTGGGGAGGTGTGTGGCGATGGTGTATGCAGACAGGTAGAGGGCTCTGACCTAATCACTGCATCAACTCCTTCTTGGACTCACACGGAGGCATTACTGGGGAGGGTGAAAGGCAGGAGTAGGGCCTAGTTACAGGACGCGGGTCACTGGGTACATGACCTTGGAGCTGCATCTCGCCTGGTCTCTGTTCGGTTTCCTGTCGGTCACGAGGTAAAGAACCTATTCCAGAAAGGCCGGAGCCCGCGGGTGGCGAGCTGGGATGCGGTAGCGGCATGGGCAATTCTCCAGCCTTCACCTCGATCCACCGACCCCCGCAATGAATTAAGTACCCCGACCATGCACAGACCCTGGCGCTGCCCCGACCCAGACAGCCCGGCCCGCGTGCAAGGGTGAGCTTCTGCCAGGCCGCGGACCCTCCCCACTCCCGATCACCCGTGGAGCGCGTGGGCAGAGCCCCCTGGAGATGGGCCACGGACCTTGGGTGCCATCGCAGCCGGCCTGACCTGCCTCCGGAACCGAAGCCCGAAGCCTGAAGCCCAAAACCCGCAGCCCGAAGCCGACCAGAGGCCGAGGAATCCGGGCAACTAGCGCGATGGAAGCGCCGCCCGAGCTGGGGTCTCGGGCCTCAGGGGTGGGCCTTCGTGGCGCGCACACTGCGCCTGCGCGGACCCTCCTGCGCCCAGGAGCCAAAGCCTGAAAGCAGGGCTTTATCTGAGACGATATTACTACTCCTTCCAACTGGGCATTTCTGTGGAAACCTGGGATTAAAGGCGTGCACCACCATGCCCAGCTCTTATATTTTATTTATTTTTTTATTTATCTTGTTTTGTTTTTCTAGGTAGACTCTCACTCTAGCCCAGCCTGACCTGGAATTTTCTATGTAGTGTCAGGGTGGCCTTGAACTCATGGCGATCCCGTTACTTCTGCCTTCTGAGTGCTGGGAGTAGAGGCCTGTACCGCCACGCATATGCCTCTCTGCCTTTACACAGAAAGCTGAGATTTTAAACCCCCCCCCCCATCCCTTATTTGTTGATTTGAGAGAAAGAGGCAGAGAGAGAGAGAGAGGAGAGAAACAGAATGGGCACTCTTCAGTGACTCAAACCCACTCCAGATGCATGTCCCCACCTTGTGCATTTGGCTTATGTGGGTACTGGGGAATCAAACCTGGGTCCTTTGGCTTCACAGGCAAGTGCCTTTATTGCTAAACCATCTCTTCCTCCCGCCCCCTTTTTTGATCAGTATGAACGTCAAAAATTGGGATTAGGAATAGAACTCAGCTGCAGAACATGTGCTTATTATGTCTGAGGCCCTCGGTTCAGTTATTCAACCAAAAAATATTTTAAAAAGTAGAAAATTGTATGTAGAGCACCTCCTTTCAAATATTAAGACATAGAACGTTTATTTTTGTACAAACTCATGTGACTGGACCCTTGCTTGATGCATCCCTTGAACTGCCTATGGTTGGTTACTGTTATCTTTCGGTGGTAGTGAGACTGACTGCATCTGTGGTCTTGTGGCCTCTTCTTTTTCTTAAAAAAAAAATTCTTATTTATTTGAGAGAGGAGAGGAGAGGAGAGGAGAGGAGAGGAGAGGAGAGGAGAGGAGAGGAGAGGAGAGGAGAGGAGAGGAGAGGAGAGGAGAGGAGAGAGGGAAAATGGGCATGCCAGGGCCTCTAGACTGCAAATGAACTCCAGATGCATGTACTACATTGTGCATCTGGCTTTACATGGGTACTGGGGAATCGACCTGGATCGTTAGGCTTCACATGAAAGTGCCTTAAGTGCTAAGCTATCTCTCCAACCCTAGTTAGAATCTTTTGGTGACAAATTTAGCAATTTTTTTTAAGGCAGGGTCTCAGTCTAACCCAGGCTGGCCTTGTGCTCATGGCGATCCTCTTACCCCTGCCTTCTTAGGGATGGGATTAAAAGTGTGTTCTATCACACCCAGCCATTTTTCTTCTATGATTATTTATTTCTTTTAATTGGTAGAGAGCTTTGCTAAATCACTAAGTCACAAATATATTCTCCTATAGTCTTAAAGCTTTGTTGCTTGAACTTTGACATTTTATCCTATGACTTCTGAGAACTGCTTTATGTCCTGATATGAAAAGCAGTGGTTCAGGTTCATTTTTTCTATGTAAATGTCCAGTTATACCAGCACCATTAATTGACAAGAGCCTTCAATTCCTATTGGATTGTTTTGGGTGACTCTGTCAAAACTAAAATGACAGCTGGGGACAGTGGAGCATAGCTTTCATCCCATCACTCAGGAGGCAGAGGGAGAACGATCTCTGTGAGTTAGAGGCCACCCTGAGACTACATAGTGAATTCCAGGTCAGTGTGGGCTACAGGGAGACCCTTCCTCAAAACACAGAACAAAAAAGGCCTGGCGGGGTAGTGTACCCCTTTAATCTCACCACCTGGGAGGCAGAGGTAGGAGGATCTCCATGAGTAGGAGGCCACCCTGACACTATGCAGTGAATTCCAGGTCAGCTTGAGGTAGAATGAGACCCTACCTTGGGGGTGGGGAACAACAAATATACATACATTTAATTTTTAAAATTTATTCCAAGTACTTGAGTGTGAGAAGGAGAGGGAGGGAGGGACGGAGGGAAGGAAGTGGGAGAAGGAGAAAGAAAGAGAAACATGTAAGTATGGGTATGCCATGACCTCTTGCTCCTGCAAATAAACTCCAGGTGCGTGTGCCACCTTGTGAACTGGCTTACGTGGGTCCAGGGTAATTGAACCTGGGTCCTTTGGCTTTGCAGGCAAGCGCCTTAACTGCTAAGCCACCCCTCCAGCAACAAAACCTACCTCGATAAAACAAAACAAACAAAAAAAAAGAGTTGAAAATAAGCACGCAGGAGATTAGTTACGTGCACCTCTGGGGAGGTGTGTGGCGATGGTGTATGCAGACAGGTAGAGGGCTCTGACCTAATCACTGCATCAACTCCTTCTTGGACTCACACGGAGGCATTACTGGGGAGGGTGAAAGGCAGGAGTAGGGCCTAGTTACAGGACGCGGGTCACTGGGTACATGACCTTGGAGCTGCATCTCGCCTGGTCTCTGTTCGGTTTCCTGTCGGTCACGAGGTAAAGAACCTATTCCAGAAAGGCCGGAGCCCGCGGGTGGCGAGCTGGGATGCGGTAGCGGCATGGGCAATTCTCCAGCCTTCACCTCGATCCACCGACCCCCGCAATGAATTAAGTACCCCGACCATGCACAGACCCTGGCGCTGCCCCGACCCAGACAGCCCGGCCCGCGTGCAAGGGTGAGCTTCTGCCAGGCCGCGGACCCTCCCCACTCCCGATCACCCGTGGAGCGCGTGGGCAGAGCCCCCTGGAGATGGGCCACGGACCTTGGGTGCCATCGCAGCCGGCCTGACCTGCCTCCGGAACCGAAGCCCGAAGCCTGAAGCCCAAAACCCGCAGCCCGAAGCCGACCAGAGGCCGAGGAATCCGGGCAACTAGCGCGATGGAAGCGCCGCCCGAGCTGGGGTCTCGGGCCTCAGGGGTGGGCCTTCGTGGCGCGCACACTGCGCCTGCGCGGACCCTCCTGCGCCCAGGAGCCAAAGCCTGAAAGCAGGGCTTTATCTGAGACGATATTACTACTCCTTCCAACTGGGCATTTCTGTGGAAACCTGGGATTAAAGGCGTGCACCACCATGCCCAGCTCTTAATTTTTTTTTTTTTTTTGATATGCCTCTCTGCCTTTAAACAGAATGGTGACACCATTACCCCCCCCCCTTATTTTATTTATTTATTTATTTGAGAGAAAGAGGCAGAGAGAGAGAGAGGAAGAGAATAGGCACTCTACGGTCTTTAGTCACTCAAACAAACTCCTGCATAACCCTCCTTGTCATTTGGCTTAAGTGGGTACTGCGGAATCAAACCTGGGTCCTTTGGCTTCACAGGTAAGTGCCTTTATTGCTAAACCATCTCTCCAGCCCCGCCCCTTTTTTGATCAGTATGAAAGGCAAAAACTGGGAGTAGGAACAGAGCTCAGCTGCAGAACATGTGTTTAGTATGTCTGAGGACCTGGGTTCAGTTCTTCCACCAAAAAAAAAAAAAAAAGTAGAAAATTGTATGTAGAGCACCTCCTTTCAAATATTAAGGTATAGAACGTTTGGTTTTCTACAAACTCATGTGACCTGGACCCTTGCTTGGTTGCATCCTTGAACTGCCTATGTTTCTTTACTGTTATCTTTCTTTGGTAGTGAGACTGACTGCATCTGTGGTCTTGTGACCTTTTCTTTTTCTTAAAGATATTTATTTATTTGAGAGAGGGAGAGAGAGAGAGAGGGAAAATGGGCATGCCAGGTCCTCTAGACCACAAATGAACTCCAGATGCGTGTCCTACTTTGTGCATCTGGCTTTACCTGGGTACTGGGGAACTGAACTGGATCGTTAGGCTTCACATGAAAGTGCCTTAATTGCTAAGCTATCACTCCCGCCCTAGTTGGAATCTTTTGGTGACAAATTTAGCATTTTTTTTTTTTGTAGGCAGGGTCTCAGTCTAACCCAAGCTGGCCTTATACCCATGGCGATCCTGCTACCCCTGCCTTCTTAGGGCTGGGATTAAAGGAGTGCACTGCCACACCCAGCCATTTTTCTTCTACGATTATTTACTTCTTTTACTTGGTAGAGAGAGCTTTGCTAAATCACTAAGTCACAAATATATTCTCCTGTAGTCTTAAAGCTTTGTTGTTCGAACTTTGACATTTTATCCCGTGACCACTGAGAGAACTGCTTTATGTCCTGGTATGGAAAAGAGTGGTTCCGGTTCATTTTTCTCTAGGTAGATACCCAGTTATTCCAGCACCATTTACTGAGAACAGCCTTCTTTTCCCATTGGGTTGTTTTTGGTGTCTTTGTCAAACATTAAATGAAAGCTGGGACCTCATGAAATTCCAAAGCTTTTGTATGACAAAGGACACTGAATAGATCAAAGAGGCAACCTCCAGAATAGGAGAAAATCTTTGACAGCTGTACATCTGACAGAGGATTAATATCTAGGATATACAAAGAACTCCAAACATTAAATAATAAGAAATCAAATAACCCAATTAAGAAATGGGCTATGGAACTAAATAGAGAGTTCGCAAAAGAAGACATGTTGATGGCATATAAACATCTAAAAAATATGTTCGATATCCCCAGTCATCAGGGGAATGCAGATTAACACCATGTTGAGATTCCATCTTACTCCTGTCAGATTGGCTACCATCATGAAAACAACTGACCATAAGTACTGCTGAGGATGTGGAGAAAGAGGAACCCTTCTACACTGTTGGTGGGAATGCAATCTGGTCCAGCCATTGTGGAAATCAGTGTGGAGGTTCCTGAGACAGCTAAAAATAGATCTACCATATGACCCAGCTCTAGCACTCCTAGGCATATATCCTAAGGACTCGTCTCACTACCTTAGAGATACTTGCTCAACCATGTTTATTGCTGCTCTATTCACAATATCTAGGAAATAGAACCAGTCTAGATGACCCTCAACTGATGAGTGGGTAATGAAGATGTGGCACACAATGGAGTTCTACTCAGCAGTAAAGAAAAATGAAGTTATGAAATTTGCAGGAAAATGGATGGATCTAGAAAGTATTATGCTTAGTGAGGTAACACAGGCCCAGAAAGCCAAACATCACATGTTCTCTCCCATATGTGGATCCTAGCTACAAATGATTGGACTTTTATGTGAGAAGGAATAAAACTCAGTAGCAGAGGCCAGTAAGATAGACAGGTGATATAAAGGGACTAGAAAGGGAGGGGGGCACTTAATAGGATGGTATTGTATATATGTAAGTAGAAGAGCAAATTAATGGGTATGAAAAGGCCTAAGTTAGGTCAGGGGAACAGATTGAGTAATGGAAAGTGGAGGGAGGACTAATCAAAATCTAAGAGGATATTAATAAGTCATATGGAGACCTACTTTTTTGGACAATGGGAAACTTAGAAGCCAAAGATTATTGCTAGAAAATTTTCAGTGCCAGGTATAGGATACCTTCCAGTGAGTTGTTGGCCAGGGAGGTCTCTGATGCCCCCAAAACATTACAGGCCATTGCTGAAGCCCTTAGTTTCTCATCAGGAATACATGGCAAGACCCTATTGTTGAAGACTCCACATACTCATGCTGCAAGGTCACTGAGAAACCCTGATGGGGCTGAGCTGAAAACCTCCTCCATGTAGACCAGCTGACAGAAAGCTGAAAACCACCATGCTACATGCAGTTCAATGTGAGACAGAGAAATTGCCAGTGAAGGGACTCAACAGTGGACACTGCAAGCCTTATATTTGGCCAGATAGGCCAAATGAGCCAAGGGGTACAATAGTGGCATACCTGTTATGGGGGAAACCAACCACACTCTAATTGGACTGGAAGCCTGCTCCATGGGAGGAATATATCCCTGATACTGAAAACCTACGATAGGGGTAGTCATGAGCCCTAGGGGTGTAATGTCTGCTGCTGTCTGGCTAAATGTATATATTATGCTCATCAAAGTGCCCAGTAAGCACTTCTCTTAATGTTCATACCCTTATATTAATGCTACTCTCACTTTTGGTTAGAGAAGCTTCTCTTTTCAGATGGCAGTGACCTTGGGATGACTCAGAAGGCACCATGGTGCTGAGAAGAAGTGACAGAGGAGTGCTCAGCACTGCAATATCTCTATCACACCTTCCAAGGCTCAGGTCCACTGCAGAAGAGGTGGCGGAAAGAATGTAAGAGCCAAAGGAAGGGTAGGAGTCCTTACAACGTGCTCCTCCAGACACAAAATGCCCTGGATATCCATGACCTCACAGTGCCTGATACTACCTACACCGTGCCATCATAATAGGAGGAAAAGATGATAACATCAAAATAAAAGAGAGACTGATTGATAGGGGGAGGGGATATGATGGAGAGTGAAGTTTCAAAGGGGAAAGTTGGGGGAGGGAAGGAATTACCATGGGTTATTGTTTACAATTTTGGAAGTTGTCAACAAAAAAATTAAAAATAAGTAAATAAAATTTAAAAAAGAAAATATTTGAGGTAGGTGGATTACTTTGAGTTTGAAGCCAGCCTAGGGCTACAGTGAGACCCAGCTTTGAAAACAACAAAAAAAGATAGTGTGAAAATATCTGAAAACAAATTGTGTCTGTATGGAACATATACACAGACTTTTTGTTATATAACTCTTTTCTAAATAATACACCTATTATATTTTAACTATTAAGAAGTAGAAGTAATTCAGAGGTGACTCAGCATATGTGATATGTATTGGTTATATCCTATTACTATTCCATTTTTTTTCTTTTATATTTTTGATTTGAGAGAGACAGGCAGATGATAGATTGATGAATGAACTCCTGATGCATGTGCCACCTTGTACATCTGACTTTACATGGGTATTGAAATTGAACCAGGGGCCTTAGGATTTACAGGCAAATGTCTTAACTGCTGACCCATCTCTACAGGTCCTTTTTTCTTTTCTCTTTGTTTCTCTCTCTCTTTGTTTCTCTTTTTTTTTTTTTTTTTTTTTTTGAGGTAGGGTCTTGCTCTAGCCCAAGCTGACCTGGAATTCACTATTTACTATAAGTCTCAGGGTTGTCCTGAACTCACAGCAATCCTCCTATCTCTGCCTCCTGAGTGCTGCTGGGATTAAAGGTGTGTGCCACCCTGCCTGGCTTTTTTCCCCCCTGGTTTTTCAAGGTAGGGTTTCACTCTAAACCCAGGCTGACCTGGAACTCGCTATGTAGTCTCAGGTTGGCATTGAACTCATGGCAATCCTCCTACCTCTGCCTCCCGAGTGCTGGGATTAAAAGCCTGCACCACCATGCCCAGCTATGCTTGGCTTTTTAAAAATATATTTTCTTTATGTATTTGAGAAAGAGAGGGGAGAGGGGAGGAGGAAGAGAGAGAAAGAGTAAAGGTGCACCAGGGCTTCCTGCCACTGTGGCACTTAGTGCATCTGGGTTTATGTGGGTGCTGGGGAATTGATTCCAGGGTAGTCAGGCTTTGCAAGAAGTACCTTTAACCTCCGAGCCATCTCTTCAGCCCACTATTCCATTTTCTACAAGGCACTTAGCCATTTGCAGATTTTAGTATGGTGTGGGGATGGACCCAATCTCCCAGAGACAGTGAAAGACAACCATATGTTCATAGCTTTCCTCACTGAAGAAGTAATATTTTAAAATGTTATTGGGGACTAGAGAAATGGCTCAGCAGTTAAAGGTGCTTGCTTGACGTACACAGATCACTGTAAGTTCAAGGCCGGCCTGGGGCTACAGAGTGAATTCCAGGTCAGCCCGGGCTAGAGTGAGACCCTATCTCAGAAAAACAAAACCCACCCAAGAACCATGTTATTCCCATATGAAAGTATGTAAACTATCCATTATTTAAACATCCCCTCCCAGGGCCTCAGCTCATCTGAACCAGGACCAATTGCTGCATCTAGAAGGAATATTGTTTGATGATTCCTAAGAACTTTGCTCTGCTTCATGGGCTTCTTGTTCTTCTTGCCCCTCAGGTCCCACTTTCTGATTTACAAGTTCCTCTGAGTTAACTGTGTACTGTTTTCTTCAGGGAGTACCTCATATATTTCCTGGGCCGGAGAGATGCCATAGTGGTTAATGGTACTTGCTAGCAAACCCGCCAGCCTGGCATTCAATTCCACAGCACCCACATAAAGCCAGATACAAAGTGGCACATGCATCCGTGATCCAATGCAACTTTGACAATGGAGAATCTGAAGCACATGGGCCAGCCTGTCTAACATTTGTTTGCAGTCTGGAAATTCATTTGCGGTGGCAAGAGATCCTGTCTCAAAGAAGGTGGAGCACAGACACCTCACAGTTGTTCTCTAACTTCCACATGCTCACCATGCCACATACACATACACTTAAAAAAATAATACCCCTTCGGACTGGACAGATGGCTTAGTGGTTAAGGTGCTTGCCTGCAAAGCCAAAGGACCCTGGTTCGATTCCCCAAGACCCACGTAAGCCAGATGCTCAAGGTGGTGCATGCATCTGGAGTTCGTTTGCAGTGGCTGAAAGCCCAGGTGCACCCATTCTTTCTCTTTCTATTTGCCCCTTTCTCCCTCTCAAATAAATAAATAAAAATAAATATTAAAAAATAACATACTTTCCAGATGTTTCATCCATGGAAGGGCAGCTGACAGGTGTTCAAAAGTGAATGAACTAACTGTAATCTATACAGCTTTCCTGTTAAGAGGCTTCTACGCGGCTATTTGTTGTTACTAATATTTCAGTTCTTAGGAGGGATGGAAAAGACAACCAGAAATCACAACTGTTCAAACTACAGCCACCAATTCTGCTAACTACAGCTTGCCTCACTGCCAACTTGAGCCTAGTCCACTACCTATCGGTGTTTGATCCAGCCAACCTGTGTGTGTGTCCTCCTGTGACATCCCACAGCATCCAGCAATGCCAATTTCTGTCCCTGTTGGGCTTCTCATGGTCACTACAGCAGCCCGTTAATAAAGAATGCTCTAGGCACTGGGCAAGGTGGTGCACAGCCTTTAATCCCAGCACTCGGGAGGCAGAGGTAGGAGGATCACTGTGAGTTCAAGACCACCCTGAGACTACATAGTGAATTCCAGGTCAGCCTGGACTAAAGAGAGATACAACCTTGAAAAACCAAAAAATAAAAATAAAATAAAATAAAGAATGCCCTAGGCCACAGTTCAGTTATAGAGAATATAGCAAAACTCATCTAGAATCTAGCACAAGACATAAGCTTACTAACACTAGTTTCAAGTATGAATTAGTAGAGGTAATTCTCCATCAAATCCCCTGCCTCAATTTCGAGGTGAACAATTAGTCTTTTCTTAACCTGCTATAAGTTTACTATACAAACACAGCTCTGAGTATCCTCCCGTGAGACTGCTCATTGACCTAGAATTTCTTTTTTTTTTAATTGTATTTATTTATTTGAGAGAGAGACAGAGGGGATATATGGCACACCAGGGCCTCCAGCCATTGCAAACGAACTCAAGATGCATGTGCCACCATGTGCATCTGGCTTACATGGACACTAGGGAATCGAATCTGGGTCCTTAGGCTTCGCAGGCAAGCACTTTAACTGGCAAGCCATCTCTCCAGTCCCTAGAAACTCTTATAGTCCCAAGGCGAACAAGGAATTAAGGAGTAAAATTCCTATCAGGCATGGTGCTACAAGCCTGTAATCTCAACACTCAAGAGGTGGAGGCAGGAGGATTAGGAGTTCAAGGTTATCCTTGGCTACATGAGGCTGTCTTAACAAAAGACAGCGTGTTGCCATTGCCTCAAGAGGCCATGTCCTTCGAGGGCCAGTAATCCCTGCCCATAGTGGCTGGCCTCCTGCTTGTGTTCCTGGGACTCCTGGTTGAGGCCACAGGCACCAAAAGGTCACACACACGGAATGGCAGGAGCAGACTCTGAGGAATGTAGGGCTACCCAGCACAACGCGCCTCCCCAGTTCCAGAGTGATGGTGGACACCTGAGGACAGGTTGTCCCTGGAAACATTCCTCGTTAGACTGGGCTATCACGGCACACTTCCCCTAAGCCCTGGTCACTGTGTCTGGACGGTGAACACGAGAATGGACCAAACTACTGTGCCTTGATTTTTCTGTAAACTGGTTGAAGCTCGTCAACAGTTAGTATTAGGCTGACCTACATGACCCTTGAAAGCCAGTCTAACTGAAGTGCAAGGAAATGTGCCAGTACTTCTGTTTCCCTCTCACCCACTTAAAAGCACCCACTGGCTGGGAGTGCGGAGAACCTGCACTGGGGAGATAGTTCAGTGGCTAAAAAGCTGCTTGCAAAGCCTAACAGCCTGAGCTCGATTCCCCAGGACCCACAATAAGCCACACGCACAAGGTGGAGCATATGTCTGGAGTTCATTTGCAGTGGCAGAAGGCTCCATACTTTCTCTTTCTCTCTCAAATAAGTAACTAAAAGTATTAAAAAAAAAAAAAAACCTTGCCAGGCATGGTGGCACACACCTTTAATCCCAGCACTCGGGTGGCAGAGGTAGGAGGATCACCAAGAGTTCAAGACCACCCTGAGACTTCATAGTGTATTCCAGGTCAGCCTGGACTAGAACAAGACCCTATCTCAAGAAACCGAGAGAGAGGGCTGGAGAGATGGCTTAGCGGTTAAGCGCTCCCAGTTCAAGGCTCAATTCCCCAGGACCCACGTTAGCCAGATGCACACGCATCTGGAGTTCGTTTGCAGTGGCTGGAGGCCCTGGCGCACCCATTCTCTCCCTTTCCCTATCTGCCTCTTTCTCTCTCTGTCTGTTGCTCTCAAATAAATAAATAAAAATAAAATAGCTCCTGGGCTGTTTTTTTTTTTTTTAAAAAAGAAACTGAGAGAGAGAGAGAGAGAGAGAGAGAGAGAGAACCTACTCAGTTCCAACTATAAGCATGTGAAACTCTAAAGGGTCCTCTAATGAAGATTCTGGACACCTTGACCTTCCACAGTTCCACAGCGATGTTATTGTTCTCCTCCCAAACTGAGCTGGTATCTAGCTTAAAAAAAAATCTATTTATTTATTTGCAGAGAGAGAGAGAGAGGAAGAATGAGAATAGGCACAACAGCATCTCTAGCTACTGCAAATGAACTCCAGATCCATTGGCTTTACATAGGTACTGGGGAATTGAACCCAGACTGGCAGCTTTGCAAGCAAGTGCCTTTAACCTGCGACTTTTCCAGTTGTTCTCAGTTCCGTTACCCTAGAGTCACTGCAGTTCTACCTTTTATGTTTGCTTCATATTGATAAAAGTCTTGAGTGACAGACTCAAGCTGCAACTCTGCTTATTGCAGGTTTCTCAGGAGGAATAGCGATCACTTTTTTTTTTTTTTTTTTTTTTTTTTGCTTATTTGGTTTTAGAGGTAGGGTCTAGCTCCAGCCCAGGCTGACCTGGAATTCACTATCTCAGGGGTGGCTTTGAACTCATGGAAATCCTCTTACCTCTGCCTCCCAAGTGCTGGGATTAAAGGCATGTGCCACCATGTTTAGCTAAAGCAATTTTTTATTTTTATTTTTTGGTTTTTCGAGGTAGGGTCTCACTCTAGCTCAGGCAGACCTGGAATTCACTGTGTATTCTCAGGATGGCCTCGAACTCACGGCTATCCTCCTACCTCTGCCTCCTGAGAGCTGGGATTAAAGGCATGCGCCACCACGCCCGGCTACAGAAATTTTTTTAAAAATATTTTTATTTATTTGCAAGCAGAGAGACACAGAAAGGGAGAGAGAGAATGAGCATACCGGGGCCTCCAGACACTGCAAACAAACTCCAGATGCATGTATCACTTTGTGCATCTGGCTTTACATGGGTCCTGGGGAATCAAACCCGGGTTGTTAGGTTTTGCAGGCAAGTGCCTTAACCTTTGAACTAACTCTCTAGCCCCCAGAGCAATATTTAAGGAGACCCATCCAGTAAAGGTATGTTAGGTTGGACAGTGAAGTCAGAAATTTAAAATCTCACCTGTGTGGTGGCACATGCCTTTAATCCCAGCACTTGGGAGGCAGAGGTAGGAAGATCGCCATGAGTTCCAGGCCACCCTGAGACTACATAGTGAATTCCAGTTCAGCCTGAGCTAGAGTGAGACCCTACCTCAAAACAACAACAAAAAAAAAGTTACGAAGAAATTTAAAATCTCACAAATATTGATGATTTCTTTCCCTCAGGATGTGGGCTATCTGAGGAAAGTTTGAGCAAAGCTCTCTGCTATGACTTGAACATTTTCTTCAGAATCTACATGTTGGAAACTTAATCCCCAAAGCCATACATCAATGGCACTGGGGGGGGGGGCTAGTGGCATGTGGGAGGTAATTACGATTTGATGAGGTCATGAGAGTAGGGCCTCCACAGTGGTTAGCACACTAGCTGTCTTGTCACGTGATACATCAAGAAGGCCTTCGTAGATGCTGAAGACACTAGTATTGCTCTAGGATTTTTTTTTTATTTTTTTATTTTTGAGACAAGATCACGCTATGTTGCCCAGGCTGGCCTTGGACTCTTAGGCTCAATGAATCCCGCTGCTTCAGCTTCCCTAGTAGTTTGGATTATAAGCACATCCCATTGTGTCTACCATGCTCTTGGACATGAGGCAAATAAACCTGTAGTGTTTAAGTTATCTGGTCTCAATTACTTTGTTACAGCAATAGAAAACAAAGGCCACAGCTGACGCAGAAACCACTGAGGCTTTGGATTGGGGTGGGGGTGGGGGTCTAAGAAGTGTCCCTGCAAGGGGAATCAACTAGCCTCCCAGGGAAAGAACAGCCTAGCAACTAGTTTCCATGCTTCCTCCAAACCAACTCCAGGACACTGAATCTAGAATGAGGCCAGTAGTTCTTCCCTTGGGCTCCCCTCTGAGCTGGGATAAGATTTTCCTTTGACTCCCCGGCCACATTCCCTGTTTCTCTATTTGGCTTTATTTATGCCATCTTCACATGAATCCACAGAGATCCATGTAGCAACGGGGATTTCTAGAACTAGGTAACACATTTTTTTTTAAAAAAAAATGCATTCAAGTTTTGCCTTTCCTTCTTGTCACTGGGGCCTTTGAATCTGTGTCCCCAGGGTCTGTGCACCTAGGGTGTGACGCCTGTAAAGAGCTGGAAAAACAAGGCATGGGATAGTTGATTCTGAGGTAGGCTTCCAGCTTCCATTTTTAATATGCTCCCAAGAGTGATCTCAGGGTCTCTGTGTGCCTCCCTCCTCTCCTCCCACTGGAGGCATCTACACAGCTGCAGGTCACCTGGTTGTCCCCAGCTTCAGTGAAGAGGCAGGGGCCCCCTCTTGGGAGGGGAGCCACACATAACTTAGCTCTCAGCAAACACTCACTCCTGCTTCCCAGCCCTATGGCTTGAGGCCAGTCCTTCAGCCTGTGGTTCCCGTAGCATAATGCATGGAGATTTTGAAAACTTTTAAAGAAAGATGTCATTAATTCCACAAGTATCTGTTGATTGCCTACTGTTTGCCAGGTATTAGTCCAAGGACCGAAAAGCAGTAAAGTTCCTATCTTCAGCGGCAGACAATAAATTAGGCAAATGGGCACGTCTATGCTGTAAGAGAAACGAAGCAGGCTTGTGTATGTGGACCTGTGTTTGGGCCACTTTAGACGGGCTGTCAAGGAAGGTCTCTGGGGAAGTGACATTTGAACAGAGACCAGAAAAGACATTTCAAGCTCTGGCATAAGATGAGATCACCAGTGGCAGAGTGAAGACAGACACAAAGGGGACCAAGTGCTCAGCCAGCCAGCATCTGTGCAGGGTACGTAGAGGAGAGAGTGGGTGTCACACCTGTAGAATACTACTGAACTTCCCACATGGAAGAACCAGAGATAAAAGCCATCTATCTTACTTGGATTTGCTGCCTACTCTCTCACTGAGAGAGGCTTCGGAGAAAGGTGAGTTAGTTCTCTGGATGGTCTGCTTTGCTGAACAGAATGGACAGGCAAGACGGTGTCAGCAGGGGGAGCTCTCGGCATTATCTGTACTCAAAGGGGGTCTTAAGAGACACACACTTTTACGTTTGGTTGTAGAGCCTAACGTGAAGCCCTTTCTTTGCTCCCCCATAAAACCACTAGTAACATCTTTGCAGCTCATGAATGATCTTTGCAGCTCATGAATGATCTTTGCAGCTCATGAATGATGTTGCATATGCAAATGGACTTGTTGAGTGTGTGAAGGGGATATGAGGAAATTCTGAGTTGCATCACTGGGACAAACCACATAAACAGTAAGACAATACATGCAGACCCAGAGAGGCCAGCTGACATCATGCCTACCTACTTTGAGGAGACTGAGTTAGACATATTCTCAGCCCTTCCTCCCTTCCTCTCTTTCTCTCTCCCCATTTTCTCCTTAAGGACAGAAACTTTGTGCTATTGCTTTGTCATCTGTCTAGAACTATGCCTAGCCCATAATGGGTGCTCAACACTGAATGAATGAATCATCACCACATTAGAGACTATTCATATCATTAGCCACAGACCAGCCTACTTCATACAGATCTGTGGCATAAGGAAATAAACAAAGGATTCAACACGCCAAGTGTCTAAGACCACGTGGCAAGCATCATGACTCAGTGGAAAGCAGATGAAGACCCTGCTCTCAAATCTGGTAGGAGACAAAGATATGTCACCAAAACACAGTAATAACAAGAAACCTTCCCAATTAAACCAAACCAAACCAATCCTAAGAACAACGAAACCAAGTCCCAGGAGAAAAACACTTAGTGTCATGGTGAAGGAAAACCCTTGTTTCAAGAATAAACATGAGGCTGGAGAGATGGCTTAGCAGTTAAGACGCTTGCCTGCGAAGCCTAAGGACCCATGTTCAACTCTCCAGATCCCACGTAAGCCAGATGCACAAAGATGAGGCAAGTGCAAGGTCCCACATGCCCACTAGGTGGCGCAAGTACCTGGAGTTTGACTGCAGGGGCTGAAGTCCTGGCGTGCCAATTCTCTTTCTCTATCAATCAACCAATATGTACAAATTTTAAAAAAGAATAAACATGAGCTAGGGAGATGGTTCAGCAGTTAAAGCCTTGCTTGCAAAGCCTAATGCCTGGGTTCGATTCCCCACTACCCATGTAAAGTCAGATGCACAAAGTGGCACATGCGTCTAGAGTTTGTTTGCAGTGGTAAGAGGCCCTGATGTACCTATTCTCACTCTCTGCTTGCAAATAAATAAATATATATATATATATATATATATATATATATATATATATATAGGGCTGGAGGAATGGCTTAGCAGTTAAGGCATTGGCCTGCAAAGCCAAAAGACCCAGGTTCGATTCCCCAGGATCCATATTAGCCAGATGCACAAGGGGTCGCACATGTCTGGAGTTTGTTTGCAGTGGCTGGAAGCCCTGGTGCACCCATTCTCTCTCTCTCTCCCTCCCTCCCTCTTTCTCAGTCAAATAAATAAATTAAAATAAAATATTTTTAAAAAGAAATGAGGAGAGCCATTTAGAAAAAAATATTTAAAAAAATAAACATGTGTTGGAATGATAGCACATCCTGCAATCAATCCCAACACAGGGCTAAGGCAGAAGATCAAGTATTTTAGGTCAAGCTAGGCTACATATATGCAATGCAATACCCTATCACAAAACAAGTGGCTTTTTATCCACTTTAAGAAATGTTTTATTTATTTTTGTATGAATGATAAAGAAAGAGGCAGGTAAAGAGAAAAGGAGAAAGAATAGGCACTGCTGGGCCTCCAGCCACTGCAAACGAACTCCAGATGCATGTGCCATCTTGTGCATCTGGCTTTCCGTGGGCACTAGGGAATCAAACCTGAGTCCTTAGGCATCGCAGGCAAGTGCCTTGACCGCTAAGCCATCACTCAAGCCACTATTTACTTTTAAAATGTTTTTACGTATTTATTTGAGAGAGAAGAAACAGTGAAAGTGGGCACATCAGGGCCTCATGCTGCCACTTTGTGCCTCTGGTCTTTCTTGGGAAGTGGGCAGTCACATTCAGGCTGGCAGGCTTTGCAAGTAAGTTCCTAATCAGTGGTTAACACTGAGCCATCTCCCCAGGCCAAAAAGCGACTTTTTCATGTATTACTTCAGCTTCTTCTCTCAGCATCTATTCAAAGCACTGCAACTCAAAAAGTGGTTTCCCAGGATCTAGAAGTTCATTAAGAACACCAAATCTTGTGCACCGTCCCATACCGACTGGGTCAGAAATGGCATTTTAACATGATCAGGGGACCTGTGTGTACTCTTAAGAAGCAACAACTGAAAACGGTATCGTTTTCATTTTCCATACAGAAGGACTCAGCCTGAGAGAACTTAAACGACAACAGGCTTGCCCTAAGTCACTGCCAGTGAGGGGAGGAACAGAAACACTAAACGAAACCTGACCTCGTGGACTGTGTTGTAGCCACGAAGGCGAACTTCGTGGATGAGTATCTGAGATGTGAGTAGGACTGAAGCGCCCAGAGAACGCAGGGAGTTCACAGGACTGCAGGCAGAAGCCCCGGAGGGGAAGCCTCCAGGCAGGCTCAGGACGCAGTTCTTAGTTCATTCAGCCTGGCTGCATCTCTGAGAGTTTGAAGGGGTCAACCAGAAAGACCAGCTGGTTCACACAGATGTTCTCAGCCAAGTCAAGCGCTGCTAGTTGGTATGGGGGCAGTGGGAGCTGCCCTGAGCGCCTGCACAAAGGGTTCTACAGGTCACGGTCAAATGACTCAACCAAGGAGGACTTAATGGGCTTCACAAGCTAGTGTGGGCTCTCTCTGCCTCTATCTCACGGCAAGTGACTGAACTTTGTTTGCCTTCACGCCCATGGTCAAATAATGAAATTTAAAAAAACAGCCAGGCGTGGTGGTGCACGCCTTTAATCCCAGCACTCGGGAGGCAGAGGTAGGAGGATCGCCGTGAGTTCGAGGCCACCCTGAGACTACAGAGGGAATCCCAGGTCAGCCTAGACTAGAATGAAACGCTACCTCGAAAAACCAAAATAAATAAATAAATAAAAATAAAATAAAATAAACAAACAGCAACAACAACAACAACAAAAAAAACAAAACACGTGGGGCATGGTGGCACACACTTGGAATCCCAACATTTGAAAGGCAGAGAGAAAAAGGAGTAAGAGTCCGAGGCCAGCCTAGACTGCATAGCAAGACCCTGTTTCAAAAATTCAAAAACAAAAACAAAATTTGCTTTCTATTTATGGGAGACCATCTACGTAACAAAGCGATGGGAGATTAGAGGTGATTTTTAAAAGGGGGCTGGAGAGATGGCTAAGTGGTTAAGGCACTTACCTGCCAAAGCCTAATGACCTGAGTTCAATTCCCCAGTAACCACGTAAGCCAGATGCACAGAGCAGCACACGCATCTGGAGTTTGTTTGCAGTGGCCCGAGCCCTGGCGTGCCCATACTCACACACAGTCTCTCTGTGTTTGCAAATAAATAAATATATATATATATATAATATATATATATGTATATATATATATTGGGCTGGAGGGATGGCTTAGCAGTTAAGGGAGTGGCCTGCAAAGCCAAAAGACCCAGGTTCGATTCCCAGGATCCATATTAGCCAGATGCACAAGGGGTCGCACATGTCTGGAGTTTGTTTGCAGTGGCTGGAAGCCCTGGTGCACCCATTCTCTCTCTCTCTCTCCCTCCCTCCCTCTTTCTCAGTCAAATAAATAAATTAAAATAAAATATTTTTAAAAAGAAATGAGGAGAGCCATTTAGAAAAAAATATTTAAAAAAATAAACATGTGTTGGAATGATAGCACATCCTGCAATCAATCCAACACAGGGCTAAGGCAGAAGATCAAGTATTTTAGGTCAACTAGGCTACATATATGCAATGCAATACCCTATCACAAAACAAGTGGCTTTTTATCCACTTTAAGAAATGTTTTATTTATTTTTGTATGAATGATAAAGAAAGGCAGGTAAAGAGAAAAGGAGAAAGAATAGGCACTGCTGGGCCTCCAGCCACTGCAAACGAACTCCAGATGCATGTGCCATCTTGTGCATCTGGCTTTCCGTGGGCACTAGGGAATCAAACCTGAGTCCTTAGGCATCGCAGGCAAGTGCCTTGACCGCTAAGCCATCACTCAAGCCACTATTTACTTTTAAAATGTTTTTACGTATTTATTTGAGAGAGAAGAAACAGTGAAAGTGGGCACATCAGGGCCTCATGCTGCCACTTTGTGCCTCTGGTCTTTCTTGGGAAGTGGGCAGTCACATTCAGGCTGGCAGGCTTTGCAAGTAAGTTCCTAATCAGTGGTTAACACTGAGCCATCTCCCCAGGCCAAAAGCGACTTTTTCATGTATTACTTCAGCTTCTTCTCTCAGCATCTATTCAAAGCACTGCAACTCAAAAAGTGGTTTCCCAGGATCTAGAAGTTCATTAAGAACACCAAATCTTGTGCACCGTCCCATACCGACTGGGTCAGAAATGGCATTTTAACATGATCAGGGGACCTGTGTGTACTCTTAAGAAGCAACAACTGAAAACGGTATCGTTTTCATTTTCCATACAGAAGGACTCAGCCTGAGAGAACTTAAACGACAACAGGCTTGCCCTAAGTCACTGCCAGTGAGGGGAGGAACAGAAACACTAAACGAAACCTGACCTCGTGGACTGTGTTGTAGCCACGAAGGCGAACTTCGTGGGTGAGTATCTGAGATGTGAGTAGGACTGAAGCGCCCAGAGAACGCAGGGAGTTCACAGGACTGCAGGCAGAAGCCCCGGAGGGGAAGCCTCCAGGCAGGCTCAGGACGCAGTTCTTAGTTCATTCAGCCTGGCTGCATCTCTGAGAGTTTGAAGGGGTCAACCAGAAAGACCAGCTGGTTCACACAGATGTTCTCAGCCAAGTCAAGCGCTGCTAGTTGGTATGGGGGCAGTGGGAGCTGCCCTGAGCGCCTGCACAAAGGGTTCTACAGGTCACGGTAAAATGACTCAACCAAGGAGGACTTAATGGGCTTCACAAGCTAGTGTGGGCTCTCTCTGCCTCTATCTCACGGCAAGTGACTGAACTTTGTTTGCCTTCACGCCCATGGTCAAATAATGAAATTTTAAAAACAGCCAGGCGTGGTGGTGCACGCCTTTAATCCCAGCACTCGGGAGGCAGAGGTAGGAGGATCGCCGTGAGTTCGAGGCCACCCTGAGACTACAGAGGGAATCCCAGGTCAGCCTAGACTAGAATGAAACGCTACCTCGAAAAACCAAAATAAATAAATAAATAAAATAAAATAAACAAACAGCAACAACAACAACAACAACAAAACAAAACACGTGGGGCATGGTGGCACACACTTGGAATCCCAACATTTGAAAGGCAGAGAGAAAAAGGAGTAAGAGTCCGAGGCCAGCCTAGACTGCATAGCAAGACCCTGTTTCAAAAATTCAAAAACAAAAACAAAATTTGCTTTCTATTTATGGGAGACCATCTACGTAACAAAGCGATGGGAGATTAGAGGTGATTTTTAAAAGGGGGCTGGAGAGATGGCTAAGTGGTTAAGGCACTTACCTGCCAAAGCCTAATGATCTGAGTTCAATTCCCCAGTAACCACGTAAGCCAGATGCACAGAGCAGCACACGCATCTGGAGTTTGTTTGCAGTGGCCAGAGGCCCTGGCGTGCCCATACTCACACACAGTCTCTCTGTGTTTGCAAATAAATAAAGAAAAATATATTTTAGGGGCTGGAGAGATGGCTTAGCAGTTAAGGCGTTTGCCTGTAAAGACAAAGGACCTCATAAGCCTGATGCACAAGGTGGCGCATGCATCTATAGTTTGTTTGCAGTGGCTGGAGGCCCTGGCGTGCCCATTCTCTCTCTTTCTCTCTCATTCTCTCTCAAATAAATAAAATTTTAAAAAATGTAATATATTTTAAAAGACTTTTAAAAAGGGAAAGGGCTGAGGAGATGGCTCAGTGGTTAAAGATACTTAGTTGCAAAGCCCGTTGACCCAGGTTTGATTCCCCAGCACTCACATCAGGCCAGATGCAAAGTACTGCATGCGCCATGTACGTGTGCCCATAAGCACACACATTCAAATAAACAATTTAAAAAAAATATTTATTTGAGAGAGAAAGAAAGAGAAAAGCAGACAGAAAGAGACAGAGAGGGAGAGAACATAGGTGTGCCAGGGCCTCCTTCAAATGAACCTGACACACAAGCCATTTTGTGCAGCTGGCTTTATGTGGGGGTACTGGGGAACTGAACTCAGGCAGTAAGGCTTTGCAGGAAAGTGCCTTTAACCATTGAACCATCTCTCCAGCCCTAATTTGTTTTTGTTTTTCGAGGTAGGGTTTCACACTAGCCCAGGCTGACCTGGCATTCACTATGTAGTCTCACGGTGGCCTCGAACTCACGGTGATCCTCCTACCTCAGCCTCCTGAGTGCTGGGATTAAAGATGTAAGCCACGCCTGGCTCTAATTTTTTTTTTTTTTCGAAGTAGGGTCTCACTGTAGCCCAGGCTAACCTGGAATTCACTCTATTCTCAGGATGGCCTTGAACGCTCAGCAGGGGGCGATCCTGAGCCTCCAACCTCCGCCTCCCAAGTACTGGGATTAAAGGCATGCGCCACCACGCCTGGCTCTAATTTTTTTTTAATTTTTTTTTTTGTTATTTTTATTTATTTATTTGAGAGCGACAGACAGAGAGAGAAAGAGGCAGATAGAGAGCGAGAGAGAGAATGGGCGCGCCAGGGCCTCCAGCCACTGCAAACGAACTCCAGACGCGTGCGCCCCCTTGTGCATCTGGCTAACGTGGGTCCTGGGGAGTCAAGCCTCGAACCAGGGTCCTTAGGCTTCAGAGGCAAGCGTTTAACCGCTAAGCCATCTCTCCAGCCCATAATTTTTTTTTTTAAAGTAACAGGAAACAGGGCCTGGGGGCACATGCCTTTAATTCCAGCACTTCATCCAGGAGGCTGAGGTAGGAGAACCACTGTGAGTTCAAGGCCAGCCTGGAGCTACAGAGTGAGTTTCAGGTCAGCCTGTGCTAGAGTGAGACTCTGCCTTGAAAAGAACAAAAAGAGTAGGGGAGAAGATCCAGGACAGATTAGAAGCCTATTTAGTATTGACATAGGGTTGAAAAAACAGATCCCCCACCCCCACATTGTGAGGCACATAAAGCAGCAGTTAAATGAGTACAAATTGTTCCAGCTGAGGAAGTGTAATGGGCTAATGATTTCAAACCTTCAAACCAAAGTAGATTTTACTACTTTTGTGAATTTTAGTTTGAGTCTGTTCTAAAGTCCTAGAGAATAAAATACTAACTACCAAGAGCCCGGCATACCCACCTGAACCTACATATATCCACCTACTTTGGAAATGAAACAAAACCCAAAACTCTGAACTCTGAAGGTGGCAGACCTCTCAGCTGGGCTTTTCCTTGTTTCTTCAAGCCTCAGTTCTCTTCAGCCCAATAAATAAAAATTTGCTTCCTATTTTCAGCTTTGAACTTAGACATCATAAACTTGGGGAACGATGTGTGCTGATACAAGTCAGGAGCTTTAAGGGGTAAAAAAAAACCTGCCCTCTCCTCTGTAAGCTTAGTACTTGTTCACTGAGATTCACCTAGGAGGGGGCATGCAACAGGGAATACTAAGGCCTGATTTCCAAAGTCACACAAAAAATAATGGGTGGGCTGCAGAGATGGCTTAGTGTTTAAGGCACTTGCCTACAAAATCTAATGACCTGAGTTTGATTCCCCAGTACCCACACAAAGCCAGATGCACAAAGTGGAACATGCCTCTGGAAATTGTTTACACTGGCTGGAGGCCCTGATATACCCATTCTATCTGTCTGTGTCTCTTCTCTCTCTTTCTTTCTGCTTGCAAGTAAGTAAATGAATAAATAATTTAAAATTACTTTAAAAAATAATGGGGACTGGAGAAATGGTTTAGTGGTTAATGTGTTTGCTTGTGAAACCTAAGGTCCCAGGTTTGATTCCCTAGTACCCACGTAAGCCAGATGCATAAGGGGGCACATACATCTGGAGTTTGTTTATAGTGTCTGGAGGCCCTGGTGTACCCATTCTCCCTCTATCTGTCCCCCTCTCTCAAAATAAATAAAATTAAATTAAAATTTTAAAGAATAATAATGGGTGACCTGGAGGGTTGCGGAAGGGGTTTTGAGGGCTTACTATATTCAGGTGCTGTGGTAGTTTGAAGGTAAAAATACCATCCCCCATAGGCTCATGTGTTTGGACACTTGATCCCCTTGCTGGAGGAAGTGTGTCAACTGGGGACAGGCCTTGAGGTTTTATAGGCCAGCCCCACCTGCCACTCTTGCTCTCACTTCTTCCCTGCTGATGTGAAGATGTGACACAGGCTTCTTGCCACGCCTCCTCTGCCATTAACACCCATCGGATATGCTGTTGCAGTAATGAGAAAGTAACTGATACAGGTGCTGTGTCCACATCATCTCAGCGTTCAGTTCCATCCGCCCTAAGTCTCAGCCCCAGTGCTAGCAGTCAACAGTTCCTCAGCTTGCTCCTGGATGCCAAGCCGCACAGCTGGGTTCCTAACTGGACTCAGTCTAAAGCCTCTGCAGCATAAGCCAGGGCCCTCCAGGTCCTTTCTTGGAATGTTGGTGTTCCTAGTGTGGTGATGGCACAGGACCCCTGGTCACATCATCACTGATGTTTACAGTCACAGATCACGAGAAAGGTGAAGTGGGTCTTATAATTACTATTCCAATAGAGCATCACAAAATGTCTGAGTTGGACTGACAGTGTTCTGTGAGGAACCCTGGCCCAAAGACTTAGGACCTCAAGTCAGAATCCATGAAAATCCAGCACTCCGTTACCTTGCAAGTGGATCCCCAACCACCCAGACATTTTCTCATGGCCACCCAGGTGGCCTGGTCTACAGAGGGAACTATCTGATCAGGGTCATCTTTCCGTCACCTCCCACTTCCTACCCAGTCACAAACGGTTCCAGGTTCTTCTCTCAGGTTCCAGGTTCTTCTCTTACATTTGTTTGTTTGTTTTTCAAGGTAGGGGCTTGCTCTAGCTCAGGCTGACCTGGAATTCACTCTGTATTCTCAGGGTGGCCTCGAACTCATGGCGATCCTCCTACCTCTGCCTCCCAAGTGCTGAGACTAAAGGCGTGCGCCACTACGCCCAGCCAGGTACTTCTCTTTAATCACTCTCAGCTTGAGGCAATTCCACACCAGGTGATTGCTACTTTGCTGGTGACATTACACGTTCAAGGGAGTCGGATGGTCCCTGTCTGTGCTTTCTCATCTATAAAAATGGAGGTAATAGTACCTTAGGGAGTACTTAGGTGGAGCAAAGAGAGGATGGCTGGGAACCAATTAACACTGAGCCTGACAGTAACACACACAACAAATGGTGAGGTGTTCCCCTCTCCTAAGACTTTCCTTACTCTAAACCAAATTCCCTCCCTCGTACTCTGCGTCACATCTTGTTTATCATTTATTTATTTATTTGAGAGCGACAGACAGAGAGAGAAAGAGACAGAGAGAAAGAGAGAGAGAATGGGCGCGCCAGGGCTTCCAGCCACTGCAAACGAACTCCAGACGCCTGCGCCACCTTGTGCATCTGGCTAACATGGGTTCTGGGGAATCGAGCCTCAAACCAGGGTCCTTAGGCTTCACAGGCAAGCGCTTAACCACTAAGCCATCTCTCCAGCCCATCTGCATCACATCTTGAACCACCCCATCTGCATCCTGGCGGGGGCCGGGGGGGGGGAAGAGTCATGTCCATCAGTTAAGTTAGAGGGCCTAGAGTTGACTGACCACCTCATTGGCTTCTCATGCAAACAATTCATTATGAGGACACGCAGTGGGTGTGAAGAATTCTCAGCTCACTTAACCGAGGTGGTGGTGGCTCCTGACCATCAAATGGCTAAGATAGTAAGTTCTGTCATTCAGAAGAGGATGTGAGAACAGCACTGACAACAATAGAAACCCACCCAGGTGGGCACTGCCCCAAGTTCTGAACATCAAGTTCTAGAGAAGCTTTGGACTGAGGCGCAAATAAGGGAAGGCTCCTGGCAGGGATGTATATGGTCTCCTAATGACAGGATCTTTTCTTATGGCTGGGGCCCCCAGAATCAAAGGGGAAGGTTCCGAGGCTCTCAGCAGCTGGAGCCTGTAGGTCTTTTCTCATCTCATGTCTCAGCTACTTGGGATGGGGCCTGCTCCATTCTCCTGTAATCTGAACTCTACATGAACTTTGTGAGCGCGCGTGTGTGTGACTGGAGATTGAACTGAGGGACTTGTGCATACTAAGTAAATACCTACCACTGATCTACATTGCCAGCATTTGGATATTTTTAAATTATGAATTACTAAATTCATTTAGGGAGAAATTATAAATTATAAGGTTTATTTAAGGGAAATTGATATCTAAGAAAAGGCTAGAGGGCTGGAGAGATGGCTTAGCAGTTAAGGTGCTTGTCTACAAAGCCAAGTTTGATTCCCCAGGACCCACGAAAACTAGATGCACAAGGTGATGCATGCATCTGGAGTTCGTTTGCAATGGCTGGATGCCCTGACATGTCCATTCTCTCTCTCTCTCTCTCAAGTAAATAAATAAAATTTTTTTAATAAAAGAAAAAAGAGGTTGGAGACACAGCTTAGTGGTTAAGGTGTTTGCCTGCAAAGCCAAAGACCCAGGTTTGATTCCCCAGGACCCACATAATTCAGATGCACAAGGTGGCACATGCATCTGGAGTTCATTTGCAGTGGCTGGAGGCCGTTTTTTTTTTCTCTCTCTCTCATCCTCTTTCTCAAATAAACAAAAAAACATTTAAAGAAAATAAGAGGCTGGAGTAGTTACGCATGCACGTGGAAGACAGGACATAGAAGCTCTTTTAAGTCACGTGTGGTGGCGCACACCTTTTAATCTCAGCACCTGGGAGGCAGAGGTAGGAGGAATCACTGTGAGTTTGCTCCTGGATGCCAAGCCGCACAGCTGGTTCCTAACTGGACTCAGTCTAAAGCCTTGCAGCATTAAGCCAGGGCCCTCCAGGTCCTTTCTTGGAATGTTGGTGTTCCTAGTGTTGGTGATGGCACAGGACCCCTGGTCACATCATCACTGATGTTTACAGTCACAGATCACGGAAAGGTGAAAGTGGGTCTTATAATTACTATTCCAATAGAGCATCACAAAATGTCTGAGTTGGACTGACAGTGTTCTGTGAGGAACCCTGGCCCAAAGACTTAGGACCTCAAGTCAGAATCCATGAAAATCCAGCACTCCGTTACCTTGCAAGTGGATCCCCAACCACCCAGACATTTTCTCATGGCCACCCAGGTGGCCTGCCCCAAGTTCTGAACATCAAGTTCTAGAGAAGCTTTGGACTGAGGCGCAAATAAGGGAAGGCTCCTGGCAGGGATGTATATGGTCTCCTAATGACAGGATCTTTTCTTATGGCTGGGGCCCCCAGATTACCCAGAGGACTACCAATTACACCTCTATACCAACTACAGCAGCAAGACTAGAGTTTGTTTCTCCAACTTTCCTCTTACAACTTTTCCAGCAGTTGTGACTAGCTCTAGTCCGGAAATAGCTCTACCTGAATGGAGTGAGTATATTTTCTTTGCTTATGTGTGGTATGCCATCCAGTTGACTACAAAAAAAAAAAAAAAGTGCTCAAAAGACATTCAAGGGTTGGAGAGATGGCTCAGTGGTTAAAGTGCTTGTCTGCAAAGCCTAAGAACCCGGGTTTGATTCCCCAGTACCCATATAAAGCCAGATGCACAAGGTGGCCCGTGTGTCTGGATGTTGTGGTGGCTAAAGGCCCTGGTGTGCCGATTCTCATTCTCTCTCTTAAATAAATAAATATTAATAAGACCCCTGCCTGGTATTATGGAATATAAAGAAAGGGTCATTGGGGCTGGAGGGATGGCTTAGTGGTTTAGGCGTTTGCCTGCAAAGGCAAAGGACCCAGGTTCAATTCCCCAGAACCCATGTTAGCCAGATGCACAAGGGGGCGCACATGCCTGGAGTTCGTTTGCAGTGGCTGGAGGCCCTGGCGTGCCCATTCTCTCTCTCTCTCCCTCTTCTTCTCCCCCATCCCTTCCTCCCTCCCTCTTTCCCTATCAAATAAATAAAAAATAAAATATTTAAAAAAAGAGAGGGTCACTGAATTTGCAGCATGGCCTTGTGTTTTGGAAATAGCCATGGGCAGTATGAAGCAGGTTTGCTGGATGCCTGCATGGAGACCGATGGAGCCATGAGGATGGACTGTGGGTTGCAGTGGAGACCCAGTGGAGATGCTGGGACCACGAGACAGCTGCTAAGTTTTCCAGGACTGTGAGTAGCCTAGGTGGAGGGGCAGAATTGGAACTCCAGAGACTTGTTGCTGGTTAGAATTACTGGACTTGGAGATTTGACACTGACTAGAGTTGTTGGACTTGGAGCTACAGAATTTGATGTTTGCTCTGTTTAAATCTTGTATTGGTTAAATATTTCTTTGCTATGTCCAATGCCATCTTTTGCAATGTGTTTATAATGTGTGATTATGGGGCTTTAGGGGGGGGATTTTTTTTGGTATTATGGGTCAGTTAAAAGACCTTGGATTATGGGGATGTTTGAACATCATTGGGATTGATAAAAACTATGGGGACTTTTAAAGTTGGATGAATGCATTGTATTTTATATCATGTATGGTTTTCAGTTTGAATGTGGTGGTTTGATTCAGGTGCCCCCCATAAACTTAGATGATCTGAATGCTAGGTTCCTAGCTGGGGATTTGGGAATTAACGCCTCCTGGAGGCAGTGTATTGTTGGGGGTGGGCTTATGGGTATTATAGCCAGTTTCTCCATGCCAGTGTTTGGCACACTCTCCTGTTGCTGTTGTCCACCTGATGTTGGCCAGGGGGTGATGTCCACCCTCTGCTCATGCTGTTGTTTTCCCCTGACATCGTGGAGCTTCCCCTGGAGTCTGTAAGCCAAAATAAACCTTTTTTCCCCCATAAACTGCTCTTGGTCAGGTGATTTATTCCAACAATGAGAGCCTGACTACAACACTTCCTAAATCCCGACCTCCCTTAAGTAAACCCCAGAATTTGTGGTGCCTCCCTAAATAAACTTAATAATTAATAAAAAAGACATTTAAGCAATAAATGATATCATAACATACCCACAAGAGTAGCTAAAAATCAAAAACAGACAGAGTAAGTATTTCCCAAGGATGAGAAATAGCAGAATTTCATATATTGCCAGAAAGAAATAATTTAGAAGCTAGGCATGGTGGCTCACACCAGGAATCCCAGCACTTGGTAGAATGAGGCAGGAGAGGAGGTGGAACCAATTTACTAAAGGAACTTGATAAGGAAGGGGATGGAGCTTTCAAGTGCTCAAAAAAGGTATGGAAATAGGGAGATCTCTTGGGTGGTTTGGAGAAATCCCAGAAGACTAAAGAACCCAGCCTAGTGTCAGGCTCAACACCGGTATTTGGCGTTTTGGAAAGCACGGCTAAGCATGTGAGCATAAACTAAAAAAAGCTCTTGGGCTGGAGAGATGGCTCAGTGGTTAAGCGCTTGCCTGTGAAACTTAAGGACCTCAGTTCAAGGCTCGATTCCCCAGGACCCACGTAAGCCAGATGCACAAGGGGGCACATGCGTTTGGAGTTCATTTGCAGTGGCTGGAGGCCCTGGTGCACCCATCCTCTCTCTATCTATCTGCCTCTTTCTCTTTCTGTCTGTCGCTGTCAAATAAATAAATAAATATATTTAAAAAAACAAATAAAATTAATTTTTTTAAAAAACCTGGGAGTTCTTAACCTGGGAGTTCAAGCAGGGATCATGCTGGCATGGATCTGGTCCAAAAAGGGTGTTGAGCAGCAGTGACCACATGCTTGGACCATGCAAGACAGCTCTTCAGTAGTGATACCATGTAGCTGTGTTCCAGATAGCAATGGATACACTGCTCAGCGTCCTCTCTCCTCTGGACACAGAGAACATGACGGGTACCTATTGGCTGCTTAAGCCTCCACACAGCTGGGAATTCTCACTAATGAGGGCATTAGAAGACTTGGGAGTCTGCTTGAAAAAACAAAACTGTGTGACTACATTACAGCCCAACTTGTGGACTAAGATATACAGGTTAAATATCTAAACTGAAAAAGACTAGATTTAAATCACATCTCTCTGTGTCTATCAGTATGTATACAGTACCCAATATTTCAGAGCAGTGGGAAGCTTAACAATAAATCACCAAGCTAATAGAAAGAAGGTTATGAGGGAGCTTAGCACCTGGTTCAAACAAAGCCCATGACAGTTAACGCAAGAGACGTCTCATTCATTAAGGTAAACTGAAACAGTAAATGCTACTGTGTCAGCTCTTATTCCTCTGGGGTTGAGGCCCATTAAAAGAACAAGTGTCTGTCACAAATCCTTTGAAAAGCAGGTGAGGTATTCTTGGTTCCAGAAGACACTGTCCCTTCTTGCCTCTGAGAGATCTGGCTGGCACCCCATCTACACCTTATCAGAGGCTTACTGATCTGCCCTTTGTATGTGGTAATGCCCTCGGTTTTATATCCTAGTGCTGAAAAAAAGAAAGAAAGAAAGAAAGAAAGAAAGAAAGAAAGAAAGAAAGAAGAAAAGAAAAGAAAAGAAAAGAAAAGAAAAGAAAAGAAAAGAAAAGAAAAGAAACGAAACGAAACGAAACGAAACAACAATAAAACAATCACTTGGGACAAACAAAAGGATTCTGGATTCTGTAGTCCCTAAGGCCAGAGTCTCTCTCTATTTTATCTGTTCTCCTTAGTCCACTCCCCTTGGCCCCACGCCACTCCGTGTATACTAAAGGAAAGAATGATAGAAAGGAAGAAAGGGAAAAGAAATGGGAGAATATTTCTCCACTATAATCGAAAACCAAACCAAACCTGAAGGCAAATGATCACCAGAAAGCAGAAACTTCTGGTGAATGAGTGACTGGTTGACCACACATTACTTAATAGTCATTTGTGCCCTCATGAAAATGCAATTCCCCTGATAACCGTAGAAACCGAAATGAAGGCACTCTGGTGAGGGCTGCTCTTTTTAGAGATCTGAAAACAGTAAGAGGGCCAGAAACCAGAAAGACAAAGAAACCCAAGTGTTTTAGGCCAGAAGGAAATCCTTTCCTAAGTGTTCACGAGGCATCATTTTCTCCAGTCTCTAGAATCTCCCTGGGGCTTCCACCACCTCGCTGGAGCACTGCGAGGGATCCTGAAACAATTCTAACCTCTCTTGTGTGCTTGGATCCCTTGGGACCAGCTGCTATGAGGCGAGTTTCCTGGGAGCTGGAACTTACTGTTATTATAAAACATACCGAGAAGCAGCGCGCATAGTTTTTATATAACCTCCGACTAACATAGCTAGTAATGGAATCAGCCCCATGGGGCAGACATGGTTCACGGTTCTATCTCCAGCCCCTAGCAAGTTGTACAAGCAGGTAGTAGGTATTCTATAATTGCTGCTGGGTAAGTGAACAAGTAAGTCAGAACATGGGGAAATCACAGTGTCACGGTGCCTGGTAAAGTGCGCATTCATTCCAACCCCCGTGCCAATACTCCGTTGAAGCCTGAGAAGAAAATCAAAGTTCTGGCCTCATTCTGGGTCCAGTTCCTCTTTGTGCAGGAGATAGCTGGATTATACGGTTTCTTAGGTATCTTCCAACTGACAGTCAACCACTGAACTGTGTTTTTTGTTTTGTTTTGTTTTGTTTTTGGTGGCAGCACAAAAAAGATAGCCATCTGTCAAGTAAATGAACGTTCCGTCCTGCCTGACTCATTGGGAGGAACAACAGGTTCATATGCCAATGTAAAACAGACGGCAAAGGGGGCCCAGGAAAGGGAAAAGGTTTCTGCAAACCAAAATGACAATGTTTTTAGGACCTCAAACATAGTAACTGAAGTGTGATTACTCTAATAAAGACACCTCTCTTGGAACCCTCTCTTCTAGCTTACTATTTTAACCATGCTCATATTAATGACACTGTTAAGGAGCTCTCTGTGCCCTCTATAGTGCCAAGCCCTTTACACTTAATCCTCACGGCAACTTAGGATCGAAGTACTAGTGTCACCTCCGTCAGACGCAGAAAATCGGGGCTCAATGTTGCATGGCTAGTAAGAAAGCCGCAGAAACGGGACTCCAGCCCGGCGCGGACCGACTGAGGAGCAGACTCGCTCCAGCATCCTAGGCGAAGGACACACAGCCCCGACGTCGGGTCTCTCCCGCACGTCTCTCGCACACCCGGAGGCGCCTAAGCGTGGGGATGCGTGTGTCCCGGCTCCGCGATGTTTCCAGGCGGGGAAACCAAGGCACAGCTCTTCCACGTGGCAGCCCGAGGCCCCCTCCCCAGCCCGCCCGGCCGGCCGCGGGGTCCTGCCGCTGGACCACACGCTCCCGGGGCGCCGGGACGGAGCAGCGTCCCAGGTCCCGGAGTGCGGGGCGGCGGGTGGGTGGTGACAGCCCCGAGCCCGCCCTCCGTCCCCGGCGCACCTTACCTCGCGGGGAGCCCTCCGCGGAGCCCCGGAAGCCGCCCCGCCGCCGGAGCCGCAGCGCAGCGGGAGCACCGCGGCGCGGGGCAGGCAGGGGCGGGCGGAGCGCAGCCCGGGGACAGCTGCGGGCCCTTCGCGGGCGGCGCCGTCACGTGACCGCGGGGCGGGGCGGGGCGGGAGCCGCGGGAGCCGCCGGGGATCCGCGCGCAGACCGGCCGCCGCGGCGCGCTGGAGCCCCAGGGAGACCCGACGGGAGGGCGGGGCGGACGCGGCTCGGGCGCTGCTCAGCGGGCGCGGGGACGGACGGCGACCCGGGCTCGCCCCGCGGTGGCCTCGGGAGGGGCGGACCCAGCCCGAGGGGGCGGAAGCTGCGGGGAGGCGTGCCGGGGGATCTCCGCGGGAGCTCGCCCGCACCGGTGACCGCACGGCGTCGCGGGCCGTTTCTGGAGCAAGCCTTGGCAGATGTGCACGCAGAAACGGAGAGCATTTCTTCTTTTTGTCTTTTTGAACGTACGAAGCCAGAAGGTAGTGGGATCGGATGCTGTACGTACGGCGCTTGGCACAGTGCACGGCGGATGGTCAATGACGTGCGCTCGCTGGTTGTGACTAGTTACGGGCAGAAGGGAAGAAAGTTGTGATGGTTCTTGTTCTGGGATTCTCTGGTGCAGAAGGTAAACGAGAAACACCATTTAACGCGATACGTATTTAAAGTTAAGGAGCCCTGAGTTAAAACCTAGGGGCTTGAAGGAGGGCGGTCAGAGAATGGGAGGGGAGCCTTACACAAGAGGGGTAGGGGGAAAAGAAAGTGTGCGAACGCTCTTGGGCCAGGGGAGAGAAGATAGCTTCTTGGAGATACGGAAAATGTCTGGTTTCTTAGTGAAGTCAGAGGGGTAGATGAGGGCCAGATCATGCAGTATTCAGTAGGTCATACTATTTTACAGTTTTACGTAAAAGAAAGCCACTGAAGGAGTGGTGGATGTGAGCGATTTGATATGGCTCCGCTGTGCAGAAGAGACAAGAATTAAGAGTGGAAACAGCTTGGTTAACAAGACTCGGACTGGAGTAATGATAGTGGAGATGGAGAGGAGAGGATTTGAGATAGATGTTGAGGTAATGTCAAATACAGCTTGGGTGGAAAACTAGGGGGAATTCCAAAACTCCTAGCTTAACCTAGTCACACTACCCATGGAAGTGTATTTAGTGGGATGGAACTATTCTAAGGAAAACATATGTGGTGGTGGAAGGAGATCAAGAAGTCAGTTTTGTACCTGTTAGATTTGAGATGTCTGTGCATCAAGTACAGTGATTTAAAAAGTCATTGGGAGAGCCGGGGATGGTGGCGCACACCTTTAATCCCAGCACTTGGGAGGCAGAGGTAGGAGGATCGCCATGAGTTTGAGGCCACCCTGAGACTACATAGTTAATTCCAGGTCAGCCTGGGCCAGAGTGAGACCCTACCTCGAAAAACCAAAAAAAAAAAAAAAAAGGCATTGGAAGAGCGAGGCATGGTGGCGCACACCTTTAATCCCAGCACTCGGGAGGTAGAGGTAGGAGGATCGCCATGAGTTCAAGGCCACTCTGAGACTACTGAGTCAATTCCAGGTCAGCCTAGACTAAAGTGAAAACCTACCTTGAAAAACCAAAAAAGAAAAAAAAGAAAAAAAAAGCCCATGGGGTTAGGTCTCAGCACTCCTGAGACTAACCTCGGAGCATCAGCAGGAGTTCCAGGCCAGCCAGAGGCTACAGAGTGAGTTCAAGGCAGCCAGGGCTAGAGTGAGGCCCTGCCTCAAAACAAAACAAAAAAAGCAATTGGAGTTGTGGCTCACACCTTTAGTCCCAGCACTTGGGAGGCAGAGGTAGGGGATGGAGGTTCGAGGCCATCTTCAGAGTGAGTTCCAAGTCAACTTGGGCTAGAGCGAGATCCTACCTTGAAAAACCAAACCAAACCAAACAAAAAGCAGTAGGGGGACTGGGGTGATGGCTCCATGGTTAAAGGCACTGGCTTGCAAGCCTGCAAGCCTGGCCTCAATTCCCAAGTACTCAGGCAAAGTCAGATGCACAAAGTGGCACATGTGTCTGGAGAGGTTTATTTGCAGCAGCAAGAGGCCTGGCATGTTCACATATAAACATGCACATACTCTCTCCACTCAAAAATAAGTTAATTTAAAAAATAAAAAGCAGCTGGACTCTGACTTCTGAATTTTAGAAGAAACTGTCAGGTACAGAAACATAACTTACCAAGAATGTTGAGAAAAGAACTTAGTAACTTTCTACACTGGATTCAAGTTTGAAATAGCTGAGCCCCAGGGTCCCAATGACCTGTCAACTTCTGGTCCTAGACAATGTATTCTATTAAAATGTATTTAAAGACACTTGCTTGCAAAGCCTGCTAGTCTGGGATCAATTCCCTGGCCACCCACATAAAGCCAGAATCTGTCATTTGCAGCAGCAAGAGACCCTGATTGCCCACCCCCCACTGCATGTAAATATATGTATTCATAAATATATTCATAATATATATGTATTTATTATTGCTATATGATAAATTTGATTTGACTGAGTGAGTGAGCAAACCCAGTAATCATGTAGCTGCTGGGTTGGTTTTGTTTCTTGCAGTGGTTGGATTGAACTCATGGCCTTCTGCATGCTAGGCAAGTGTTCTACTACTGACCTACACATCTGGTCCTTAACTGTCTTCTATATAAATTCAAAAACAAAACATCTAGAGAAAAAAAAACACCTAAACTTGCTGGGCGTGGTTGTGCATGCCTTTAATCCCAGCACTTGGGAGGCTGAGGTAGGAGGATCGCTGGGAGTTCAAGGCCAGCCTGAGACTGCATAACGAATTCCAGGTCAGCCTGGGCTGGAGTAAGACCCTGCCTCAAAACAAAACAAAGCAAAAAAAAAGAAAAAAAAAACCACCTAAACCTACAAACAATAATTAATTTTAATCACTGAGCCATCTCCCCAGTCCCTACAATAATTAATTTTTTAAAAATATTTTTATTTTTATTTATTTATTTGAGAGAAGGAAAGAGGGAGAGAGAGAGAGAATGGGTGCACCAGGGCTTCCAGCTACTGCAAATGAACTCCAGATGCATGCGCCATGTTGTGCGTCTGGCTTACATGGGTACTGGGGAATCGAACTGAGATCCTCTGGCTTTGCAGGCAAGCGCCTTAACCGCTAAGCCATCTCTCCAGCCCACAATAATTAATTTTAAGACAGAAAGCTATACAGAAGTCCTCAAAGTAGCATAGCCACAGTTAGGTCAAGTCAGATCAGCACAGGATAAACACACTACACTAAGCTCGATGATTTAGTTTACTATTGATGACTGGCAAAGCTGTCACATGTTTTATCCTTTGAAAAGTGCACCATTGTATGAAACCAGCAGTCTGGATATGATTGTAAATAAGCAATTAAAATCCTGAGTTCCGGGATTTGTGTTGGCCAACATTAATGTTTGTTTTGGCATTTCTCTAAAACGATGAAGACATTCAAAGCTTTCTACAGACCATGGTAACTTCTTTATTAGTGGCACAAACATCACATGCCCCATGGAACATTGTATCCCTTATAGAGGCATTTAAATATTAAGAACATTTGTAAAGGGTTGCTTCCTTTCTGTGCTCATCTGTCGTGTGCGGGCCTCTGTCCTACCACTTGCTGTGTGTTGACTTTTTTCTCTGAAGTTGACGTTTCTCCTTCATCAGACCAGAGTGAACTTGCTTATCTTTGCACATTGGCTCATAGCTGGGGTTTATAGCAAATGAGTAAGTGAACACGCACAGTTCCCCCTCAGCCATGTGAGCTTTGCTCTACAGAGAAAGTAGGCTCAGGCAGTGGTTCGTGTAGAGTTAACATAGTGAACGCCTGCTATCCTTTTTGGCTGTATGGGATCTCAACCAGTCTACACTGGGATCTACATTTGGGAGTTCCTCACATAGGAGCTTGTTGGCAATAATCATGCCTCTCACTATGGAAGGGGAGAGTCTAAGTATTTTCTCTGCCTTTCTATGTAATTGCAGTGGTATAAATAACTCCCCTGACTAAACTGAGAGGCACAAGAAACAACAGTCTCTGGAGTAATTCTCTTGGGTGACCATGACAAATGCCGCAAGTTGGCTTCTTAGAGAAAAACTGGGTGCCGTGATAGCTGTGAGGCTGTGGACTGGGCACAGTTAGTTAGTGGTGGCACCTGGTGCTCAGTAGAGACAGTGTCATCACTGCACAGGTCCGTGTAACCATCACCTGACAAAGGGAGAGCTATCCCAGGGCCGGGGAGAAAGCTTGTTTGGTAAAGTGCTTGCCTTGCAAGAATGAGGACCTGAGTTTGATCCCCAGAACCCACATAAAAAAGTCCAAACATGGCTGCACATGTTTGTAGTCCTAGCACTAGGGAAGCAAAGACAGGTGGGTTTCTGGGGCTTGCTGGCCAGCCAGGATAGCCTACTTGGCAAGTTCCAGGCCAGTGAGGCCTGTCTCAAGAAAGATGGATGGAGGCTGGGGAGATGGCCCAGTGGTTAAAGACACTTGCTTGTAAAGCCTGCTGGCCTCGGTTCAATTCCCCAGTACCCATATAAATCCAGATACACAGTGTGGCACATGTCTGGAATTCATTTGCAATTCATTTGCAGTGGCAAGAGGCCCTGGGGCACCCATTATCTCTCTCTCCTTCCAAATAAATTTAAATTTAAAAGAAAAAAGTGGATGGTAACTGGGCGTGATGGTGCATGCCTTTTATCCCAGCAGAGGTAAGAGGATCGCCTTTGAGTTTGAGGCCACCGTGAGACTGAGACTACATAGTGAATTCCAGGGCAGCCTAGGCTAGAGTAAGACCCTACCTTAATAAATAAATGAATAAATAAATAAGATGATCCCTCAATTGGCCTCCATGTGCCAATATACCCATGTCCACACACAAATACAAAAAGGGCAATGTTCCAATTGCCTGCTCTCCTAACTTGATTCTCTAGACTTCCTTGTGATGTTGAAATTCATATTATCCTTTAATTTTTTTTTTTTTTTCGAGGTAGGGTCTCACTCTAGTCCAGGCAGACCTGAAATTCACTATGTAGTCTCAGGGTGGCCTTGAACTCTTGGTGATCCTCCTACCTCTGCCTCCTGAGTGCTGTCAGTAAAGGCATGTGCCACCACTCCTGGCACTTTTTAAAAAATTATTTGTGTGTGCATGTTTGTGTGCAGGGAAGGATGGGTGGGTGTACATATGCTAATTTTGCATGAGGAGGTCAGAAGAAAACTGTTGGGTCAGTTTTCTCCTGTCCACTCAAGGAAAGGTTTCTTTCTTTTCTTTTCTTTTTCTTTTTTCTTTTTTTCTTTTTTTTTTTTTGTTTTTTTTTTTTTTTGTTTTTTTGTTTTTTGAGGTAGGGTCTCACTCAAGCCCAGGCTGACCTGGAATTCACTATGGAGTCTCAGGGTGCCCTCGAACTCACGGTGATCCACCTACTACTGCCTCCTGAGTGCTGTTTTTTTAAAATATTTTTTATTATTTATTTATTTATTTGACAGAGAAAGAGAGAGAGAGAATGGGGTGTGCCAGACCCTCCAGTCACTGCAAATGAACTGCAGACATGTGCGTCCCCTGTGCATCTGGTTAACGTGGGTCCTGGGGAATCAAACCTGGGTCCTTTGGCTTTGCAGGCAAATGCCATAATCGCTAAGCCATCTCTTCAGCCCTTTAATATTTTTTTAAATGTATTATTTATTTATTTATTTGAGAGAGAGAGAGAAAGAGGCAGATAGAGAGAAAGAGAGAATGGGCATGCCAGGGCCTCCAGCCACTGCAAACGAACTCCAGACGTATGCACCCCCTTGTGCATCTGGCTTACGTGGGTCCTGGGGAATTGAACCGTGGTCCTTAGGCTTCACAGGTAAATGTCTTAACCACTAAGCCATTTCCCCAGCCCAAAGGTTTCTCTTTTTTTTAATTTTTTTGTTTATTTATTTATTTATTTATTTGAGAGCGACAGACAGAGAAAGGGGCAGATGGAGAGAGAGAGAGAATGGGCGCGCCAGGGCCTTCAGCCACTGCAGACGAACTCCAGACGCATGCGCCCCATTGTGCATCTGGCTAACGTGGGTCCTGGGGAATGGAGCCTTGAACCAGAGTCCTTAGGCTTCACAGGCAAGCGCTTAACCACTAAGCCATCTCTCCAGCCCTCCTTTAAAAAAAAATTAAATATTTTCATTTATTTGCAAGGAGGAAGGGAAAGAGAGAGGAAAGGGAGAGAGAAAGAAAACGAGCTAACCATGGCCTCTTGCCTTTGCAAATGAACTCCAGATGCATGCATCACTTTGTGTATCTGCCTTTATGTGGGCACTGGGGAATTGAGTTCAGGCCAGGAGGCTTTGCAAGCAAGTACCTTTAATGGCTCAGCCATCTTCCCTACTCCTACTATCCTTTTAATAAAATATTGTTCCTTAAAACAGCCTAAGGTGGCCTTTGATGTTTGCAACTACAAAATGTCTCATAATCTCATCCCATAATAAGGCTAAAACTGTAACCCAGGACTCTGACCTCCTAACCTTAGTGTTCTTTTCATGGGCAGGTTCCAACTAATGTTTACATATAAACTGATGTCCCTAAAGCAGTTTAACTGAATTTACATGTAAGCTGATTAATGAACATTTTAAGTGGCTGCATGGTGAGGCAGCTGCAGTGGAACATTCTGTTTCAAGGCAGTAAGTATCATTGTCTGCACATCTGCTTCTGTAATTAAAAAACATTTTCCATTGTCAGCTTTCTAGACATAAGTAGAAAATCAAACTAGTATTAGTGTAGCTGAGAGGTGAAAACTACTAAACGTGCTTAAAGTTGATCTTTAGCCTTATTAGAATGATTGTTTCACTCAAAAAAGCTTCTTCTTTTTTCCTGTGGTGTTGGGGATTGAACCCAAGGCTTTAAGCATCAGACCACTGAGCTATACCCCAGTACCAGCAGCATGATTTCTGAGGGGAAGAAACTATTTAAGAACATGTTTCACAGCTCTGAAAATATTTTATCAGATTAAAAGACAAAGTAGGGCTGGAGAGATGGCTAAGTGGTAAAGGCGCTTGCTTGCATAGCCAGTTGGCATAGGTTCCATTCCGCAGTACCCACGGGAAAAAAAAAACAGATGCACAAAGTAGTGCATGTGTCTGGAGCTCCCTTGAAGTAGCAAGAAGCTCTGGTGTGCCCATCCTCCAACAACCCTCTCAGATCACAAATAATTTTTTTTAATTTATTTATTTGAAAGTGACAGAGAGAGAAAGAGGCAGAGAGAGGGAGAGCGAATGGGCGCGCCAGGGCCTCCAGCCACTGCAAACGAACTCCAGACGCGTGCGCCTCCTTGTGCATCTGGCTAACGTGGGTCCTGGGGAACTGAGCCTTGAACCGGGGTCCTTAGGCTTCATAGGCAAGCGCTTAACCGCTAAGCCATCACTCCAGCCCACAAATAACTTTTTCCTAAAAGAGACAGTGTATGATTTTGTAACACTTCAGTATTTCAGTAACAAGCCTTCAAGTTCTATGCATGTAAGTAACAACTATTCACAGCCTCTGCGGAGGGTAATAATACAGATCAGGGGAAAGACTGTTTATTTCAAATTTATTAGTGCAGTTTTTTTTTTTTTTTTTTTTTGAGGTAGGGTCTCGCTCTAGCCCAGGCTGACCTGGAATTCACTACGTAGTTTCAGGGTGGCCTCAAACTCATGGTGATCCTCCTACCTCTGCCTCCCGAGTGCTGGGATTAAAGGCCTGGGCCACCACGCCTGGTTTATTGCAATCTTTCTGCAAAAGAAAAGAAAAGAAAAGAAAAAAAACCACCACCCAGGGGGGCGTGGTTACTGAGAGTCCTTGTGAGTGGAATGTGGAGCTGCAGCGCATATACCAGCCGGAAGATGACAGAAGGGGGTTTCAGAAAGCTGAAGTTCGACGTCTCTGCTGTAACCTTCGGAGATTTCCCATTCTTTCTGGCCCCCTGCCATCGGTTCACATCTCGCTTGCTGTCTCCTGTGAATAGAGCCTTCCTTCGCTGCTTCTTTCCCAATCAGAAAAGGTTCAGGGGCTGGAGAGATGGCTTAGCGGTTAAGCGCCTGCCTGTGAAGCCTAAGGACCCCGGTTCGAGGCTCGATTCCCCAGGACCCACGTTAGCCAGATGCACAAGGGGGTGCACGCATCTGGAGTTCCTTTGCAGTGGCTGGAGGCCCTGGCGCACCCATTCTCTCTCTCTGCCTGTCACTCTCAAATAAATAAATAAAAATAAAAACAAAAAAATTAACAAAAACAGGTTCAGGCTTCTCTTTTCCAAGTTCTCACAGCTGCCTACACTTGACTCTTGTAGGAGTTTCGATAGTGGAGTAACTAACAATGAAATGATATAATGTCTGACTGCTGCTAGATTGTAAGCCTGTTAAGGACAGGGGCCATGACTTAATTCTCTTGTGTCCCCACTACCACACTGCCTGGCTGTCACTGCAGGAACAGATATAAATACTTGTGAATGTGAACCTCTCTACCAAGCAGACTGGAAATACGTTTCTGGGGTCTCAACAATAGGCTGTATTCACAGTCAGTATTTTCCCCCTTGAATTCAGCTGTCAAGTTATTGAATCCCTTCTTTGTTCTTTTGCTTTTTGAGGTACACTCGCCCAGGTTGACCTGGAATTCAGTATGTAGTCTCAGGGTAGCCTCAAACTCATGGTGATCTTCCTACCTCTGCCTCCCCAGTGCTGGATTAAAGGTGTGCGCCACTACGCCTGGCTTCAATCCCTTCTTTGTAAACAGAGAATTGCAGACAGAAATTTAAAATGGTTTTCAGGAATAGAGAAAAGACAATGACAAATTTCATATATATATATATGTATATATATATAATTTTTTTTTCCTAGTGCTAAGCATTGAACCCAAGGTCTTACACTTGCTAGGCAAGTGCTCATCCACTGAGCTAAATCCCAACCATATATATATATATAATTTTTATTTATTTATTTGAGAGAGTGGGGGAAGAAGCAGACACACAGAGAGAGAGAGAGAGAGAATGGGTGTGCCAGGGCCTCCAGCCACTGCAAATGAACTCCAGACGCATGCGCCCCCTTGTGCACCTGGCTTACATGGGTCTTGGGGAATCAAACTGGGATCCTTTGGCTTTGCAGGCAAATGCCTTAACCGCTAAGCCATTCCTTAGCCGCAAACCCTATATATTTTTCATTACTATATGGTAGTCATTTCTAGTGAAGGGCACCTTCTGAAATCCAGTCTACCTGGGTCATTGTTGTTCTTCCTTAGTTTTCCTACTGCCTTTCAGGATGTTTACTCTAGCAAGGCCAGCCCCTTTCATCTTTAAAAACAGCTTTCAAAACCAAGTATGGGGCTGGAGAGATGGCTTAGCAGTTAAGGTGCTTGCCTGTGAAGCCTAACGTCCCAGGTTCAATTTCCCAGTATCCATGCAAGTCAGATGCACAAGGTGGTACAAGTGTTTGGAGGTCGTTTGCAGTGGCCCTGGTGTGTGTATTCTCTCTCTCTCTCTCAAATAAAAAGAAATACAAATTAAAAAAAAAATAAAATAAGCATGATATAAGAGCCAAAGGAAAGGAAGGAGGAATGCTTACAATATTGTCTGCCATACAAAATGGCCATAGTATTCATGGCCTCATAATTGGCTGATGCTACCTACGCAAGACCTGCATAATAGGAGGGGGAAGAATTACCTCAAAATAGATGAGTGACCAGTTGGAATGAAGGGATTCAGTGGAGGGGGGAATTTAGGAAGGTAGAAAAGGGAGGGTGGCGGGAAGTGATTATAATCATGGAAGTTGTCAATGAAAAGTTAAGAACAAATAAGCATGGTGGTTCACATGTCCAATCCAAGAATTTGGGAGGTTGAGGTAAAAGGGCTGCAGTGAGTTTAAGGCCAGTCTGGGCTTAGAATGAAACCCTAACTCCCAACCCCCCCAAAAAAGGCCAGCTGTCATACACCTACCATAGGTCTTTTCCAGGCTAAACTAAACACCTACAATCCCTTAGTCATTTCTCCAGCAGCACGGTTTCCAGACTCCTTCAGTACTAGAACTGCCTAACTTGGTTACTGAAGCATCTGTCAAACTCAGGACTTTGAGACAGGATCTTGCTCCCCAGTCCTAACTTGCTGGCCTCTAACTTGCAGAGATCCTCCAGTCTCTGCCTCCCTAATACTAGGATTATACTCATGTGCTATCGTGCCTCAACAGACATGGGGAGCCTAATGCTGTAATTTTACTAATGAACCCTAAATTTGCTTTCATTCTCTTGCTAAAGCAATTCTTCCCTAAAACAATCACAGAATTTTAGAATCGGAAAAGACTTTAAGGAAAACTAATTTCTCAGTTACACAGAGCAGATCTTGAGGCAATGAAATCACCCGAATGCTTACAAAAACAGATTTCTGGGTTCCATCCATAGTGATTCTGATTCAATAGGTTTTTTATTAAAAAGCTTCCCAGGTGATCTGAGTGTGCAGTTTGATTTGGAAAAAGCCTGCGCACACGCATCTGAAAGTGCCTTATGTAACACACCTTTCCCCATTACACCTGAGCCTCTCCTGTGGCAGGGAGCCTAGCACCAGTGAAAATCCAGCCCTCCCTACTACACAACCCTTAATTTTGGGGTATAAGACATCTGGTGCATATTTGCTCTTCAAAATAGCATGTGATCAAAAAAAAATCAATCACCTATGTAACACAAAGATACATTTGCCTTAGAGTCTTTTTTGTTATTGTTTTGTTTTTTTTCGAGGTAGGGTCTTGCTCTAGCTCAGGCTGACCTGGAATTCACCCTGTATTCTCAGACTGGCCTCAAATTCACTGCGATCCTCCTATCTCTGCCTCCCAAGTCCTGGGATTAAACGTGTGCGCCACCATGCTTGGCTGACCTGGAATTCACTATGTATTCTCAGGGTGGCCTTGAACTCACAGTGCTCCTCCTACCTCTGCCTTGCAAGTGCTGGGATTAAAGGCATGTCCCAGCATGCCTGGCTCAGAGTCCTCTTTTTTTTTTTTATTTTATTTATGTGTGTGTGTGTGTGTGAGAGAGAGAGAGAGAGAGAGAGAGAGAGAATGGGCATGCCACGGCAAACAAACTCCAGACGCATGTGCCTCCTTTTGCATCTGGTTTATGTGGGTCCTGGGGAATCGAACCGTGGTTCTTTGGCTTTGCAGGCAAATGCCTTAACCGCTAATCCATCTCTCTAGCCCTAGAGTCCTTTTGTTGTTGTTGTTTTCAAGGCAGAGTCTCATTCTAGCCTGGGCTGACCTGGAACTCACTCTGTAGCCCCAGGCTGGCCTCATACTCAGGGTGATTCTCTTACCTCAGCCTACAGAGTACTAGACTCAAAGGTGTGCAGCACCTTGACCAGCTCAGTCCCTTGGTCCTTTTTTTTTTTTTTTTTCAACATAGTCTCACTTTAGTCCAGGCTGACCTGAAACTCACTCTATAGTCCCAGGCTGGCCTCAAACTCACAGTGATCCTCTTATATCTGCCTCCCAAGGGTTGGGATTAAAGTTATGTGCCACCACTCCTGGTTTGGAGTTCTTTTTATTTTATTATTTTTTTTTTTTTGTAGTTTTCAAGGCAGGGTCTCACTGTAGCCCAGGCTGATCAGAACTCATTCTAGCCCCAAGCTGGCCTCATACTGAGGGTGATCCTCTTCCTTCAGAGTGCTAGAATCAGAGGTGTGCAGGACCTCAACTGGCTCAGTCCCTGTTCTTTTCTTTCGAGGTTAAGGGGCTTACTGTAGCTCAGGCTGACCTGAAACTCACTCTGTAGTGCAGGCTGGCTGGCCGGCCTGGAACTCATAGCAATCCTCCTACCTTTGCCTCCCAAGGGCTGGGATTAAAGGTGTGTGCTACCTTAAAAAAAAAAAAAATTATGAGAGAGAGAGGGGGACAGAGAATTGGCATGCTAGGGCCTCTAGCCACTACAATCAAACACAGACGTGTGTCACCTGTGTGCATGTATCACCTTGTGCGTCTGGCTTATGTGGGTTCTGGGGAATTAACTGAGTTCTTAGGCTTCACAGGCAAGCACCTTAACTGCTAAGTCATTTCTCCAGCCCCCAAATCCCTTTTTTGTAAACCAAGCAAAAAGTATTTAAAATACGCTATGTTATGGGCTAGGGAGATGGCAGTTAAAGGCTCTTGCTTGCAAAGCCTGACAACCCAGGTTTGATTTCCTAGTACCCACGTAAAGCCAGATGCACAAAGTGGCATATGAATATGGAGTTTGTTTGCAAGGGCTGGAGGCTCCCTGTGTTATGCCCATTCTCTCTCTCTGCTTGCAAATAAAGGAAAATATATTTTTTAATTTTATTAATTTTCTTGCAAGGAGAGAGATAGAAGAGAGACACAGAGAGAATGGGCACGCCAGAGTCTCTAGCCAGTGCAAACGAACTCCAGACGCATGTTGCCCCATGTGCATCTGGCTTATGTGGAACCGGGGGAATCGAACCTGGGCCCTTTGGCTTTGCTAAGCCATCTGTCCAGCCCAAGAAAATTATTTGTTAAAAGCTCTGCTGTTATTTAAGCATAGAAGCTGGAAGAAACCAGTAAAAGGGCTTACCCTTCATACTGTCCTAGGATGCTGTACAAGCTGCTGGGAGAGAAGAGTCATCAACAGTTGTACCCTGCGGTGGGTCTTGCATTCTACAAAACCAACCAGCCAGGCAAGATGGACCCACTGGGTGCATTAGTGGCACAAATGTTGTGGGGGTGGGGAACAACTGCTCTTTCATTGGATGTGAGGCCATTCCATGGGAGACAATTCATGCCTGGCAGTGGAAACCAGTCAAAAGCCTGTGACTGACTTGGGGGCTGGAGAGATGTCTTAGCAGTTAAGACACTTGCCTACAAAGCCTAAGGACCCAGGTTCGATTCTCCAGGTCCCATGTAAGCCAGATGCACAAGGTGGCACATGTATCTGGAGTTCATTTGCAGTGGCTAGAGGCCCTGGCATGCCCATTCTCTCTCTCTTTCTCTTTCTCTCTCTCCCCTTCCCCCCTCTGTCTGTAATAAATACATAAAAAATAAAAGCCTGTGACTGGACCTAAAGGGAAGTTACTCCCATTACTTGGCTAAATGGATATTTCATACCCATCAAACTGCCCTATATATTTATGCCCATAGATTTACTGCTGCCCTGAGCTTTAGTCAGAAAAGCTTCTTTTTTTAAAAAAAAATATTTTTATTTATTTATTAGAGACAGTGAGGGAGAGAGAGAGAGAATGGGCGTACTAGGGCCTCTAGCCACTGCAAACGAACTCCAGATGCATGTGCCACCATGTGCAGCTGGCTTACATGGGACCTGGAGAATGGAACGAGGATCCTTTGGCTGTGCAGGCAAACGCCTTAACTGCTAAGCCATCTCTCCAGCCCCCAAAAGCTTCTATTTGTAATGGGTGGCTATCACTGGGGAGACTCCTCAAAGTATGGAGACTCAGTGACTCGAGTGCTCAGTCTTAGATGGAACATCTGCTTCACTCTCTCCAAGGCTCAGGGACATTGTGGAAGAGCCAGGGGACAGACAGGAAGGCTGACATAGCCATTGCACTTGTGAACTCCCAGCAAATGTTGCCTGCACAAACTTGGGCTCAGGAACATTCCATCATAGATGGTAGAAGGGCTTATGAGGTCCACACTCTCCCTGAAGTTATTGAGCCAGGCGTGGCGCATGCCTTTAATCTCAGCACTCAGGAGGCAGAGGTAGAAGGATTGCTGTGAGTTCAAGGCCAGACTGAGACTACATAGTGAATTCCAGGTTAGCCTGGGCTAGAGTGAGAACTTACCTAGAACAAACAAACAAAAACAGAAGAGAGGGATCAGCAGTCAGTGGTTGCTGGAGGAGGAGTCATGTTCTCCAGTGGTCTAGCCACTGGTAAGTTGCCCATCCTCGGGTAAATGGCCCCTGTGGTAGTTTGAATATAATTTGAATGTATGACCCCACAGACTCAGGTGTTTTATTAAAATTAGGCTTGTGAGCTGGAGAGATGGCTTAGTGGTTAAGGTGCTTGCTTGCAAAGTCTAAGGACACAGGTTCAGTTCCCCAGTACCCATACAAGCCAGATATACAAGGTGGCACATGCATCTGGAGTTTGTTTGCAATGGCTAGAGGCCCTGGCATGCCCATTCTCTTTCTCATAAATAAGTTATTTAAAAAATAAAATTGGGGCTGGAGAGACAGCTTAGCAGTTAAGGCGCTTGATTGTGAAGCCTAATGACCCAGGTGCGATTCCCCAGTACCCATGTAAGCCAGATGTATAAGGTGGCACATGTATCTGGAGTTCATTTGCAGTAGCTAGAGGTCCTGGCACACCCATTCTCTCTCTCTCTCAAATAAATAATAAATTAAGCCGGGCGTGGTGGCGCACGCCTTTAATCCCAGCACTTGGGAGGCAGAGGTAAGAGGATCGCCGTGAGTTCAAGGCCACCCTGAGACTCCATAGTGAATTCCATGTCAGCCTGGGCTAGAGTGAGACCCTACATTGAAAAACCAATAATAATAATAATAATAAATATTTTTACTGCTGTATTTTTTTAACAACTTCCATTATTGTAAACAATATCCCATGGTAATGCCTTCCCTCCCCCCACTTCCCCTTTGAAACTCCATTCTCCATCATATCTCCTCTCCCTCTCAATCAGTCAAATAAAATATTTTTAAAAAGAAAAGTAAAAACTAAAATTGAGGGCTGGAGAGATGGCTTAGCAGTTAAGGCACTGGCCTGCAAAGCCTAAGGACCCATGTCAACTTGCCAGTTCCCATGTAAGCCAAATGCACAAGGTGACCCAAATGCACATAGTTGCAGATGCACACAAGGTGGCACATGCATCTGGAGTTCAAGTGCAGTGTATGGAAGCCCTGGCATGCCAATTCTCTCTCTCTCATAAAAAAAATTAAAAATAAAATTGAACTTGGAATTTTGATCTCCAGCCTACTGGCTGGAAGAGGTATAACTGGGGGCAGATCCTGGAGTCCAGCCCGAAGGTGTGTTTGGGGGCAGATCTGAATTCCAGCCCAAAGGTGTGGAGAGAGCAGTTTGAGCTCTGGCTGTTTGAGGTTTGTGGAGCTGGCTTTGGGTGGTGTCTCTCTGCTTGGCTCTATGAAAGGGAACCAGCTTCTTCCACCATTGATGATGTCCCCTGGACTCTGTAAGCCTGAAATCAACCCCTTCCCCCCATAAACTGTGTCTGGTTGGATGTTTGTTCCAGTAACAAGAGCTGACTACAACAAGGGGGAAAGCCCTAGGTACACAGCTCCATTCTTTAAGTAGTATGTCCCAAAATGACAACCTAAGATGTGGAGAGGGTGGCTCACTGCCTGGTTCTTCCTCTCTGCATGACTGAATTTTAAGGCCGGTGGCCTTGCTTGGTGCGCTTTCTGAGAGACATGCAGTTCAAGATGTATTGTGGACCAATCAATGCTCTCATCTCTGGCTTCCCTCAGACACTAAATGTTCAGTTCATCATATGGGGGTGGCAGATTCAGGGTTCCAGATCCCCTCCTCCCACAAGGAGCCTGTGTCTCTCTGCTTCTTATTTTCATTCAAAATAAACCTTACTCTGCTTTACTTTAAATTTTTTTAAGGCTGGAGAGATGGATTAGTGGTTAAGGCGCTTGCCTGTGAAGCCTAAGGATCCAAATTCAATTCTCCAGTTCCCACATAAGCCAGATGCCCAAGGTGGCTCTCTCAGGTTGACCTGAAATTCACTATGTAGTCTCAGAGTGGCCTCAAACTCAACAGCGATCCTCCTACCTCTGCCTCTCAAGTGTAGGGATTAAAGGTGTGCACCACCACACCCAGCATTGCTAAACCCTCTCTCTAGATCAACTTTTAAACTTTTCTTTTCTGCCTCTCAGTTATTTGTTTTTTCATTATTATTATTTTTTTTTTTTCGTGGTAGGGTCTCACTCTAGCTCAGGCTGACCTGGAGTTTACTATGTCTCAGGATGGCCTGGAATTCTGGCGATCCTCCTACGTCTGCCTCCTAAGTGCTGGGATGAAAGGTGCGTGCCACCACGCCTGGCTCTCAATTCTTTGTTGGCAGAGAAAGTAAACCTGACCCCCATCCATGCTTATTCAATAAACCCTAATTGTGTCACTGAAAAAAAACATCAGGGCTGGAGAGATGACTTAGCAGGTAAGGTGCTTGCCTGCAAAGCCTAAGGACCCTTGTTCAACTCCCCAGATCCCACATAAGCCATATGTACAAGGCGACACATGTGTAAGGTCATGCATGCTCGCAAGGTGGCACATGGATATGGAGTTTGATTGCAGTGGCTGGAGGCCCTGGTATGCCAATTCTCTGTCACACACATTAAAAATAAATAAATAAACTGGGCACGGTGGCACACACCTTTAATCCCAGCACTCGGGAGGCAGAGGTAGGAGGATCACCATGAGTTCAAGGCTACCCTGAGACTCCATAGTGAATTCCAGGTCAGCCTGGACTAGAGTGAGACCCTACCTCAAACAAACAAACAAAAAATAATAATAATAAATTAAGCCGATCATGGTGGCGCACACCTTTAATCCCAGCACTCAGGAGGCAGAGGTAGGAGGACTGCTGAGAGTTCGAGGCCACCCTGAGGCTACATAGTGAATTCCAGGTTAGCCTGGGCTAGAGTGAGACCCTACCTCAAAAAAAAAAAAAAAATCAAAAAACAAAACAAAACAAAAAAAGAAGTGGCACTAGTTGGCGTTGGCAAGAATTCAATGGGGTGGGAGAGGAATAAGAGAAGGTAATAGGAGGTTAATATCAAAATACCGTATATACACGTACAAAGTTGTCAAAAATTGTGTAAAGAATTAGCCAATGCAAAGTTGCTAGGTTCCCTGCAGCTCTTCCTCTGCTTCCAGTAGCTTATACAGTGCTGGACACTGAACGGAGGGCCTTGTGCGTGCCAGGCAGGGCCTGCATCAGATGAGCTCCCCTCCAGTCTACTTGTGCGCATGCTCACGTGTGAGTGCAGGCGTGCGCATGCCACGGCACGCGTGCGGGACGAGAAGACGACCTCTGCAGGTGTTGGTCCTTGACTTCTCCCTTACTTGAGGCGGTCTCACCTCGTTGTTCACCAGAGCATTCACCAGGCTGGTTGGCTGTGAGCTTCCCAGTGATTCTCCTGTCTTTGCCTTCTCTTCTTGCCTAAGGTGCACCATCCAACTCTTCCCCCCACCCCTCAAGGTAGGATCTCACTGTAGGCCAGGCCGACCTGGCGCACACTCTGTAGTTCCCAGGTTGGCCTCCAACTCAGCCATCTTCCTACCGCAGCCTCCCAAGGACTGGGATTAAAAGCGTGCCCCACCACACCTGGCCAAATGTCCAACTTTTTTATTTTTCTTTCCGGGATGATTGCAAAGTCAGCTTTCTTACCGGCTAATGTGATTTTTTAATGTATTTTTTTTTTATTGAAAACTTCCATAATAGCAGACAATAACCCATGGTGATTCCCTCTCCCCGCCCCACTTTCCCCTTTGAAATTCTACTTTCCATCATATCCCCTCCCCCTCTCAATCAGTCTCTCTTTTATTTTGATGTCATCTTTTCCTCCTATTATGATGGTCTTGTGTAGGTAGTGTCAGGCACTGCGAGGTCATGGATATCCAGGCCATTTTGTGTCTGGAGGAGCATGTTGTAAGGAGTCCTACTCTTCCTTTGGCTCTTACATTATTCCACAATGCAGTGAACCCTGAGCTTTGGAAGGTGTGACAGAGATATTTCAGGGCTGAGCATGCCTCTGACACTTCTTCTCAGCACCATGGTGCCTTCTGAGTCATCCCAAGGTCACTGCCATCTGAAAACAGAAGGTTCTCTAACCAAAAGTGAGAGTAGCATTAATATATGGGTATGAACATTAAGAGAAGTGCTTACTGGGCAGTTTAGTGAGCATAGTATATACATTTAGCAAGATACCAGCAGACGTTACACCACTAGAACTCACGACTACCCCTGTTGCAGGTTTTCAATATCAGGGATGTATTCTCTCCCATGGAGCGGGCCTCCAGTGAAACAGTTGGTTTCCCCCATAACAGACATGCCACTGTTGTACCCATTGGCTCATTTGGTCAGGTTGGCCAAATTTAAGGCTTTCAGTGTCCACTGTTGAGTATCTTCACTGGTGATTTCTGTCTGTCTCTCCCATTGAACTACATGCAGAATGGCTTCTTCCAGCTTTCTGTCAGCTGGTCTACATGGAGGATGTTATCAGCTCAGCTCCAGCAGGATTTCTCAGTGACCTTGCAGCCCAAGTATTTGGAGTCTTCAGCAATAGGGTCTTACCATCTATTCCTGGTGGGAAATTAAGAGCCTTGGCAATGGCCTGCAATGATTTGGGAGTATCAGTGACCTCCCTGGCCAACAACTCACTGGAAGGTATCCTATCCCTGGCACTGAAAATTTTCTAGTAACAATCTATGGCTTCTGAGTGTTTCATTGTCTAAAAACATAGGTTTTTATATGACTTATTTATATCCTCTTAGATTTTGATTAGCCCTCCCTCCACCTTTCCTTTACTCAGTCTCTTCCCCTGACCTCACTTAGGCCTTTTCACCCCCATTAATCTGTTCTTCTACTTACAGATATACAATACCATCCTAATAAGTCACCCCTCCCTCCCTTTCTATTCCCTTTATATCCCTGTTCTAGCTTTCTGGCCTGTGTTACTGAATTTTATTCCTATCCACATAGAAGTCCAATCATTTGTAGCTAGGATCCACATATGAGAGAGAACATGTGATGTTTGGCTTTCTGGGCCTAGGTTACCTCACTAAGTACAATCCTTTCCAGATCCCTCCATTTTCCTGCAAAAAAAAAAAGAAACAAATTTTTTTTTGGGGGGGGGGTTTCCAGATAGGGTCTCATTCTAGCTCAGGCTGACCAATTCACTATGTATCTCAGGGTGGCCTCAAACTCTTGGCGATCCTCCCACCTCTGCCCCCCAAGTGCTGGGATTAAAGGCGTGTGCCACCTTGTCCCACTTTTTCCTGCAAATTTCATAACTTCATTTTTCTTTGCCGCTGAGTAAAACTCCATTGTGTAAATGTGCCACATCTTCATTATCCACTCATTAGTTGAGGGACATCTAGGCTGGTTCCATTTCCTAGCTATTGTGAATAGAGCAGTAATAAACATGGTTGAGCAAGTATCTCTAAGGTAATGAGATTAGTCCTTAGGATATATGTTAGGAGTGGTATAGCTGGGTCATATGGTAGATCTATTTTTAGCTGTCTCAGGAACCTCCACACTGATTTCCACAATGGCTGGACTAGATTGCATTCCCACCAACAGTGTAGAAGGGTTCGTCTTTTTCTGCATCCTCAACCAGCATTTATGGTCATTTGTTTTCATGATGGTAGCCAATATGACAGGAGTGAGATGGAATCTCAACATAGTTTTAATCTGCATTTCCCTGATGGCTAGGGATGTAGAACATTTTTTAGATATTTATATGTCATCTGTATTTCTTCTTTTGAGAACTCTCTATTTAGTTCCATAGCCCATTTTTTAATTGGGTTGTTTGATGCCTTATTGTTTAGTTTTTTGAGTTCTTTATGTATCCTGGATATTAATCCTCTGTCAGATGTATAGCTGGCAAAGATTTTCTCCCATTCTGTAGGTCGCCTCTGCCCTATTCACAATGTCCTTTGCTGTACAAAAGCTTTGTGACATCATGAGGTTCCAGTGGTTAATCTGTGGTTTTATTGCCTGAGCAATTTGGGTTATATTCAGAAAGCCACGACCAATATGTTGAAGGGTTTCCCCTAGCAGTTTCAAAGTTTCAGGTCTAATATTAAGGTCTTTCATGCATTTGGATTTAATTCTCATGCATGAGAGAGATAAGGATCTATTTTCATCCTTCTACAGATACATATCCAGTTTTCCCAGCACCATCTGCTGAAAAGAAGCTGTCTTTTCTCCAATGAGTATTTTTTTGGCATTTTTGTTGAAGATTAGGTGGCTATAGCTACCCGGGCTTACATCTGGGTCCTCTATTCTGTTCCATTGATCTACATGTCTGCTTTTGTGCCAGTACCCAACTGTGCCACTTCTTAGGTGGATGCCAGGACCTGAACTCAGTTACCCGCATTTGTGCAGCAGGAGCTTTATCCACTGAGCAATCTGTTTGATTTTTTAAAATTATTTTGTTTATTTGAGAGAGAGAGAGAGAGAGAGAAAGGCAGATAGAGAATGGGCATGCTAAGGCCTCTAGCCACTGCAAATGAACTCCAGATGCATGCATCACTGTATGCGTCTGGCTTACGTGGGTTCTGGGAATCGAACCTAGGTCCTTAGGCTTCACAGGCAAGTGCCTTAACTAAGCCGTCTTTCCACTCCCTGTTTGATTTTTAAGATGGGGTCTCATGTAGCCTAGGCTGGCATCAAAGGCCTATGTCACTGAGTAAAGGAAGGGTAGGGGGAGGGTTAATCAAAATCTAAGAGGGTATGAATGAATCATATGGAAACCTACTTTTCTTGGACAATGGCGCACCCAGAAGCCATAGATTTTTACTAGAAAATTCTCAGTGTCGGGGATGGAATACCTTCCAGGGAGTTGTTGGCCAGGAAGGTCCCTGATGCCCCCAAAACATTGAAGGCCATTGCCAAGGCTCTTAATTTCTCACTAGGAATAGATGGTAAGACCCTATTGCTGAAGATTGCATATGCTTGTGCTGCAAGGCCACTGAGAAATCCTGCTGGAGCTAAGCTGAAAACCTTCTCCATGTAGACTAACTGACAGAAAGCTGAAAAAAGCTATGTTGCATACAACTCCATGGGAGAGAGAGAAGTGTACACTGCAAGCCTTAAGTTTGGCCAGCCAGGCCAAATGAGCCAATAAGTGCAGTAATGGCATGTCTGTTATGGGGGAAACCAACCACTCCCTAATTGAACTGGAGACCTGCTCCACAGGAGGGAATACATATCTGATACTGAAAACCTACAACAGGGGTAGTCATGAGCCTTAGGTAGTGGTAACGTCTACTGGTGTCTGGCTAAATGCATATATTATGCTCACCCAACTGCCCAGTAAGCACGTCTCTTAATGTTCATACTCTTGTATTAATGCTATTATCACTCTTGGTTAGAGAACCTTCTCTTTTCAGATGGCAGTGACCTCTGGGATGATTTAAAAGGCACCATGGTGCTGAGAAGTGACAGAGGAGTGCTCAGCACTGAAACATCTCTACCACACCTTCTAAAGCTCAGTGTCCATTGCAAAAGAGATGGTGGGAAAAATGTAAGAGCCAAAGGAAGGGTAGGACTCCTTACAATGCACTCGTCCAGACACAAGATGGCCTGCATATCCATGACCTCATAGTGCCTAACACTATATACACAAGACCATAATAGGAGGAAAAGATAATGACATTAAAAGAGAGACTGGGGCTGGAGGGATGGCTTAGTGGTTAAAGCACTTGCCTGCAAAGCTAAACGATCCAGGTTTGATTCTCCAAGACCCATGTAAGCCAGATGCCCAAGGAGGCACATGTTTCTGATGTTTGTTTACAGTAACTAGAGGTCTTGACGCCCCGTATTCATTCATCCTTTCTCTCTCTGCCTCTTTCTCTCGGGTAAATAAATAAAAAAATAAAATAAAAGAGAGACTGATTGAGACGAGGAGAGGACATGATGGAGAGTGGAGTTGTGAAGAGGAAAGTGAGGTGGGGAAAGGAATTACCATGGTTTATTGTCTATAGTTATGGAAGTTGTCAATAAAAAATTTTTAAATGAAAAAATATTTTATTTCTTTATTTAAGAGAGAGGCAGTCAGAGAATGGGCATGCCAGGGTCTCTAGCCACTGTAAATGAACTGAAGATGCATGTGCCACCTTATGCATCTGGCTTACATGGTGTGGTGGTTTGACTCAGGTGTCCCCCATAAACTTAGGTGTTCTGAATGCTAGGTTCCCAGGTGATGGAAATTTGGGAATTAATGCCTCCTGGAGGGAGTGTATTGTTGGGGGCAGGCTTATGGGTGTTATAGCCAGTTTCTCCGTGCCAGTGTTTGGCACACTCTCCTGTTGCTATTGTCTACCTTGTGTTGGCCAGGGGGTGATGTCCACGCTCTGCTCATATCGTCATTTTCCCTGCCATCATGGAGCTTCTCCTTGAGACTGTGAGCCAAAATAAGCCTTTTTCCCCACAAGCTGCCCTTGGTTGGGTGATTTCTACCAGCAATGCGAACCTAACTGCAACACATGGATACCAGGGAATTGAACCTGGATTCTCTGGCTTTGCAGGCAAGTGCCTTAACCACTATGCCATCCTTCCAGCCCCAGATTTTTTTTTTTTTTTTTTTTTTGGTTTTTCGAGGTAGGGTCTCACTCTAGCCCAGGCTGACCTGGAATTCACTCTGTAGTCTCAGGGTGGCCTGGAACTCATGGCGATCCTCCTACCTCTGCTTCCCTAGAGCTAGGATTAAAGGTGTGCGCCACCACACCTGGTGCCAGGATTTTTTCCTTTTTTTTTAAAAAAATTTTTTTTATAATTAACAACAACTTCCATGATTGTAAATAATATCCAATGGTAATTCCATTTCTGCCCCCGCCCCCGCTTTCTCCTTTGAAACTCCATTCTCCATCATATCCCCTCCCCGTCTCAATCAGTCTCTCTTTTATTTTGATGTCATCATCTTTTCCTCCTATTATGATGGTCTTGTGTAGGTAGTGTCAGGCACTGTGAGGTCATGGATATCCAGGCCATTTTGTGTCTGGGGGGAGCACATTGTAAGGAGTCCTACCCTTCCTTCGGCTCTTACATTCTTTCTGCCACCTCTTCCGAATTGGACCCTGAGCCTTGGAAGGTGTGACAGAGATATTGCAGTGCTGAGCACTCCTCTGTCACTTCTTCTCAGTACCATGGTGCCTTCTGAGTCATCCCAAGGTCACTGCCATCTGAAAAGAGAAGCTTCTCTTCTGCCTCTTTCTCTCTGTTACTCGCAAATAAATAAATAAAAATAAAACAAAAAATTAAAACAAAACAAAACAAAAAACACAGCAAAAAATATCAGCTGGGTGTGGTGGCACATGCCTTTAATCAGAGGCAGAGGTGGGAAGATTGCTGTGAGTTCAAAGCCAGCCTAGAATTACAGAGTGAATTCCAGGTCAGCCTGGACTAGACTGAGACTTTGCCCCAAACAACAACAACGACAAAAACAAACAAACAAACAAACAAACAAACCAGGGCTGGAGAGATGGCTCAAAGGTTAAAAGTGCTTGTTTGCAAAGCCTTCTGGCCTGGGTTCCACATCAAACCAGAAGTAAGAAGTGGTATAGCATCTGGTATTCACCTGTAGCAGCAAGAGATCCTGGAATGCCCATATACACACATGCAAATAAATAAACTAATAGATTAAAAAAAAATTAGCCTTTAATCCCAGCACTCAGGAGGCAGAGGTAGGAGGATTAAAGTGAGTTTGAGGGCACCCTGAGACTACATAGTGAATTACAGGTCAGCCTGAGATAGAGTGAGACCCTTTACCTCAGCACTGCCCCCCAATTTTTTTTTTCTTTAGAGGGCTTGAGAACTGGCTCAGTGGTTAAAGGCCCTTGCTTACACACCTGAGAGCCTGGGTTCAATTCTCTAGTATGCACATAAAGTCAGATGCACAATGTGATGCATGTGTCTGGAGTTCATAGAGTGTCAGGAGGCCCTGGTTCACTCACCCTAGTAAAAAAATAAAAATGGGGGAGTGGTGGCTGGAGAGATGGCTTAGCAGTTAAGATGTGTACCTGCAAGGTCAAAGGACCCAGGTTTGATTCCTCAGTACCCACAAGCGAGCTGCACAAGGCAGCATATCCATCTGAAGTTTGTTTGCAGTGGCTGGAGGCTCTGGCACACCATTCTATCTGCCTTTCTCATAAATAAATAAATGAATATTTTAAAAAATGGGGCTGGGCGTGGTGGCATACGCCTTTAATCCCAGCACTCGGGAGGCAGAGGTAGGAGGATCGCCTTGAGTTCGAGGCCACCCTGAGACTCCATAGTGAATAGAGTGAGACCCCACCTCAAAAAACCAAAACAAACAAACAAAAAAAAGGGGGCCAGAGAGATAGGTCAGCAGTTATGGCACTTGCCTGAGAAACCTAGCATCTCAGGTTCAGATATGCCCCATAAATTTAGGTGTTCTGAATGATAGGTTCCCAGCTGATGGAGCTTTGGGAATTAACACCTCTTGGAGGCAGTGTAGTGTTGGGGGCAGGCTTATGGCCATTATAGGCAGTGTTTGGCACACTGTCCTATTGCTGTTGTCCACCCGGTGTTGGCGAGGGTTGATGTCCACCCTCTGCTCATGTTGTCATTTCCCCTGCCACCATAGAGCTTCCCCTCGAGTCTGTAAGCCAAAATAAACCCTTGAAAAGCTGCTCTTGGTCGGGTGATTTCTGCCAGCAATGCAAACCTGACTGCAACAGTAAAGTTGGTACTGAGAGTGGCATTGCTGCTAGACACCTGACTGTGTGGTTTTGGCCTTTTCAAGAGGAATGTGGAAGGATTTGAAACCTTGGCCTAAGGGATGCCTTGCAGTGCTGTAAGTACAGCTTCATGGACTATTCTGGTCAGAGTTGAAAGACCTGAATGCAGTAAGAACTATGGACTGTGAGGTTTGGCTTATGAGGGTGAGAAACAGCTTTCCCTGGACTGGGCTAGAAGCAGTTTGTGTGAGAGGCTTGCTATTATGCCCATGTCCTGAGAATTTGTTCAGGGTTGCTTTGTGTAGAAATGGACTGGTATGTGCAGAGAGATATAGCACAGAAAGAAATCTTTGGGGCAAAACTTCTGCCCATTCAGCTGCAATTATATGAGAGATTACAACCTTCAAAATTGGGCCAGCTGACCTGCATTGGGGCAACAGGAAGAATGTAGACTCTTTTTTGAAGGGGACTGAGTGCTCAAGAAGTGTCCTGTTCTTCAAAGTCAGCTTTTTTTTCAAAGTTTTTATTTATTTATTTGAGAGTCAGAGAAAGAGAATGGGCGCACCAGGGCCTCCAGCAAATGAATTCCAGATGCATGTGCCACCTTTGCATCTGGCTTACGTGAGTCCTGGGGGAATCTAACCCGGGTCCTTTGGCTTTGCAGGCAAAGGCCTTAACCATTAAGCCATCCCTCCAGCCCCAAAGCCTGCTTTATTTCCCCCTGGATTAACAAACTGGCACCTTACCCGGTTTGTGGAGTATAAGAAATGCAGGAAAGAGAGGGTCATTGAGTTTGCTACGCGGTCTTATGTTTTGGAAATGGCCATGGGCAGTAAAGCAGGTTTGCTGGATGCTTGCATGGAGACCCCATGGGGCCATGAGGATGAATCGTGGGTTGCAGTGGAGACCCAGTGGAGATGCAGGGACCATGAGATGGCTGCTAAGGAAAGCTGCTGGCCCCAGTGAAGTTTTCCAGGACTGTGAGTAGCCTAGCTGGAGTGGCAGTATTGAAACTTGAGACTTGTTGCTGATTAAAATTATCGGACTGGGAGATTTGTCACTAACTAGAGTTGTTGGACTTGAAGCTACAGAGTTTGATGTTTGCTCTGGTTGTTTTAAATCTTGTATTGGCTGCATATTTCTTTGCTATGTCCAAAGCCATCTTTTGCAGTGTGAATATTCTATACCCATTATGTTTTTTGGGGGGGCACTTTTTGTATTATGGCTCAGTTAAAAGACCTTGGATTATGGAGATGTTTGAACATCATTAGGACTGATAAAAACTATGGGACTTTTCAAGTTGGACTGAATGCATTGTATTTATTTATTTGAGGGAGAGAAAGTGGCAGAAAGACAGGGAGAAAATGGGCATGCTAGGGCCTCCAGCCGCTACAAATGAACTCGACACATGCACCACCTTGTGCATCTGGCTTATGTGGGTCTTGAGGAATCAAACCTGGGCCTTTGGCTTTGCAGGTAAGCACCTTAACCGCTAAGCCATCCCTCCAGTCTTACATTGTATTTTATATCATGTATGGATATCAGTTTATGGGGGCCAGGAAAAGAATGTGGTTTGATTCAGGTGTCCTCCATAAACTTAAGTGTTCTGAATGATAGGCTCCCAGCTGATGGAGATTTGATAATTAAAGCCTCCTGGAGGCAGTGTATTGTTGGGGGCAGGTTTATAGGTATTAAAGCTAGTTTCCCCTTGCCAATGTTTGGCACACTCTCCTATTGCTGTTGTCCACCTGATGTGAGGTGAGGGAGTGATGTCCACCCTCTGCTCATGTCATATTTTCCCTGCCATCATGGAGCTTCTCCTCAAGTCTGTAAGCCAAAATAAATCCTTTTTTTTTCCCAAAAGCTACTCTTGGTCAGGTGATTTCTGCCAGCAATGCAAACCTGACTGCAACCTTTGATTTCCTGGTACCTACATATATCCAGATGCACAAAATGGCACATGCATTTGGAATTTGTTTGCAGTGGCTAGAGGCCCTGGCACATCCATTCTCTGTCTCTCTCTGCTTGAAAGTAAATAAATAAAATTATTAAAAAAACATTTTAAAAAATTTAGAATGTTGTCATGGAACGTAATTGCACTAGGGACCAAAGACCCCTGTTTTTTGAAAGAAATAAAAATCCCCACAAAAAGATCAGGACGCAGAATGACTTTAGTTTTTTTTTTTTTAATTATCTTTTTTGATTTTAATTTATTTGAGAGAGAGAGAGAGAATGGGCATACCAGGGCACCCAGCTACTGCAAAGAACTCCAAATGCATGCATCACCATTGTGCATCTGGCTTATGTGGGGAATCAAAACTGGGTCCTTAGGCTGTACAGACAAGCACCTTAACTGCTAAGCCATCTCCTCAGCACCACCACTACCCCCCTTTTGAAGGTAGAGTCTTACTGTAGCCCAAGCTGACCTGAAACTCACACTGTAGTACCAGGCTGGCCTTGAACATACTACACTATTCCTAACTCTGCCTCCCAAGTGCTGGGGTTAAAGGCATGTGCCATCATGCCCAGAAAGATTTGATTTCTTGGCAGTAACAATGAAAGCTAGAGGCAATGGCCCAATGCCTTGGGGATGGGGGAGGGGGGATCTCCAACAGAGAACTGTATTTACCTTCTATGCCACTTTCCAGAGCTCCATCAAAACAAGGAACTATGCCAAGTGACAAGACTCAGAAAAAAGAGATCCAATGTAGGATAAGAAGAAAAGGATTCCTGCTCTGAAGGGGAACATCCTGACAGGGAGGAAGGAAGACTCCAGGAGAGGATTATTCAGGAAGACGAGTTGGCATGCCTAATGAAACAGAACAATGTGTAAACAGTTTAGTTCATCTAGAGACTCACAGAAAAACTCAACCTAGAAGAGATAGGTAGAAAAACCATGACCAGCAGTTATTATTAATGAAATCAGTGGGAGGAGGGCTAATCAAAACTCAAGATGTAGCCGGGTGTGGTGGTGCACGCCTTTAATTCTAGCACTTGGGAGGCAGAGGTAGGAGGATCACAGAGTTTGAAGCCACCCTGAGACTAGTGAATTCCAGGTCAGCCAGAGCTAGAGTGAGACCCTACCTCGGAAAACCAAAAAACAAACAAAAAAAAGAAAAAAAAACCCTTAAGTTGTTATGAATAAGCCATATGGAAATTTACCTCTGCTAGCTAATAGGTTTTAGAGAGAGAGTGAGAAGTGTCCTGGGAAGGTGGATAATGTTATACTCCGAAGCCATAAATTTCATTACCAGGTGTGGGATACTTTCCTGGGAGTTATTGGCCAGGGAGACCCCTGATGTCCCCAAAACATTACAGGTTATTGCCAGGGCTCTTGGTTGCCCCAAAGTAGATGGTAAGACCCTACTGCTGAAGACCTCACATGCTTGGGCTACAGGTCACTGAGAAATCAAGCTGGAGCTGAGCTGGAAGCCTGTTGACTAGCTGTGATCATGCTGGAAAGATCTATGTAGCTTGTTGGGGGAGAAAAGTCATCAACAGTCTAAACAGCAGTGGACCTTGCAAGCTTTAGGAATGGCCAGCCAGGCAAAATGTACTAACTTAGCCGGGCGTGGTGGCGCACGCCTTTAATCCCAGCACTCAGGAGGCAGAGGTAGGAGGATCGCCATGAGTTTGAGGCCACCCTGAGACTAAATAGTGAATTCCAGGTCAGCCTGAGCCAGAGCCAAACCCTACCTTGAAAAAAAAAAAAAAAATTACCAACTGTTGCAATGATGGCATGTCTGTTATGGGGGATATCAGTTGTTCCCTGATTGGGTTTGAGGCCCACTCCACAGGAGGGAATTCATGCCTGATACTGAAAAAGGCTGAGCTCATAAGCCCTAAGGGGGAAAACTATTACTGTTGTCTCATTAAATGGATATATTATGCTCACTGTGGTAATTTAAATGCATGCCCCCCCCCCCAATAGACTCAGGTGGGTTTTTTTGTTGTTGTTGTTTTGGTTTTTTGAGGTAGGGTCTTACTCTAGTCCAGGCTGACCTGTAATTCACTATATAGTCTCAGGGTGGCCTCGAACTCAGGGCAATCCTCCTACCTCTGCTTCGTGAGTGCTGGGATTGAAGGTGTGCGCCACCACGCCCGGCTTAGACTCAGGTGTCTTTATTAAAACTTGGATCTCCAGCTGCTTGGCTGGAAGAGGTGTCTCTGGGGGCCGATCTGTTTCCAGCCTAAGATACGCAGAGTGCTTGAGCTCTGCCTGGGTTCACTGCTGTTGGCAGGGTGTGTGCTTGCTTTTGGAGGTGCTAGTTCTCTCTGCATGATCTGTGAAAGGGGGACAGCTGCTGCTGCCATTAGGAACTTCTCCTGGATCTGCAAGGCTGAAATAAACCCTATTCCTCCCATAAACTGGTTTGGAGGTTCATCCCAGAGGCCTGAGGCTGTGATACCCACCAAACTGCCCTCTGAATACTTAAGGCAGGCGTGTGGTGCACGCCTTTAATCCCAGCACTCAGGAGGCAGAGGTAGGAGGATCGCTGTGAGTTTGAGGCCAGCCTAAGACTACGTAGTGAATTTCAGGTCAGCCTGCGCTAGAGTGAGGCCCTACCTCAAAAACATACATATTTGTTTATGCATATGTATGTAATTTTTTTGAGGATTTTATTGGGAGGTAGAGGTAGGAGGATTGCCATGAGTTTGAGGGCACCCTGAGACTACATAGTGAATTCCAGGTCAGCCTGGGCTAAGAGTGAGATCCTACCTTGACAGAAAAAAACAAAACAAAACAACAAAAAAAACCCCCAAAAAAACCTTAGTTGCTTTTTATACAGCTATACAAAGTTCTTAATGTTTCTTTAGAAATGGATTTTTACAACTATATAAAGTTACCTTTGCCTAAGAAACAGTGTTTTCCTGTGTGTACATAGTTAACTGACAAAATTCTCTACCATCCAGCATCCTAATTAATTGACGAAATCAGCTACCTCCTATTATAGGATTTCCAAGTAGAAAAAGATACAGATGCCCGTGTTAGCACACACAGAAAACCTTCTGTGGCTCACACAATATCACATATCCATATATATATATATTGAGGTATGGTTTTATTCTAGCCCAAGCTGACCTGGAATTCATGATGTAGTCTCAGGGTGGCCTGGAACTCATGGCAATCCTCCTACCTCTGCCTCCTAAGAGCTGAGATTAAAGGCATGCACCACTACACCTGGCTTGTTTTTATTTTTTCCCTTCACAACTCTACTCTCCATCATATCCCCTCCACCTCTCAATTGAGTCTTTTATTTTATTGTTTTTTTTTTTGAGGGAGGGTTTCACTCTAGCCAAGGCCCACCTGGAATTCATTATGTAGTCTCAGGATGGCCTCGAACTCATGGTGATCTTCCTACCTTTGCCTCCCAAGTGCTGGAATTAAAGGTGTGTGCTACCATGCTCAGCTCTCTCGTTTGATATCATCTTTTCCTCCTGCTATACTGGTCTTATGTAGGTAGTGCCAGGCACTGAAAGGACATGGATATCCAAACCCATTTTGTGTCTGGAGGAGCATGTTGTCAGGAGTCCTACCCTTCCTTTGGCTCTTACATTATTCCTGCCACTTCTTCCACAATGTGCCCTGAGCCTTGGAAGGTATGATAGAGATGTTTCAGTGCTGAGCACTCCTCTGTCATTTCATCTCAGCACCATAGTGCCTTCTGAGTCATTCCAAGGTCACTGCCATCTGAAAAGAGAAGCTTCTCTAACCAAAAGTGAGAGTAGCATTAATATATGGGTATGAACATTAAGAGAAGTGCTTACTGGGCAGTCTGGTGAGCCTAATATATGCATTTAGCCAGACAGCAGCAGACACTGCACCCCTAGAGCTCATGACTTCCCCCTTCACAGGTTTTCAGTATCAGGCATGTATTCCCTCCCATGGAACAGGCCTCTAGTCCAATTAGAGAACGGTTGGTTTCCCTCTAACAGACATGCCACTACTGCACCCAATGGCTCATTTGGTCTGACTGACAAAACTTAAGTTGTGCAGCGTCCACTGTTCATTTCCACTGATGACTTCTCTCTCTCCCACAGCTCCATGCAGTGTAGGTTTTTCCAGCTTTCCTCTATACAGAGGTTTTCAGCTCACCTGCAGCTTGATTTCTCAGACACCTTACAGCCCAAGCATGTGGAGTCTTCAGCAATAACGTATGGCCATATATTAAACATCAGTGACCACTAGGGTGACTCAAAAATAGCCAAAGTAATAGCCAGGTGTGGTGGCGCACGCCTTTAATCCCAGCACTCCGGAAGCACAGGTACTAAGAAGTGACAGTGCAGTGTTCACACTGACACACCTCTCTCACACCCTCCAAGGCTCAGGGACCATTGGCAGAAGAGGCAGAGGAAAGAATGTAAAAGCCAAAGGAAGGGAAGGAGTGCTCACAATGCTGTATTTCAGACAAGAGTGGCCTTGATATTCATGACCTCCCAGTGGCTGATGTTATCTACACAAGACCTGCATAACAAGAGGAAAAAATGATGACATCACAACAGAAGAGAGACTACTTGGTAAGAAGAAGGGACTCAATGGAGGAGGGATTTGGGAGGGGAAAAGGTGAGTATTGGACACCTTGTCTTGGCAGTTGTCAATAAAAAGTTTAAAAAAATAAAGTCAGGCGTGGTGGCGCATGCCTTTAATCCCAGCACTTGGGAGGCAGAAGCAGGAGGATCACCTTGAGTTCAAGGCTACCCTGAGACTACATAGTGAATTCCAGGTCAACCTGGGCGAGAATGAGACCCTACCTCGGAAAAAAAAAAAAAAAAAAAAATTTAAAAAATAAAAGCCAGATATGATGATGCACACTGTTAATCCCAGCACTCAGGAGGCAGAGGTAGGAAGATCACTGTGAGTTCTGAGGCTAAAGAATGAATTCCAGGTCAGCATGGGCTACAGCGAGACCCTGGGGCGGGTGGGCGGGGGGAATCACAATATATTGCACAAAGGAAGAAGAGATGACCAGAATGGTATGAATGATAGACATAACGAGGCAAAGGAAATCCAAGTCCTGATTATACAATGAATAGCAAGCAGTCAATATCTGAATCAGAAAATTTATGAACAGTACCCCCATATTATTAAGAGACCCACTGGCTAAAAAGAGATGAATATAATTGGTTTGGGGGAGGATTACCCCTTTTACCAACAAACCTAGAGAACTACTCGACAACACACTGCCCCCCCCCCAACCATAGTGTTACATGTTCTAATCACATGGCAATGCTGTCTTTCATGGAGACTGCAGGCAATAAAGCACAGTGCCACTTTCTTAGGATTAACAAGAACTCAAAACAGCTATAATAACCACAATATTGTAATTGTCTCACCAGTGGTGTTTTATTTGCGCAAAAAGTGGGATAAGAAAAAAGAAAAGCCCAAGTTTTCTGCATTGGTATGTTTATTAAAAATATAGACTAATGATTCTGTGCTTCTGTGTCATTGTGTGTTCTTACTTCCATAAAACTCATCTTCACAAATACACTCTGCACAGAAGTCAAATGTAGACAGAAGTGACTGCTGAGACAATATTGTTTCAGACACAATCCCCTTAAAATCAGACTGGCTAGAAAGTGGAGTCAGACATTATTTACAGTTATATCAACACTCACAGAGGCCAAATATCACAGGAATAAGGGCACCCAACATCTTTTTGTACTTCCCAAATTATTTATATTTTAACTATGAAGGCCAGTTACCACAGCCCTACTTGTTCTTGCAAGTAGAATTTTTTGTCCATTCAAGCAGTTCTTACACCTTTCTGGGTCAATTCATTAAGGATAGGGTAGAAACTGTAGCCATGTTCCTCATGTCATGTACTTTCATGCAACTGCCCATCTTCATATGCTGTCCAATTTCTTCAAGATAAATGGAGCTGAAAGAAAAACAAACCCCAAGTTAGGTTTTCAGCTCTACTAGTAGAAACAGGCTACATTATGGAACTGTAAGACTTGTGAAAACCTTATAGGGTTAAGTCAGTATGTTTTTGAAAACAATTCTAAGTGGTGAGCAAACCTCTACCTGTACAACATGGCAAAAGGGATTCACTGTTTCGAAAGCAGTCCATTCTAGTATTACTCAATTGTGATTACTATAAAGTTCATTGTGGGCTGGAGAGATGGCTCAGCAGTTAAGGCACTTGCCTGCAAAGCCAAAGGACTCAGATTCAATTCCCCAGAACCCATGTGAGCCAGATGCACAAGGTGGCACATGCCTTTAATCCCAGCACTTGGGAGGCAGAGGTAGGAGAACTGCCATTAATTCAAGGCTACCCTGAGACTACATAGTGAATTCCAGGTTAGCCTGGGCTAGAGTGAGAGCCTACCTCGGAAAAAAAAAAAAAAAAGTTCATTGTTCCATTATTTCAAAACTTTCTTCTAGATAGTTCTCTCCCTTAGGGCCATAAAAACCAACTCCAACTCTTTCAAATGATAACCCTTTAGGATTTATTTACTTTGCAGTTATAAAGACAGAACCCAGGGCCTTCCACATTACCACTCTAGCCCTGGGGTTGATATTATCTGTATAACGGACAATATTTTTCTTTCATTTTTCGAGGTAGGGTTTCACTCTAGCTCAGGCTGACCTGGAATTCACTATATAGTCTCAAGGTGGCCTTGAACTCGTGGTGATCCTCCTACCTCTGGCTCCCGAATGCTGGGATTAAAGGCATGTGCCACCACACCAGGCACAAAATTATATTTTTCATCTTAAAAACTTGATGGCTTAGCAATTAAGGTGCTTGCCTGCAAAGCCAAAGGATCCAGGTTCAATTCCCAAGACCCACGTAGAGCCAGATGCACAAGGTGACACACGTGTCTGGAATTCATTTACAGTGGCTGGAGGCCCTGGTGCACCCATTCTCTCTCTCTTTCAAGTAAATGAATAAATAGTTAAAAACAAAAACACAAAAGACATTTATTTGAGGGCTGGAGAGATGACTTAGTGGTTGTGGATAGTTTAAATAGATGTCCCCCAATAGATTCAGGAGTTTTATTCAAGCTTTTAACTTGGTGCCACTGTGGGTGGACCCTACGTCCAGCCCTAAGGTGTTTGGGATCGGATCTGGAAATTCCAGCCAATGATATAGCAAGTGCTTGAGTTCTGCTTGGGGCTGCTAGAGTATGCTGGTAGAGGTTGCTTTTTCTCTGCCTGTGTGAATTACCATTACGAAACGTCACCTAGACCTGTAAACTTCAAATACATTCCCTTCCTCCCATAACTGTGCCTGGTTTGAAAGTTCATCCCAACAACCTAAAGCTGACTGCCACAGTGGTTAAGGACTTGCCTGCAAAGCCCAAGGACTTGGTTTTGATTCCCCAGGACCCATGTAAAGCCAGATGCACACATCTGGAGTTCGTCTGCAGTGGCTATAAGCCCTGGTGTGCAAAAATTGGAAAAAAGAAAAACCAAAAACAAACCTTGAGGGTTCAGGAGATGGCTCAGCGGTTAAAAATATATAAGCAAAATGTAGGATATTCATACAAGGAATTGTACTTAAATGTGAAAAATGTTCTTCCACATATGACAACATGGGTTAATCTTGAAAAGAAACTGGGGGGGGGGGGAGAAACTAGGGTGAAACCTAAGGACCCAGGTTCAATCCCCCAACACCCACATCAGCCATATGCACAGGTGGCACATGCATCTGGAGTTTGGGTGCAGTGGCTGGAGGCCCTACCGTGCCCATTCTCTATCTGCATCCTCCTCTCTCTCTCTCAAATAATAAATAAAATTAAAAAAAAATTAAACTAGTGGTTGCCAAGAACTAAAGAAAGGGGGAAATGTAGTGTCAGCTAGTGGGTATAATGTTTCTTTTAGGTGGAAAGAAAATGTTGGGAAACTGGTGACAGGGGCTGTAAAGATGACTCAGTTGGTACTGCGCTTGCAGCAAAAACATGAGGACCTGAGTTCTGATCCCAAGCACCCAGGTACAAGGACATGGTGGCTCTGCAAATGTAATCTCAGCACTGGAAGACAAAAACAGGAGGACCCCCTAGGGCTTGCTGGCTAGCTAATCTAGCTGATGAGGTAAGCTTCAAGTTCAATGAGAGAGCCTGTCTCAAAAACAAAGTGGAAGGGCTGGAGGGATGGCTTAGAAGTTCAGGTGCTTGCCTCCAAAGCTAAAGGACTCATGTTCGATCCCCCAGGACCCACGTAGGCCAGATGCACAAGGTGGCGCATGCATCTGGAGTTGGTTTGCAGCGGCTGAAGGCCCTGGGGCGCCCATTCTCTCCTTCTCTCTCTCCCGAGTAAATAAAATAAATTAAAAAATAAATAAATTGGAGAGCAACTGAGAAAGACACCTGATGTCGACCTTTGTGCTCCACATCCATGAGCACACACACATGCATGCTCACCCACACAAATACATTTGCCCAGACTCATATAAACATACACAAACACAACAGAAAAAACTGGGGACAGCTACACACTTCTACACCAAAAATCACTGAATTGTATACTCTAATGGACGTATTACATAACATGCAAATTAAAGCCATCTTAAAATTCATCAAATGTAAAGGTCACTGAGCAGCAAACATACTGGCAGTTAGGCCACCAAGGTAAAGAGGAGGAAAAAAAAAAAAAAGCACAACAAAGGTGCAAGACGCTGCTGAATGAGCAAGATGGACCTGAGCGTTTCTACTCCCCTGTCCTGGGAGGCAGGGCAACACAGTGAAAGAGGGAGCTCTCAGCCTCAGAGTTCTACCTAGGCCTAACTCAATCTTCTACAAGACTGTGTTCTATAGGCTTCAACTATCTGAAGCCCCTGTAACGTTTCACACACCAGACAATATGCAAACACAGAACAAAAAGGGGGGGTGTTATATTGAGAATGAGGAGATACGGGCCAGTCACTCTTGATGTATCAGTAAAGTTGATGTGTGTGTGTGCGTCTTTTTTTTTCTTTTGGTAGGGTCTCACTCTAGCCCAGGCTGACCTGGAATTCACTCTATTCTCAGGGTGGCCTCTAACTCATGGCGATCCTCCTACCTCTGCCTCCTGAGTGCAGGGATTAAAGGCATGCGCCACCACACCCCCGGTTTATTGAATTGATTTGTAAAGATACCTCCCAGCCGTTACACTCAGTAAGTGATGCCCTGCACATGTAACCTTTGAAACCGGGCTCTTGTTTACAAAAGGAACATAAAGAATCAGACTCTGGGCTGAAGAGATGGCTCAGTGATTAAAGATACTTGCTTGCAAAGCCTGACAACCCAGCCCCAGCTCCCCAGCACTCATGTAAAGCCAGATGCACAAAGTGGAGTTCGTCTGCAGTGGCAAGAGGTCCTTTCTCTCTTGCTTGTAAAAAATGAAAATGTTAAAAAAAAAAAAAAAACGGGCGTGATGGCACATGCCTTTAATTCCAGCACTTGGGAGGCAGAGGTAGGAGGTTCACTCTGTGTTGGAGGCGAGTCTGAGACTACACAGAGAATTCCAAGTCGGCCTAGGCTAGAGGGATACCCTACCTTGATAATCTAGAAACAAAACAAACAAACAACAAAATCTAGGTTATAATCTCTCAAAGACCTCCGGTCCAGATCAAGTGATAGAGGGAACTTTCTAACAATTAACTGCTTCAGGCATTCTTATTAATCCTGCAGACTCACACCTTTCTCCCCCCAATCCTTAAGAGAAAAAGTTGGGCTGGAGAGATGGCTCAGTGGCCAAGGCGTTTGCCTGCAAAGCCCAATGACCTGAGAGTAACCAGGTGACCTGAGAGATAAGGGGGCAGGAAAACTAGACCCGGGGGAATTGTTAGGCAAGGAAGGGATAATGGCTGGGTGGTTCCTTCAGGAATGTCTCTGACGCCCTCCTGTTGTAACTCCATTTAGTCCTGACCTGACAAGTTTGATTTCCCAGTACATGGTGCATGCACCTGGCGTTCATTTGCAGTGGCTGGAGACCCTGGCGCGCTCATTCTATCTCTTCACTCTCTGCTTGCAAATAAGCACATAAAAGTATTTTAGAAAAACAAAAAGAGAGAAAAAAGTTATCTTCTATACAAATAAACAGAAGCATATCTTTTTTTTGGCTTTCAAAGCCCAGCACTTCGGTACTGTGTTTAACCTGGAATTCCAGGAGAGGTTCATTCACTGACTCGCTAAATGACCTTGGATCAGACATTTCCTACTCTGGGACCGTTTCTGGGTCTGCCAAATGAAGGTGGGACTCTAAGGGGACAATACTTACAAGCTCCTTAAATGCAAATGCTCTTAAGACCGGGCAAAGCCAGAGTGACCAACCAGGCCGCTGGGCCACCACGTGCATCTGGGTCCTTCCCCATGACTGAGAGACCTTGGACTGCGCGCACTAGGGCCAAGTCCCAGGCGGGCACCCAGCCTGCTCAGCTCAGCATCTCACGACCCAGGACAGCGAGCAGGGCTGGAAACTGATGGGCGGTGTGGGCGAGGGGGATCTCAGCCCGAGGACACTCACTGACTCGCAGCAGGGCCACGTAGATGAGGAAGTTCCGTATGGAGGAGAGCACATCCTCACGCATCTTGCGTTTCATCTCCTCCGGGTCCAGCTTCGGAGCGAGACCTTCGATCCGGAACATCGCGGCTCAGCCTCACCAGCTCGTACCAAGACGTCCTCTTCCTCCGCAGCGATGGCCACGCACCGGGAACTCCGCCCAACCCACTTCCTGTCCTGCCCTTCGTTTCCGCGCCCGGCGACGGGAGCCTGAGAAGGACAATCCTCTCTCTCTGGGTGCATGCGAAGGAAGGCGGCCTGAAGGGGGCGACCGCAGTCTTGGGTTCCTGCAGGCTATCTCTTCTATATTCTCGGTTTAGAGTGGAAGCGCAATGCTCCAACTTGTTTTACGAGACTTGGTAGGGGCTGGGCGCATAAATATTACCACCCCCCCAAATAAGAATTGCTAACATGTATTGAATACTCAATACAGTTCTCCTTAAATTGCGTATTATAATTTCATTTTCTAGATTAGAAAATTGGAGGACAGAGTTCTTTAAAACAACAAATTGGGCTGGAGAGATGGCTGTGCAGTTAAAGTGCTTGCTTGCAAAGGCTGACAGCCTGGATTCCATTCCCCAGTACCCACGTGAAGCCAGATGCACAAAGTGGCGAATGTGTCCTTGCATATAAATAATTTTTTTTGTTTTTGTTTTTGTTTTTCGAAGTAGGGTCTCACTCTAGCCCAGGCTGACCTGGAATTCACTATGGAGTCTCAGGGTGGCCTCGAACTCACAGTGATCCTCCTACCTCTGCCTCCCAAGTGCTGGGATTAAAGGCGTGCGCCACCACGCCCGGCTATAAATAAAAATTTTAAAGAGAGGAAAAAAAAACAATAAGTTGCACAAATGTGCTTTTAAATACAAATACCTCAGGCGAGGGGTCAAAGTACTGAAGAAGAGAGACAAAGTGAAAGTAGCAAACTCCTGAAAAAGACAAGCTAGCGATTCATGTATCATTTTAGAAACACGAACCCAAGACCTCACACATGCTTGGTAAGCACTCTCTTAGACTGAGCAACATCCCAGCGAGGTATATCATTTCCCTTATTCTAGTGTTTTTTTTTTTTTTTTTTGAGGTAGGGTCTCACTCTAACCCAGGCTGACCTGGAATTCACTATGTAGTCTAGGGTGGCCTCGAACTCATGGCCATCCTCCTACCTCTGCCTCCCGAGTGCTGGGATTAAAGGCTTGTGCCAGGCTGGAGGGATGGTTTAGTGGTTAAGGCATTTGCCTGCAAAGCCAAAGAATCACGTAAGCCAGATGCACAAGGGGGCACATGCATCTGGAGTTCATTTGCAGCGGCTGGAGGCCTTAGCGTGCCCATTCTCTTCTCTCTCAAATAAAGTATATATTTTTAAAAAATGGTGTGTGCCACCACACCTGGCTTATCTAGTCTTTGTATGTTGAGTATGTTTGAAATTTTTTGTTATAGGTTAAATAGGCAGAAACGATGAAACTTGTCCGAGATGATGAAACTAGTAAATGGCGGGGCAGAGTTTTATTGCTAGAGTCAACATATTTCACATTTTCTTAACGTCATTTCTCAGAGACATTTGATCCTTACATAATATAGGCCTAGTAATATAGTGTGAGTAAGGAAAGTTCAAATCTGATCAACACTGTACAGATGAGAAGAAGGCTCAAAGTAAGTGCACTGTTATAATGTATAACGACATGAATCAGGTGACAACGTTACTCACACATTTCAATATCAGAATGTTTTTTATTTAAAAAAATTGTTGCATAAATTAACCATTGTTGCAGGCTAGGAACGTCTCAAATGATAGGCCTTCTATTAGTCCTTCAGTTCCTTCAGTCTTCTAATGGTCCAGGCCCCAGCAACCTCCGTTTTCATGCAAGAACTGCAGTCCCAGATGTTCAGAAGAAGCGAGTGTACTTGACTGATGGCTGATTTCAATTTTATTCACTATTTTCCACAGGAGGCACCACAGTGGTCCCATACTTACCAATGATGTCCACTTTCTTGGTGCATTTGGCCATGTTGCCAAGACCTGAGCAAGACCACAAAAAGCTTAAAAAAATTATTACTTATTTATTTGAGAGAGAGAGAAAGGCAGATAGAGAATGGGTGTGCCAGGGCCTTAAGCCACTGCAAATGAACTCCAGACACATGTGCCGCCTTGTGCATCTGGTTTATGTGGGCACTGGGGAATAGAGCTTAGGTCCTTTTGGCTTTGCTCCTTTTCCTCCTCCTCCTTCCTTCCTTCTTCTCCTCCTCCTCCTTCCTTCCTTCTTCTCCTCCTCCTCCTTCCTTCTTCTTCTCCTCCTCCTCCTCCTCTTTTTTTCAAGGTAGAATCTCACTCTACCTCAGACTGACTTGTAGTTTACTATGTAGTCTCAGGGTGGCCTCAAACTCAGGATGATGCCTCCTACCTCTGCCTCCTGAGTGTTAGGATTAAAGACATGAACCACCAAGCCCAGGAGAGAGAATGGGTGGATGGCCTCTAGCCACTGCAAAAGAACTCCAGATGCATATACCACAGGTATGGGGAATTGAACTCTGGTCATTAGGCTTTATGGGCAAGTACCTTAACTGCTAAGCCTTCTCTCTAGCCAGAATGTCCTTTCTTGGTAGTACATTGTGTAGAAACAATGAGTTTGGGATAAATTAGAAAAGCAATTTACTGTGGGAGCAGCTGATAATGTAAGTATTGCTACCCATCTTTCTGAATGACAGAACTTAAGACTTTGGAGTGAGAAAGAAAAACTCATCCATTTATTCAAAAGTATGCTTTAGTAACCTCTTGCATCTATAATTCATGAAAGGAAAACAGAAGCAGCTCTAGCATGGGAGGGGATGACTCCCAAGGAATAGCCTGCCACCACCCCTCCGCGTTTTAAAAGCTACACTGGAGCCAGAAGGAAAGAACCTGTGGAAAGAACCTGGTAAAAACTTGGATCGACTGGGCAGATGGGCCTCTAAATCTGACACTGTCACTCACTGTGTACCATGGGACAAGTCTCTGTTTCACTGTAAGTTCACTCCTTTAGTAATAAATGAAGACATATGATTAGATGTTCTGAAGTCCCTTCCAGTTTTAGCAATCTATGTATTTTGAATTTTAATTGTATGACCTAAGAAACAACAGTTTGGAGTGTATGAATAACAGAATGTCACCACTTGTAGTCAGACAGCAGAGTAGCCAGTGTGTACATTCTCTATGATGAGAAGAATGTAACAATAGCTGGCCGTGGTGGCGCACGCCTTTAATCCCAGCACTCGGGAGGCAGAGGTAGGAGGATCGCCGTGAGTTCGAGGCCACCCTGAGACTCCATAGTGAATTCCAGGTCAGCCTGGGCTAGAGTGAGACCCTACCTCGAAAAAACAAAACAAAACAAAAAACAACAACAACAACAACAAAAAAGAAGAATGTAACAATAAACCAGATCACACAACAGATGAGTTCTGATTATGTAATTCCAATAACTTAGACTCTTAATGCTGACCTAATTTAGATTAAACAGGTCAGATATGGAACCTCTGTATTTTTTTCCTCATTGGGATGACAAAAGATTCCAGTCTAATCTTTAAAGTCTCCTGTAACCTAAAATGCTGTATTTCTGTGTTAATCTTTCCTGTTCTCTATGCAATGAACTAAAGACAAAGGTTTTACTGTAGCTTGCCATGAAAGGCAATAAAAAAGTATGAACACATAATTTAATATTGATATTGCTGTTATTTGGTTTGATCACAGAAGAAATAGCAGTTGATGTCACAGCTTCTCTTGTTTTTCCATTTAGATCCCAGGAGGGATTTGGGGGCCATTTCCTTTGCCTCAGCTTCCCAGAGTACTGCATGTAAACATTGAGAGTATACAACTGAAACATGAGAGAATTAGTGCTTTAATTTCCACCACAGGGGAGGAATTTGCATTTGCAAGATCAGACACTGATGATTTATGATTGAGGAATCAATCCAGTATAAAAGCGAAGGAATCGCCTGGCATGGTGGCACACGCCTTTAATCCCAGTACTGGGGAGGCAGAGGTAGGAGGATTGCTTTGAGTTCCAGGCCACCCTGAGATTTCAGAGTGAATTCCAGGTCAGCCTGGGCCAGAGTGAGACCCTACCTTGAAAAACCAAAAAAAAAAAAAAAGCAAAGGAACCTTGTGTTTTCTAATTTGTAAGGCACTATGTAGACTTGGACATTGAATAAATGGGGAACTGAGGGCCAGACATGCCTAGAATTTGCAAAATAAATGACTTTGGCTTAATGTATTGGTGCATACATGTAATCCCAACAGTTGACAGGTGGAGGCAAGTGGATCAGAAGTTCAAGGTCATTCGCAGCTATGTATCAAGTTGGAGGCTAGCTTGGGCCACATGAGACCCTGTCTAAAAGTAAATAAATAAATGAAAATAAAGTTGATTTTGAAGCACACTCGGAACTCAAAAATTGAAAGAACTAAGGCATATTAAATATGAGCTGCTCTCACGGATAGCCCGAGAACCTTCTCCAGTGAGAGGACGGTAGATACTGAGGAGACTCAGAATTCAATAAAGCGGAAAATAAGAGGCTATCCAGAGCTCAGCACTAAAGGAGATTTACAACACATTCTCCAAGGCTCAGGGAACATTGTGGAAGAGGGTGCAGAAAAAATGTAAGAGCCACAGGGTGGGAATGTGTACTGTGAGTCACTATCCTCCCCACTGGAATTGATTGGTGCAAGGTCTCTCAGTAGAATGGGTGTGAGGGAGAGGGGGCATATGCAGATAACTTGATGGGAATATGACCAAGTTGCAATATATAAAAGTTCCCAAAAATAAAAACAGAGGGCTGGAAAGATGGTTTAGTGGTTAAGACACTTGACTGCAAAGTCAAAGGACCAACAGTTCGATTACCCAGGACCCACATAAGCCATATGCACAAGGTGGTGCATGCATCTGGAGTTCATTTATAGTGGCTAGAGGCCCTGAAGCACCCATTCTCTCTCTCTCCCTCCCTCTTTCTCTCTCAAATAAATAAGAATAAAATATAAATAAATATATAAAGAGGGGTGGAGAGATGGCTTAGCGGTTAAGGCACTTGCCTGCAAAGCAAGAGTATCCAGGTTGGATTCCCTAGTACCCACATAAAGCCAGCCAAACAAAGTGGTGCATGTGTCCGGAGTTCAATTGCAGTGGCTAAAGGCCCTGATGGATCCATTCTCTCTCTCTCAATAAATAAATTAAATTATTTAAAAAATAACAAAAAGACAGACGTGGTGGCGCATGCCTTTAATCCAAGCACTCCAGAGGCAGATATATATATATATATATATATATATATATATATATATATATATATATATATATATATACATATACACATATATTTATACATAGAGAGAATTTAGGTCTACATGTGAGAGAAAATATGATATATCTTTTTATTTATTTATTTATTTTTATTTTTTTCAAGGTAGGGTCTCACTGTAGCCCAGGCTGACCTGGAATTCACTATGTAGTCTCAGGGTGGCCTTGAACTCATGATGATGCTCCTACCTCTGCCTCCCGAGTGCTGGGATTAAAGGCGTGTGCCACCACGCCCCGCTGATATATCTTTTTAAATCTGGCTTATTTTGCTTAACAGACTGGTCTTTGGTTCCATCTATTTTCCTACAAAAGATATAACTTCATTCTTCTCTATGATTGAATAAAGCTTCATAGTACATATATGCCACAGTTTATTTATTCACTCATCTGTTGATGGAAACCTAGTCACCTACAAAATTAAAGAAAGATTTTAATACTTATCTTTGTAATTTATTAATAGCAATATAATTATATAGTAGTTTTTTTTGGTTTGCTTTGGTTTTTTGAAGTAGGGTTTCACTGTAACTCAGGCTGACCTGGAACTCACTATATAGTCTCAGGGAGGCCTCGAACTCATGGCAATCCTCCTACATCTGCCTCCTGGGATTACAGACATGTGCCACCACACCAGGCTTTTTTTTTTTTTTAATTTTGTTTTCATTTATTTATTTGACAGAAAAAGAGGGAGACAGAGAGAGAGAATGGGCACTTCAGGGCTTCCAGCCACTGCAAATGAACTCCAGACGCTTGCGCCCCTTGTGCATCTGGCTAACGTGGCTCCTGGGGAATCGAACCTGGGTCCTTTGGCTTTGCAGGCAAACGTCTTAACTGCTAAGCCATCCCTTCAGTCAGCTTTTTATTTTTTTGAGGTAGGGTTTCACTCTAGCCCAGGCTGACCTGGAATTCTCTGTGGCCTTGAACTTTATAAACTTTATAAACTTTATTTATACATAGAGAGAATTTAGGTTTACATGTGAGAGAAAATATGATATATCTTTTTATTTATTTATTTATTTTTATTTTTTTCAAGGTAGGGTCTCACTGTAGCCCAGGCTGACCTGGAATTCACTATGTAGTCTCAGGGTGGCCTTGAACTCATGATGATGCTCCTACCTCTGCCTCCTAACTACTGGGATTAAAGGTGTGTGCACCACACCCAGCTTCCCATATAGTTTTTTTTTTTTTTTTTTAAGAGAGAGAGAGAATTGGCATACCAGGGCCTCAGCCATTGCAATTGAACTCCAGATGCTTGTACACCTAGTGCTCATGTGCGACCTTGCACTTGTCTCACCTTTGTGTGTCTGGCTTATGTGGGACCTGGAGAGAGATCAAATATGGGTCCTTAGGCTTCACAGACAAGCACTTTAACCATTAAGCCATCTCTTCAGCCCCCCATGTACTTTAAAAAATTATTTTCTCTTATTTATTTGCAAGCAGACAGAGAGAAGAGACATGGGAGGGGGAGAGAATGTTTGTGTTAGGCCCTCCAGACTCGTGCCTCGTGCCATCCTGTGCATCTGACTTATGTGGGTACTGGAGCATCAAATATGGGTCCTTAGCCTTCACAGGCAAGCACCTTAACCTCTACGCTATCTCTCCAGCCCCCATATAATACTTCTAATAACTTGTTTTATCACAAAAGTACATATTAATCTTATAATAATATTTAGAAAATACAGAATTAAGGAAAAACAAAAATTATCTCCTGTAATCCTACAACCACTGTTGGCATATTGCTGACAATCCTTTCAAGGTTTCTTCAGTATCCTTTCTCCACATTCTGTCCCTGAAAGAGGGTGATATACCTACACCTGACAAAAACAAAACAAAACAAAACAAAAAAAACTAAACGACAACAAAAACACAAGCATACATCCTCTTGTCTCATCTTAGAAAAGACACTGAGCTTCCTAAAGGTAGGAATGCTCTTTTTTTCTCCCCCTGCATATTGAAGTTGAATTACTACATATTATATAGATTGTGAAGGAAGGAACATGCTGGCTAACCATTACATAATTGTTGGAATTCATCTGGAGCACGTAAAGGCCAGGCTCTAATATGTGAAAACTTATCTTACCGTTTTCATCAGAGGGTCTCTGAAGAAAGTCTCAGGTCTGGACGAACCTACGAAACAATCGGCCCTTTCTTTGTTGCTTGGCCAAGGTCAGCCCTCCTGCCTCCGCTTGAGCATGTCCAACTTTAGGAGTTCACCACTCTCCTAGATGGTTTAATCTCTGGAAAAGTGATTCTTGTTTTTTTCGAGGTAGGGTCTCACTCTAGCCCAAGGTGACCTGGAATTCTCTCTGTATTCTCAGGGTGGCCTCGAACACACAGCGATCCTCCTACCTCTGCCTCCCGAGTGGTGGGTTTAAAGGCATGCGCCACCACGCCCGGCTGGAAAAGTGACTCTTGATAGAGCCGCCCTTGCCTCTCCATACTATGTGCCCACTAGTCCCAGTTATGTCCTCAAATAGAAATTGCGTCATTTCCCACATGGTTTTGTAAATGTAGCCTGGGTATCCATTGCTTCCTTCCAGTTCCTCACGTGGTAGATGGAGTTCTCTGGCCACTCATTTTAATTCTGACTTTTGCACTGTGAAATGCAGGCCAGCTGCAGGATGTATTTAGAAGGCGGAGTATCACCTAGGCGGAAAAACAGGGGCTTTGTGGGGGCGGGGGGAAGGTAAGTTTTCAATTTCAGCTCCTCTATCAAGTTGAAAACTTGTGCCAGATGCCAAACCTTCCTGGGCTTTTGCCTCTTCATCTGTAACACAGGAAAATAGTATCTGTTTCAGAGAGCTAAATAAAATAATGTCTTTAAGAGCTTGACTTATGAGAGCTACTGATAAATACTTTTTTTCACTAAAAAATTATGGCTTAGTCATACTCAAAATGGAACAAGTAATTTTTTTTTTTTACTACAACAGATTTGTTATCATGTTTCAGTCCTATTTAAGTCACCTCTGTCTATAATTCATAGTAAATCTTTCCAAAAGATTTTCAGGGACCCATCAATCTCAGGTCCTCCTTACTACTCCATCTGGAGTCCGAGGACAGATTGGGCTTCTGGCCCCATCCATTCTCGGAGACTTCTTACTTTGAGGGAAGTCCTTACTGCCAAATCCAAGGGACCCTTGCTGTGCCTCAGCAGCATTTGACACTACTGGCCATAGGATGCTTCCAGAAAAGCTCTCCTCTCTTAGTGTGAGGAATACCAGTCTCTGATTTTCCGTCAGCCTTTTCAGTTACTCAGAAGCCTTTTTCCATACCTTTCCTTTATCATCTCTCAAATGACAGATTTCTTTTTAAAAATATTTATGAGGCTGGAAAGATGAGTTAGTGGTTAAGGAGTTTGCCTGCAAAGCCAAAGAACTCCAGTTCGACTCTCCAGGACCCACATAAGCCAGATGCACAAGGAGGCTCACATGTCTGGAGTTCGTTTGCAGTGGCTGGAGGCCCTGGCATGCTCATTCTCTCTCTCTTGCTCTCTGCCTCTTTCTCTCTTTCTCAATAAATAAATGAATAAAATATATTCTTAAGAATATTTATGTATGAGAAAGAGAGAGAGAGAGAGAGTAATGGATGAATATGGGCCAGCCAGGGCCTCTAGCCATTGCAAATGAACTCCAGATACATGTGCCACTTTATGCATCTGGCTTTATGCAGGTATTTGGGAATCGAACCTACTTCCTTTGTCTTTGCTGGCAAATGCCTTAACTGATAAGCCATCTCTCCAGCCTATTTATTTATTTATTTCAGAGAGAGAGAGAAGAGAGAGAGAGAGCCAGGGCCTCCAGCTGCTGCAAATGAACTGCAGACACATCTGTCCCCTTGTGCACATGTATGACGCTGCACACTTGTTTTACTGTGCATTTGGCTTATGTGGGACCTGGAGATTTGAACATGAGTTCTTAGACATTGCAGGCAAGCGCCTTAATTGCTAAGCTATCTTTCCAGCCCTCTCCAGCCCTTTTTTAAAAAATTTTTTTTTTTTTTTATTTATGAGAGTGAGGAGAATGGGCATGCCAGGGCCTCTAGCTGCTGCAACGAACTCCAGATGCATGTGCCACCATGTGCATCTGGCTTATATGGGTCCTGGGGAATTGAATCTGGGTCCTTAGACATCACAGGCAAGTGACATTACTGATAAGCTACCTATCCAGGCTTCTCCAGTCCCCCCTTTTAAACTATTTTTAAAAATTTATTTGACACAGAGAGGGAGACAGAGACAGAAAAAGAGTCAGAGAGAGTATGAGTATGCCAGGGCCTCCTGCCACTGCAAATGAACCCCAGATGCATGTGTCACTTTGTGCATCTGGCTTTATGTGGGTCCTGGGGAATTGAATCTGAGCCATTAGACCTTGCAAGCAAGAGCCTGTAACTGCTGAGCCATCCCTACAGACCTTTTTAATATATTTTGATCACAGTCCCCTCCCATTACCTTCTGTTTTCTGTTATGTCTGTTTTAAGGCAGGGTCTCATGTGGCTCATGCTGGCCTCAAATGCCCTATGTAGCTGAATATGAACTTGAACTTATCTCCCTGTCTCCAACTCTCAAGTTCTGGCATCATAAGGGTGCCATCATAGCTGGCCAACTAATATCTGACTACACAGTCTCTCCTCTTACAGGCTCACACTTCACCTCCTCAGTGTGCAAGCAATCACTTTCTTCTCTGTCTTAGGCTGTTTAGAATACCTGAAAGTAGACAATATATAAAGAGCAGATTGAGGCTGGAGAGATGGCTTAGTGGTTAAGGTGCTTACCTACAAAGCCAAAGGACCCAGGTTCGATTCTCTAATCCCCATGTAAAGCCAGATGCACAAGGTGGTACATGTGTCTGGTGTTCATTTGCAGCGGCTAGAGGCCCTGGTGCACTCATTCTCTCTCTCTCTCTCTACCACTTTCTCTCTCAAATAAATAAATAAAATATTTTGTTTTATTTTTTTTTAAATTTTTTTGTTTATTTTTATTTATTTATTTGAGAGCGACAGACAGAGAGAAGGAGAGAGAGAAATAGAAAATCGGCGCTCCAGGGCTTCCAGCCACTGCAAACGAACTCCAGATGCTTGCGCCCCTTTGTGCATCTGGCTAACGTGGATCCTGGGGAATCGAGCCTTGAACCGGGGTCCCTAGGCTTCACAGGCAAGCGCTTAACCGCTAAGCCATCTGTCCAGCCCAAATAAAATATTTTAAAGAGCAGATATTTTTTTCTCTCTCACAGTCTAGAGGCTGGGAAGCCTGAGATCAAATCATTTGCATATGGTATGGTAAGGGGCCTTCTTGATGCTTCCTTACCTTGTGGACAGTGGAGGGCAAGAGAGAGAACATTCCTGAGTCCCATTTTATAATGACATTCACTCATTCACAAGGGCATATCCAGCATGACCTAAATACCTCCCATTCAACCCCACACCCATCAGGGATTAAATTTTCATCACGTGAATTTGGAGGGAAGCATTCAAACAAAAATCCTGTAGCCTAATAAGGAGCACTACTACCCATTCCCTCCAGTTACTAAAGCCAGGAATCTAGGCGTCAACTTGGTTCCTTCTCACCTTTAGGCCCTCTGTTAATTAACCTCTAATTTCTGTCAATTCTGTCTCTTTAGTATCTCTAACAGTCAGCATATTCTTTCTACCCCCCTCTGCTATGGCTTTTGCTCAGGCCACCCACCACCTGCTCTTGTATCTCAGCTCTGTAAGTGTATTTTTCACTCTGCAAAATCAGAGTGATCTTTCTTTCTTTCCTTATGTATTTATTTCATTTTTTCAAGGCAGGGTCTCACTCTAGCCCAAGCTGACCTGAAATTCACTATGTAGTCTCATGGTGGTCTTGAACTCATGGTGATCATCCTACCTCTGCTTCCCAAATGCTGGGATTAAAGGTGTGCACCACCAGGCCCGGCTTTATTTTTTTTTAATATTTTATTTATTTATTTGACAGAGAGAAAGAGGCTGGGGGGGGGGAGAGAGAGAGAGAGAGAGAGAGAGAGAGAGAATGGGCGCACCAGGGCCACCAGCCACTGCAAAGGAACTCCAGATGCATGCATCCCCTTGTGCATCTGGCTTACATGGGCCCTGGATAGTCGAACTGGGATCCTTTGGCTTTGCAGGCAAACGCCTTAACCACTAAGCCATCTCTCCAGCCCCTAAGTATCATTTTTGTAATGTCAACCTCATGTATATAATACTTTAATTATTTTTCCATTGTCCTCAGAAAAAATGTACAAGTGCTTTGATCTTGTTTTCTTCTTTTGCTGATCTTATTCCTCACATCCCTTTCTCTTCCTCAGCTTGTTGAGTTTTCTTTACTCTTTCTCTATCCTTCTCTTTTTCAGCTCAATCTCCCATCCCCGTATTATAAATCACTGGTGGCTTCTTGGATTCATCAAACTCTTTGGGTTCAGTTCTCTTTTTTTCTTTTCTTTTTTCTCTTCTCTTCTTTCTCTCCCTCCCTTCCTTCCTTCCTTCCTTCCTTCCTTCCTTCCTTCCTTCCTTCCTTCCTTCCTTCCTTCCTTCCTTCCTTTCTTTCTTTCTTTCTTTCTTTCTTTCTTTCTTTCTTTCTTTCTTTCCTGAGGTAGGGTCTCACGTTAGCCCAAGCTAACCTGGAGCTCACTTTGTAGTCCCAGGCTGGCCTCAAACTCACAGCAATCCTCCTCCCTCTGTATCCCAAGGTCTGGGATTACAGGTGTGTGCCACCACACCCAGCCCTTTGGGTTCTTATACATGATTAAAACTTCTGGGCCGGAGGGATGGCTTAGCGGTTGAGGCGCTTGCCTACAAAGCCAAAGGACCCAGGTTTGATTCCCCAGGACTCACGTAAGCCAGATGCACAAGTTGGCATGTGCAAATGGAGTTCATTTGCAGTGGCTAAAGGCCTTGGTGCACCCGTTCTCTCTCTCTCTCTTTTTCCTTCTTACTTTCTTTCCCCTCTGCTTTTTTTCCTCTAGCTCAAATAAATAAATAAATAAAAATTAAAAAAAAACCTTCTTTTTTATCTCTTCATACATCTTACTCTTGTTGCCATTTAGAAATCATCTAAGATGTCAAAATATCATTACTACTTTAGTAATAGTACTGGGCCAGTGCTGGCTGCTAACTCTATAACATAAGATGCTCACACCAGGGGAAGCTGGCATGAGAGGTATATGGGATTCTCTACACTACCTTTGCAAATTTAAATATGTATATTTTTTGAGGCAGGGTTTTACTCTAGCTTAGGCTGGCCTTGAGCTCACTGTGATCCTTCTATCTCACCCTTCAGTGTGCTGAGATTAATTAAAAGTATGCACCAGTCGGGCATGGTGGCATATGTCTTTAATCCCAGCACTTGGGAAGCAGAGGTAGGAGGATCACCATGCGTTTGAGGCCTGCCTGGGACTACAGAGTGAGTTCCAGCTCAGCTTGGGCTAGAGTGAGACCCTACAAAAACCCTAGCAAAAACAACATATGCACCGCACCACCGGCTTGCTGTAAATCTTAAAGGAAGAGTGTCTATGAAGACCTGTGCTGGCTTAGTTTTTGCTTCTATGCATCTGTGAGACCAAAGGCATCAAGAATAATGTGCTGCCATTGTCTATGCATCTGTCCACTCCACTGAAAAACCATAAAGTTGCAGGATGTGGTGGCGCATGCCTTCAATCCCAGCACTGGGGAGGCAGAGGTAGGAGGATTGCTGTGAGTTTGAGGCCACCCTGAGACTACATAGTGAATTCCAGGTCAGCCTGGGCTAGAGCGAGACCCTACCTCGAAAAACCAACAAAAGAAAACAATAACAACAACAACAAAGAAAAAACACCACCACCACCACCACAACAACAACAACAAAAAAAAACCATAAATTCATGTCTCCTCATTTATATATTCCCCAAACTAGCATAGTGCTTAGTAAATGAGAACTGCTCAGTTTCTCTTTAGGAAATGTTTGCTATTGAAAACATTGATATTTGGGGGAGGGGCAGTACAAAAACTTTTTGGATGGTAACCTGAAATTATAGGGGAAAAAAAAAATCCTTAAAAGTCTCAGAGGTCCTAAACAACTTGTGGGCTTTGCTTGGTTGTTAGCATGTGGACTCGGGAGACCCGCGGCGATGGAAGTACTTGAACACCGTCCGTATCCCCACACAACGTTCCCCAGACAGCCACGTGACACTGGCTCCTCTGCAGGTAAAGAGCCCCGGGCTGGCAGAGCTGGCTTCATTGACTCCAGGTGAGCCTGGCAGGCTGCTGGCACATCTCAGGAGGGTGTGGACTATGTGTCAAGTGTTTGGAAGCCAAATAGGGCAGAGAGCAAAGGAACCGGTTGGAAGAATGACACACAAGGCAATGAATCTCCAGTTTGCAATTCTATTCTCATCTCTCAAATTCATGAGCTGACCTAGATCAAGTGTCTTACCTCCTTGTAAGGTTCCAGAGTCCATGTTTGTAAAATGAGGAGTTGGATTGACCAGTCGCTAAAATCCCCTGCAGGGTTTATGCCTGGTGGTCAGAGTGAAGACTGGACAGCAGCGGAAGGACACAGGTAAGTGCGTATTATGGCTACGTAGCAACTGTACCCTTGCTTCCAGCTCAGCGGAAGTCTTCAGGACAAGGAGCCAAGCTAGGACCCAGATGTGTGTAAGTCATCCAGGAGTGGAAGGCTCTGGGTCGCAAGAGCTCATGATAGTGTCTTGAGGATTTAACTCAAGCCTGTTAGAAGGGAGCATTCCAAGGATTGAGGGGTGATGGGGGCGGGGGGGGGGGCGGGATTGGTAAAGCAGTAGTAATTTCCACTTAATAAAGTGACCACATCTGGGGAATGTTTTTGTTTACTAGCTGAGAATTCTGGTCATTTGTTTTGCACTGAAATAATCTGCTTAAGCTGATGCACAGTATCACCTGGAACATGGCCAGGGCAGGTGGGACAGCAATACTGTATTATTGAATTGAGCTGTTGCAATCATGAATTGAGATTGACCACAGTTTGAGGCTATGAACAACCAAGTCATAGAAATTTAGAATTGTCTTAACCCAAGTTTAACAAAAGGAAGTTTACCTGTCAACTGGTTGTTAGTGGCTTTGAAAAATTATTTTAATTAATTTTTAAGAACTCTGTGTGAGTGTGCGTGTGTGTGTATGCGTCACATGCACACACGCACATGTGTGTACATGCTTGCAGGCACCAGGGTCTCTTGCCACTGAAAATGAATACCTGTCCAGCTTTACGTGGGTGCCTGGGGATTGAACCCAGGCCAGCAGGCTTTGCAAGCAACTGCTTTAACTCCTGAGCAATCACCCCAGACCCCTATTTTAGTTAATTTTTTATAAGAATAATAATTTTATCAGTGTTTATTTATTGTCCGAAGTAATGGGCTTCAGCCAGGCAGGGTAGTGCACACCTTTAATCCCAGCATATTTATTGTATGGAATAATGGGCTTCAGCCAGGCAGGTTAGTGCACACCTTTAATCCCAGCACTCGGGAGGCAGAGGTTGGACAGTAGCCATGAGTTTAGGCCAGCCGGAGACTACAGAGTAAGTGCCAGGTCAGCCTGAGACAGAGTGAGACCCTACCTCAAAACAAACAAACAAAAAGAAAAGGACTTCATTATAACATTCCCATACGTTCGTATAAAGTATTTTTTATCATACTCACCTTAATCACCCTCTCTTGTCCTCTCTACCCCTTCCTTCTGATTCTTTTTCCTGTTCCCTAGTCCCCTCTATTTCTTTGTCTTTTGATTTGATCCAATGACAGAAAATGTATTTGTCTTTCTGATGCTGGATTATTTTACTTAACATGATGCTCTCCAGTTCCATTCCTTTTCATGTAAAGAAATGACTTTATTCTTTCTTAAATGACTAACTAAAACTCCATTGTGTATATATGCCATACTTTATTTACCCATTGAGGGGTACGTAGGTTGATCCCATAGCTTGGCTATTGTGAATGGTGCCACAATAAGTATGAATGACCAGGGGTCTGTATTGTAAGCTGATTGGGATTCCTCTGAATATATACCATGAGTGTTATAGCTACATCTTATGGTCATTCTGCTTTTATTTTATTTTATTTTTATTTTTTTGTAGAAGGTGGTAAGGGCTTTGACAAGTACATTAAAGTTTTCTTGGGAAGCACATGATGTAGCCCGTCATGGTGGCATAAGTATATAATTCCAGCACTTCAGAGGCTAAGGCAGGAAAATCATGAGTTTGAGGCCAGCCTGGCCTATATCGTCAGCTCAAGGCCAGGCTGGGCTATATCACAAGGCTCTGTCTCAAAAAGAAAAGAGGGGGATGGAGAGATGGCTTAGTGGTTAAGGCACTTGCCTGTGAAGCCTAAGAATCCAGGTTCGATTCTCCAGGTCTCACATAAGCCAGATGCACAAGGTGGCACATGCATCTGGAGTTTGTTTGCAGTGGCTAGAGGCCCTGGCGCACCCATTCTCTCTCTCTCTCTCTCTCTCTGTCTCTAACAAATAAATAAATAATAAATCAGAAAAAAAAAACTTAAAAAAAAAAGAAAAGAGGGCTGGAGTGATGGTTTAGAGGTTAAGGCACTTGCCTACAAAGCCAAAGGACACAGGTTTGATTTCCCAGTACTCATGTAAGCCAGATACACGAGGTGGCACATGCATCTAGAGTTCATTTACAGTGGCTGGAGGCCCTGCCATGCCCACTTTTTCTCCCTCTCTCAAAAATAAATAAAAAATATATAAAAAGAAAAGGTATTTGCCTAATTGGATGTGTGATAGCCAGCTATTACTAGTCAAGGTGGCCTTGTAGTACCTGGGAGAGACCTTAAGGTGAGTAGAGAAGAAAACAATAACATAATTGTTAAAATTTCTTGGAAGATCCTTTCTGCAGTATCCGAAGATTTTTTTTTTTTTTTTTTTTGGTTTTTCGAGGTAGGGTCTCACTCTAGCCCAGGCTGACCTGGAATTCACTTTGAATTCTCAGGGTGGCGTCAAACTCACAGCAATCCTCCTACCTCTGCCTTCTGAGTTCTGGGATTAAGATTTTCTTTGTCTTTAAAGAACTGGAAAGATGTTTGTTCAGAATCCTAGGCTCCTGACTCAGGGCAACTCTTCAAATCTACCCTTTGCTGTTGGCCAAGTTTTTCCTCCTTAGAAAAATAGTCACACATGGGCTTGAGAAACTGCTCAGCAGTTAAGGTGCTTGTCTGCAAAGCCTAAGGACCTGGGTTCAATTTCCCAGTACCCATATAAAGTCAGATGCACAAAGTGGCACATGCATCTGAAGTTTGTTTCTAGCAGCTAGAGGCCCTGGCACACCCATTCTCTTTCTCTCTATCTCTCTATTTCTCTCTTTAGAAAGGAAGATAGATGGAAAGAAGGAAAGAGAGAAAAAAGGAAGGAAGGAAGAAAGAAAAAGAATAATAGTTACACAACGACTTGCTTGGGTTCAGGAAGGTGGACACATACCTAATCTCTTGAAAGTTTTGGATTTGAATTCTGGTAGACAAGGTTTTAGGCAAATGTTGGTGTGAGGTGTCTCTTCTTAGTGGACAGCACTGAGGTGAGCCAGGAATGAAAAGAAAACCATCCTGAAAGTGAAGGAAACAGCCAGAACCAAGGAGAATTATAGGACATGGGCTGAACTTGAGGTCTGTGTTGGAAGAGCCCAAACATAAAAACTTGTTAACATTATCCAGCATGGTTCTAAACCATTGAACATATTCTTCATATCAATACTCTGTTTTACAGGTGGGGAACTCAGGGATAGAGAGGTCAATCGTTCACCCAAGGGTGATCAGGTGGCGAGGTGTAGAGCTGGAATGCAGACCTGGGAGAGTCATTTGGAGAGTTGTTGCTGTTAATCACCATGCCTTGATTCATTTATAGCCTGTCACGGTTGTATTTGACTCTAATTCCATGTCTCCAGCACCCAACTTGAGACTGGGAAGGGAACAGTTTTTTGAAAGTTGGACTAAACAGAGCTCAGCCTAGACCTAGAATCTAGGAGTCTAGGAGTCTAGGCTGTAGTTTGGCTCAAGGCACTTGGGAAATGTAGAATGTCAGCCAGTCCCTGGGGGCTGGCAACAGAATCCCAGTCCAGCCAGCTGATGAGGGTCAGGGGCAGTATTGAGAAAGCATGGGTACTCAGGCAGCAAGAATTGAGGGAAGTAAAAAGTAGCCTGGTTGTTCTACCACACATCCTGAGAACTCACCGTCCACCAGCGTATGACCTGGGCACTGCAAATACAGAATGGAATGAGACTGTTCTGTGCTCTAGTCCCGTGCTGGTACGAAAAAGGCTGTCTAGCCACAGAAGCCTGAAGATTTCTTAAGACCTCTCTCCTGGTTTGTATAGGCAGACAAGACAAATTCTAGATCAGATTATCACTCTCAGTGGAATTTTATTATTATTATTATTATTATTATTATTATTATTATTATTTTGGTTTTTCAAGGTAGGGTCTTGCTCTAGCCCAGGCTGTCCTGAAATTTACTATGTAATCTCAGGGCAGCCTCAAACTCAAGGTGATCCTCCTATCCCTGCCTCCTGAGTGCTGGAATTAAAGGTGTGCACCACCACGCCCTGCTTCGGTGGAATTTTAAATGTTCAGTTTAATTGCCCACTAACAAAGCAGGAGATGGGTTATATAACCTTCAGGCCCATTGGATGAACTTACTGGAGCAAGAATGTCAGGGCTAAGACTACAGCCAGACTGGGTAGGCAGAACCTGCACAAGGGCTCTGCAATTAAAATGGCTAGAGATTATTGAATGAGAGAAGCAGGGAGGAAAGAAAGAAATGTGCCCTTATCATGAACACAAGGGCCTGATTGTCCTGGTAGAAGAGAGAAAGTATCTGTGGCTAGCCATGGAAGTTTCTTTTAGGTCAGGTCTCTTGAGCAATAAAGAAATTTTGGTAGGCAAGGGATTTACTTGGTAATGTTAGATTTGCCTGGATGGCCCAGTTTACACTTATTGCATTTGTGTCATTATCTGTATGTCTTGTTTCACTTCCCAAGGTATTCTGGTTTGTATAATAAACTTTATGATCATGCTGTCCATCATCATCAACAACCGCCACCAAAGACCCTGTACTTTTCAGGGAGGCTTGAGTTCTAAATTTTAAGGGTAAAGAGCTATTAAGGGAAGTCGGGCATGGTGGCGAATGCCTTTAATCCCAGAATTTGGGAGACAGAGGTAGGAAGATAGCCGCGAGTTCAAGGCCACTCTGAGACTACATAGTGAATTCCATGTCAGCTTGGGCTAGATAGAGTGAGACCCTACCTCAAAAAAAGTTATTTTGAGAAGCTGTGTAGCATTGTACGGTAAAATTGAAGATCATTATACTTGTAAGAAATTAATACATGTTAGAGCCAGGCGTGGTGGCACACTCTTTTAATCCCAGTATTTGGGAGGCAGAGGTGGGAGGATTGCCATGAGTTCAAGGCCAGCCTGAGGCTACATAGTGAATTCCATGTCAAGCTGGGCTAGAGCAAGACCCTACCTTGAAAAACAAACAAACAAAAAAAGAGTAATTAAGGAATAAGTCATTATTTCTAGTCCTTTCCACTGTCACCACTATGCCTGTATAGAATGAAACTCTTCTCTCTCAGTTCATCTGAAGCATATAAAACTAAAATTTACTTAAAATGAATACACTGGAAATAAAGTATACATTCTATGTAGTCTCAGGGTGCCTTGAATTCACAACAATCCTCCTACCTCTGCCTCCCAAGTGCTGGGATTAAAGGTGTGCACTGCCACCTGCCAGGGTATAAATTCTTTAAATTTTTGTCATAAATTACCTATACTGGCTTAGTTTCGTGTTATTAGTTCTCGGGTCTTTCAGCTCTCTTCCACCTTGGGTTCTGGGGCCCCCAGGGAGAGGCTGAAGTGGAGTTCCATAGGGAACTGTGGATCTGAAGGTCCCCTCTACCGTTACACATCCTGCTGGGCTATGGGACCTCAAAGAGTTCCTTCTGAAGTGTCCTTCTCTAACTCCTGGGAGAAGTTTTATTTTTCCCTCTAATATGGAGCCATTGCCTACAGCTTAGTACATACGAACATAGTACATGCGAATGTAGAAATCATTAGGGACTTACAGAAGAACCAGGGGGAGGAATGAAAGTGGTGCTTGGTGAGGGTTAATTGAGTGATAAACTCCTCGTTAGCAGCCATCAGTTCAGTTCAGGTGACCTTGTTTAAAGATGGGAGATAATGGGCTGGAGAGATGGCTTAGCAGTTAAGCGCTTGCCTGTGAAGCCTAAGGACCCCGGTTCGAGGCTCAATTCCCCAGGACCCACTGTTAGCCAGATGCACAAGGGGGCGCACGCATCTGGAGTTCGTTTACAGAGGCTGGAAGCTCTGGCACACCCATTCTCTCTCTCTCTCTCTCTGCCTCCTTCTCTCTGTTGCTCTCAAATAAATAAATAAAAACAAACAAAAATTTTTTTTAAAAAGATGGGAGATAAGTATTCAGGGAAAGAGCCTTTCCCAGAGTTGCTTTCTCTCTTTCTCTCTCTCTCTCCTCTTGCCAGTATGTCCACCTATGTTTATATTGTGCTGCTATCATTAATAATAATAAATAATAAATAAACAGGGCCTGTGACTATATGTGACATTAACCATCTATTTGTTACACAAGCATTTTGGGGTCTGTATAATCATTTCAACAACGTTTTCATTTAGGTAGAGATGGAGATTAACAGGATTATTAATAGACAATTATTTAGAGTGAGGTCTGCCATAGGCATTGAAGAGGATGACATGATCAGGGATTTATAGCCGACATGCAAAGAGATGCATAAATAATGAGAGACCCCATTGGTTTAGTTCTGATGTTGAGATGCTTATTGCTTTAAAGATCTTGAAGGGTATAATAAATCTATACCAGCTTTGGTTTTTAACCTCCCCAACCCAAAGCAACTAAAGATTTGTGCCCAAATTAATAGGTGAGAGCAAGGATGTACTTCTTCAGGGAAAATTCCTCTGAGAAACCTGCCATTTCAAGACCCAGGTCATGGCTTTAAACAACTTTAAAGAGAGCAAGGTAGGGCTGGAGAGATGGCTTCGTGGTTAAGGTGCTTGCCTGCAAAGCCAAAGGACCCAGGTTCTATTCCCCAGGACCCACGCAAGCCAGATGCACAAGTTTGGAGTTCATTTGCAGTGGTTGGAGGCCCTGGCATGCCCATTTTCTCTTCCTCTCTGTCTTTCTCTCTCTCAAATAAATTAAAAAAATATTTTATTTTAAAAAGAGAGCCAGATAAATCTGTGGCCTGTGATAACATTTACAGCGATTGAAGTTTAGGCAGGAGAGTTGGTTCTCATGTTGCATTCCAGTTCAGCCGCCTGTGTCCCAGAGGTCACAGCAATGGTCTGATACTCAATTCCCCCAGCATATTGCCTCATTTTGCATGTCAAACTGTCTCCAAGTGTGGAATAACTTCTGGGTCAGTGTAGTTGCATGCTGATTAGTTAAGAAACTTGACATATCTTCCCTTGGAAGATAGCAGAATGTATGCAAAACTCTTCAAAAGATATTTTTGTTGGCTGGGTGTGGTGGCACTTTAATCCCAGCACTCAGGGACGCAGAGGTAGGAGGATCACCTTGAGTTCGAGGCCACCCTGAGACTACATAGTGAATTCTAGTTCAGCCTGGGCTAGAGTGAGACCCTACCTCAAAAAAACAACAAAAAATAAAAAAGGTTTGGAGAGATGACTTAGTGGTTAAGTACTTGCCTGTGAAGCCTAAGGACCCCTGGTTCGAGGCTCGATTCCCCAAGACCCACGTTAGCCAGATGCACAAGGGGGCGCACGCATCTGGAGTTCGTTTGCAGTGTCTGGAGGCCCTGGCATGCCCATTCTTCTCTCTCTCTCTCTCCCCCCCTCTCTCACTCTCAAATAAATAAATAAAAATAAACAAAAAAACTAAAAAAAAAAAAAATTTTTTTTTTCTATAGCTCCAGGCTGGCCTCGAACTCATAGTGATCGTCTTTACCTTACCCTGAGAGATAGATACTGTTTCTGAAAATGCTGTCATGACTCAAGACTTAAAAAAAATATTTACTTACTTATTTGAGAGAGAGAGAATGAGACAGAAACAGAGGAGAGAGAGAGTGTGTGTGAGAATGGGTGCACTAGGGTTTCCTGACCCTGCAAATGAACTCCAGATGCATGCACCACTTTGTGCATCTGGCTTTACATGGGTACTGGGGAATCAAACCTGGGCTGTCAGACTTTGCAAGCAGATGCCTTTAACCAGCCATTTTTCTAGCTTTTATTCAAGACTCTTGTTATGTTTTACAAATCATCCTTGGGACTGGACAGCAGAGAAAAACCCTATTGATCTTGAAGTCAGCCACACTCATAACTTTCTAGTAATGACAAAAACACTGATCATATTTAAATTTTAATTTAAAACAGCTAAATTGGGGCTGAGGAGATGGCCCTATGGTTGAGTGCTTGCTACTTAAGAATGAGTGCTTCTTGGACTGGAGACCAACAAGTTCTACTCCCCAGAACCCATGTAAATAGCTGGGTGTGGCCATACACAGCTGTAACCCCAGTCCGTGGGGAGTGGGGAGCAGAGAATCACTGAGACTTGCTGACTGGCAGTAGCTCCTAGTGGAGGGTCTGCCCTGTCTCAAGGAAGTACACAGAGGAGCAGAAGGGAAGGGCATTCAGTGTTCCCCTCTGGCCTCCACACACATGTTCATAGACCATGCATTGTGCACACACATACCACCACACATCACACCACACCACACCACATGCATATTCTACACACATGTGCACACACACACACACACACACACACACATGAAGCCTAAAATGTATCTAAAATGTATTTAGGTATCTCCTGTTCTAGACCTTGTCTGTCCAGAGAGCTTTATGTGCAGTCTTGTTTAATCCTCCCAATAATCCCAATAGTTATAGTGATGTAGGTATTACTATATTATTATTTCGTTTATAGACAGATACGATTACATCTCAACATTGCACTTGCATTCCTGGCCAAACATCCAACTGTCTATTTAATAGCTCTGGATGCTGAGTAGCTTTCTCGAGCTTAAAACATCCCAAACTTGGTTCCCAATAGCCCCCTGTCTCATTCGCTTGCCCCACACAAACCTATTCCCCTTCAGTCTCCCTCATCCCAGGTAATGGCAATTCCAGCCCTCAAGCTACTGAGGCCAAGATCCTTGAAGTCTCTCTGACCTGTCTCCTCCTCTGGACAGCAAATCTCGTTGCTGTGACTCCTGCCAGGCTCAGACCACCCCTTTCTCACAGGGAGGCTTGCAGTAACTGCCGTCTGCCCCTGTAGCCTGCGAGTCTATTCTCATCACAGCGGCAGATCCTGTTACAATCCAAGTTCACAACCTTCCAAGGCTTCCCATCTGACTCACGGTGGAAAATCAAGTCCTTGCAATGGCTCCAAAGACCCGGCAGGGTCCACTTTCTTCTCGAGCTCACTGCTACTTTCCTCAGCCTCCCTTCCTGGCCGGCTTTCAGCAACTCTGGCCTCCTGGCTTCTCCTTGGGAGGCCGAGTCTGCTCCTGGCCCAGAGCCGTCACCTCTGCTTTTCCCTCCACCCAAGTCACTTTCTCTACGGCTCAATCCACCGGGTTTGAATCTGACTCTCTTCCACAGAAAGGCTTACCCTGACCACCTGATTCAGGTAACATGAACAGTCCTCATGACCCTTTCTTCCTTTAGTTTTCCCGACACTTATCACCATCAGATATACTATATGTGTTTTTTTAATTTATGTTGGTCTCCCCCCAATAAAATGTGAGCTTCAGGTAGACAAGGATTTTAGCTTGTTTTTCTTCTTTTGCATGTGTGTGTGTAGTGTATGTGTGGGTGTGTATGGGCACATGTGTGTATACATGTTTATATGTATAGAGGCTAAAAAAAAAATCCTCAGCTGTCATCCACAAAAATGATGTTCGCCAGAGCCAGGTGTGGTGCCGCACGCCTTTAATCCCAGCACTTAAGAGGCGGAGGTAGGAGGATCACTATGAGTTGGAGGCTAGCCTGAGACTACATAGTGAATTCCAGGTCAGCCTGGGCTTGAGCAAGACCCTACCTCAGAAAAATAACAATAACAACAACAAAAAAATGATGTTCACTGGGACTGGAGAGATGGTTCAGTGGTTAAAGGCACTTGCTCTCAAAGCCTGACAGCCCGGGTTCAATTTCCCAGTACTGGCACATGCATCTGAAGTTTGTTTACAGTGGCAGGAGATTCTGGTGTGCCCATTTATTCTCTCTCTCATTATTTTATTTTATTTTTATTTTAGAGAGAACAGGGTTGAGGAAGAGAATTGGTGTGCCAGGGCCTCAGCCAGCCACTGAAATTGAACTCCAGAGTCTTGTACCACCTAGTGGGCATTGTGACCTTGCCCTTGCCTCACCTTTGTGCATCTGGCTTACATGGGATCTGGAGAGTAGAACATGGGTCCTTTGGCTTTGCAGGCAAGCTCCCTAACTGCTAAGCCCTCTCTCCAGCCCAGAAATAAATATATTTTTACATATATATTTTGATTTTTCAAGGTAGGGTCTTGCTCTAGCCGGGCTGACCTGGAATTCACTATGTAATCTCAGGGTGGCCTTGAACTCATGGCAATCTTTCTACTTCTGCCTCCTGAGTCCTGGGATTAAAGGTGTGCACCACCATGCCTGGCTGAAATATATATATATATATATATATATATATTTAAAAGTGCTGCCCATCTCTTTTGAGATAGAGTCTGTCTTTTGCCTAGAAGTCACAAATTGGCTACACTGGCTATCCAGCAACTTCCTCTTATATGCACCCTATCAATACTGGGGTTACAGGTTAACACCACGCATGGCTGTTTCACATGGGTACTGGGGATCAAACTCAAGTCCTCATGCTTGTGGAACTAGCACTTTATCCACTGAGCTATCTCCCAGCCCCTGCTTATGTTTCTTTTTAAATTTTTTAAAATTTATTTGAGAGAGGGAGAGGCAGAGAGAGAGAGAGAGAGAGAGAGAGAGAATGGGCACACTAGGGCTTCCAGCCACTGCAAACAAACTCCAGACATATGCACCACCTTCTACACCTGGCTTACATGTGTCCTGGGGAACTGAACCTGGATCCTTTGGCTTTGCAGGCAAGTGCCTTAACTGCTAAGCCATCTCTCCAGGCCTGTTTGTGTTTCTTATTGTAGTATTCCCAGTGGCCAGAATAGTGTCTAGCATATAAAAGCACGTAATAGACAATTTGTTGAGTGGCTGGATAAATGAGGAAAAAGAAGCTTAAGATTTGCTTGACTTTATATAAATACTCAATAGTAAGTAGAGGCAAACCCTGATACTCTGATTCTAAGGAACCACCTTTAATTACTGAGCCATCTCTCCAGCCCCGGATACTTAGATTCCAGAACTGGGATTTAACATGTATATCATATAAAAACATATATATGCTATGTGTGATATCATGCATGTGCTGTATCATATGAGGCCTATTTGCTTTCAAATTAGGATGCTAAAGCTTGTGGCTCTTACATGGAGTTTGCATTTTTAGTGTACCATGCTTTTGTTTGTTTATTTATTTATTTATTATAAGACTGATGACATTTACTTCACTTCTGTCAAGGCTGTGCACTCTGCCCCCTATTTATTTATTTGAGAGAGAAAGAATGGGCACACCAGGGCCTCCAGCCACTGTAAACAAACTCCAGACACATGCGCCACCTTGTGCATCTGGCTCACGTGGGTCCTGGGGTATCGAACCTGGATCCTTAGGCTTCACAGGCAAGCACCTTAATAGCTAAGCCATCTCTCCAAGCCTGTACCATAGTTTTTGTGCCACATTTGTCACCAACTCACGACATGGAATGCAGAGGTTATTAAATGTGAATTTTTAGTAGGTAACATGTTGCAAGGGATTCACATTTGAAAGGGCATATCCTAAGCATTCCTCCAGAATATGATCAAGAAAAGCTCCATGGAGAGTTCTGTGGAAAGGGTAATAGTCTCTTTAAGATATTTTATTTATTTATTTGAGAGAGGAGAGAGAGAGGGAGAGAGAGAGAGAGAATAGGTACATTAGGGCCTCTTGCCACTGCCATGAACTCGACACATGGGCCACTTTGTACATCTGGCTTTACATGGGTACTGGGGAATCAAATACAACCTGTCAAGCTTTTCAAGCAGATACCTTTAACCACTGAGCAATCTCTCCAGCCCCAGGAAAGGTAATACTTTCTTTTTTTCCTTCCTTCTTTCCTTCCTTCCTTCCTTCCTTCCTTCCTTCCTTCCTTCCTTCCTTCCTTCTTTTTTCCTTCCTTCCTTCCTTTCTTTCTTTTTCTTTCTTTCTTTCTGTCTTGGTAGGGTCTTTTTCTAGCCCAGGCTGACCTGCCTGGAATTCACTATGTAGTCTCATGGTGGCCTTGAACTCATGGTGATCCTCCTTGTTGGGTTACCTGCATGAAGATCCAGTGGAGCCATGGCATGGATAAACCATGGTTTGCAGTGGAGACTCAAGCATGTTTGGAGATACCAGGATTATGAGACAACTACCAAAGAGAGCTGCTGGCTTGGGGTGGCATTTTCCCCAGGCTGTGAATATCCCAGCTTGAGGGGCAGAATTGGAACTCCAGAGACTTTGTCACTGTTTCAACATGTTGGGCTTTGAGCTACAGGGTTTGATGTTTGCTCTGTTTGCTTTACACCTTTCCTCGCAATGCCATCCTTTGCAGTGTGAATATTTACTCGATGCCACTATGTTCTTTTTGTTTTACAGCTCACAGTTAGGAGACCTTGGACTATGGGGATGTTTCAACAGCACTGGGATTGATAAAAACTATGGGGGCTTTAAAAAAAAAGATTTATTTTTATTTATTAGGGAGAGAGAGAGAGAATGGGTGGGCCATGGCCTCTAGCCACTGCAAATGAACTCCAGATGCATGTGCCTCCATGTACATCTGGCTTATGTGGGACCTGGAGAATTGAAGCTGGGTCCTTAGGCTTTGCAGGCAAGGGCCTTAACTGCTAAGACATCTCTCCAGTCCGGCTTTTTTGGTTTTTTGATCTTTTTTTTTTATTTGAGAGAGAGCGAAAGGGGAGAGAGAGAGAGAATGGGCATGCCAGGGCCTCTAGCCACTGCAAGTGAACTCCAGATATGTGTGCCCTTTGTGCACATGTGTGACATTGTGCACTTGTGTCACTGTGCGTCTGGCTTACATGGGACCTGGAGATATGAACATGAGTTACTAGGCCTTGAAGGTAAGCACCTTAACCACTAAGCCATCTCTCCAGCCCAACTATGGGCACTTTTAAAGTTGGACCGAATGCATTTCATTTTGCATCATAGATGGTCATGCATTTAGGCCAGGGGCAGAATGTGGTGGTTTGAATTAGATGTGCCCCATAAACTCATGTTCTGAATGCTAGGTCCCCAGCTGGTGGTGATTTGGGAGTTGGAGCCTTGCTGGAGGAGGCGTGTTGTTGGGGGTGGGCTTATGGGTGTTATAGCCGGCTTTCGCTGGCACACTCACCTGCTGCTGTTTTCTGCCTGATGTTGGCCAAGAGGTGATGTCCACCCTGTTCATGCCATCCTTTCCCCAGCCATCATGGAGCTTCCCCTTGAGTCTGGAGTCACACCTTTAGCACCATGAGGTCCCTTCCCTTGAGTCTGTAAACCAAAATAAACCCTTTCCTTCCATAAGCTGCTTTTGGTCAGGTGTTTTGTGCCAGGAACCAGAAGGTGACTGCCACAATCCTGTATCACTGAGTTATATCCCAAACCCAGAATTTCCTCCCTTTTAAAAGCTGACTAATATTCCACTGACGAATATGTCAGTTTTTGTTCATTTGGTCATAAGTCATTGAACACTTGAGTTGCTGCAACCTTTTAGGTATTGTGAATATGCTGCTATGAAAGTAGATGTATAAATATGTCTTTCAGTCCTTGCCTTCAAGTTTTTAGAAAAACATTCTAGCTGGGCGTGGTGGCACATGCCTTTAATCCCTGCACTCGGGAGGCAGAGGTAGGAGGATCACCGTGAGTTCAAGGCCACCCTGAGACTTCATAGTGAATTCCAGGTCAGCCTGGGCTAGAGCAAGACCCTACCTCAAAACACCAAAAAAAAAATTGTTTTCTAATTTACTTATTTGAGAGGGAGAGAGACAGAATGGACATGGTAAGGCCTCTTGCAGCTGCAAATGAACTTCACATTCAAGTGCTACTTTGTGCATCAAATACGTGGGATCTGGGAAATGGAACCTGGGCTGGCAGGCTTTGCCAACGGGCACATTTAACCACTGAGCCATCACCCCAGCCATGCATTTTTTGTATGTTTGCATGTGTGATGTTTGTGCATTTTCATGTGTGTGAGCATATCTGCGTGTGGCACATGTGCACGTTTATGTATGTGAGTGCATTTGCACGTGTGTACATATGCGTGTGGAGGTCAGAGGTCAATGCTAGGTGTCTTCTTCAGTTGCTCTGCACCTTGTTTTTTGAGACAAGGTCACCTGGGCCTGGAGCTCACTGACTCCATTGGACTTGCTGGCCAGCGAGCCCCAGGGACTCTCCTGTCTCTGTATCCCCAGGGCTGGCATCACAGGTGTGCACCGCCACGCTTAGCTTTTATGTGGCTGCTGGGGAACCGAACTCAGTTCTGAACACAGCAAGCGCTCTTCCCAGTCAACTGCTTTCCCCAGCCCCCTGATGTCAGGTTTTTCAAGTGTGTATCCAGAACTAATATTGCTGAGTCATTTGGCATTTTAATTTTTAAAATATAATTTATTTATTTAATTAGTTAGTTATTTGAGAGAGAGAGAGAAGACAAAGAGAATACAGGTGCGCCAGGGCCACTCATTTGCCCCTGCAAACCAACTCCAGATGCATATGCCTCTTTGTGCATCTGGTTTTATGTGGATACTGGAAAATCAAACCCGGGATCTTGGGCTTTGCAAGCAAGCACCTTTAGCCACTGAGCCATCTCCCCAGCATTTTAATTTTTTTATTTTATTTAAAACATTTTTATTTATTTATTTTTGTTTGAGAGAGAGAGGGAGAGAGAGAGAAAATGGGCATGCCAGGGCTGCAAGCCACTGCAAACAAACTCCAGATGCATGTGCCACCTTGTGCATCTGGCTTACATAGGTACTGGGAAATAGAATCTGGGTCCTTAGGCTTTACAGGCAAGTGCCTTAGCCACTAAGCTATCTCTCCACTAAGCTATCTCTCTAGCCCAGTATTTTAATTTTTTAAATATATTTTTTAAATTTTAACTTATTTATTTTATTTATTTGAGGGAGAGAAAGAACAAGGTAGACAGATAGAGAGATATATAGAGAGAGACAGAATGGGCACACCAGAGCCTTCAGCCATTGTAAATTAATCCCAGATGCATGCACCACCTTGTGCAATTGGCTTATGTGGGTCCTGGGGAATCGAAACTGGGTCCTTTGGCTTTGCAGGCAAGCACCTTAACCACTAAGCCATCTCTTCAGTCCCAATTTTACTTTTTTATGAAAGTATGACATCAATTTTCCATAGTGGGTATACCATTTTGCATCCCAACCTCTCTTACTCTTTTATATACAATGCTGACATGCTGTTTATATTGTCCTATTTCTCCTTTTTTCATTTCTTTTTTAAAAATGAATTTTTTAAATTGTTGTAGTCAGTGCATACATTCAAGTAGGTACCATTGTTAGCCTCCTCCCTGTCCTCCCCCCTCCACAGGACCCTCCTTGTTGGGGTATATGGGTTATGCATTGTGGGGTTAGCCTTTAGTTTCGGGTAGGAGGAAATGTCTCTGTGTGTCATGACCCAACGTGTGGCTCTGACATTCTTTCCGCCCCCTCTTCCTCAAATTTCCCTAAGGCACGTTGGGCTCATATTAGGTCTGCTTCTGTGTTGAGATCTCGGGAGCCTCTGTGTCTCTGGATATCTGGTTTGGTAGGGGTTGATTGTTCTCTGTGTTGATCTCCTTCACCATTGTGCTGGTTCCCGGTTCACCAAGAAAACAGCATTCTTGCATGTTTCCCCAATTATTCTTAATTTCAGCTGGGGCCCTTTTGAGGTATGATGGGGTGGTTGTCTCCTTAGGATCTGCATTTATCTGAAAAAGAGAAGCAGATTCTCCAACAGAGAGTAAAGTTAGCACCAAGTAGATGTGTTAACCATTGTTTTTTAGAGATAGTCTAATGGAGAGCGGGTTCATTTTTGGATATGGTTCTGACTTGTTTCCCAGCTCCAGCTATGGGTTCTGTTCCACTGAGAAGATCAGTTAGCCAAATCAGAGAGCAGTTTGTTTCCCACCATGGCTATGCACCACTATTGCACTTGTATGAGCATCACGTCAGGTTGTTTGCTGCTAAGTAAGTTAGTCCATGTGTTGCTTGGGCAGATATTGGTCTTTATCCCCCAGTCACTCATGTAGCACCTTCCAGCACTAGACACACTGTCTGGGGACTGACTCCTTTCCAGCTTCCAGCCATGTCGCTCCATGCTACATACCAACAGTGTATGGTGTCTTCAGCAGTAGGGTCTTACCACTAGCCTATGGTGGGTCCTCAAGTGCTCTGACACAAATCTGTCTTCTTTTGGGAAACCTTGTAGGTCTCTGTGATCAAAAGCTCATTGTGGATGATTCCCACCTGCTGGTACCAGGAATTACAGGTCAGCAGCCAAGAAGAGAAGAACCAGATAAATGATATAAAAGAGATAGAGAGATGAGAGAGAAGAGGGAGGGAGGGGAGAGAGAGAGAGAGAGAGAGAGAGAGAAGCAGAAATAGGAGGAGATAATGGACAGTTTTTGTCGTACTCTCTCCAGGGCCTTGTGAATCTGGTGTTCCCTCTAAGGGCCTGAGGCAGTCAGCCATTTGGCCTGTCTTTTAGGATGTAGTTTTATAGTTCCATTGCCTTTTGGGTCCAGTTTTGTGTCCCCCCCTCCCTTCCTTACCCTCCCTCCTCCCACCCTCCCCACCCTCCCTATTGTCCGGTCCTCGAGATGCTTGGTAGGTATGTCGGCGACTTGGATAGATTCAGGTTAGGAGCTGTAAATGAGTGAGAAAATAAATTTTTATTTATTTGAAGACATAAAGAGGGAAAGAGAGAGGGAGAGAGAGAGAGAGAGAGCACACCAGGGACTCGTGCCACTGTAAACAAACTCCCGATGCATGCACCACTTTGTGCATCTGGGGAATCGAACCTGGGCCATCGGGGTTTACAAGAAAGTGCCTTTAACCACTGAGTAATCTCTCCAGTTCCCTCTTTTTTTCCCATTTCTTTTCAAAAAGTATTTATTTATTTATTTTGTAAGCAGAGACAGAGAGAAAGAGAGAGAATGGGTATACCAGGGATTCTAGCAATTGCAAATGAACTCCATACGCATTTGCCACTTTGTGCATCTGGCTTTATATGGGTACTGGGGTACTGAACCCAGGTCATTAGGCTTTGCGGGCAAGTGCCTTAACAGCTGAGCCATCTCTCCACTCCCCCCTTTTTATGGTAGGGTCTCACTCTAGCCCAGGCTGGTCTGGAATTCACTGTATAGTCTCAGGCTGGCCTTGAACTCATGGTGATCCTGCTACCTCTGCCTCTGGAGTCCCAGGACTAAAGGCATAGGCCACCATGCCCAACTTATTTCTTATATATCTTTGATGTTATGTCATATCATTACATGTATATTTTTTTCTTTCTTTGTTTATTTTTATTTATTTATTTGACAGTGACAGAGAGAGAAAGAGACAGAGAGAGAGAGCGAGAATGGGCGCGCCAGGGCCTCCAGCCACTGCAAACGAACTCCAGGCACATGCGTCCCCTTGTGCATCTGGCTAACGTGGGTCCTGGGGAATTGAGCCTCAAACCAGGGTCCTTAGGCTTCACAGGCAAGCGCTTAACCACTAAGCCATCTCTCCAGCCCTATTTTTTTTTTTTTTTAAAATAAAGATTCATTGTATTCAATTTATGGACATACTGAAGTTTATTTAATCAGTCCACTATTGATGGATATTAAGCTTGTTTCTAACCTTTTTCTTTTTTCTTCCTTTCCTTTTGCTCTGTGGGAATTGAACACAGGACCTCCTGCATGCTAGGCAAGCTCACTACCCAGCCTCTCCAACCTTTTGCTATAATAAGTAATGCTATAGTTAACATATTTGTGCAAACATCATTTGCCAATGCAAAAATATATTTATAGGCTAAAAATGTCCTAAAAGGCTGGGCATGGTAGACCATGCCTTTAGTCCCAGCACTCAGGAGGCAGAAGTAAGAGGACTGCTGTGAGTACAAGGCCAGCCTGGGACTACAGAGTGAGTTCCAGGTCAGCTTGGGCTAGTGTGAGATCCTACCCTTGAAATAAACAAACAAACAAACAAACAAACAAAAGTAGGGGTACTGAATCAAAGGGTGTGTGCATAACAAATATTGATAGATAATGTCAAATTTTCCATCATACCCATCATCATTCCCATCAGAAGTACATGTGAGACATTTTTCACCTTGAGTTCACAGACCCTGAAATTGTCTGCAGTCTTTCGTTCAAATGTAAATCTATGTTTTCTTTTAGGAAAAGCCCATGTGACTGTCAGATTATCAAACAATTAGAATCATGCTTGGCCAAGCCTGATAGCACATCTCTATAATGTCAGTACTCAGAAGCTAAGGCAGGAAAACTGCCAGGGCATACAAGATGGGGTTATATAGCAAGTTGAAAGCCATCTTGGCTACATAGAGAGACTGTTTCAAACACACAACTACCACTATCAAAATCATTGCATACAGAAAGCCTAACACTGGAGAAATCCAATGTAAAGAGATTTTCAGGAAGAATTACTGAAATTGCCTCATGTATTTACAAAACACTGAAATTGATAAAATCAATTACATGCACTTATTTTTTATTGATTATTGGGGATGAAAGTATATCAGTTCTAAGAAGATTCAGAATAAAACCCACCACAAGAAAATCTGTGTGTAACCAAATATCTTCAGCTAACACTTCTCTGAATTAAGATGCTACTATCAAGCCTATGTGCATCACTTTTGGCCTATTATGTGTGAGATGTTGTATTTCTGTCTAGCCCTTGTCCTGTGACAAGGCTCATCCTTGAATGCTACAGCATGTGACACATCTGGTTAGAATGAGGCGGGACTCAAAGTGACTCCCTCAGCCAAGGCGAGAGGCCAGTGGTCACTGCAGATGAGCCAGCTGGGGTACTTTTAAGGTACTTTTAAGGTACTGAAACCTCAGCCCTGTAGTTCTCTCTTTCGCTTTGGCCACAGCATCTGTGCAGAACACCCATAGACCCATCTTCTGTCTTACTTCCTTGACCGTTTATAGGCCTAGAATCCCTGACCTATATTCCCATGGTGTTATGTGGACTAATCAGTGCACCGTAATTAATTGTGAAGCAAGCATTAATTATTGTTATCGCTGACAGTTCTGGCCCTAGGTTCCTGACTGAGAGAGAACCTGCTTGCCCAATGGCTGTCTGTGGGAGTTCATGACACCCTACAAACCTGTGAAGGGTGCGTCCTCCCTTGAAGTATGCTAGGAGTACTTCAAAGTATTCTAAAGTACTTGAGTTCACACCAGAGACGCGTTTTGTTTACAACTGACTGCAGAGAGCCTGGCCATTACCCTCAATATTCCAAGGGCTACCATGGAGCAGCGTCATCTTTCATGGGTCCAGAGGGTGGCACCAGGCCCAGCGGGGAGGCAGTTGTTAGAGACAGAGAAATTGAGAGAGAGAGAGAGAAAGCGAGTGTTCTGCCACTGCAAACAAACTCCAGACACATGTGCCACCTTGTGCACCTGGCTTTACATGGATAGTAAGGAATTGAACCAGGGAAGTTAGGCTTTATAAACAAGCACCTTTAACCACTGGGCAATCTGCCCAGCCCCGAATCTGACTTTCCAGGAACATTTTCTATTAAAATGCTCTGGGGCTGGAGAGATGGCTTAGCGGTTAAGCGCTTGCCTATGAAGGCTAAGGACCCTGGTTCGAGGCTCGATTCCCCAGGTCCCACGTTAAACCAGATGCACAAGGGGGCGTATACATCTGGAGTTCGTTTGCAGTGGCTGGAAGCCCTGGCAAGCCCATTCTCTCTCTCGCTCGCTCTCTCTCTCTCTCTCTGTAGCTCTCAAATATATAAATAAAATAAACAAAAAAAAAATAAAAAAAAAAAAAAGGAATGCTCTGGCCAAGCGTGGTGGCGCGCGCCTTTTATCCCAGCACTCAGGAGACAGAGGTAGGAGGATCACTGTGAGTTCAAGGCCAACCTGAGACTACATAGGGAATTCCAGGTTAGCCTGGGCTAGAGTGAGACCATACCAAGAAAAACCAAAGGGGGAAAAGTGCTCTGAGCAGAGATAGGACTTTCATTTCTGAAACTCTTGGAAACTTCATCCTTCCATCAGCATTTTCACACAGTAAAGAAAATTCAAGTGAACGGGAAACGAGTTGTTGTGGGACTTTGAAGATACAGTAATCATCGTTATGAAAGAGAGGGTACCTAGCCCAAGTCCTGAATCAAAGGTGAGAATTGCACGTGGGCCTAAGGAATAGAAGGGAAAAGGTGGAGATAAAACAGCAAAGAAACCAGGTTTGGAATTCAGAGGGCGTGCGGGGGAGGGGCGCAACAGGAAATAACATCAGGAAGGCAGGCTGGCTCCCCACCTAGGGACATGGCGGGGACTTACTCATCTGTTGGCAGGCTTTGCCGTGGAGGGAATCTCTACACTGCATGGGAGAGGGGAGGTTAATTTCTTCTGCTGTATTCCAACAAGAATGGGATGGATAATGACGAGTTCTGGATGACTCTAGGAGAAGGCCAGCTGGCATGGCTCCCAAAAGGCTTTCACAGTGGGACATTACCTTGAGGAACTCGCAGGGTGGCCCGTTCTGGCTTTTTACCCAGGAGGCTCAGAAATATGATTTGTCAGCACTCAATGGTGGGTCTAAGCTCCCAAGACTAATGCATATAACCGGGTCACCAGCTCAGTAATTCACCAGGAAAATTAAAATTGCCAAAGGTCTCACATGCCCAAGGCCTGTGACTAGAACACCTTAGCCCTGTGGGCAGGTCACATGAAAAGTTCTATTATAATCAGATGTCAGTTTCCTAAGTCACAATAAGAAATTCTACGGCTGAAGGATGCCCACATGCAATGAGCTAATGTCTTCATTTCCTGTAGGTGGATCGAAGGCTATGGTCTGAGACTCTAAACTGTAATTAGTTTGCTTGATAAGTTTGGAATTGAAGCAAGGGGGAAACATTAAAAGAATGTTTGGGGGCATCTGGCCTACACCTCTATAATAGGCAGATGCGTGTCACCTGCATTACCTCAGTCACCACCTTCACCACCTTTGTGACTTAGCCTCTCTGCCCTGGACGGTATCTGACGAATGATCCCCCTTCCAACACTGCTAGACACCTTCCCTCCCCATGGGGTCTTCCTTCGGATTTCACTGAGCTTTCTTGGTCTGAGAGAACCACTCTGTTTCTTTAAGGTGACTTAGCAGATCTCTGCTCTAATCCATTCTGCGTCGCTGCCCTAGTTTAACTCTCGGAGGACGGATTCATTTCTAATTCTTTCAGGGTTGCTCACCGTTGCCACTAGAACTGACAGCGCTTTACAGCCTTGAGACTCTGCTCCCTGCTCCAAAGCCTCAGGTGGCTGAGGACAATCTTATTTAACATTGTCAAAATTTTGCAAACTGGATAGGGCCTCAGTGATCACAACCCCTTCCACTCCACTCGCCACTTCACTGTAATTAAAACACAGTCTGTTGGGCTGGAGAGATGGCTTAACGATTAAGGTGTTTGCCTGGGAAGCCTAGGGACTCAGGTTCAATTCTCTAGGTCCCATGTAAGCCAGATGCACAAGGTGGCGCATGTGTCTGGAGTTTGTTTGCAGTGGCTGGAGGCCCTGGCGTGCCCGTTCTCTCTCTCTTTTTCTCTCTCTCCCTCTTTCCCTTTCTCACTCTCTTAAATAAATAAATAAATAAAATATTTTTTAAAAAGAGAGAAATAAGACTTGAGAGCTGGGTGTAGTGGTGCATGCCTTTAGTCCTAGCACTCTGGAGGCTGGGATAGGAGGGTAACCATGAGTTTGAGGCCAGCCTGGGCCACAGAGTTGAATTCCAGGTTATCCTGACCTACAGTGAGAATCCACCTCTGGAAAAAAAAAAAAAAAAAGCAATGGGACTAGAGTAAGAGAAGTGTTCAGTCCCATTCCTGCCTCCAGAAACCAGATGGACCTCAGAGGGCAGCGGCAATGAAGACAGTGGGGACAAAGAAACAAGTCTTAGACTGGAAAACCCACCCCGTCTATGGGCTCAGAGTTAGAAAAGAGGGCTGGCCGGGTGTGATGGCATGTACCTGTAGTAACAGCACTTAGGGAGTTAGAGACAGGGGGATCATGCATTGGAGGCCAGCCTGGGCTACATAGGGAGACCTTATATCAAAATAATAAATAGATGGCCTGGCGTGGTGGCGCACGCCTTTAATCCCAGCACTCGGGAGGCAGAGGTAGGAGGATTGCCGTGAGTTAGAGGCCACCCTGAGACTCCATAGTGAATTCCAGGTCAGCCTGGGTTAAAGTGAGACCCTACCTTGAAAAAAAAAAAAAATAAATAGAAGGAAGGAAGAAAAGGAGGGAGGGAGGGAGGAAAGAAGGGAGAGGAAAAGAAAAGGGTTTTGTTGTTGCTGGAGGAAATTGCCATCAAGCTGCAGGCAACATAGGCTGAGTGACTCTGGGGCTCAGAGGACGTCTTCCTCTCCTTTCCCACACTGTTCCCAGAAGGGGAAAGGGGGGGTCACTACTTAGCCCCACCCCTCCCCTCACACACACAGTGCACCCGACTCAGGACTAGGTATCTTATTGTTCTCATAGCAAGCTTGGAGAGTGCAGTAGTAAACCCAGGAAGTTGAGCCCTTAGAGGTGCCCCTGGCCACTTACATATGATGAAAATGGGTTTGTGAGGCTGGTCCGTTTAAAGGCAAAACTCACCATCATGCCACTGTGCATGCTGACCCTCGATAACTTCATGTCTCTAACCTAGGCGTCCACAATTCAGACTTCTTTTTGTCCTCCGGTCCTGATGGTCACGGCGCTGAGAACAAGAGTCAGTGACCTCAGGAGGCAGGCTAGGTTTGCATTCCATAATGTGATACCTGAACTGCCTAGGTTAAAATTCAAGTCCCACCACCTGCTTACTGTGTGATGTCTTACCTTCTCTGTGACTGCGTCCTCACTCGTTAAATGGGGGTAATAATAACACTCACTTTACGGGATTTTGCGAGGATTAAGTAAACTAACTAATAAAAGCACTGTGCTTAGAAAATATTATAACTCAGCCAGCGTGGTGACGCAGGCCTCTAATCCCTTCACTCAGGGGACAGAAGTAGGAGGATCACCATGAGTTTGAGGCCACCCTGAGACTACATAGTGAATTCCAGGTTAGCCTGGGCTAGAGTGAGACCCTTCCTTGAAGAAACAAAACAAAACAAAAAATTCTAACTGTGAGGTAAGTACAGTGTTGGTACACAGTAAATACTCAATAAAATCAGCCATTACCTTGATTAAATTGAAGTCATTAAATTGAGAAATCCTGTCTAAGCCCTTGATTGGGTTCAGGAGACTATGCAGCCTCATGAACTCCATACTTCTAAACTTCTGTGGGCTTAGAAATATGAAATAATGATGTAGGTTACTTTCCAGGTGGGCCATCTTGATCATTTTAAAAGATTTCTTGGGCTGGAGTGATGGCTTAGTAGTTAAGGCACTTGCCTGCGAAACCTAAGGACCCATGTTCAACTCTCCAGATCCCACTTAAGCCAGACACACAAGGGTGAGGCAAGCACAAGGTCACAGATGCCCACTAGGTGGCGCAAGTGTCTAGAGTGCCATTACAGTGGCTGAGGCCCTACTGCACCAATTCTCAATCTGTAAAATAAATTTAAAATAAAGATTTCTCATTTGGCATTCTAGGTGATTCCCCCTACAGTTTGCCACTGATATACTCTCCTCCACCCTTTCCTAGAAATGTCGATTTAAAGGGATTGTAAGTACACTGGACAGTTGTCCTGTTGTGGATCGCGAAGACCTCTGGTCTTTAAAACTTTCCACAAGGGTCCATTCTTTGCATGCCTTGGAGCTCAGTGGGTTCCTGAATCCTCCCAGGCAGTGATGTTCCGGATGGCTGAGCTAGCAGGACCGGGTGGGGCTGCCGCGGCTGACACCAGGAAGACAAACCAAGTTGGTCAGTACAGACAGCTGTAGACCAATTAAAATGGTGCATGAGGTCATTGAGACTGCTCTGAGGAGCCACGTAAATGCCAGATAATGACAGCCCTGGGCAGGGACATTCTGTGACTTGGAGTTGAATGACTTAGATGACAAGATTCAATCAAAAAGAATAAAAGGCCTCAAAAATATCAACTCATTCTTTCAAATTGAATCTTTAATGTGGTTTAATGTAGTTTTACATGTATTTGATAGTCAGGAAACAGTTCTGGATATCATATGAGCAAAATATAAGTAACACTAGTCCTTGAGTTAAGAGTGGCAGTTCCTCACCTCCAGTGCCACTTTTCAGAGCGATGACAGTCCCTTTCACCTGGACTCCCTGACCGGTCTCCCTGGTTTTATTCATTTGTTTGTTTTGTTTTTTTCTCTGATAATCTATGCAAAATAACTTTGGTCACATGATTCTTCCATGTAATGCTTCCTACTACCTACACCATACACCATACACCATTTCTTCTCCCCCTCCCTTCTTTTTTTTGGTTTTTCGAGTTAGGGTTTCGCTGTAGCCCAGGCTGACCTGGAATTCACTATGTAGTCTCACCACTCCTGGCAATTTATTTTCAGTTTTTTAAAACATGTTTTATTTATTTATTTGAGAGAGAAAGAGGCAGATAGAAAGAGAATGGGTGCGCCAGGGCCTCCAACCACTGCAAACAAACTTCAGATGCATTCGCCACCTTGTGCATCTGGCTTATGTGGTCCTGGGGGAATCGAACCTGGATCCTTTGGCTTTGCAGGCAAGTGTCTTAACTGCTAAGCCATCTCTCCAGCCTTCCCCCTCCTTAAATTTTTTTAAAAAAATTTTATTTACTTATTTGAGAGAGAGAAGCAAATAGATAGAGACAGAGAATGGGTGCTTCAGGACCACCAGCCACTGCAAACAAACTCTGGATACATGCACCATCTAGTACATCTGGCTTATGTGGGTCCTGGGGAATTGAATCTGTATTCTTACATGGGTCCTAGGAAATTGAACCTGGGTCCTTAGGCTTTGCAGGCATGCACCTTAACCACTAAGCCATCTCTCCAGCCCTCCAAATTTACTTTCAGGGCTGGAGAGATGGCTTAGTGGTTAAGTGCTTGCCTGTGAAGCCTAAGGACCCCAGTTTGAGGCTTGATTCCCCAGGGCCCACGTAAGCCAGATGCACAAGGGGCACATGCATCTGGAGTTCGTTTGCAGTGGCTGGAGGCCCTGGTGCACCCATTTTCTCTCTCTCTCTCCCCCTCCTTCTTTCTCTCTCTGTTGCTCTCAAATAAATAAATAAAAATTTAAAAAATCTATTTAAAAAATTTACTTTCAAAGAGAGAGAGAGGGAGAAAGAGAGAAAAAGAGAATAGGCACGCCAGGGCCTCTTGCTGTTGCAAATGAATCCAGACCACATGTGCAACTTCGTGCATCTGGCTTTACGTGGATCCTGGGGAATCAAACCTAGGCTGTTAACGGCTTCGCAAGCAAGCGCCTTAACCACTGAACCATCTCTCTAGCCCTCCTCCTTCTTTCATTGTTTAGAGAAAGGGTCTCACTCTGTAGACCAGGCTGGCTTTAAACTAGTGTCGTTCCTCCTCCTCTGCCTCTCAAGTGCTGGGATTACAGGCATGTGCCACCATGTGTGGCTTCCACTACCTACATATTAAATGTCAATAGCTTACTCATAGTGAAACCCCCATAGATCAGCCCCAACTAGTTCCTTGTTTCCCAGGGCTTTTCTGTACATACATCCCTGTCCTCTATGTACCTCACACACAAGCCTTATTTGTTTGCTATAGTTCCTTAAACACAGTCTCATTCTTTCCCCATCCTCTTGCCTTCTCTAGTCTATTATGAGGCATAGGAAGAGTCTGTTAGTGTCTGACTAGAAAAATCTTGCTCAAAGCTTACCTGACATGCCACTCTTCCCCTAAAGCATTCCATGATGCCCACTTCCTACAGTGGGTTGTCATGTATGCCCACAGCCTTCTACAGTGCCCTTCTGAAGTCCGTCCTTTGTGTGGCATAGCTTTCCACCTGTGAATTCCCTGAAGAACTGGTCTGGGCTTGGCTTCGTCATGTTCCTCTGCTACAGCCCAGCCTTGCACAGTACTTGGATGAAGTGAACCCTGGTGGATGGAATGGAGGAGATAAATCTAACCCGAGGTGACTAATACAAGCTACAATGCCACCAGGGCTCTCTGGCCAAGATCCAACGTGGAATACAGTTTTAAGAAAATACCAGGGCCTCCTGCCACTGAAAATTAACTCCAGATGCACATGCCGCTTTGTGCATTTAGCTTTATATGAGTACTGGAAAATCGAACCCTGGGCCATCCGGCTTTGTCAATAAGTGCCTTTAAATGCAGAACCATCTCTTGAGCCCAGAATATAATTTAAGTTGCAGTAGAGATAAAATGTATTCCAAACAAAAAAGACTGGGGTAGCTGGGTGTGGTGGCACATGCCTTTAATCCCAGCACCAGGGAGGAAAAGGTAGGAGGATCACTGTGAGTTTGAGGCCACTCTGAGACTACATAGTGATTTCCAGGTCAACCTGGGTTAAAGTGAGACCCTAGTGTGAAAAACAAAACAGAACAACTACAAAAAGAGATAGTACATTCTTCATGGGTCTGTTGTGAGAATGAAATAACATGTACCATAAACACTTTAATCCAACACTGGGCATTAAGTTCTTAGTAAATCGTAGCTATTGATGATCATAATCACTTTATTTTTTATCATAATTATTTTAAAACTGTTTTGGGATAATTATTCAAGGGCTCCATCAACATTTTATCATGATCGGTGGAGGGTCTTGTGAGGCCCCCACTCCTTCCAGAGGAGCTATTGGCAGTTAATGGCTTCTGGGAGTGGGGAAAGACAATTTTCTTCAGTGATCCAGCCACTAGTAAGTCACTCATGTTCCAGTAAATAACTCCTAATTCAAACAACCCTAATTATTCTCAGTGGATCAAAATAAATAAAAAGACATCAAAATAGAAGTGAGACTAGTTGGGAAGAAGAAAGGATTTAATAGGAGTGGGAGGGGAATTGGAGAATTAATGAGGAATTGATATGACCTAAAATATATTCTGTGCATATATGAAATTGTCAATAAAATAAAAATTACCAAGTGTGGTGGTGCACACCTTTAACCCAAGCACTTGGAAGGCAGAGGTAGGAGGATGGCTGTGAGTTCAAGGGCAGTCTGAGACTACATAGTGAATTCCAGGTCAGTTTGGGCTACAGTGAGACCCTATCTTGAAAAACCAAACCAAACCAAATAAAATAAATTAATTCATTAAAAATTATTTAAGGAGAGGCTGGGGAGATTGCTCAGTGGTTAAAACACTTGCCTGCAAAGCATAATGACCCAGGTTCAATTCCCTAGGACCTATGTAGGACCAGATGCACCCCCCACACACACACTGTCTCTCACTTGTAAATAAATAAATACAAATACTTTAAAAAGTAGTTGAGGGCTTGATAAAGTAGCAGCTGTTCTGTGATATTTTAGAAATCCAGTCCACTGGTCCAGTCGTCTGGCGAAGCAGTCTCAGAGCACGTTTTTATTGTATACTCTTCACGTGTTTGAATGTAAAGCCTATAGAAAAGTTGAACATGGCGATGCCCTCTTGTCATCCCGGTACTCAGGTGGCTGAGGCGGGAAGATAGCTGTGAGTACCGGGCCAGCTGGGAATACATAGCAGGACCCTGTCTCAATAAAACGAAACACTAACATAAAATAAAACAAAGTAAAATGAGCAATACTACAGAAATATTGCACAGAAATGCTGTGTTTCCAGCAATAAAAAATTATCTACTGGTCCCTGTTTATCCTCAGCATGTTTTCTATTATTTCATGCCCTGTGTGTTAAGAACATTTGAAAAACTACTACTGTGCTGCAGTACTTAAGAGTGTGTATTTGCACAGCACTTTGAAAAACCCAAATGCCAAAGGACAGGCTTTGTTTTAATAGTATTTACTGATTGATTGATTGATTTGAGACAGACAGACAAAGAGGGAGGGAGAAAGACAGAGAGAAAAATGGTCACACAGAGCCTCTAGTCACTGCAAATGAACTCCAGACGCATGCGCCGCCTAGGTATGTGTGTTCTGGGGAATCAAATCAGGGTCCTTAGGCTTTGCAGGCCAGTGCTTTAAGTGTTGAGCCATCTCTCCAGCCCCAATATTTTCATCCTTTATTATAGCTTTACATCTATTTTTTTCTTGCTACTTTGGTATAGAAAGTACCAAAGTACTTTTCTCATATGGATGCAAAATGATAGGTAGAAGTTTGTTCAGAGGGAAGATGAGAGAAATAAAATGGCAACAATCGATTCTTCATACATGATATTTGATATCAGGAAGGTGAATAAATGAGAAGAAAAGAAGTAGGATACAGGGGCTGGAGAGATGGTTCAGCAGTTAATAATGCTTATTGCAAAGATCCCCAGTACCCATGTAAAGCCAGATGCACAAAGTAGCGCATGTGTCTGGAGTTCATTTGCAGTGGCAGGAGGCCCTGGTGCACTCATTCTCTCTCTCTTTCTCATAAATAAACATTTTAAAATTCTTTTTTTTTTGTTCATTATTTCTTTATTTATTTGAGAGCGACAGACAGAGCGAGAAAGGCAGATAGATAGATAGAGAGAGAGAATGGGCACTCCAGGGCCTCCAGCCACTGCAAACGAACTCCAGACGCGTGCGCCCCCTTGTGCATCTGGCTAACGTGGGTCCTGGGGAATTGAGCCTCGAACCAGGGTCCTTAGGCTTCACAGGCAACCGCTTAACTGCTAAGCTATCTCTCCAGCCCATAAATAAACATTTTAAAAAAGAAGTAAGGAGACAGAACAAATCTGCACTATGTTGGACCATTGTTACTCAAGCACTGAATAGATGAAAGGAAGTTTCTACAGAGAAATAGGACACAATCGCCACCAGATTCCAAAGAAGTAAGGCATACCACTTTAGCTGAAAGCGGTTATGTGACTCTTGTCCGCTCACCACACTGAGGGGCAAGGGGATGGCCAAAGGCTTCTGGAGGTGATTTCTTTGGTAGGAGGAGTCTGTGTGCTAAGTGTCCTGGGTAAGGAATGTGTATCCCGCTCTCCTCAGTAGGACTACTTGGAGTTTGAGCTAAGTTGCTTGCAGTGCAGGCCCAAGGGACTGACTAGTCAAACTCTCTCCTCAGAAATGTACAGGAAAAAGAGCAGGGCTGGCTTTGGAACCTAACAAAGGCAAGATGCTGCCAACCAGGGCACTGGCTGACACCTCCAGAATAAGTTCAGGCTAAAAATGCTCCTAGGAGCAGCTCGGGGCCCCTGCAGGGGGCAGCTGGCATGTGAGAGAACAGGCAGAGGGGAAGCTACCTGTGGGCTGAGAGATTCCTAGGGCCTGGGGAGGAAGCAAGCTACTGCCCTAATAGGATGGTTTTGCTCAGTTTTAAGGATCATCTGGCCAGAGGCCATTGTGGCTGGAGGTGAAGCAGGTCCCAGAAGAATTCATAACACCACATAAAAGAGACAACTACTTGCCCCTAGAGAGAGTGACACAGGCCAGCCAGGGTCCCCATATAGCAGGGTGCTCTTCGTGGGCTTTCTCTTGAACTCTAGTTAGCAAGATGGCAGGTTTACACCCTGACCTCTCTTGCTGAAAGCCTTTTCAATAAGATCACAAGTTGTTATTATTAAATGATGTGGATATTTAATTTATAATATTGACACTGTGTCTATAATAGTATCTCTTTTATTTTTATTTTCAAGGTAGGGTCTCTCTCTACCACCCCGCCCCCTACAGGCTGATCTGGAATTCACTATGTAGTCTCAGGGTGGCCTCAAACTCACAGCAATTCTCCTAACTCTGCCTTCCAAGTGCTGGGACTAAAGGCATATGCCACCACACCTGGCTTATAATAAATCTCTTTTTAAAAATGTTTTAAAATTTTTACTTATTTATTTGAAAGAGAGAGAGAGAGAGAGAGATAAAGAGGCAGAGAGAGAGAGAGAGAACAGGCAAGCTAAGGCTTCCAGCCACTGCAGATGAACCCCAGATGCATGCACCACCTTGTACATCTGGTTTATGTGGGTCCTGAGGAATCAAACCTGGGTCCTTTGGCTTTGCAAGCAAGTGCCTTAACCACTAAGAAATCTCTCCAGCCCTATAATAATATCTAATAGCATCTTAAAGTGAGACTTTCAGCTACTTAGGAATGCTCACCAAAATCCAGAGACATGTCAAAGTTCACTCCAATGGACAGGAAGATGTCTCTGTATGCTACCTAGAGAAGCAAGCAGTTAAAAAAAGAGTATTTTCAGGGCTGGAGAGATGGCTTAGCAGTTAAGGTACTTGCTTGTGAAGCCTAAGGACTCATGTTCGACACTCCAGATCCCACGTAAGACAGACACACAAGGGGACACAAGTGTGCAATGTCGCACATGTGCACAAGGGGGTGCACATGTCTGGAGTTCCATTGCAGTGGCTGGAGGCCCTGGCTCGCCAATTCTCTCTGCACCTTGCATAAAAAACGATCAGTCTGTTGAGCTTGCCTCAAAATATATATATATATTTTCAATATAGTCAATGAGTTTTGGTTGTTCAGCTTATTAGCTACAGAATGAATAAGTGATCAGTGACTAGCTGAAAGAATGAGTATTGCTCATAGTAGGTTGTATTGCTATTCAAATTGAGAACTTTTCTTATTTTGTGGTGTGAGGGTTGAATTCAGGTCCTTGCACATGCTAAGCATGTGTTTGACTACTGAGAAACACCCCCAGCCCAGAGGTTATTGTGTATGTGTGTATGTGGTCATATGTGTGTGAGGGTATATGTGCATGTCTATGGAGACCAGAAGTAAATTTTTAGTGTCTTCTATTACTCTCAACATTTGTTATTATTATTATTATTGGTTTTTGAAAGAAGGGTTTTGCTGTAGCCCAGACTGACCTGGAATTCACTATGTAGTCTCAGGGTGGCCTTAAACTCATGGAAATCCTTCTATCTCTCTGCCTTCTGAGTGCTGGGATTAAAGGTGTGCACCACCATGCCCAGCTCTAGCTAAGATATATATATTTTTTGTTTTGTTTTGTTTTTTCGAGGTAGAGTTTCACTCTAGCTCAGGCTGACCTGGAATTAACTATGTAGTCTCAGGGTGGCCTCGAACTCATGGCGATCCTCCTACCTCTGCCTCCCGAGGGATGGGATTAAAGGTGTGCGCCACCATGCCCAGATTCTAGCTTATATTTTGAGACAGGGTCTCTCACTGAGCCCAGAGCTCACTGATTTGGCTAGACAAGCCAGCCAGCGATCTCTAGATAGCTTCTTGTCTCTGATTTCCCAGTGTTGAGATTACAGGCATACACTGCCATGCCTGGCAGTTTACATGGATGACGGGGATCTGAACTCGGGTCCTCATGTTTGTCTGGCCAGCACTTTACCCATGGAACCATCTCCCTAGCCCAGCCTAGGGCTTCTAAAAACTGAATGTTTGTACCATTCCATTCCCCTTAGAAGGTATATAGTCGTAGGTGGAAAATTATTCTGTAGCAATCAGCTGTGTTTGGGTCTTATGTTGAAATGCGCAGCCAGTGAAGAGTGCCTCCGGTCTCTCTCTCTCACTTGTGAGGTTTCTATCCTCCCTGGACTCTCCTGCTCAAAGCCTCAACCAGCTGTTATGCTGAGAAGGTGTGAGAAGGCGCATGCATGCATAATTGGGTGTATATGAGTTACAAACTTGGCTGTAGACTCGTTCCCAGGGACATTGTTGCTTTATAACAGTGGGAGTGCCTGCGTTCAAAGAAGCAATGCCATCCTGGTGGCTTTGGGCATCTGAGGCAGGCAGATCTCAACGGTTTCTTTTTTTATTTTTATTTTTATTTTAGAGAGTGTGAGAGAGAACTCCACACCCTTGCACCACCTAGTGGGCGTGTGTGACCTTGCGCTTGCCTCACCTTTGTGCATCTGGCTTAGGTGGGATCAGGAGAGTCTGACATAGGTCCTTCCGCTTCGCAGGCAAATGTCTTAACTGCTAAGTCACCTCTCCAGCCTTGTCAATGGTTTCTTTACCAAGGGGAGCTCAGCTCCTTGGGGAAACATGCTTGGTTTGGCCCTGTCTTTGTCTGTCTTGTTGTGTTGCTGCAACAGGACATTACAGATTATGTAATTTATAAAGAAAATAGTTTTTATTTGTTTATTTGCAAGCGGAGAAAGAGAGAAGAAAGACAGAAAGAATGGATGTGCCAAGACCCCCAGCCACTGCAAACAATCTCCAGATGCATGTGCCATCTTGTGCATCTGGCTTTATGTGGGCCCTGGGGGCTTGAACCCTGGTCGTTAGGCTGTGCAGGCAAGTGCCTTGACCACTGAGCCATCTCTCCAGCCCCTTATAAAGAAAATAAGTGAATCTCTTACAGTTCTGGAGGCTATGAAGTTCAGGGCTGAGGACCCACGTCTGGTGTGGGCCTTGGCGCTGCTTTACAGTGAAAGGCATCATGTGGCGGCAATAAGCAAGTGGGAAGGACCATGTGAAAGAGGAAGCCCAAGGGGGAGTTCCTTTTTATTTATTTATTTATTTATTTATTTATTTATTTATTTAATAGGCGCACCAGGGCCTCCAGCCACTGCAAACAAACTCTGGAAGCATGCGCCACCTTGTGCATCTGGCTTACATGGGTCCTGGGGAATCGAATCTGGGTCCTTAGGCTTCGCAGGCAAGCGCCTTAACCGCTGAGCCACCTCTCCAGGCCGGGAATTCCTTTCTATTTTAACTGCTCTGCACATTTACCCACTAAGGAGAGCCCACTTCCCACCCCACTGGCAATGGGGATGAAGTTTCCAGTTCATGAATTTGGAAGACATATTCAAACCACAGCTGCCCAGGAGTTCCGGACGTGGGGGTGGCTGCTTGATTTGCTTGAGATGGAGAAAGCGGCAGCATGCGGTAAACCATGAGGTGCCCTGCCAGCGTGCACACTACTGTCATTGTCCTTTAGTAGCTGCGAAGAATGATGGCAGACCGGGAAGAGCTTCTCAAGAGCTTCATCATTCATACGAGTGCTTCTTCTGTCTTGAAGTCATCTCATAATTAGAATTTCTTGAGCGTCCCAAAAAGTCGGTAGCAACCGTCAACCCACACACATCAAACAATGCTCTGAAAAACCAAAGATTTAGTCCCTCACAGCGTACTTCTTCCCTGTTGTCAACTGCCACCTGTCCAGGAGCATTTCTGTTTTTATTTTATTTTAGTTTTTTGGAAACACAGTTACACATATGCCAGGCTGGCCTCAAACTCCCTTTGTAGCCAAGGCTAACCTTGAACTCCTGATTCTCTTACCTCTACCTCCCAGGGGCTGGGATTATAGGTATGTGCCACCACACCCAGCTGCTGCTTCTGATTCTATCAGTTTCATCTTGTAACTGAGGCAGAAACTCTAGCCTGGCCTGAGCTTTTTTTTTTTTTTTTTTAATTTTGTGTCAGAAATGATAAAAAACAGCTGTCCTCAGATTAATGCCATCATCCCTGGTATGATTCAGCTATTCAGCTAGTGGCAGCAATTGCGTGCTAGATGAATGTCTTTCTAAATTCAATCACTCCAAAATAAATACATTGCAGTAGCCTCATTAAGCAAAATTGGATGCAAGGGAAGGATGAGACTGACTGATAGGAAATGAGGAAGAAGTAGGATATTTCAAAGCAGCACGCATTCATCTGCCCTTCAGAAACCTCTGCTGGGCCCTCCTTGGCTTTTAGCACATTTTGCTGGAAAAATAAAATGCTTACATGCAAGGGACTGCTTTCTCCAAAGTGAGCTTTTGTTTATTTGTTTCTGTTTTTGTTTTGTGAGGTAGGGTCTTGCTCTAGCCCAGGCTGACCTGGAATTCACTATGTAGTCCCAGGGTGGCCTTGAACTCACGACGATCCTCCTACCTCTGCCTCCCGAATGCTGGGATTAAAGGCGTGAGCCACCCATGCCCGGCCTCAAAGTGAACTTTTGAAGTGGCATGTGATAAATAATATATGCTTATATTAAGGGATAGTCATACAAACTTATGAAGTCTGTTTGGCATATATTATCCTGCTTCTGTAGTAGATTGTTCAAATCCTTTAAACGGAAGTCCGACCTCACGGTAGACACGCTGTTGAGTGCTGCTGAGGGGACGTTAAATTGGGTGCATTCGTGCATGCATTCATCCAGTGTGTATGAGCTGAGACCCGGGTCTGCACTGTGTCCTATGATGGATGGGTCTTGGAGGCACCGCCATGAACCAGGTAGCCTCTGGCTGGGAGAGGAGCTTAGAATGGGGCGTGGGAACCAGATGGGCACAGAATACTGCACTGTGAAGTTCACTATGGCAGATGTCATAACAGACGGGCCAAAAGGACCACTGAGGGTGAAGAAAAAGTTCTGGCTTATCTCTAAGAAAATAGAAAATAAAAATAAAAGAGAGGCTAATTGAGGGGGGAGGGGGTATGATGGAGAGTAGAGTTGTGAAGGGGAAAGTGGCAGAGGGGAGGGAATTACCATGGTTTATTATGTATAATTATGGAAATTGTCAATAAAAATTTTTTTCTTTTGAGGTAGGGTCTCACACTAGCCCAGGATAACCTGGAATTCACTATGTAGTCTCAGGGTGGCCTCCAACTCCAGTGAACCTCCTACCTCTGCCTCTCAAGTGCTGGGATTAAAGGCATGCACCACCACGCCCAGCTAAAAATTTTTATTTTTAAATAGAAAATGTTCAGGCAAGAGGAAGGGAGCTTGGATTGAGCCTTAAAGTCTGTGAAGAGTTTCAGAGTAAAGACCTAGGCCAAGGGAACTGTGTGACAAAAATGAAGAGGGGCTGGAGGGATAGCTTAGTGGTTAAGGCATTTGCCTGCAAAGCCAAAGAATCCATGTTCAATTCCCCAGGACCCACGTTAGCCAGATGCACAAGGGGGCGCACGTGTCTGGAGTTCGTTTGCAGTGGCCGGAGGCCCTGGCGTGCCCATTCTCTCTCTCTTTCTCCCTCTCTCTCTGTCAAATAAATAAATAAATATATTTTTTAAAATAAAAAAATAAAAGAATGAGCTCACCCAGAGGCAGTGCCCCTTAACAAGAGAAAAAATGAAGAGTTTCCTTACGTTAGCATACAGAATAATGAGTTTTCTCACGCGTGTTCATACATGTGTCATACTTTGTTCTCATGTGTTCCCCTCCCTCACTGTCTCTCTGTCCTGTGCTCCCCCCAGGTGGCTCACTTTCTTCTCCCAGTTAGTTCCAACTTCTGCTTTCTTATTACATGAATTTCATCTCCCCTCTCATGATCTCTTTAAGAATGAAGATCTTATGTTTTGATGGGGACTGGGGAGTAACGGCACTGAAACACGGTGAAGTGATGGATATGGCTGGGCCCATACACGGAGCCCTGTGTACTGGGCCAAGGAGCTTGAACTTTATTCTACAGACCCTTAGAGCCATTGCAGGAAGGATATGATCAGAATCACGCACCAAGAAATACAGCCCGGTAGCAGACTATGGATGGAATTGACTGGAGAGGGGAGGCTTTAGAGGTGGGAGTCCGCTTAGGGGACAGACCATGACGAAGGTTAAGGCCTAGGCCAGGCGTGGTGGCGCACTGTCTTTACTTTCCAGCACTCGGGAGGCAGAGGTAGGAGGGTCGCTGTGAGGTCGAGGCCACCCTGAGACTACATAGTGAATTCCAGGTCAGCCTGGGCTAGAGTGAGACCCTACCTCAAAAAACACAACAAAATAAAAAAACAAAGATTAAGGCCTGGATAGGGCCTAAAGTAGGATTGTGGCAGATAAGTGCTGGAGAGACAAATATTATTAATTATGATCAGTGAAGTTGTGGACAGTTTAGACTCCGTGGTCCTCTAGCGATAGATTTCTTCTCACAGAGCAGGGCTACGAGAGCTGTATGTAGTACAGAGTCCTAAGAGGAAAGAGAATCGACCTGTGATTCAACAGACTTCAGTGAGGGCATTCTTTGCAGAGGGGTCAAGAAGGCCATCAAGGGAGCACCTGAAGCCGGGAGGAAGATCAGCACTTCCAGTTTCCTGGGAGGAGGGCCGCCAGCAGGAGCTGAGGGGGACGAAGGGCAGGCAGGGAGCGAGCAGGGAAGAAATGACCGCTATGTCGCTTAGTTTCTTCCCTTTTACGTCTCACTGGTTACTTTCATAGGCCCAATTCACCTGACAAGGTGATCTGATGAGGCAGTTATAGAGGGGGGTTTCCAGAGCAGAGAACTAGAGGAAAAAAATAGGCAAATATATGTATGGGGGACTCTCCAAAAAAATTAAAAACAGAACTACCATAAGACCCAGCTATACCACTCCTAGGCACACACACACACACACACACACACACACACATACATATATATTTGTATAATGTGCATATATAGAGGCAGATTCCTTTGGAGAATATATATATATACACACATATATATGCAATACACAGAGATTTGCATATAAATGTTATTGCTATTCTATTTTCAATAGCAAGGCAATGGAATCAGCCTAAATGTCCATCAATAGCTGAACATCTATGGTCACCTGTCAATATCTGGACACGATGAAAACTTGGTATATACATGCAATGGAATTTTATTCCTCCATAAGGAAGAATGAAATACGCACAGAGTGGCGCACACATCTGGATTTTTCTTGCAGTGGCTGGAGGCCCTGGTGCATGCATTCTCTCTCTCTAGCTCTATCTCTGCTTGCAAATAAATAAATTATATATATATATATATATATATGACTTTTTAAGAAGGATGAAATAAACTTTGCAGGAAAATGGATGGATCTGGAAATTATATTAAATGAGGTAACCCAGACTCAGAAAGGCAATGCCACATCTTTTTTCTCATATGTATATCCTAGCTTTTAATGTTTATGTATGTATCTATGTGAGCAATTGTGGGTAGAGGCTATGAAACTAGAAACAGAGCACAAGAGGTGAAACAGCTATCGAGGCAGGGGGAGGGTAGTAATGTCCACAGGATATGAAAGCGGAAAGGAGGTTACTGGGGATGAAGGGGGCAGGGGCCAGGGGGATGGGGGAAGATGGGGGAAGAGGAGCAAGAAAAACAAATTATGTTTAAAAGTGTCAACGTGAAACTTTGTATAGTATATTTTGCATTATTTATTTATTTTTTTGCATGTTTGTGTGTGCGTGTATGTGTGTCTGTGTGTGCTGGTGTGTGTGTGTGGGGGGGGTATGGGCACATGAGCCACAGCACACATGCGAAGATCAGAGGAGTTGTCTGTGCTCCAGGAGTCTGGCCCACGGGCTTCAGACGCTCCTGGCTCCGCCTCCCACTCGTGTAGGCCCACTGGGATCACAGATGCACTTTGTATCTGGCCTTTACATGGGTGGAGGGAAACTGAACTTGGGCTGGCTGGCAGGCTTTTCAAGCAAGTCCTTTAACTGTTGAGCCATCTCCCTAGATCCTCTCCCGACTTGTATTCCATTAAAAAAAATAAAAATATCAAAATACATAAATAAAATTAATATTGAAGCCGGGCGTGGTGGCGCACGCCTTTAACCCCAGCACTCGGGAGGCAGAGGTAGGAGGATCGCTGAGAGTTCGAGGCCACCCTGAGAGACTACACAGTGAATTCCAGGTCAGCCTGAGCCAGAGTGAGACCCTACCTTGGAAAACCAGAAAAAACAAAAACAAAAAAATTAATATTGAAGGCTTTAAACTAAAAATATATTCGGGGAGAAGGAAGGGATACAAGTGGAGTCTATCCACATAGAGCACTAAGTTATGCTATATGTTAAGTATAAATACCTTGGAGCTTCTTACGTCCCGGGGTTTGTAGAAGGATTTTCTTGAATTTAAGGTTTGCTTTGAATCCTGACTCTAATATGATAGTTATCATATTAAATACACTCAATAAGAGCTAGCAATCAAATCTAAATAATGAAGAGTGAGGACCAAGCTTGGGCACATTAATTTAACTGTTGAATTTTAGTTTATTTTATTTAGAAATTTTCTATAATAATTCGTTCTGCATCTTTGCTCTAAGGTTATTATGAAAATCAAATAAGAAGGATTTGAAGCCATTTATTAAATTAATTTCTGGTGTAAATCACTAAAAAGACTCCAGGCAGACTAGAGAGATGCCCCAGTGGCTAAAGGTGGTTGTTTATAAGGCTTGACCAGCCCAAATTTGATTCTTCAGTACCCACGTGAAGCCAGACACGCACAGTGGCCCATGTGTCTGGAGTTCTTTTGCAGAGGCAGAGGGCCCTGGCATGCCTATGTTTCTTTGTCCTGTCCGCCCGCCCGCCCGCCAAATGATTCTAGGCATTGGGCTGGGGAGATGGCTCAGTGTATAAAGCATTTGTTGCATACTCTTGAGAACCTGAATTCAGCTCTCTAGAACCAACATAAAGCTGGACGCAATTGTGTGAGCATCTGTAATCCCAGTGTGCTTATGAGGAGAGGGAAAGTGGACGTAGGCGAATCTTGTGGGCCAGCTATGCAGCAATGAACAGTGAGAGCCCCTACGTCACAACAAGGCAGCAAGTGAGGACCAACTCCTGAGGTTGTCCTCTGACCTCCACAGCTGTGCCCGCACTCACATACACACCCACAAGTCACACACACACACACACACACAAAATTCTTCATAAAAGGGTTGGCATGGGGACACACACCTTTAATCCCAGCATTAGGGAGGCAGAGGTAGGAGGACCGCTGTGAGTTCCAGACCACCCTGAGACTACTTAGTGTGTTCCAGGTCAGCCTGGGCTAGAATGAGACCCTACCTCTCAAAAAAAAAAAAAGGTTTGAGGCATTGTTCTATTCTTGTGTTGCTGCTTCTCACCCTAGCAGCACAGGGTCTAGCCTGGAGGGTGGCTCAGGCAGTGGTCGTGGCCTTAGAGTAATCTGAAATGAATTCTGCACACACTCAGCCTTCCTCCCATGGCTTGTGCATGTCTCTTTCAGTCAGCATTGCTGCCTCTGCACTTCTTACCCGCTTCAACCACTTTACTCTCTCACATCCGACCCTTCTGGAATAAAAGAGTTGAGAATTCCCTACCTTGGCTCATGAAGGAAAAACTTCTTTGTATGCTTTGGAGAGAGATCTACCAGTAACTCTGACCAAGTCACCAATGTCTGAAAAGGGGAATCCTTACCTGAATTTCCTCGTTTCCTTTCACAGTTTGACACTGGTTTGCAGGCCGATGGGAAACCCTTCCTAGCTGTTTGAAATCTCCAAACCCCGTCTGGGGACTGACTCAGCTCTTGCACTGTAATTGCTCTCCTCGGCCTGATCCTTGGGGACAGGCCCTGAATGAAATTGCAGGCGGCTTCCATCGCTAATAAGGATGATTTTGCTTCAGAATTCAGATCACTAACTTCGTGAAGTTTGTTAGATGGGAGGCAGGCAGAAAGCTTCCTGCTGGGAAGTCATAATGAGGAAGTCTGATACCTTGCTTGCTTTGACAGCCATAGAGAGAACTTGAATCTCATGAGTGTTCCCCATTCCCTGGCCTCACACATTAGTACTAATAAATGATGCCAGCCAACCAACAGTTTCACTCTCCTGAGTCCTGGGCAGTTCTTAAATGTTTAGAGGGTCCATTGGCCAGAGATGCATCCTAAGGTGTCCTTTTTCTTATTTATTTATCTTTTTAGAGAGAGTGAGAAAGACAGACAGAGAGAGAGAGAGGGAGAGTTGGTGCACCAGGGCCTCAGCCACTGCTGAATGCCAGACACTTGTGCCACCTAGTGGGCATGTGCAACTTTGCACTTGCCTCACTTTTGTGCATCTGGCTTACATAGAACCTGGAGAGTTGAACATGGGTCCTTAGGCTTCTCAGGCAAGCACTTTAACCACTAAGCAATCTCTCCAGCCCTAAAATTATTTATTTATTTATTTATTTGAAATAGAGAGAGAGAGGGACACACAGGGACGGGGGTGGGCACACCAGGGCCTCTAGTCCCTGCAAATGAACTCCAGACACGTGCCACCATGGCTCATGTGGGTACTGGGGAATCCAACCTGGGTCCTTAGGCTTCTCAGACAAGCACCTTAACTGCTAAGCCATTTCTCCAGCCCTCTAAGGGGTCCTTTTTCTTTTTTTTCCTTTCCCCCCCTTTTTTTGAGATGGGGCCTCATGTAGCCCAGGTTGGCCTCAGACTGGCTGTATATCCAAGGATGACCTGATTCTCTTACCTCCTCCTTGTTAGTGCTAGGATTATAGGAGTGTGTTACCGTACCTGGTTCATGCAGCACTGGGGATTTAACCCAGGGATTTGTGTGTACTAGGCAAACACTCTCAACTAAGTTACATCCTCAGCCTGGGTACTTTTGATATTATTGCTTTAACTTGCTTCGAGCCTTAAGACTTGGAGCCAGTGTAGAAGAAATTGAAAGAACTATAGGCATAGCGTCCTGTGATGGTTAATGTCTACTTGTCGACTGGACCAGATTTTGAAGCAAATGTCAGGGTCCCAACCCTGCATTTCAGTGTAAGCCTCTTACCAATTCTCCGAATTGAGGGATTTCCCTTGCCTTCCACTATCCTGGTTCCAGGATTATGTTAAATTTCCAGGGCATCTCTTTGTCTTCCCTTCTTCTGCCTGTATTTCTGCTTCCGAAATAGATCTTCTGACAAAATTTTAATTTTTCCTCTTTATGTCATTGGCACATTCCCATATCGCTGTGCAGGTGGGTTAGCTGGGCACAGTGGCACATGCCTGTAATCTCAACATGGAGGCAGGAGGAGTGTGAGTTTGAGGCCAGTCTGGACCTATGTAGTATGATCATATCTCAAGAAAGAGAAAGAGGACTGGAGGGATGGCTTATCAGTTAAGGCATTTGCCTGCAAGGGACCCAGGTTCGATTCCCCAGGACCCAATTAAGCCAGATGTATAAGTTGATACATATGTCTAGAGTTCGTTTGTAGTGGTTAGAGGCCCTGGCTCAGCCATTCTCTATATGCCTCCCCTTCTAATAAATAAAATGAAAAATACCTAAAATGTTTTTTAAAAAAGAGAGAGACACACACACATACACACAGAGGAGAATGCTCTCTTTCCTTCCATCTTCAGTCACCATTTTCATTTTCAATGACTGAATCGTACTTCATCATGCTGTTCTTTTTTTAAAAACACTCTTATTTATTTGAGACACAGATATTGTGATAGATGATGACAGACGAATGATAGATACATGATAGATAATGGGTGAGCCAAGGGCTTTACGTGGATAACCTGATGGGCAGGCTTTGCAGGCAAGTGCCTTTAACCCATGAGCAACCTCTCTAGGCCTCATCGTGCCTTTCCCACAAGGGAGCTATCCCTAATCTCTTCCATTTGGGGATGCTGGGTGGCTAAGGGCAGGTATTCACTCAGGTGCTATAACAAAGTGGCCAGGGTTCGGTTTGGAAAAATCTACAGCCTATGCTGGTACAGAGTCACGGTAAGAATGGGAGGTCCTAATGGTTGCTGGCCATCCCACCAGCCCTAGATCAGCTCAGCTCAGCTAACATGAGTGGAGGGCCTCCACCACGACCAGGATGGCTACCAGATGGTCAGGAAAACCTAGTGATGGCCAACGAGGCATGCGCCTTTGTACACAGCAGACCCCTCACGAACCGTAGGTAAATGAAGATAATTTCCAAACTAACAAACCCCTGCTCAACTTTCCACCTAATTGCTGTGAACTGGGATTTCCTCAGAAAGCTTGATGCTATTATGTTTTGTGCTGCGCGCCAACTCCTCCAAGCCTAGTGGTCTTTCTTCCTTCGTCATAATGGATGGGTTAGCGGCAGGCAGGATGGTGTTTTACTGGAAAGTGCGAAGGAGACGCTTGGACTCAGGACAAAACAGAACTTGTAAACATATTTTAGTCTTTAGGGAAATCATACTGCAAATTGCTCTGAAGAACGTAGACATGGAGGAAAGATAGGGGAAGGAGAAATCAAGTTTTAAAAGCAAATAATAGCTTTCGATCAGATGGGTTTGTTTCATTCATGAACCTCATGATCTAAGAAGTTTCTTTTGATTATTGCAACTGAGTTTAAAATTTTGCTGGGCATGGTGGCGCACGCCTTTAATCCCAGCACTCGGGAGGCAGAGGTAGGAGGATCGCCGTGAGTTCGAGGCCATCCTGAGACTCCATAGTGAATTCCAGGTCAGCCTGGGCTAGAGTGAGACCCTACCTCGGAAAACCAAAAGAAAAAAAAAAAAAAAGAAATTTAAATATAAGACAAATTTCATAGGTATGAAGTACTCCTTTCTGGTGCAACTAATGCAGCAGCTTTGAGAGGAGGTGACTGTGTAGCCTAAGGAGAAGGGACTTCCGTTTGGGCCCAGCTGTCTTGCTCTCTTAGCATGTGATCAGGCAAGCTCCTTCCTTTTTTGGTGCTCTGGTTTTTTCTTCATAAAAAGAATATTTTTAGGGATCTCTCTCTCTCTCTCCCTCTTTCTCTGTAAATAAATAAAAATAATTTTTTTTTGTTTATTTATTTATTTGAGAGCGACAGAGAGAAGGAGGCAGAGAGAGAGAGAGAGGGAGAGAGAGAGAATGGACGCGCCAGAGCTTCCAGCCTCTATAAACGAACTCCTTATGCGTGCACCCCCTTGTGCATCTGGCTAATGTGGGTCCTGGGGAATTGAGCCTCGAACCGGGGTCCTTACGCTTCACAGGCAAGAGCTTAACCGCTAAGCCATCTCTCCAAAATATTTTTATTTATTTTATTATATTTCTTGGAGGCAAGCCCAACAGATTGTCCTTTTTTTTTTTTTTTTTTTTTTTTTGGTTTTTCGAAGTAGGGTCTCACTCTAGCTCAGGCTGACCTGGAATTCACTCTGTAGTCTCAGGGTGGCCTCGAACTCTCAACGATCCTCCTACCTCTGCCTCCCGAGTGCTGGGATTAAAGGCGTGCTCCACCACGCCCGGCTGATTGTCCTTTTTTTATGCGAGAGAATAAGAGCTAGAGAGAGAGTTGGTGCCCCAGCCACTGTAATTGAACTACAGATACGTGTGCCATCTTGTGCCCACGTGCGACCTTGAGTGCTTGCCGTCACCTTGTGCATCAGGCTTATGTGGGACCTGGAGAGTCACATATGGGTTCTTAGGCTTTGCAGGCAGGTAAGCAAGCACCTTAACCGCTAAGCCATCTCTCCAGCCCATAAAAAGAATTTTAAACCGGGTTCATGATTCTAGATGTGTGGGCCCTGAGCCAGCAACATCAGCTTGGTGTAGTAACTTGTTAGAAATGTAAATCAGACTCCATCAGCTGTAGGGTGGGGCCCAGCCATCTGTTTTTTAATAAACCCTCTAGATCATTCTGATGCACACTCATGTTTGTGATACACTGACTAGTCATTCTGTTTCTACCAGTAAAGTCATTGAAGCAGCCACAACGCATATGTAGGCAGTTGAGGCAGACGTGGGGCCTCTGATCCACTAGTGCCCAGTGGCTGGAACAGGCTACTGTGGGGCTGCTGTGTATGGAGTGGGCTGAGTCATAGCCCCTGGCCTTCCCTTCCGTCAGCACCTTCAGATGACCTGGGCTAGGCGCACTGACTTTGTGCTCAGGACACCCAGGGCCTCACATGAACATTAGTTTTGTTTGGAAAACATTTGACACTTCCTTATATTAGTTTATAGTGTAGTGATTTTTTTTTTTTCAAGGTAAGATCTTGCTGTAGCCCAGGCTGACCTGGAATTAGTCTCAGGCTGGCCTTGTACTCTTAAGTGCTGGGATCAAAGGCGTGGGCTACCGTGACTGGCTGCCTTAAAAAAAAAAATATATATATATATATGTATATATATGTATATATATATACATACATATATATGTATATATATGCATATATATATACACACACATATATATATATAATTTATTTTTATTAAAACAGGGTCTTGCTATGTAGTTGAGGCCAGACTCAAACTTGTGATTCTTTTGATTCAGTTGTCTAAGTACTGTGATTATAGTCATGATCACTACACTAGGCTTAGTTTAGTATTTGAAAAATTATTTTATTAATTTATTTATTTGAGAGAGAGAAAGAAGTGGAGAGAGAGAGAGAGAGCACAAGAGAGAACCTCAGGGTTTCTATTCAATACAAACACATTCCAGACTCATGTGCCACTTTGTGCACCTGGCTTGTGTGGGTACCGGGAACTTGAACCTGGGTCCTTAGGCTTCACAGGCAAGTGCCTTAATTACTAAGCCATCTATCTCTCCAGCTCTCAGTTTAGTATTTTTGTTTGTTTTTCTATATTCCTATACAGAAAATATATTTTCTATATTCCTCTGGCTAAGATAATCAGAGGTAATATAAGGTCTGTATTTCTGCTTTTTTTGTTGTTTGCTTGTTTGTCTTTTTGTTTTGTTTTTCGAGGTAGGGTCTCACTCTGGCCCATGCTGACCTGGAATACACTATGTAGTCTCAGGGTGGCCTTGAACTCACAGCGATCCTCCAATCCTCCTACCTCTGCCTCCCAAGTGCTGGGATTAAAGGCGTGCACCACCATGCCCGGTTGTATTTCTTTTTTATAGTTCTTTCATCAAAAATGTAAGTGCCTTCACTGACCTAGAGAGTGGGTTGGATTTTTTTTTTAATTTTTTAAGTTTTGTTTTTTTGAGGTAGGATCTCGCTCTAGCTCAGGATAATCTGGAATTCACTATGTAGTTTCAAGATGACCTAAAACTCACAGTTATTCTCCTACCTGCAAATTATTTTTAAACATTTTTATTTATTTATTTCCAAGCAGAGAGAGATAGAGAGAAGAAAGACAAAGAGAATGGGCACCAGAGCCTCCAGCTATTGCAGATGAACTCTAGATGCATGCATCACTCTGTGCATCTGGCTTTATGTGGGTCCTGGGGAACTGAACCCAGGTCATTAGGTTTTTCAGATAAGTGCCTTAAATAGTGAGCTATCTCTCTAGACCCTGCAAATTATTATTTTTTTAAGGCGTGTGCCACCATGCCCACTAACTTTCTCCATTTTACTTTATTTTTAATTTTATTTATTTGTAAGGAGAGAGACAGACAGACAGAGAATGGGCACACCAGGAACTCTAGCCACTGTAAAAGAACTCCAGATGGATGTGCCCCTTGTGCATCTGGCTTACATGGGTCCTGGGGAATCGAACCTGGGTCCTTTGGCTTCACAGGCAAATGCCTTAACCGCTAAGCCATTTCTCCAGCCCCAAATTATTTTTAATCAACTTTTCCTTATTTAAAAATCCTCAAGCTGAGCATGGTAGCACACACACTCAACACTAAGGAGGCAGAGGTAGGAGGATTGCTATGAGTTCAAGGCCAGCCTGGGACTACAGAGTGAGTTCTAGGTCAGTCTGGGCTAGAGTGAGACCCTACCTCACAAAACCAAAAGAAAAAGAAGAAGAAAGAAAGAAGGAAAAACACACACACACACACACACAAACAAAATAAAACTTCACATCATGTAAAAATATGCATTGTTGGGCTGGAGAAATGGCTTAGCTGTTAAGGCGCTTGCCTACAAAGCCAAAGGACCCAGGTTTGATTCCCCAGGACCCACATAAGCCAGATGCACAAGGGGGTGCATGCATCTGGAATTCATTCGCTGTGGCTGAAGGCCCTAGTGTGCCCATTCTCTCTCTACCTGCCTATTTCTGTATCTCTCTCTCTCAAATAAATAAAAATAAAATATTTTAAAAAATAAGCAATATTGAGTTTTTCATATATATATATTCACACAATTAAGATATAAGATTTCGGGGAGGGGGCTGCTGGAGAGATGGCTTAGTTGTTAAGGCGCTTGCTGGCAAAGCCAAAGGACCCAGGTTCAATTCCTCAGGACCCACATTAAGCCAGATGCACAAGGTGGTGCATGTGTCTGGAGTTCATTTTCAGTGGCTAGAGGCCCATACATTATCTGCCTCTTTCTCTTTCTCTTTGTCTCTCTCTCTCTCTCTCAAATAAATAAATAAATAAATAATATTTTTTTAAACAAAAAGATGTAAGATTTTTCCTTAATATGGAATGGACATATTTTCATGCATATACATGGAAAGGGAGATCAGAATCCAAACCTCATTGAGATACTGGTAACAATGAAACTACCTACAATGAAATACCACTAGATAATTAAAAGGAAAATGAAAGCCAGGCTTGGTGGCACACGCCTTTAATCCCAGCATTTGGGAGGCAGAGGTAGGAGGATTGCTGTGAGTTTGAGGCCATCCTGAGACTATATATATTCCAGGTCAGCCTGGACTAGAGTGAGACCTTACCTCAAAAATAAATAAATAAATAAATAAAATAAATTAAAAAGACCAAAGATGAATCGAAACTGTTAACAGAAATAGAGCAGCAATCAAATTTAAGTAGCAGGGATGCAAATTTCAAGGCCTGAAACATGGGATCAGGACGGCTGTGTCAATGTCTGCTTCCAAAGTATCACTGTAGGCTTATTCCGTGCTCTTATCTCATCTCTAAGCTTTTCCATCTGTTCTTGTCACCTCTTTAGGGTCCACATACTTGATGGGAGTGTCCTCTTTAGATCTCTAGCCAGGCTGAGCAGGCCCTCCACTAAGACCTCCTCTGCTTGTTCATACTTTCTTTCTTTCCTTTTTTTTTTTTTTTTTTTTTTTGAGGTAGGGTCTCACTCTAGCTCAGGCTGACCTGGAATTCACTCTGTAGTCTCAGGGTGGCTTGAACTCATGGTGATCCTCCTGCCTCTGCCTCCCGAGTGCTGGGATTAAAGGTGTGTGCCACCACGCCCGGCTTCTCCTCATGCTTTCTTCAGAGACTTGACACTTTCCTTCTCCTCCCATGGTACATTTTGCAAAGGACAGCCTTTGCCAACCTTTGGTATGTTCACAGGTTGTCCATGTTCATCATAAGACTTCTGCATGTTGAATATTTTAAAAATATTTTTATTTACTCTCTCTATATATATAGAGGGGGGGGGAGAGAGAGAGAGAGAGAGAATGGGAGGGAGAGAGGGAGAGAATGGGCACACTAGAACCTCTAGTCACTACAAATGAACTCTGGACACATGCACCACCGTATGCATCTGGTTTTATGTGGGTTCTGGGGAATTGAACCTGGGTCTTTAGGCTTCACAGGCAAGTGCCTTAACTGCTAAGCCATCTCTTCAGTCCATGTGGAGTATTTTTATTTCCCTTTTAAAGAAATTAATTCTGAGAGATCCAAGGATTTTCCATTCTCTTCTCTCACCTCGATTTGTGTTGCACCAAAAGACTAAGATAACTAAAAAGCCCTGGGTCTCTCTTCCCCTTCTCCAGCAAAGTGGAGCTGCTACAGATAAACGGGGCCTAGACTCTAAGGAGCAGTTATTTTTGAAAACAAATTTGAAATTCTCAGGGCAGAAGTAGGGTTATTGTGTGTGTCATTTAACCTTTTCAGAGTCAGGGCATTTGAAGCTTAACACCCGCCCTTATCTTATTCCTTTCTTCTCCTCGAAGTATTCACTAAGGAGCTTATGGGCTTAGTATATTCAGACTACTATGATGAAATGCCATGGACAGGGAGGCTTACAAGCAATGTAAATTTATTTCATATAACTTATTCATTCATTATTATATCATATACTTCATTTCGTATAATTCTGGAGGCTGGAAGTCAGAGATAATAGTACCAATATAGCTGGATTCTTCTGAGGGTTCTCATCCTGGCAGAGACTGCTGACATCTTGCTGTGTCCTCTGCCTGGTGGGAGGAGAGAACTCTGATTTCTCCAACCTCTTGTAAGGGCACTAAGTCCACTCAGAAAGGCTCTACTCTCATGACTTAATCATTTGCTGAAGGCCCCACTTCCTAATCCCATCACACTGGGGATTAAGCGTCAACAAATAAGTTTGGGATGGCATTGCCACTCAGTTTATAGTGCTTCTAAGAATTATATATGTAGCTGGGAGTGGTGGCGTATGTCTTTAATCCCAGCACTCGGGAGGCAGAGGCAGGAGGATCACCGTCAGTTCAAGGCCACCCTGAGACTACATAGTGAATTCCAGGTCAGCCTGAGCTAGAGTGAGACCCTACCTCAAAAAAAAATAATAATAATTATATGAATTATATAATTTCTGAGATTAGGATGTCAATTGATACTTTATTTTTTTTTCAATTGATACTTTAAATCCAATGAAAATATGGTCTGTTCTTGTCATTTTTTTTAGTTTTTGAAATTTAAAAAAAAATTTTATGACAGAGAGAGAGAGAGAATTGGCACACCAGGACCTCCAGCCACTGCAATCAAACTCCAGACGCTTGCGCCCCCTTGTGAACATGCACCACCTTGCGCTTACCTCACCTTTGTGCATCTGGCTTCTGTGGGATCTGGAGAGTCAAACATGGGTCCTTAGGCTTTGCAGGCAAGCGCCTTAACCGCTAAGCCATCTCTGCAGTCCTGTTGTCACTCTCAATGTTCCTTAGAAGCTCTGTATTCTCTAGACTTTCATACATACCTTTTTCTGAAATCTGAGACACTCTTATGACCCTTGCATCGGGAATTAGAGCTCATGATGGAAAGTGTGCATCATACCGCAGGCAAGCTGACAGACCCACGCAGAAATAACTAGTTGCTCCTAGTTGGACTCCCATGGTTATGGTTATGGTGGCCCTCATAATATCTGATGTGGCCTAAGCAGCTACCTCTAGGCATCCTGACTACTTCTGAACAGTAACTCATGCCCTGGAAGACAGTGTAGTGGGTGGAAAATTCCTTAGACTCACACCTTGACTACAAGGTGATCATAGTCTAACAGACATGACACAAATGTTAACAATTATAATATAATGTGCTAACTGCTATAATAGAAGCAAACAGGAACTCCAACGGAAGAGAGAAATTAAGTCTGTCTGGATTTAATAGGCATGGCTTCATGACAGAGGTGACATCACCTGGGTCTTAAGAAAGAAGAGATCACTGAGTAGAAAAGGAGGGAAAGAAACAGCATGTTCAGAAGCACTTAAGGAGGGGCTGAGGATGTAGCTCAGTTGGTAGAGTGCCTACCTGGCACGCATGAAGCCCTGGGTTCAGTCTTCAGCACTGAACAAACCTGACGGACTCTGCATGTGCTTAGGAAATGAAAGCAAAAAATTAGAAGTTAAAGGCCAGGGACTGGAGAGGTGGCTCAGCAGTTAAGGTGCTTGCCTGCAAAGCCTAACAGCCATTGTTTGATTCCCCAGTATCCATATAAAGCCAGATGCACAAAGTGGCGCATGCATCTGGAGTTCATTTACAATGGCTAGAGGCCCTGGCTTGCCCATTCTCTCCTCCTTTCTCTCTATCTCTGTCTGTCTCTCTTCTCTTTGTTTCTCTCTGCTTGCAAATAAATAAATAAATATATATATATATATGTATATGTATGTATGTATATATATATATATATATATATATATATATATATATATATTTTTTTTTTTTTTTTGGTTTTTCAAGGTAGGGTCTTACTCTAGCCCAGGCTGACCTGGGATTCACTATGTAGTCTCAGGGTGGTCTTGAACTCACGGCGATCCTCCTACCTCTGCCTCCCGAGAGCTGGGATTAAAGGCATGCGCCACCATACCTGGCTCTATAAATAAATATTTTTTAAAAAAGGGCCAGACATGGGGGCACAAAGTCTTTCATCCCAGCACTTGGGAGGCTGAGGTAGGAGGATTACTGTGAGTTCGAGGCCAGCCTGAGACCATACAGTGAATTCCAGGTCAGCCTGGACTACAGCAAAACCCTATCTCAAAAAAAAAATAAATAAATAAAAAAATAAATACAAAAACAAATAAACAAACAAAAAAGAAGTCAAAAGTCATCTCTGCTACATAGTGAGTCCAACGTTGGTCAGTTTGGGCTACCTAAGACCTATCTCAAACAAACAAACAAAAAAAGAATTTAGGATCCATTTGTGGTGAATTCTATGATATAAATTATACTTCAATAAAAGCTGATTAAAAAATTTAAAAAGGAACCAGGCAGGCACGCTTTTAATCTCAGTACTCAGGCTGAGGTAGGAGGATCACTATGAGTTTGAGGGCAGCCTGAGAGTACATAGTGAGTTCCGAGTCAGCCTAGGCTAGAGCGAGACCTACCTCAAAAAAAAAAAGAAAGAAAAGAAAAAAAAGGGGAAGGGGCTGGAGAGATGGCCCAGTGGTTAAGACACTTGCCTGACCCAGGTTCAGTTCCCCAATACCCATGTATAGCCAGATGCCTAGCGACACATGCATCTGGAGTTCCTTTGCATTAGCTGGAGGCCCTGGCATGTCCGTTCTCTCTCTCTCTCTCTCTATCTCTCTCTGTCTCTCCTCTTTCTCTCCTTCCAAATAAATAAACTTAAAAAGGAAAGTGGTCAGACCGTAAAATGCAAGACAATTGGGAAATAAAGTGAAACCTTTGTGGCCAGCAAGGAGGGTTCTTGTGTGAGCGGTGAGGGATGCAAGGAAAAGGCTTGGTTGCAATTAGATCATGCAGTTTTGTACGTCATACTAAGTTTAAGCAGTAAGACATTCCAGAGCCAGGACTGAGTAGAGAGCAGACATGTGAATCCAACAGGATAAACTATGAAGCTATGGAACTTGTTTTCAGTTAGGAAGAGTTGCTGTCATCGAGCATTAAAAGTAACACGGATTTTCTTGACAGCTGAAGCAAAAGGCTATGCGTGATGAGTTGATAGCTTTCATTAATGGAGAAAAGAAGCATGTCAGTTTCTCAAGAGACAAATTATCTGCTTAACATTAAACTCTATACAGCTTCCAATGTGGGGGCTGGGGAGATAGCTCAGTGAAGTGCTTTGCCTAGCGTGAAGACCTGAACACAGTCCCCAGAATGCACACAAAAAATCTGGGCTTCTCTTTCTCTCTTTTTCAGATAAATAAATAAAATTTAAAAATATATGTATATACATTTGAAAATATATTTGAAATATATTTGAAAATATATTTGAAAATAACTGGCCTACAGAGATGGCTTAGCAGTTAAGGTGCTTGCCTGCAAAGCCAAAGGCCCCAGGTTTGATTCCCCAGGACCCACGTAAGCCAGATGCACAAGGTGGCGCATGGATCTGAAATTTGTTTGCAGTGGCTAGATGCCCTGCCTTGCCCATTCTCTCTATCTGCTTCTTTCTCTTTCTCTCTCCTTCAAATAAATAAATAAATAAACTTAAAAAAAAATGTAAAAGCTGGGCTTAGTGGTGCACACTTGAAATCCCAGTGATGAGGGGTGGGCCCTGTCAGAGACAAGAGGATCCTTCAGGGCTACCTGACCAGCCAGTCTAACCTTCTTAGTGAGCTCCAGGCCAATGAAAGACTCAAAAAGGTAGACATCACCTGAGGAACCAATCTGTGGTTGCCCTCTGGCCTCCCCATGCATATGCATATGCATACCACACACACATACACAAAACCACGTATACACAGAGTTGCCAGTGTGCAGTTTAATATGGGGATCACTTAACACCATCCTTTGAAATAATAATTTCATGAATTCCACTTTTTTTATTCTTGAAATACTCTCTAGTTTTGATGTTTGTTGTGGACAGCTTCCACAGATGTAGGCATGGCTTTGAAAACCTTAAAGTGACTTCATTAAAAGAAATGTAATGCTTCACAGATTTGCATCATACTTGCACAGAAGCCATGCTTATCTTCTATATATTGTTCCAGTTTTAGTATATGTGCTGCTGAAGTGAGTGTTCCACATTTCTTTTTTAAATTTTTTTCTACTTTACTTATTTATTCATTTATTAACAACTTCCATGATTGTAAACAATATCCCATGGTAATTCCCTCCCTCCCCCCACTTTCCCCTTTGAAACTCCATTCTCCATCATATCCCCTCCCCCTCTCAATCAGTGTCTCTTTTATTTTGATGTCATCATCTTTTCCTCCTACTATGATGGTCTTGTGTAGGTAGTGTCAGGCACTGTGAGGTCATGATATCCAGGCCATTTTGTGTCTGGAGGAGCACATTGTAAGGAGTCCTACTCTTCCTTTGGCTCTGACATTCTTTCGTCACCTCTTCCACAATGGACCCTGAGCCTTGGAAGGTGGGATAGAGATATTGCAGTGCTGAGCACTCCTCTGTCACTTCTTCTCGGCACCATGATGCCTTCTGAGTCATCCCAAGATCACTGCCATCTGAAAAGAGAAGGTTCTCTACCAAAAGTGAGAGTAGCATTAATATAAGGGTATGAACATTAAGAGAAGTACTTACTGGGCAGTTTGATGAGCATAGTGTATACATTTAGGCAGCCAGCAGCAGAGGTTACACCCCTAGAGCTCATGACTACCCCTATTTTAGGTTTTCAGTATCAGGGATGTATTCCCTCCCATGGAGCGGGCCTCCAGTCCAATTAGAGGGCAGTTGGTTTCCACCATGACAGATGTGCCACTATTGCACCCATTGGCTCATTTGGCCTGACTGGCCAACTATAAGGCTTGCAGTGTCCACTGTTGAGTATCTTCACTGGTGATTTCTCTCTCTCCTATTGAACTGCATGCAGAATGGCTTCTTCCAGCTTTCTGTCAGCTGGTCTACATGAAGGAGGTTATCAGCTCAGTTCCAGCAGGATTTCTCAGTGGCCTTGCAGCCCAAGTATGTGGAGTCTTCAGCAATAGGCTCTTACCTTCTATTCCTGGTGGGAAACCAAGGGCCTTGGCAATGACCTGTAATGTTTCGTAGGCATCAGGGACTTCCCTGGCCAACAACTCACTGAAGGTATCCCATCCCTGGTACTGAAAATTTTCTAGTAACAATCTATGGCTCCTTAGTGTTCCATTGTCCAAAAAAGTAGGTTTCCATATGATTTATTTATATCCTCTTAGATTTTGATTACCCCTCCCTCCACCTTTCCTTCTTCAGTGACTTCCCCTGACCTCACTTGGGCCTTTTCACCCCCATTAATCTATTCTTGTACTTACATATATACAATACCATCCTATTAAGTACCCCCCTCCCTTCCTTTCTCTTCCCTTTCTATCTCTTTTCTAGTTTACTGGCCTTTGCTACTGAGTTTTCTTCCTACTCACACAGAAGTCCAATCATCTATAGCTAGGATCCACATATGAGAGAGAACATGCGACATTTGGCTTTCTGGGCCTGGGTTACTTCACTTAGTATAATCCTTTCTAGATCCATCCATTTTCCTGCAAATTTCATAACTTCATTTTTCTTTACCACTGAGTAGAACTCCATTATATAAATGTGCCATATCTTCATTATCCACTCATCAGTTGAGGGACATCTGGTTCCATTTCCTAGCTATTGTGAATTGAGCAGCAATAAACATGGTTGAGCAAGTATCTCTAAGGTAATGAAATGAGTCCTTAGGATATAAGCCTAGGAGTGCTATAGCTGAGTCATATGGTAGATCTATTTTTTGCTGTCTCAGGAACCTCCACACTGATTTCCACAGTGGCTGGACCGGATTGCATTCCCACCAACCGTGTAGAAGGGTTCCTCTTTTTCTGCATCCTCGCCAGCATTTATGGTCATTTGTTTTCATGATCTGCTCCTCCGTTGGTCGCTGTGGTCCTCCCTTCACGTTTCTTGAGTTTGCAAAGAGCTCTGGTGTGAGTGGAAAATCCCCTCACCTGGCTTTTCCTGCGGCTCAAGCCCAGCCTGGCTGCTGTGGCCCTGCGGACCTGGTGCCGCCGCTGCTGGAGCCGCTTCTGCCGGCCTGTGTGTGCTCTGGATGCTCTGGATCTCTCCTGCTTCTCTGCTGCCATTGGTAATTTCTTATACACACCTCACTTTTTTTTTTTTTTTTCCAGGTAGAGTCTCACTCTAGCCCAGGCTGACCTGGAATTCACTATGGAGTCTCAGGGTGGACTTGAACTCATGGCGATCCTCCTACCTCTGCCTCCCAAGTGCTGGGATTAAAGGTATGTGCCACCACGCCTGGCTTACCCCTCACTTTTTACTAGAAGAGTGTATTTTTTTTTTTTTTTTTTTTTTTTGGTCTTTTTCTCCCCTAGGCTGCTTTGGCATGGTTCCTATGCTGCCATCTTAACTGGAAGTCCTTTTTTAATGAGAGAGAGAATTGGCATGCCAGGGACTTCAGCCACTGCAATTGAACTCCAGGCACGTGCACTACCTTGTGTGCATGTGTGACATTGCATGCTTGGGTCACCTTGTGTGTCTGGCTTATGTAGGACCTGGAGAGTTGAATATGGGTCCTTAGGTTTTGCAGGCAAGCACCTTAACTTCTAAGACATCTCTCCAACCCCTACATTTCTTTATATGAATTCCTGATTAAAAGTTAAGACCCACTGGGCATGGTGGTGCACTATCGTTAATCCCAGCACTTGGGAGGCAGAGGCAAGAGGATCACCATGAGTTCAAGGCCACTCTGAGATTACATAGAGAATTCCAGGTCAGCCTGGGATAAAGAAAGACACTACCTCAAAAAAATATACTATTTTTATGTATTTTTTTAGATTACAAAAGCAATAAACACTAAATCAGACTGCCAATAGGCCTGTCTTGGCTCAGGGAGCATTGTGGAAGAGGGGGGCAGAAAGATTGTAAGAACCACAGAGTGGGTAGGCATACCCTGAAGCACAGTCCCCTGCTACTCCATAGGGACTAACTGAAGCCTTCATGAGCCCACAGTGAATACCATAACCCCACTGAGGAGGGCTCAGGAGCAGGGCAAGGACATAAACGTATAGCCTGCTATAATATATAAAACTAAAAGAATTTTGTAAAAAAGTAAGATGCTTTCATTATAATACATATACTAGTCATTTATATAAAAGCAAAAAAGGGGGGCTGGACAGATGGCTAAGTGGTTAAAGGCACTTGCTTGCAAAGCCTGATGCCTGGGTTCAATTCCCCAGTACCCATGTAAAGGCAGATGCACAAGGTGGTACATGTATCTGGAGTTCCTTTGCAGTGGCTCGAAGTCCTGATAGACCCATACTAACTCTCTTTTTCTCTGTCTGCTTCTTTCTTTCTTTATATATATATATAAATTTTTGGTTTATTTTTATTTATTTATTTGACAGCGACAGACAGAGAGAGAAAGAGGCAGAGGGAGAGAGAAAGAAAATGGGCGTGCCAGGGCTTCCAGCCACTGCAAACGAACTCCAGACGCATGCGCCCCCTTGTACATCTGGCTAACGTGGGTCCTGGGGAATGGAGCCTTGAACTGGGGTCCTTAGGCTTCACGGGCAAGGGCTTAACTGCTAAGCCATCTCTCCAGCCCTGTCTGCTTCTTTCTGTATGTCTTTCTCTCTCAAATAAATAAAATATTTAGAAAAGAGAAAAAAAAAAAGCAGAAGAAAGAAAAGCAACAGGACTGAGAATATACCTTGGTGGTAGAGTGCTTGATTCATGTGAGACCCTGGGTTTGATCCCCAGAACTGCAATAAATAAATAAGAATAAATAAACTAACCTATTGACCATGCTGGTATCTAGTGTGTGTGTACTCATAGGTAGGCAATTCAGCATGTACAGTAGTAGTAGGATTGTTTTTTTTTAATGATTACTTTAAAATTGTTTTTTAAATTTTATTTATTTATTTTCGCCGGGCGTGGTGGCGCACGCCTTTAATCCTAGCACTCGGGAGGCAGAGGTAGGAGGATTGCCATGAGTTCGAGGCCACCCTGAGACTCCATAGTGAATTCCAGGTCAGCCTGGGCTAGAGTGAGACCCTACCTTGAAAAAAAACAACAAAAAAAATTTTTTTTTATTTATTTATTTTAAGGGGGGCAGATATATAGAGAGAGAATGGGTGTGCCAGCCACTGCAAATGAACTCCTGACACATGTGTCACCTTGTGCATCTGGCTTACATGGGTCCTGGGGAATTGAACCTAGGTTCTTCAGCTCTGCAGGCAAATGCCTTAACTGCTAAGACATCTGTTCAGCCCAGTAGGATTGTTTAATACATCTATTTGAATCTACCTTTTTTTGCATGTGTATGTGTGAGTGCATGCTTGTGTGTAAACATGTCCATATGTGTGTGTACACACATATATGTGTGCGTACATATGGAGACCAAAAGTTGATGTCAGTGTCCCCTTCTACTGCTCTTAACCTTATTTGCTGAGGCAGGGTCTCTCACTGGAGCCAGAGATCACAGATTCAGCTAGTCCAGCTCCTTGGCTCGCCTCAGGGACCCTCCTGTGTCAGCCTCCCGAGCACTGGACTTACAGATGCACAACAGCAGATATGGCATCTATGTGGTGCTGCGGATCCAGGTTCAGATCCTCTGTACAGCAAGCGCTTTACCAGCCGAGCTCTCTCTCCAGCCCCAGAATCTACTTTAAAAATATACTTTATGAGCCGGGCGTGGTGGCGCACGCCTTTAATCCCAGCACTTGGGAGGCAGAGGTAGGAGGATTGCTGTCAGTTCGAGGCCACCCTGAGACTCCATAGTGAATTTCAGGTCAGCCTGGGCTAGAGTGAGCCCCTACCTCGAAAAACCAAAATATATATATGTACTTTATGAGAGAGACTGATTGAGATGGGGAGGGGATATCATGGTGAATGGAGTTTCAAAGGGGAAAGTAGGGGGGAGGGAAGGAGTATTACCATGGGATATTTTTTATAATCATGGAAGTTGTTAATTTAAAAAGTTGAAAAAATATATATACTTTATGTATTTGCGAGAGAGAGAGAGAGAAAGTGAGTGAGTATGGGTGTTGTAGTCAGGTTCGCATTGCTGGCATATACTGGCTGTCCCAACCAAGAGCAGCCTGTGGGAAAAAGAGGTTTATTTTGGCTTACAGCCTCAAGGCGGAAGCTCCATTATGTCAGGGGAAAACGATGGCATGAGCAGAAGGTGGACATCACCCCCTGGCCATCATCAGGTGGACAACAGGAACAGGACAGTGTGCCAAACACTGGCAAGGGGACATTGGCTATAACTCCTATAAGCCCATCCCCCAAAATACACTGCCTCCAGGAGGCTTTAATCCCTAAATCTTCCTCAGCTGGGAACCTAGCATTCAGAACACCTAAGTTTATGGGGGACACTTGAATCAAACCACCACAATGGGCTTCTTGCCCTTGCAAATGAGCTTCTGAATACAGCAGCAGGGGTTGCAAGCAGAAGCCTTTAACCACTGAGCAATCTACCCAACACAGAATCTTCCTCTTTTAAATTTAACATTATTTTATTTTATTTTATTTTATTTATTTTATTATTTGAGACAGGGTCTTGCTATGTAGACCCATTTGGTCTGCATATTGTTGTGTAGAGACCAGGATGGCCTTGAACTTGGGGCGTCCACTTGCCTGTGTCTCTCAAGTGCTAGGATCACAGATGTGGGCTACCACACATGGCTTTTACTTAAATATTTTTAGGAAAAAGAAACTCCCATGTCATTATTCTTCTGCAGTAGCCTTTATTGTATCATTTAGTAGCTTTGCCATAAAATGCAGAGCCAGCATTCACTTTTCTAATGCCGTGTCTCAATTCCTGGGCTCGGGTGATGTCTGTAGCTAGTCCCCAGCTCCATGCTCTTCTGCGCAGCTTTTCTTCTCAGGCAAGCCGTCGCCACAAAGTAGCAAAAAAATGGTCACTGCCAACTGCCAGCCTAGGTAGTTTTAATAATTCACGATTCTACAGGAAAGGAGCATTTTCTCTGGTAGCTGCAGCAGAAATGTCAGGGAAGCCCGGCGTGGTGGTGCACGCCTTTAACCCCAGCATTGGGGAGGCAGAGGTAGGAGGAATCACCGTGAGTTCAGGGCCACCTTGAGACTACCTAGTGAATTCCAGGTCAGCCTGAGCTAGAGTGAGACCCCACCTCAAAAAATCATCTTGGAGAGACAGGATCAGTTTTGACCAAGATGGACAGAATGACATCTCCTTCCCTCTTTGGGCTTCTGTCCTTAACCAACTGCCAGAAAGAAGCTAGCTTTTCTCTCATTTCTCCTCTATGAACATGCCAGGGACTCTTAGACCTGCAAATGAACTCCAGACACATGCAGCCATATGTATCTGGCTTTACGCTAAGTCATCTCCCCAGCACTGATAGACTGGTTGTTTTCTAGACCTGCTGCCTGCTTCTTGTCCTGGAGATTCCCATTTCTCTTCAACTCTTCTTCTATCTTGGCTGTTCTTTTTGAAATTCATTTCTTTTTTTCTTCTTGATCTATGTTCACTTTTATTTTATTTTATTTTATTTAATTTTATTTATTTGAGAGCGACAGTCAAAGAGGGAGAGAATGGGCGCGCCAGGGCCTCCAGCCACTGCAAACGAACTCCAGACACGTGCGCCCCCTTGTGATTCTGGCTAAGGTGGGTCCTGGGGAATCGATCCTTGAACCGGGGTCCTTAGGCTTCACAGGCAAGCGCTTAACCACTAAGCCATCTCTCCAGCCCCTATGTTCAGTTTGCTTGTTTGTTTTTTTTTTTTAAGAAGCTTTTTTTTTTTTTTCCAGTTGCTTCCTAGGACAAGATGTGTGAAAGGTAAAATTTTTGAAATTTTTTTACAATATGAAAATATATTTATTCTGTCTTGTATTTGACTGGTTACTGCTGACTGTAACATCTAGGTGAAAAACAATTTCCTCAGACTTTTCAAACTATCAGTCTATCATTTTTTGACTCAGTTTTGCTTCAAATACTAATTAAATTTCCAGTGCAATTGTGGAGGAATGATATCTCATTTTAACTTGCATTTTAAAGTGAATTACATAATCCATATACTGGCTGTCCCCCGTGAGCAGCCTGTTTTTATCTTGTATCATCTTTGAAGAAAGTACTCAGTGTCTTTACATGTTCCCTCCAAAGAGAAACTACTTCATAAAATCATTAATACTCAACATGGAAGCTGTGTGTTATTTTTAAGGAAAGCAGAGGTAGAGATCATATTGCCCAGAATTTGGCATCACACATTTCTGTCTACTCTCCCTTTTTTGAATTAAAAAAAGATTTTTTTTCATCTTTAAAAATCAGGATGAAGGGCTGGAGAGATGGCTTAGCATTAAGGTGCTTGCCTGCAAAGCCAAAGGACCAAGGTTCTAATCCCAGGGATCCACATAAGCCATATGCACAAGGTGGCACATGTGTCTGGAGTTTGTTTACAATAGCTGGAGGCCCTGGTATGCCCATTCTCTCTCTCTCTCAAATAAATAAGTACAAGATTTTTTTGTTTTTGTTTTTGTTTTTCGAGGTACGGTCTCACTCTAGCCCAGGCTGACCTGGAATTCACTATGTAGTCTAGGGTGGCCTCGAACTCACGGTGATCCTCCTACCTCTGCCTCCTGAGTTCTGGGGTTAAAGGCATGCACCACCACGCCTGGCTATTACAAGATATTTTTTAAAAAGCAGGTGAAGCCAGGTGTAGTGGTGCATGCCTTTAATCCCAACACTCAGGAGGCAGAGGTAGGAGGATTGCTGTGAGTTCTAAGACCAGCCTGGAACTACAGAGTGAGTTCCAGGTCAGCCTGGGCTAGAGTGAGACCCTACCTCAAAAAACCAAACCCAAACAAACAAACAAGAAAAAAAAAAAAAAAAAAAAAAACAGGGTGAAAAAGCCAAGCAGCACACACCTTTAATTCCAGGAGTCAGGAGGCTGAGGTAGGAGGACTGCCATGAGTCTGAGACCAATCTGGGTTACAGAGTGCGTTCCAGATCAGCCTAGGCTAGAGTGAGAACTTATCTTGAAGACAGTAACAGCCACAAAAAAAAGCAGAGTAAAATTGCATAAAATAAAAATTCAGGGCTAGGGGTGCTGGAGAGATGGCTTGGCAGTTAAGGCACTTGCCAGCAGAACCAAAGGACTCAGGTTCAATTCCCCAGTACCCAAGTAAAGTCAGATGCACAAGGTGGCACATTCGTCTGGAGTTCATTTGCAGTGGCTGGAGGAACCTGGTACGTCCATTCTCTCTCTATATATCTGCCTTTTTCTCTCAAATAAATAAATTAATTAAATAAAAATTTAAGGCTGAGAAGACAGCTCAGTGGTTAAAAGTGCTTGCTTACAAAACTTGACCTCCTGGGTTCAAGTCCCCAGAACCCATGTAAAGCCAGATGCACAAAGTGGTGCATGTATCTGAAGTTAGTTTGTAGTGGCAGAAGACCCTGAAGCGCTCTCTCTCTCTCTTTCTCTCTCTCTCTCTCTCTCACCCTCCTTGCAAATAAATAAACATATTAAGGGCTGGAGAGATGGCTTAGAGGTTAAGGCACTTGCTGGCAAAGCCAAAGGACCCAGGTTCGATTCCCCAGTACCCATGTAAAAAAGCCAGATGCACTGGGCATGGTGGTGCATGCCTTTAATCCCAGCACTCAAGAGTTCGAGGCCACCCTAACACTACATAGTGAATTCCAGGTCAGCCTGGACTAGAGTGAGACCCTACATTGAAAAACCAAGAACAACAATAATAATAATAAATAAACAAATAAAATTGAACTTTTGTGATGTGCCAAGCTGGGTATCAAGCCCTTAGCACATAAGTCTTTGGGAACATTTCAGATTCAAACTATACCAGAGAAGTGTTATCAAATAACTTTTCTTGGACTGGAGAGATTGCTTAGTGGTTATAGGTACTTGCCTGTGAAGCCAAAGGACCCAGGTTCAATTCCCCAGGACCCCACATAAGCCTGATGCACAAGGTGGCGCATGCATCTGGAGTTCATTTGCAGTGGCTAGAGTCCCTGGCATGCACATTTCCTCTCTCTCTGTCTCTCTCAAAAAAATAAATAAAAATAAAATATTTAAAAGTCCCAGGCTGGAGAGATGGCTAAGCGGTTATGGTGTTTGCCTGTGAAGCCAGATTTGATTCTCCAGTACCCACACAAGCCAGATGCACAAGGTACTGCAGGCATCTGGAGTTCATTTGCGGTGGCTGGAGGCCCTGGCATGCCCAATCTCTCTCTAGTTGCCTCTCTCTCTCTCTCTCTCTCTCCCTCTTTCTTTATCAAATAAATAAATAAGTAAATACACACACACACATATATTTCTTTTTTTTTTTTGAGGTAGGGTCTCACTCTAGCCCAGGCTGACCTGGAATTCACTATGGAGTCTCAGGGTGGCCTCGAACTCACGGCGATCCTCCTACCTCTGCCTCCCGAGTGCTGGGATTAAAGGCGTGCGCCACCACGCCCGGCTTACACACATATATTTGTTTTTGTTTTTTGAGGTAGGGTCTCACTCTAGCCCAGGCTGACCTAGAATTCACTAGGTAGTCTCAGGGTGGCCTTGAACTCGTGGCAATCCTCCTATCTCTGCCTCCCAAATGGTGGGATTAAAGGCGTGTGCCACCACACCTGGCTCAAATATATATTTATATATTTTAAAAGCCTCATCATCAAGCTAGAGACTATTTGAAGTAATGTGTATTTGCAAACGAAAATAATTGAGGATGGCTAAATATTCATTCCCAGATGCTCTTGATGCTTCGTCCCTGCATCAACTCAGGCTCTGAGAAAGCTACGCAGCAAACCATAAATAAATAAATAGACACGTCATCACTGTCATAAGTTCGGTTACTTTACGTCAGAAAAATCATCACCAGGAACTCCATCGATACCTCCATCGATACCTCCTCCTACTTTTCACTCTGTCCTGATGCACTAATTTAGATGGTGTGCCTTTTGCTTTTGGAAGACACCTAATGGTCCCCATTTTCTTTCCTTTTGGCAGTCTGGATTTGAAGAGAAAGCCTGAAGTGGGTGGCTTTGTTGCTCACAGGCCATTTGGATCCAGACGAGGGAATCTCAGGTTCATCTAAAACTAGTGAAAAAGTCCCCAATTCATTCAGGAGACTTCAAATTCGGTTAGGCTACACAGAGCATCCTGGGTAATGGTGTTATTAACACACAGTGGATGAATTTTCTCTCATCTGTGGTCACAAAGTGAGTTCATCTATGTGGCCAACAACTAGATAAAAAGCAGAAGGTAGCCGGGCATGGTGACACACGCCTTTAATCCCAGCACTCGGGAGGCAGAGGTAGGAGGATCGCCATGAGTTTGAGGCCTGAGACTACATGGTGAATTCCAGGTCAGCCTGAGCTAGAATGAGACCCTTCCTCGGAAAAAAAAAGAAACAAAAACAAAAACAACAACCACAAAAAAAAAAAAAAAAAAAAAAAAACCACAGAAGGTGATCAAGACAATCTTTGCTTCCCTCTAGCAACTAGACCTACCTAAATGTTGTTAATGTCCACCTAGAACATGCATGGATGGCTCAGCTTTGTCTGGTTTGAAATTTTGTCAAGTGAAATCATCATATGCACTTTTTATTGTTCATTATTAATGTAAATATTTATAAGGTACAGTGTGATAATTTGATACGTTTACAGTGTGTGGTGATCACATCATAATAGTTAGCATTTCCATCTCTTTAAACATTTAAAACAATTTTAATTAGGGAGACTGGGAAGATGGCTCAGCAATTAAAGGCACTTGCTAGCAAAGCCTGTATTCTCAGGTTCAATTTCCCAGCCACACACATAAACAATATGCAAATGGTGGCACAGGAGTCTAGTATTCATTTGCAGTGAGGGGCCTTGGCATACCCAACCCCACATACATATGCAAGTAGATAGATAAATTTCAGATAAACACCTTTAACCACTGGGCCATCTCTCCAACCTGAAACAGTGGTTAAGGTGTTTGCCTACAAAGCCAATGGACTCAGGTTCGATTCCTCAGGACCCACATAAGCCAGATGCACAAGGGGGTGCATGCATCTGGAGTTTGTTTACAGTGTTCTAGGCCCTGGTGCTCCCATTCTCTCTCTAGCTCTTTCTCCCTGCCTATTTCTCTCTTTGAAATAAATTTTAAAAAAAAAAATTTTTTTTTTTTTTTGGTTTTTCGAGGTAGGGTCTCACTCTGGCCCAGGCTGACCTGGAATTCACTATGTAGTCTCAGGATGGCCTCGAACTCATGGCAATCCTCCTACCTCTGCCTCCTGAGTGCTGGGATTAAAGGCATGCGCAACCATGCCCAGCAAATAAAATATTTTTAAAAATTAAAAAAATTTAATTAACACATCATTTCACATATTTTTGGATTTTGTTTAACCTTCCATTGTGAATTCATACACAGATATAGAACGCTTTCTACACATAGGCAATCTAATGAGTTCTTGTAAGGGTTATACACAATAAGTTCTTAGAACCCAGGTCAAGAATTAGAACTCGGGCTGTAGAAATGGCTTAGTGGTTAAGGGCTTGCCTGCAAAGCCTAAGGACCCATGTTCAACTCTCCAGATCCCATGTAAGACAGATGCTGAAGGTGATACAAGCACACAAGGTTTCACATGTGCACAAGGTGGTGTACATGTCTGGAGTTTAATTGCAGTGTCTGGAGGTCCTGGCATGCCGCTTCCCTCTCTCTCTTTCTCATTAAAAAAAATTTTTTTTAAAGAAGTAGAACTGTGCAAGCTGACCCAGAAGACCCTCTGCATGCCCTGCTGTGATCTTGACCCTATTCCTTAAAAAGTAGTCTTGCCGGCATGGCATGCTCATGTCTTTAATCCCAGTATATGGGAGGCAGAGATAGGAGGATCGCTGTGAGTTCGAGGCCACCCTGAGACGACATAGTGAATTCCAGGCCAGCCTGGGATAGAGTGAGACCCTACCTCAAAAAAAAAAAAAAAAAATCAAAAAACAAATAAATCTAGGTGTAGTGGCGCACACCTTTAATCCCAGCACTTGGGAGGCCAAGGAAGGAGGAGTGCTGTGAGTTCCAGGTTGCCCTGAGACTACAGAGTAAATTTCAGGTCATCCTGGTTTAGAGCTAGATCCTACCTCAAAACCATCCCCCCCCCCCCGCCAAAAGACAAGTAGTCTCCTGAGTTTATTTATTTTTGGTTATTTTGGGTATGTGTGTGGTCATGTTTGTGAGCATGGGCTGTGCGCGTGTCGCAGTGCATGTGTAGTGGGCAGGGGGCAACTGTGAACTGTGGGCGTTGGTCCTGCCCTTCCAGCTTGTTTGAGGCAGGGTCTCTTATTGTTCACCACTGTGTGTGCCAGGCTGACTGGTCCGGGAGCTGCTGGGGATTTCTCCTGTCGTCACCTCCTTTCCTGTCACAGCACACTGGGGTGACAGGTGGTCGCACTATCATGTCTGGTTTTGTGTGGGTTCTGGGGGTGTGAACTCACGCACTCACACTTGAGCAGCAAGCACTTTCTCCACTGAGCCATCTTCCCACCTGTTTATTTATTTGTGAAAGAGGGTCTTACTTTGTAGCCTAGGCTGGCCTGCAGTTCACTGTGTAGCCCATGCTGGCCGCTAACTCACAGTGATCACTCTGCCTTCCTCTTGAGTGCTAAGATTACAAGCACAAACCACCATGGATGACTCTCTCTCTCTCTTCCTCCCTCTCTTTTTGTTTATTTTCAAGGTAGGGTAGGGTCTCACTATAGCCCAGGCTGACCTGGAATTCACTACATAGTCTCAGGGTGGCCTCGAACTCATGGATATCCTCCTACTTCTGCATCTAAAGTGCTGGGATTAAAGGTGTGTACACCCAGCCAGACACTGTATTTTAATCTTACTCATTAAAAAAGTTGGCTAGGGACTAGAGAGATTGTTCAAAGTGTGTTAACCTGGCTTCCCTTTCCCAGTACCCAGGCCAGATCCACAAGGTGGAGTATGTATCTGGAGATTGTTTGTAGTGGCAGGAGGCTCCCATGCACACATATTAACTTGCTCTCTGTCTTTGTCTCTCAAATAAATAGATAAAAATATTTTTTTAAATATCTTTTAAAGACGGACATGGTGTTGAACTTGTTAATCCCAGCACTCAAGACGCTGAGGTGAGGAGGATCACCTGAGTTAGAGGTGAGTATGGGGCCATAGAGTGAGCTCCAGGTCAGCCTGGGCAAGAGTGAGACCCTACCTTGAAAGAAACCCACTAGGAAGTAGCAAATATCTTTCTTTTTGTTTTTGTTTTTTTGTTTTTTTGAGGTAGGGTCTCGCTCTAGCCCAGGCTGATCTGGAATTCACTATGTAGTCTCAGGGTGGCCTCAAACTCATAGCAGTCCTCTTACCTCTGCCTCCTGAGTGGTGGAATTAAAGGTGTGCGCCACCACGCCCGGCTGCAAATATCTTTTTTTAAGAAATGTTTTATTTATGAGAGTCAGACAGAGAAAGAAAGAGAGAGCAAGAGGGTGAGAGAGACAGAGAATGGATACACAAGAGCCTCCTACCCATGCAAATGAACTCCAGATGCTGTGTCACTTTGTGCGTCTGGCTTTATGTGGGTACTGGGGAATTGAACCCAGGGAAATCAGGCCTTTAAAAGTAAATGCCTTTAACCATTGACCCAAATAGATATATTTTCCCCTGTAAGGTCCATAATTCTGAACTTAAAAAAAAAATTTCCCAAACAAATATCATTTAATACTTTAATCTACCAGCTTTTCCTCCATTCCTTTCTTTTCCTCTCAGTTTATCTGTTGGTAAAACCTGAAGCAGTTGACCTGGTATCCCAGCTCCTGGATTTGCTTAGTGCACACTCGCAATAGAATTCAACATTTCCCTGTTCTCTGTATTTCCTGCAAGACCTGGCAGCTGTATCCAGAGAGAGGCTTTATCAGACTTGGGCTCTGACCCTTTGGCAAGATCCTAAGTACAGTGATGTTCCTGAAGCAAAAAGCACTCATTGTTCGGTCGTGTCTCCCACTGTGATGTTAACAGCTGTGGACTCACTCTCAGGACCCATTAACTCACTGAAGTTCCAAAATAGTGACGCTCTGACTCTATCATTTCTTTTTCATTCATCAGTTGATAAAGAGATGCTTCCCTTCCCATACTATTTTCTCCCTCAGATTGGGCCGTGCGAGGCTGGGGCTACATTTTACCAGCTCACAAAGCTGAAAGTATCATCTCTTTTCAAATCTGTGTTCATTGATATCACATTGGACGCTTTTTTTGTTTTGTTTTGGGAACAGGGTCTCACTCTAGCCCAGGCTGACCTGAATCTCACTATGGAGTTCCAGGCTAGTCTCATACAGCAATCCTCCTATTTCTGCCTCCTGAGTGCTGGGATTAAAGGTGTGTACCACCACACCCAGTGGGAGTTTGTGTGTGTGTGTGTGTGTGTGTGTGTGTGTGTGTGCGTGCGCGTGTGTGTGTGTGGTATGTGAAGGAGGTGTTGGGAGTTGAACCAGGGCCTTGGGCATGGTAGATGAATATTCTACGATTGAGCTACATCCCCAGCCCTCACACTGGTAGTTTAAAACTGGCCATGCTGGGCGTGGTGGCGCACGCCTTTAATCCCAGCACTCGGGAGGCAGAGATAGGAGTACTGCTGTGAGTTCGAGGACACCTGAGACTCCATAGTGAATTCCAGGTCAGCCTGGGCTAGAGTGAGACCCTACCTCAACCCCCCCCCCAAAAAAAACCCTGGCCACAACAGGGTTGGGAAGATTGCTCAGTGGTTAAAGGTGCCTGCTTGCCAAGCCTTCCAGCCTGGGTTCAGTTCCCCAGTACCCACAGAAAGCCAGATGCATGGAGTAGCACATGTGTCTGGAGTTAAGTCATGAGTTCATGTTGTGTGTGGGTGTGTGCTGTAAGACAGGATCTCATGTATCCCAGGCTGCTAGTTCAAATTCACTATGTAGCTAACGATGCCCTTGAACTTCTGATCCTCCTGCCTCATTCTCTAGATGCTGGGGTTGTAGACGTGTCCCACCACACCCCGTCTATGCAGTACTGGGGATTAACCCAGGGCTTCAAGCCTGCAAGGCAAGCAGTCTATGTTAGGTGGAGACGGGCTCCCAAAATGAAGTCACCAAGGACAGCAGAAGGGCAACAGAGACATGAGGAAGTAGGTAATCCACATTCCTCAAGAAATAGCCCAGCCATTATCCCTTCCTTGCCTAACAGCGCCCCAGGTCATGGTTTCCTGTCCCCTTATCTTGTAAGTCACCTGTCACTGTTCTGGTGTCACACCCTGGCTTAGATCTCCCCTAAAGAAGCTTTTCTTATTCAGCTTTTTCCCTTCCTCACCTTCCCCCATTTGAAGAAGTCGTATAAGGCCCACCATTTGGAAAGTCAGGTTGGCTGCGCTCCTCTCTTGAGAGTCAGCCCTGGCAGCTCATGTTTTTCCCTGAGTAAAAGCTTTCATCTTTGGCTCAGAGTGGTTTGCGTGGTCTTGATCACTCCCAAGCCTCACAGTCTACCATGTGGGCTCCATCCCCAGTCCAGAGAATTCATGTGTAGAAGCAGGCCACTTTGTGTTCTAACTTCCGATTCCCAGACCACTCTGAATTCATATTCCAGAGGTAACAAAGCTTATGATGACCACTGACCCCTTCCAGAAGAAAGGAAAACGCCTGGTTTATCTCGCCTCAGTACTCTGGGGTGCTCAGCTTTGGATAATGGTCCTTAAAACTCCACCCCAAACAAAAATGGAACCATTGCAGAAATGATGACAGAAAGAATGCAAGAGCCAAAGGAAGGGGAGGATGTGTTGTAATACTGTCTTCCAGACACAAAGTGGCCCTGGTATTCATGACCTCACAGTGGCTGCTGCTAACTACATAATATCTGTATAATAGGAGGGAGGGGGGAATATGATGACATCAAAATTGAGTACGGGGAGCCGGGCATGGTGGCGCACGCCCTTAATCCCAGCACTCGGGAGGCAGAGGTAGGAGGATCCCTGAGAATTCGAGGCCACCTGAGACTGCATAGTGAATTCCAGGTCAGCCTGGGCTAGAGTGAGACCCTACCTTGAAAACCCAAAAAAAAAAAAAAAAGAATAGGGTGACTGGAGATATGGCTCAGTGGTTAAAGGCACTTACTTGCAAAGCATGGCAGCCCAGGTTCGATTCCCCAGTACCCACATAGCCAGATGAACAAAACGGAGAATGCATCTGGAGTTCATTAGCAATGGCAAGAGGCCCCAGCATGCTTGTTCTCTTCCTCTCTGTTTTCTTTCTTTCTCTCTGCTTGCAAATAAAGAAAAAATATTTAAAAAAAAATAGAATAGGAGCCGGGTGTGGTGGCACATGCCTTTAATCTCAGCCCTCGGGAGGCAGAGGTAGGAGGATCACTGTGAGTTCAAGGCCACCCTAACAGCACATAATGAATTCAAGGTCAGCCTGGACTAGACTGAGACCCTACCTCAAAAAACCTAAAAAAAAAAAAAAAAAAAAAAAAAAAACAGAATAGGGACTAGTTTGAGAGAAGTGATTCAGTAGAGAGGGACAAGGGAAGAGGGACAAAAAAAGGTGTTGAGAGGGAATTATGATCATGGTACATTGTGTGTATGAAAGGAGGTTGTCAATAAAAAAGTTAAAAAATAAAAAGTAGCCAGGCATAGTGCATGCCTTTAATCCCAGCACTCAGGAGGCACAGGTAGGAGGATTGCTGTGAGTTTGAGGCCAGCCTGGGACTACATAGCGAATTCCAGGTCAGCCTGGGCTAGAGTGAGACCCTACCTCAAAAAACCAATAATGCCGGGCGTGGTGGCACATGCCTTTAATCCCAGCACTTGGGAGGCAGAGGTAGGAGGATCGCCGTGAGTTCGAGGCCACCCTGAGACTCCATAGTAATTCCAGGTCAGCCTGGACTAGAGTGAGACCCTACCTCGAAAAACCAAAACCAAAAACAAAAACAAAAACAAAAAAACAAACCAATAATAATAAATAGGTCACAAAAAAAAAAAAAAATCAAAGCCGGGTACCTCAGAGGTGGGGACCAGGATGGGGACATATTTTTCCTGGAACAGACACTTGCAGCAGACTCAACTTTATCCAGAGAAGTAAAGACTCCATCTGTAAATACCTCGTGTCTAGTTGGAGACTGTGGTAGTTTGAATCAGATATCCCCATGAACTCGTGTTTTTTGCAAACAAGCACCTTTAGTCCCTGAGCCAGCTCCTCAGCCAGAACTTGTGTCTTGAGCGCTTGGTCTCCGGCTGGTGGCCGTTTGGGAGGTGAAGCCTTGTTGAAGGTGTGACACTGAGGGCAGACCTTGAGGCTTTTATCAGCCCATTTGCCAGGGCTTGTCCACTCACTCTCTGGCTGCTTTCTGCCAGCTGCTATGGCAAGGAGTGATGCCCAGCCTCCGCTCTACCATCCTCTTCCTGCCATCATGAAGCTTCCCCTGGAGACTGTGAGCCAAAATAAACCCTTTCCTCCTATCAGCTGCTTTTGGTTGGGTGCTTTTTTTTAAAAACTTTTTTTTATTGACAACTTCCCTAATTATAGACAATAAACCATAATTCCCTCCTCTTCCCAACTTTCCCCTTCACAAATCCCCTGTCCATCATATCCCCTCCCCCTCCCAATTAGTCTCTTTTTTTTTTTTTTGATTTTTTGAGGTGGGGTCTCACTCGAGTCCAGGCTGACCTGGAACTCACTATGTAGTCTCAGGGTGGCCTCGAACTCACAGTGATCCACCTACCTCTGCCTCCCAAGTGCTAGAATTAAAGGCATGCGCCACCATGCCTGGCTGGTCTCTCTTTTTTAACTATTTTATTTATTTGTTTCTTTCTTTGAGAGAGGGAGGGAGAGAAAGAGAATGGACATGCCAGGGCCTCCAGCCACTGCAAATGAACTCCAGATGCGTGCACCACATTGTACATCTGGTTTACATGGGTACTGGGGAATTGAACCTGAGTCCTTAAGCTTTTCAGGCAAGTGCCTTAACTGCTAAGCCATCTCTCCAGCCCATCTCTTTTATTTTGATGTCATCATTTTTTTCCTCCTACTATGAGGGTCCTGTGGAGGTAGTACCAGGCATTGCGAGGTCATGGATATCCAGGCCGTTTCGTGTTGGGAAGAGTGCATTGTAAGCAGTCCCACCCTTCCTTTGGCTCTCTTGGTTGGGTGTTTTCTCCCAGCAACGTGACGGTAACTACAACAGAAAGATATGACCCTAATGATTGAACTTGAATCAATAGGAAAGACTCACAGGGAAGCATATTTTAGCAGAATACAGGCAATATTCTATTTTTTAACATACTGTGTTTAAACTTTTTGATTGGGTAACACTTGCACTGGCAAAATATTGAAGCTACTAAGGGCTATTTGTGAAAAGGAGGTTGTCTTGCCACTCAGTCCCTTTCCCCAGCCATCAATGTTAGTGATACAGGAGTTCAGGGAGGGCCTGTGAACCCCATCTTTAGGGTCTTGTAGCAGACAGCTTTATGTTCGCTGAGATGAACTTTCAGACCAGCCACAGTTATGGAGGAATGGATTTATTGAAGCTTACAGATCCAGGGGAAGTTCCATAATAGCAGAAGAAACTGGCCTGCCTTCACAGGCCCAAGCAGAGAGAGAGAAGTACAAGCCTGAAGCCAAAAGCCACAGCACACTTTAGCTCCAGCTAGGCACACTTTGCATATCTTTAGATTGAAATCTGAAACCCACCACCACACCTTAAGATCCACCCAGTGACACTGCCTCCAGCCAGGTGGCTAAAGATGCAAACTACAAACAAATAAACAACTGAATATATTGGGGGCCATCTATTCTATTCAAACCACCACATTCCGCCCCTGGCCCCCAATAAATTTATAACCATCACACATTGTAAATTGTACTCAGTTCAATTTCAAAGGTCCCCACAGATTTGACCAATTTAAGATATGAAGACCTGTAAAATCAAACAAGTTAGACATTTCTAACATATGGAGGCACAGAGTAAACATTTTCAACTGGTATAAGGCATAGCAAGGAGAGACTAAAACAATGCAAACTCAACCACCATCAAACAAACATCAAAGCTTCTGCAGTTCCAGTTCAATATATCCAGAGACTAACAGTCTCCAGACTTTACAATTCTGCCAGTGCAGCTGGGCAGAGTACCCGGGGAACACTTCCATCCCAGGCCAACAGTGTGCTCTATGGTAGCCCTTGCACAGTCCTGGTATATACAAACCATCTTCAGGTCTTCATGCAAACCACGGTCCATCTTCCAAAGGCTCTTTCAGCCTATCAGGGCATCAGGCCCTGCCTCATGCCGCATCTCAGCAGTAGCTCCTGGAAGCATGTGCAATTCACGACCACTCCTCGCATTTTTCATGCTTCTGAAACCAATACCAGGTGTGCAGGATACAGCCATATTCTTAATTCACAAACAAAATAAATCATAACCTTGAAAAGCAGATTCATTCTCCAGTCAACTCTTTTCAAAAGAGTTTGCATTTCTATGAGAGTCCTTCCTCAGGCATCCTTTCCATTGTTTTAATGTAAAGCAGTTGGACCATCTTCCTTAAGATTGCTAATGTGTTTGACAATAGCAGGTTCAGTAACCTAAAACCAGTCTCTGTGCCAGTAAATTTAACTTGCTTGAGGTTTTCCAGCTTAAAATCTTAAATCTCTCAGTCCAATATTTAGCCAAGCACATCAGTCCATTACAAATTTAACCTTGATCAAACTCTCTGGGCCTGGGCAGCAAGACGCAGCCAGCCCTTATGCCAGTAGCCCAGTTCCAACAAAGTCCTCTGAAGTCTTTCCTTCCCCTTAGAAAGCTCATAAGCCAAGCCTCGAAGTTCAATGCTGTCTTTACTTAGCATTCTCAGACTCTCATCAGAATAGTCCATAAAACTTGGCTTACCACTGCAGAAGACATTTTCAGTTGCAAGCACCAAGTCCATGCCTATTCCTCCAAAACAAAGGTTCCAAAAGATCAACATCCACATGGTCAGGTTCATCTCAGTCCACTCCTTGGTACCAAGTTCTGTAGCAGACAGCTTCAGGTTCGCTGAGATGAACTTTCAGACCAGACACAGTTATGGAGGAAGGGATATTTATTGAAGCTTACAGGTCCAGGGGAAGTTCCATAATGGCAGAAGAAGCTGGCCTGCCTTCACAGGACCAAGCAGAGAGAGAGAAGCACAAGCCTAAAGCCAAAAGCCACAGCACACTTCAGGAACTCCAGCTAGGTACACTTTGCATATCTTTAGATTGAAATCTGAAACCCACCACCACACCTTAAGATCCACCCAGTGACTGCCTCTAGCCAGGTGGCTAAAGATGCAAACTACAAACAAATAAACAACTGAATATATTGGGGGCCATCTATTCTATTCAAACCACCACAGGTCTTTATCAGATTTTAACAAAGAATTGATAAGTTAGACTCTGAGAAAGTAGATTATGAATTATGAGGTTTAAACCGGGCATGGTGTCACACGCCTTTAATCCCAGCACTTGGTAGACAAAGGTAGGAAGATTACTGTGAGTTCGAGACCATCCTGAGCCTACATAGTGCATTCCAGGTCAGTCTGGACTCCAGTAAAACCCTACCTCGAAAAGCAAAAAAAAAAAAGAAAGAAAAGAAAAGAAATTATGAGGTTTATTTCAGGGGAATTAAGATCCAGAAAGGAAACTAGCTCAAAGACTCAAACCAGAGGAGAATTCTCCTTACCCAGCTGGAAAATGAGAGGGGAGATGGAGACACTCTCCACCACAGAGAAATCTCCTGGGGTAAAAAGGCTCTGGAGGAGGCACACCCTCACCCACAAAGGCAAAATGTAAAGACCAAAGAGGATTAAGAAATAGTAAAAGGAGCTGGGCATGGTCATACACGCCTTTAATCCCAGCACTCAGGAGGCAGAGGTAGTATTGTCATGAGTTCGAGGCCTCCCTGAGACTACGTAGTGAATTTCAGGTCAGCCTGAGCTACAGTGAGACCCTACTTCAAAAAACTAATAAAATAAAATAAAATAAATAAACAGTAAAGGACTCAGATCAAATATCATATGTGTAATAAAGTGAGAAAGCACCCCAAAGCAAGGCACATGTAGGAGGCAAGAAGGAGAATACCCAGAGCCAAAGAGATAGACTTACACACTGGTATTCAGATGAAATCACAGGAAGAGGGCTGGACAGATGGCTTAACTGTTAAGGCACTTGCCTGTGAAGCCTAAGGACACAGGTTTGATTCCCCAGTACCCACTTAAGCCAGATGCACAAGGTGACCCATGAGTCAGCAGTTCATTTGCAGTGGCTAGAGGTCCTGGTGTGCCCATTCTCTTTATCTCTCTCTCAATAAATAAATACTTAAATTTTTAAAAATTAAAAAAAAGAAATTACGGAAGAAAAGTGGGATTACCCACTAGTTAGGCTCCTTTATATGGATCAGATATCCAATTAGGGTGAGCCTTGTTATCAGACACAGTAAGGAGAGACCTGATTGGTTTGTGGACACAAGGCGCTGACTCAGGAGAGGCCAGCCCACCTATGAGTGCCGAGCTCCGGAAGAATCAGGAAGTGGCGGCTGGTGAATGTTGCTTGCTGCCCTCTTAGATAAAACTGGATTAGACACAGATGCTTCTAGTCCTGCCAGGCCAGGCTGAGTGGCATCCTTGGGCCTTTGTCCATGGCTGACTGCCTATAAAAATTTATGTCTCCCATTTCTCCTTCATTAGTATATGTTCTTCCATAAGTTATCTATCCACGTATAAGTACAATGTAAGAACTCTTAATTTTTTTCATTAAAACCTATTTAAGAGTATTCTCTATCAGGATGTCTATACATAGCCACCTTCTTTTACCCCTTATTCAAGTATTTATTCATTTACTTATGAGAGAGAGAGAGAGAGACAGAGAGAGAGAGAGAGAGAGAGAGAGGAGACAGATAGAGAATGGGCATGCCAGGGCCTCTAGCCACTGCAAACAAACTCCAGACACATGCCACTTTGTGCATTTGGCTTTTTATGGTACTGGGGAATTGAATCTGGGTCCTTAGGCTTCACAGGCAAGTGCCTTAACCACTGAGCCATCTCTCCAGCTCCCTTATTCCTTTCAAAGAATAAATATAATTCCTTATATGACCGTCCTATAATTTATTATGCTGTCTCTGTTAGTGAACATTGAGGCTATATTTAACCTCTTGCCATTATCTGAAAATGTCACACTGAAAATTTTTATGCACTTGGACAATGTGTGCAAATATCTTTTGAATTAATTCTTAGAAGAACTGATAGATTAAAATATTTTTTTCAATATTAAAAACTAGAGGGCTGAAAAGACAGCTTAACAGTTAAGGTGCTTGCCCACAAAGCCAAGGACCTAGGTTCAACTCCCCAGGACCCACATAAACTAGATGCATATGGTGGCACATGCATCTGGAATTCATTTTCAGCAGCTGAAGGCATCTGGCATGCTCATTATCTCTATCTTCCTCTTTCTCGCACTCAAATAAGTAGAATAAATAAATAAATAAAATTAAAAAAAAACTAGAGGGTGCTGGAGAGATGGCTCAATGGTTAAGGTGCTTCCCTGCAAAGCTTAAGGACCTAGGTTCAATTCCTCAGTACCCATGTAAAACCAGATGCACATGTCTGGAGTTTGTTTGCAGTGGCTAGAGGTTTTGGTGTGCCAATTCTTCTCAATATCTTTCTCTCAAATAAAATTCTGAAATACAAAAACTAGAGGCTGGGAAAAGAGCTCAGTGGATAAAGTGCTTTCTTTTTAAGCACTGAGTATCTGAGTTTAGATCTTTAGAACCCATGTAAAGGCCAGATGCTGTGGTTAATGACTACAATCCCAGTGTGCCTAGAACAAGAAAATCAATAATAAATTTTTTTGGTGTTTTGAGGTAGGGTCTCACTCTAGCCCAGGCTAACCAGGAACTCACTATGTAGTCTCAGGGTGGCCTCAAACTCACAGCGATCCTCCTTCCTCTGCCTCCTGAGGGCTGGGATTAAAGGCATGCACCACCACATCTGGCTAAAAGTCTTTCATTTTTGCCCTTTCATCTCCTACTTCTCTTCATATGTATTTGCATGTACAATGTATGTGTGAATATGGGCATGCATGTGCCAGGGTGTATGTGTAGAGATCAAAGGACAGTATTTCTTGAATGTCAATCCTTTCCTCCCACCTTGTTATTTTTTCACTTATTTAATTTTTAATCTTTTTATTTTTTTATCAGAGAGAGAGAGAAAGTGAGCGAGAGAGATTAAGAGAGAGAGAGAGAGAATTGGTGAGCCAGGGCCTCTAACCACTGCAATTGAATTTCAGATGCATGTGTTATTTTGTACACACGTTTGGCCTTGTGTGCTTGCATCACCTTGTGTGTCTGGTTTATGTGGGACCTGGGGTGTCAAGCATGAGTCCTTAGGCTTCGCAGGCAAGCACCTTAACCAGTAAGCCATTCCAGGCCACTCCCACCTTGTTTTGAGGCAGGGTCTCTCTTGTTCGCAGCTGCGTTCACCAGGATAGCTGGGCCTTGAACTTTGGGAATCTTCTGTCTGCCTCCCTTCTTCACAAACACTATAGTTCTTGCCTAGCATTTGTGAGGATATGAGTTTTATCCCCAACAATGAAAAAGAAAAAAAATTGCTATAGGTATGAATTTTTAAAATTCCATAAATTATTTCCAGATCGCTCCCCATAGAGGCTGTGTCGGTGTGTTCTCCCAGCAGCAAAGTAGAGGAGTTTGTTTCCCCACATCCTCAGCAGCACGGTGCAGCCTGGAACTTTCTGACCCTTTCATTATGACAGATAACACGTGCTACCTCAGCACTGCTTCTCCTTGAATTTTTTATGAGTGAGGTTGAACGTTTCTGTAGGTACTACAGCCCCTCTGTGTTTTATTTGGTATAAATTACCTGTTTCCATCTTTCTTTCTTTCTTTTTTGTGTCGAGGTAGGGTCTCACTCTAGCCCAAGCTGACCTGGAATTCACTATGTAGTCTCAGGGTGGCCTCGAACTCACAGAGATCCGCCTATCTCTGCCTCCCGAGTGCTGGGATTAAAGGCGTGCGCCACCACGCTCAGCTCATTTCCATTTTTTGACCATATTTCTCGTGGGTTGGTTATTTATCTTTTTATTATTGTTTTTTTGGAAACTGATCAATTTAACAGTAATGTCACTGAGTCACCTTTGAACTCTGGTCCATACAACAGAGGGCGTATGTAGTGTCCTGTCACCACTGCCTCTATGGTATTCCACTTATTCTTTCTGCATAACAAACTGTCCCCAAACTCTCATTTTAAAAACCACTCAGTCGGGGCTGGAGAGATGGCTTGGTGGTTAAGGCACTTGCCTATGAAGCCTAAGGACCAGGTTTGGTTCACTAGTACCCATGTAAAGTCAGACGCACAAGGTGGCACATGCGTCTGGTGTTCGTTTGCAGTGGCTAGCAGCCCTGGCATGCACATTCTCTCTTTATGGCCCTCTCTCTCTCTCTCTCTCAAAGTAGGAGGATCACTGTGAGTTCGAGCCCAGCCTGAGACAACATAGTGATTTCCAGGTCAGCCTGGGTTAAGAGAGAGACCTTACCTCAAAAAAAAAAAAAAAAAAAAAAAGCAAGCAAACAACCACAAATTCAATTATGGTCATAGATCCCAGGGACCAATAATTTGGACAGAGCGTAATGGGGTGGCTTGACTGTGCCTCTGTGATTTCTGGAGGTTCAGCTGGGAAGATCAAGCCTGGAGGTGAGTTGCTTGGGGGAGGTGGTCATCAGCTGAGCAGCGCTGCGCTGAAGCTGGCTCCACACTGCGGTGGAGAGTTGGTGTGCACCTCTCATCTCAAGTTCATGTCTACAGGGAGCTTTCAGTCTTGAAATCAGCCATGGTGATCTCCTTAACACCAGGACTTTTATTTATTTATTTATTTATTTTGTTTTTTTCAAGGTAAGGTCTCACTCTAGCCCAGGCTGACCTAGAATTCACTAGGTAATCTCAGGGTGGCCTCGAACTCACGGCAATCCTCCTACCTCTGCCTCCCAAGTGCTGGGATTAAAGGCGTGCGCCACCACGCCCGGCAAGACTTGTATTTTTTTTATATTTTATTTTTATTTGTTTATTAGAGAGAGGGGGGGGAGAGAGAGAGAAAATGAGAATGGGCATGCCAGGGCCAATAGCCACTGCAAATGAACTCGCATGTGCCGCCATGTGAATTCCAGGTCAGCCCGGGCTAGAGTGAGACCCTACCTCGAAAAACAAAAACAAAAACAAAAATATATTTTTGTTTATTTGAGAGAGAGAGAAAAAGAAAGAGGCAGATAGAAAGAGGAGAGAGAATGGGCGTGCCAAAGCCTCCAGTCACTGCAAATGAACTCCAGACGCATGCGCCACTTTGTGCATTTGACTTATGTGGGTACTGGGGAATCGAACCTGGGTCCTTAGTCTTTGAAGGCAAGTGCCTTAACTGCTAAGTCATCTCTCTAGCCCCAAGACATAAAAAATAATTCATTATTTATTTATTTATTCATTACAGAAAGAGAGAAAGAGAGAGGTATTAGAGAAAGAATAGACATGCCAGGGCCTCCCAGGTGCATGTGTCACCTTGTGCACCTGGCTCCACGTGGGTACTGGGGAACTGAACCTGGATCCTTAGGCTTTGCATGTAAGTGCCTTAACCACTGAACCATCTCTCCAGTACAAGATTGGTTCTTCAAGCCAGCTTTGGAGCTGGGGAGATGGTTCAGTGGCTAGAGGCACTTGTTGCAAAGTTTGTCAATACAGGTCCCATCCTCCCCATTTAAAGCCTAAAGCAAAGAAGCACAAGCCTCTTCCACAACAATGGAAGGCAGAGCTGACATCTTGAGGCTGTCCTCTGACCACATTCACACCATGGTACAACTCACACACACAAAGAATTTTTTTTTTTGTTTTTGTTTTTGTTTTTGTTTTTCAAGGTAGGGTCTCATGCTAGCTCAGGCTGACCTGGAATTCACTATGTAGTCTCTGGGTGGCCTTGAACTCACAGCTATCCTCCTACCTCTACCTCTGAAGTGCTGGGATTAAAGGTGTGCGCTACCACACCAGGCTGTTTTTTCTTTTCTTTTTTTTTTTTTTTGGTTTTTCGAGGTAGGGTCTCACTCTAGCCCAGGCTGACCTGGAATTCACAATGGAGTCTCAGGGTGGCCTCGAACTCACGGCGATCCTCCTACCTCTGCCTCCCAAGCGCTGGGATTAAAGGCGTGCGCCACCACGCCCGGCTGTTTTTTCTTTTCTTTTCTTTTCTTTTCTTTGCTTTGCTTTGCTTTGCTTTGCTCTTCTCTTTTCTTCTCTTCTCTTCTCTTCTCTTCTCTTCTCTTCTCTTCTCTTCTCTTCTTTTCCTTTCTTTTCTTTTATTCATGAATGTTGCCAGGATGTTTAGAGGGACACATGAGGAGAAGTGCATGGTAGTTGTACCCCCAACCCCTGCACGGGGCCAGGACAGCCTGGGGGTTCCTGGAAGGAAAGGGAGGTCAGGCTGTTACCTGGTTCCTCCCCCAGATTTGTGTAAGGGCCCCAGGAGGGAACTAGGTCTTTTTCCTTTTTTAAAAAGGTGTTTTATTTATTTGAAAGAGATAGAGAAAGAGGCTGGTAGAGAGAGAGGGGGGGGGGGATGGGTGTGGCTTCTAGCCACTGTAAACGAACTCCAGAAGCATGTACCACCTTGTAGCTTATGTGGGTCTTGGGGAATCGAGCCTAGGTCCTTAGGCTTCACAGGTAAGTGCCTTAACCACTAAGCCATCTCTCCAGCCCTTTAAAAAAAAATCTATTTGCAAGCAAGAGACAGAGAGAAGAGAGACTAACACAGAGAGAGAATGGGCCCATCTGGGCCTCTAACCACTGCAAACGAACTCCAGATACATGTGCCACTTTGTGCCGGCCATCCAACAGTCTGATTATGAAATTCTGCCCACACACGTTCAAGGATGGATCCCATTTCAATAATATTTCTGTATTAAACACGTTTGGGGCTGGAGAGATGGCTTAGCAGTTAAGGCACTTGCTTGCAAAGCCTAAGGACCCAGGTTCGATTCCCCAGTACCCACGTAAGCCAGATGCACAAAGTGGAGCTCATCTGCAGTGGTTGGAAACCCTGGCACACCCATTCTCTCTCTCTATCTGCCTCTCTCTCTCTAATAAATAAATAAATTAATTAAAAAAACACCTTTCATTTTTTATCATCCCAGAGAAAGGGAGCTGATCTTAGGACCATGGTGCATGAAGTAAAGGATGCTACCTCCTACAGCTGCATGGGAGTGTCTTCTAAATCTGCATCCCCAATTTGCTTCCAAGTGAAAAAGAGAATCAGGTCTTTGCACCTCATGCGCTCACTAACCATTCTGCAAGTCCTCCCTTAGGAAGGGATCGAAGTTTCCAAAGGAGAGAAGCTATAGACTATTGCAATGTGTTCTAGCACCTTCACTTTGATCAGATGCTTGCCTCAAAAAAAAAAAAATTTTTTTTTTCTGTTAGTTTGGCTTCTTGGTGTGTGTGTGTGTGTGTTTAAGACAAGGTCTCACTTAGCCCAGGTTGGCCTCAAACTTGCTATATAACAGAAACTGACCTTGAACTCCTGATCTTCCTGTCTCTGCCTCCCCACATGCTGGGATTACAGGCAGGTGCCACCACACGTGGTGCCTCAGGTGTTCGTTTTCATCCTCTTCAAGGACTATTCTATCTTCACTGTCCTAGCCCTCCCATTTCAAAGTGGCCTGTCCCTTCTTTGAAATCCCCAAGCGCACTTCCCCAATGTTCCCATTCCTAAAACCCCCAGACAAAAATGAATATCCAATAGTTCCACATGATTAAACAGTTATGTCCAAACCACTCAATAAAAAGCCCAATAACTTAGTAGTTGTTTGAGAAAACAATGCACAAATCATTTTATTCCATTTTAAAGTAGCCACAGGTATTTACCAGTGGGATGTGTGTGCCTGTCAGTGCTGCGCGCGACTTTCAAACATTGGAATTTGCCTGGTTGTGTCTTTCATCTCCTGTTCCATGTGGGGTTTTGCACAGAGCTTGCTTTTTTATTGCAGCAATTAATGATGAAACCAGCTTTGCAAAGGTACAATAGGCGGGGAAGAATGGAGTAGGATCCAGTGACGAAACTGGGTTCCCTGGGAGCTACTCGTTTGTGCTGTGCAATGGATTTTCAGCATCACTCTGTTTCCCTTGAAAAAGCAGAATGTCTCATAGTGACCCAATGAGTGTGCCGACCTTCCTGGGGTACTTGAGCTTTGAATGGTCCTAGTGCATTCTACCTTCTATGACAGTATCTGGAAACACTTATTTCCTATTAGAGTCTTGAAGGCCAAGGTCATGTCTGATAGTGTCCGTGTCCTCTGTACCACCTCTCAGTGACAGTAAATAGAACTTAATGATCACTTAGCAGGGCCAGAAGGTCCGCACAAGTACTGCGTGACTCCAAAGCCCCTTTTCTTCCCAGGACACCCTACCTCACAAAATGAGCAAGGTGTTGGCCCATTTATTTAAATGAATGAATAAATTTGTATCTGCTTACTTTGTTTGTTTTTATTTTTAAAATTTTAATTATTTATTTATTTGAGAGCAACAGACAGAGAGAGAAAGAGGGAGAGAGAGAGAGAGAGAGAGAGAGAGAGAGAGAGAGAGAGAGAGAGAGAGAATGGGCGCGCCAGGGCTTCCAGCCACTGCAAACGAACTCCAGACGCGTGCACCACCTTGTGCATCTGGCTAACGTGGGTCCTGGGGAATCGAGCCTCAAACCGGGGTCCTTAGGCTTCACAGGAAAGCGCTTAACCGCTAAGCCATCTCTCCAGCCCTGTTTGTTTGTTTGTTTTTTGAGGTAGGGTCTCACTTTAAAGTCCAGGCTGGAGCCAGGCGTGGTGGCACATGCCTTTAATCCCAGCACTCGGGAGTCAGAGGTAGGAGAATTGCTGTGAGTTCGAGGCCACCCTGAGAATACAGAGTGAATTCCAGGTCAGGCTGGGCTAGAGTGAGACTCTACCTTGAAAAACCAAAAAAAAAAAAAAAAAAGTCCAGGCTGACCTGGAACTCACTATGTAGTCTCAGGATGGCCTCGAACTCACAGCTATCCACCTACCTCTGCCTCCCAAGTGCTGGGATAAAAGGCGTGCGCCACCACGCCCGACTTACTGTATCTGCTTACTTTGGACCACACCTTGATTTAGGCCAGCAAAGCAGAACAATTCACAGGACCCAGTCAGGCCCAGTCGATGCTGGTGCACACCCAGCATGCTATCCGGCACCACAATGAACTCAACAGAGCTCAATGCTCACCTCCAACCACAAGGGAGTAGCTTAACTATGACAAGTTCTGCTTCCCTCATCTGAAAAAAAAAACAACAACAAATAACATTGCTTCCCTTAGAAGAGTATTGTGAGGCCCAAGGTGTTAAGGTCCGCATGAGAGCTCAGCAGGACGTCAAGGTGGAATGGCTGAAAGGATTATGGCTCAGGTGTGGATTATGAAGTTGCCATTACTGACACACCCTTTTCTTCTTCTGTTCTGCTCTGCCTTTACGCTCCTTGGGGGGATGACAGGAGTTCCTACTCCATTATGGGAAGTCTTCCATGACTTGTAGCCACAGTAAAGCATACCCCTAGATTTTGTAGGCTCGGGAAGGTCAGGTGGTGTCCCTAACTTCATGACGATGCATAAGACATCACTTATGGTAAGACAGAAAGTTCGTATAATCTTAGCCTTGTATGTCAATACTGGGTTCATAAAAACACCTCTTATTTGGTGGTTACAAAGTATAACTGATGGCTGGGTGTGGCAACACACACCTTTAATCTCAGCACTCCAGAGGCAGAGGTAGGAGGATAACCGAGAGTTGGAGCCAGCCTAAGGCTATAGAGTGAGTTCCAGATCAGATTGGGCTAGAGGAAGACCCTACCTCAAAAAACAAACAAGCAAAAAAGCAACTGTTTCAGTGGATGTTTTTATTTTAACATAAATATATATATAAAGAGAGAGAGAAGGAGAGAGAGAGAATTGGCATGCCAGGGCCTCAGGCACTGCAATCAAACTCTACCTTTGTGCCACCTAGTGGGCATGTGCGACCTTGCACTTGCCTCACCTTTGTGCATCTAGCTTATGTGGGATCTGGAGTCAAACATGGGTCCTTGGGCTTCACAGGCAAGTGCCTTAACCACCAAGCCATCTCCCCAGCCCTCAATAGATTTTTTTAAAAAGTTATTGAATTTTTTAAATAAAAAGGTTGCACACATAGACCCCCTCACCCTCACCTCCATTCTGGGGAGGGTTTTTGGTGGGGTTATTGGTATTCATCGTGGGGATCAAGAGTCCTCAGTGTCAGCAGGGATGGGGGAAACATGGTGTCTCAGGCTATTCCCACCCACCCTGAGGTTCTTATAATCTTTCCACTCCCTCTTGTGTGATACTCCCTGAGCCTTCATGAGCAAGACAGCGATCTGATTTAGTGTTGCTTTCTCTGTAAACTCTGAATCTTTGTTTTTAGGAGGTTTGAATGACCACAGTGTCTGTCGCCATTTCCCTGGAACTGGTTTTCAGGCTCACCCTGACAGCAGTATTAATGTCACCAATTGCTCTATAATGACTTCTAGACCTGGGCTTAATGGACTATTTTGCGAACACTTTCTGTTTGTTTTCAAGCTAATCAGCATGTATATAATATTGACTAATCAGGACCTGTTTTCATTGTCATTAAGAAGTACATGGGTGTTCATAACTCATTAGTAATATTTAGTATTTATTTGCAGAAAGTATCATCACTTTTTTTAAACTTTTTTTTGTTCATTTTTTATTTATTTGAGAATGACAGAGAGAGAAAGGCAGACAGAGAAAGAGAGAGAGAGAGTGTGGGCGTGCCAGGGCCTCCAGCCACTGCAAACGAACTCCAGACACGTGTGCCCCCTTGTGCATCTGGCTAACGTGGGTCCTGGGGAATTGAGCCTCGAACCAGGGTCCTTAGGCTTCATAGGCAAGCGCTTAACCGCTAAGCCATTTCTCCAGCCCATATCATCACTTTTAATACCAATAAATCTGCATAAGAAAAGAGCCGGGCATGGTAGCACACATCTTTAATCCCAGTGCTTGGGAGGCAGAGGTAGGAGGATCTCAGTGAGTTCAAGGCTATCCTGAGATGATATAGTGAACCAGGTCAGCCTGGGCCAGAGTGAGACCATACCTCAAAAAGCAAAATAATAATAATAATAATTAATTAATTAATTAAATTTTTTTAAAAATTAAAAAAAATAGAATGAAAGAGAAAAGAAAGACCCAAGATTCACGATTTGTGAAAGAAGGCAGGCAAAGTGTCTTGATGATCTGGGGGTGTGAAAATGTGTGATAGGGGCTTTAGAGATGGCTTAGCAGTTAAGGTACTTGCACGCAAAGCCAAAGGACCCAGGTTCAATTCCCCAGGACCCATGTAAGCCAGATGCACAAGGTGGCACATGCATATGGAGTTCATTTGTAGGGGCTGGAAGCCCTGGTGCGCCCATTCTCTTCCTTTCTATCTGTCTCTCTTTCTCTCCCAGTCTCTTTCTCTCTCAGAAAAATAAGTAAAAAACTTTTCTAAAAATTAAAGAAAAATAAAATGTGTGGTAATGACCAGTATTCAATGAAGGCCTGCAACATTCCCAAATCCTGTAGAAGGTACTTGATCCTATTATATCACTTAACTCCTCACCACACTCCGCAAGGTCAGAAGTATCTCTGTGCTCTGATGAGAAAACGGAGAGCTTATATTTGTTGTCCAAGGTCACAAAGCTAGCAAGAGCTAGAGCAGGGATTCAAGTCACATCTGACCAACTAGGCCAGAACCTTTCCAGAATGTCCTCTGATTCAAAGAACAGACTGAAACACAGTGTCGCGGTAAATGGTACATAGTAACAAAACACGAACAAAGCCTTGTCACTAAGAAAAATCTAGGTCACCCTCCTCTTTCCTAGCCTACACAGAAGTTGGGAGAGAATACCTCAACTCCGTCCCTGTGCCTAGAGCTTCTCTCTGCCCTACTCCCAGAACGCAGGGCCAGGAAGGAGAGCTTTAGCTGGGGTGTGGGTTGGGACTCACGCCACCCCCCCACAGCCCCAGTTCTCTCTCTTCCAAGCCTTGCTTTTATCCCTGCCTTCCATGCTGGGTTTCTTTGTTATATTTTGTTTTGCTTTGAGACAGGGTCTCATGTATCCCAGGCTGGCTTCAAACTATATAGCAAAGGATGACCTTGAACCTCCTGCCTCCACCTCCCGAGTTGCTGGGATGACAGGCATTGACTGCATGCTAAATTGTGCAGTACTGGGCATTGAACCCAGGGCTTCACACATGCTAGGAAAGCACTCTGCCCAACTGAGCTATATCCCCAGTCCATAGGTTTCTGTTTAATAGGATTCAGTTGAGTAAGGAATTCCATTTGTCTCCTCTCTACCAAAGTTAGGGAAATGCCGCTGTTGTCCACTTCTCTTTCGTAGATAAGGCACTTATCTATCATGAATAGACGGGATTCAAATCACCCAGAAAAGAGGATGACCTTATTCCCTTTAAGGTTTTAATTTCCGGATCACTATAGGGAAACTAATATGATGACAAACATTGGCAGTGTGCTCCCCAAGCCACTATAACAGGACATGCTAGAAGAACCAGATCTAAATTCTCACTCCAGTGCCCACTAGCAAGAGGATCTTGAGCAAGTTATGTAACCTTGCTGAGTCTCTTTCTTCATCTATAACTGGACACCATAATTCCTGTTTGTTGGGAGGTTTTTTTGGTTTTTTGTTTGTTTGTTTTTGTTTTTGAGGTAGGGTTTCACTCTAGCTCAGGCTGACCTGGAATTCGCTATGGAATCTCAGGGTGGCCTTGAACTCACAGCGATCCTCCTACCTCTGCCTCCCTAGTGCTGGGATTAAGGGCGTGAGCCACCACGCCCGGCTATTGGGAGTTTTGTGATATTTTATATTATATTTAGCAGGGTTTTTTCCTGCTGTAGAGCTACCTCACAGGCTATTCTCTGCCTAGGACACTATCCTTCCTTTTACTTCACTGTAACTAACTAAATTGAACTTTTTTTTTTTTTTTTTGGCTTTTCAAGGTAGGGTCTCACTCTAGTCCATGCTGACCTGTAACTCACTGTGTAGTCTTAAGGTGGCCTCGAACTCATGGCGATCCATCTGCCTCCCGAGTGCTGGGATTAAAGGCATGTGTTACCATGCCTGGTTGGACTTCTTTTTAAAAAAATATTTTGAGCCAGGCATGGTGGCATACACCTTTAGTCCCAGCACTCGGGAGGCAGAGATAGGAGGATTGCCCTGAGTTGAGACCATCCTGAGACTCTTAAGTCAGCCTGGGCTCGAGTGACACTACCTTGAAAAACAAAAAACAACATTTATTTATTTGAGAGAAAGAGAGAGAGAGAGAGAGAGAGAGAGAGAGAATGGGTACACCAGGGTCTGTAAACAAACTCGAACACATGCGCCATCTTGTACATCTGGTTTACGTGGGTACTGGGGAATAGAATCTTAGGCAAATGGCTTAACTGCTGAGCCATCACGCCATTCCTGGACTTATTCTTTAAAAACAAAATATTTTTATTTATTATTTATTTGCAAGCAGAGAGAGAGAGACAGACAGACAGACAGACAGACAGAGATGAATGGCCCACCAGGGCGTCCTGCCATTGCAGATGAGCTCGAGAAGCGTGCTCCGCTTTGTACATCTGGCTTTTGGTGGGTACTGGGGGATGGAACCAGGGCTGTCAGGCACTGCAAGCAAGCGCCCTTGACCACTGACACGTCTCTACAAACCCTGGACTTATCTTTTTTTGAAATATTTTATTTATTTATTTGAGAGAGGGAGATAGAAAAGGTGAGAACGGGCAGACCAGGGCCTCCAGCCACTGCAAAAGCACCCTATGCATCTGGCTTATGATACGGGTACTGGGGAGTCAAACCTGGGACTGGACTTATTTTTTAGTATCCTTCATTATACTCCTAGGTCAGAATCGAAGCTCTGCCACTTACTAGTAGCGTGACCCTGGGGAAGTTAGCCTCAGTTTAGTTATCTATACAATGGGGATCCTAATAATGTATAATTCATATAGTTACTAAAAGTAGATAAAGTAAACTGCTTATAACAGTGCTTAACAAATATTAGTTCTCAACACATTTTGTTTTAAATTTATTTGTTTATTTATTTATTTATTTATTTTGTTTTTGAGGTAGGGTCTCACTCTAGCCCAGGTTGACCTGGAATTCACTCTGTACCCTCAGGGTGGTCTTGAACTCATGGCAATCCTTCTACCTCTGCCTCCCAAGTGCTGGGATTAAAGTCGTGCACCACCACACCCAGCTTATTTATTTATTTATTGACAGAGAATGAGAGCGTATGTGTGCAGTTTTGTGTGTGTGTGTGTGTGTGTGTGTGTATGGGTATATCAGGGCTTCTTACCACTGCAAATGAACTCCAGATGCATGTGCCATATTGTGTGTCTGGCTGTACATGGGCATTGGGGAATTGAACTGGGACCAGCAGGTCCTGCAAGCAAGTGCTTCAAACCACTGAGCCATTTCTCCAGCCTGGTTTTTAAAATATATATATATTTTAATTTAATACAGAAGGAGAGAGAGAGAGAATGGGTATGCCAGGGCTTTTAGACAATGCAAATGAACTCCAGATGCATGTGCCATGGCTTATGTGGGTACTGGCGAATTGAACCTGGGTCCTTAGCCTTCATAGGCAAGTACCTTAACCACTAAGCCATCTCTCCAACCCACCCTGTTTTTTTTTTTTTTTTTTTTTTTTTTTTTTTTTTGATGCAGAGTCTCATTCAAGCCCAGGCTGACCTGGAACTTACTCTGTATCCCAAGCTGCCCTCAAATCCATGGCAATCATCCTATCTCAGCCTCCCAACTGCTTATATCATAATACCCAATTCCAGTTATCAAAAGTGTGAGCTACTACACCTGTTTTAATTCTGTTTTATTATTATTTATTATTATTGTGGTGGTTTGAATGTATGACCCCATAGACTCAGGCATTTTGTGTTAAGATTGAGCTTGCAACGTAAGTCTCCAGCTGGTGGAGCCCTGCTGGAAGAGGTGTGTCACTGGGGTCAGATCCTACTTAAGTCCAGGTGTGGTCAGAGCCAGTTTGAGCTCTGACGATTCGTGTTTGGTGGTGTCTTTCTGCTGTGATCTATGGAAGTGAGCCAGCTTCTTATGCCACTGATGATGTTTCCCCTGGATTCTGTAAGTCTGAAACAAATCCTTTCTTCCTATAAACTGTTTCTGGTGAGACGTTTGTCCAGACATGGGAAGGTAATGGCAACAATTATTGTTATTTTTCGAGGTAGGGTCTCACTCTAGCCCAGGCTAACATGGAACTCTGTTGTGCCCGGCTGTCCTCAAACTCACAGTGATCCTCCTATCTCACCCTCAGTGCTGGGATTATTATTATTATTTAAAAAATATATTTCTGCCGGGCGTGGTGGCGCACGCCTTTAATCCCAGCCCTCGGGAGGCAGAGGTAGGAGGATCGCCGTGAGTTCGAGGCCACCCTGAGACGACATAGTGAATTCCAGGTCAGCCTGAACTAGAGTGAGACCCTACCTTGAAAAACCAAAAAAAAATAAAAAATAAAAAAAATATTTCTGCTTGTTTATTTGAGAGACAGATTGAGCAATAGGTGTGCCAAGGCCTCCTGCCACCACAAACAAGTTCTAGACACATGCACCACTTTGTGCACCTGGTTTTATGTGGGCACTGGGAACCGAACTCCACAGGCAGCCTTTGCCAGCAAGCACCTTTAACCACTGAGCCATCTCCCCAGTCCTTATTATTGTTTTTCTGTCCTAACTTTTCTCCATTGCTCAGGTCATGCTTATTGATCTGCCCTGGGGATTTCATCTTCTATGACTTGTTCTCAAGTATTAAGCCTGTCCAGTGAGTTTTTCATTTCAATTCTTTTTTTTTTTTTTTCTAAGGTAGGGTCTCACTCTGGCCCAGGCTGACCTGGAATTCACTATGGATTCTCAGGGTGGCCTCGAACTCACGGCGATCCTCCTACCTCTGCCTCCCTAGTGCTGGGATTAAAGGCATGCACCACCACACCCAGCTTCTCATTTCAATTCTTTTTTTTTCCCCAGTTTATTTTGCTTTATTATTTTTTTTATTTTTAAATTTTCTTTTATTAACAACTTCCATGATTATAAAAAATACCCCATGGTGTTATCCTCCCTCCCCCCACTTACCCCTTTTAAACTCCACTCTCCATCATACCCCCTCCCCATCTCAGTCTCTCTTTTACTTTTGATGTCTTGATCTTTTCCTCCTCTTGTGATGGTCTTATGCAGGTAGTATCAGGCACTGTGAGGCCATGGATATCCAGGCCATTTTGTGTTCATTTCAATTCTTAACATTTTCATTCTGTCAGGAAAAAAGTTTTCAGTTCTACAATGTCTATTTGACTCTTAACTTTTATTTCTTGGCTGGCATTTTGCATGTTTTCATTTGTTTCAGAGAATTCATAATTGCTTGTTGAGCATTTTTTATGATAAGTGCTTTTAAAACTTAGTCAGATAATGTTTTTGGTGTCTGTTGTCATTTCCATTCAAGGAGAACTTCTTCTTGTTCTTGGTTTGGTGATTTTTTTGTTTTTTGTTTTTTGTTTTTTGTTTTTTGAGGTAGGGTCTCGCTCTAGCCCAGGCTGACCTGGAATTCACTATGGAGTCTCAGTATGCCTTCGAACTCACGGCGATCCTCCTACCTCTGCCTCCCGAGTGCTGGGATTAAAGGCGTGCGCCACCACGCCCAGCTTGGTTTGGTGATTTTTAAGGTTGGATCCTGGACATTTGCATATCATGATATAGGATTCTGGATCTTCCTTGAATCTCTGGTGTAGCGAGTGACAGCTGACAGAATACTGCCCAGGAGAACACCTCTCTATTGTCATGATGTTAAATTTCTAGGTAGGAAGGAAGTTCGGGTTCCCTACTGGCCTCTGCTGACACCACTTTGATGTGCCTTATCACGGCAGGGAAAGGGTAGAAGCCAGAGCTCTGTGGCCCGAGGCAGAGAGGCAGGGGAGGGGTGTGGGCCATTTCTTCCCAAGGTGGTTGGCTGGACTGCTGAGTATTGTCACAAAGGTTTCTCTCTGCTTAGGCTTCCCTCCCTATCTGCTTGTCTATAGAGAATTGGATCGATTTCCAACCCCCACCCCCCAACCTTGTTGGTGCCTGTTGGCATTTTCTAGTGGTTTCCATTTCTCTCTGGCACTCCAAGTCTTCTGCTGTTTTTACCTTATGCTTAGGGGTTTTAGCTGTTTTTAGTAGGGAAAAAAAATTCATCTCTACATTGCCTGGTGCCAGCAGTCCTAAATCTATGAGTTTCTCCCCTCCCCTTTGGTATTTTTGAGGTAGGGTCTTGCTCTCCAGCCCAGGCTGACCTGGAATTCACTATGTAGTCACAGGGTGGCCTTGAACTCATAGCAATCCTCCTACCTCTGCCTCCCAAGTGCTGGGATTAAAGGCGTGTGTCACCACACCCAGCTGTCTGTAAGGTTTTTATTAAGTATTTTTATTTATTTGTAATGAGAGAGAGAGAGAGAGAGAGAGAATGGCGGTACTTGTAACTGCAAAGGAACTCTAGATGGATGCAACACTTTGTGCATCTGGCTTTATGTGGATACTGGGGAATTGAACCTGGACTGGAAGGCTTTGCAAGCAAACACCTTTAACTACTGAGCTATCTCTCCAACCCCTGTGAAGTGTTTTTTTTTTTTTTTTTTTTTTTTTTTTTTTTGAGACAGGATCTCATGTTCTCAGGCTGGCCTCAAAGTTGTTACGTAGTTGAGGATGATGTTAAATTTCTGGATCCTCCTGCTTCTAGCTCCTGAGTGCTAAGGATTACAGATTATAAACGTGCACCATCATTCGAGGTTTATGTGGTATTAGGAATCAAACCCAGGGCTTCATGAATGCTAGGCAAGCAGTCTACCAACTGAGCTATACCCCCAGTCATTAGGCATGTGTTTTTAAGTTAATATACCATAGAAATCAGATTTTTATTTTTCAAGGTAGGGTCTCGCTATAGCTCAGGCTGACCTGGAATTCACTATGTAGTCTCAGGGTGGCCTCGGATTCACAGCAATCCTCTTACCTCTGCCTCCTGGGTGCTGGGATTAAAGGTGTGTGCCACCACTTCTGGAAGCAGTCAGCATTTTTTACTTGGTAACTCAAATATTTTAAAGTGAAACAGCTTTTCTTCCTGTTTCGGTTATTGCTGAGCTTACTTGATTTTTGCTCCATTTGATATTCCCATTATTTTCATGTCCTCTACTCTAGCATATTTGTTAACCTTTCACTCACAGTTTCCGTCTCTCTTTGTACCTTTGGGTTAGCACTATGGGATAGTTCCCCTTTCTCATCTTTCACATCATTAAATTAGTTCTCAGTGATGTTCATTCTGTTTTTCATTCACTTCCACAATTGAAGTGTTGTTTTTATAAATTTTATTTATTTTTATTTGAGACAGAGAGAAAGGGAAAGAGAGAAAGAATGAATGGGCGCATCAGGGCCTTTAGCCACTGCAAACAAACTCCAGACACATGCACCACATTGTGCATCTGGCTTACGTGGGACCCAGAGGATTGAACCTGGGTCCTTAGGCTTCACAGGTAAGCGCCTTTCCCATTAAGCCATCTCTCCAGCCCTATTTGTGGGGTTTTTTTTCAAGGTAGGGTCTCACTCTAGCTCAGGCTGACCTGGAATTCACTATATAGTCTCAGGGTGGCCTTGAACTCACAGTGATCCTCCTACCTCTGCCTCCCGAGTGCTGGGATTAAAGGCATGCAGCACCACACCTGGCTTTTTTTTTTTTTTTTTAAAGTCCAGAGTAAATTCACACTGGTAATCCCTGTACCTCACCCTCTTGAGTACTGGCATTACAGATGTATACCACTATGAATGGCTTAAATACTTATATTTAACAATTATCTATTTGAGGCCGTAGAGATGGCTTAGTGGTTAAGGCACTTGCCTGTAAAGCCTAACCACCCAAGTTTGATTCCCCAGTATCCATGTAAAGCCGGATGCATAAAAGCAACGCCATAGCTTCCTAGATGGTGCATGCATCTAGAGTCTATTTGAAGCAGCTGGATGCCTTGGCACACCATTCTCTCTGTCTCTTTTCTGTTTCTCTCTGCTTGCAAATGAATAGGATAAAATAACTAGGTCCTACCCTACCTTGAAAGACCAAAATAAAAATAAAATAAAATATATTCTAAATTATATATTTAACTTCCCTAAAACCAGTTTTCCTTATTCTGATAATTTCATTTCAAGTTGTACTTGGATTGCCTTAAAAACTCTTCTTTTAGGGTTAGAGAGATGGCTGAGCAGTTAAGGCACTTGCCTGCAAAGCCTATCAACCTGGGTTTGATTCTCCAGCACCCACATAAAGCCAGATGCACAGTGGTGCATGCATCTGGAGTTCATTTGCAGTGGCTGAAGGCCCTGGCATGCCCATTCTCTCCCTCTCCCTCTCTCTCCTCTCTGCTTGCAAATAAATAAATAATTTTTTGTTATTTTATTTATTTTTAAAAATTTTTTTTTGTTATTTTTATTTATTTATTTGAGAGTGACAGACAAAGAGAGAAAGAGGCAGATAGGGAGAGGGAGAGAGAATGGGCGCGCCAGGGCCTCCAGCCACTGCAAATGAACTCCAGACGTGTGTGCCCCCTTGTGCATCCGGCTAACGTGGGTCCTGGGGAGTCGAGCCTTGAACCGGGGTCCTTAGGCTTCACAGGCAAGCGCTTAACCACTAAGCCATCTCTCCAGCCCCATAAATAATATTTTTTAAAAGTCTTCTTTTAAAAGATTCTTTTAGGCTGGGGAAATATCTCAGAGGGCAAGAGCACTTGTCATTTAAGCCTGAGGGCCTGAGAAGGTCTGAGACTGTTTAATTCCCTAGGACCCACATTTAAAAAGCTGGGTATAGGGCTGGAGAGATGGCTTAGTGGTTAAGGTGCATGCCTGTGTAGCCTAAGGACCCAGGCTTGATTTTCCAGGTCCCACATAAGCCAGATGCACATGCATCTGGAGTCCATTTGCAGTGGCTAGAGGCCCTGGCGAGTCCATTCTCCCTAAGGTGTGGCAAAGACAGAACATTCGCTGGTCCTTCCATGACTGATTCCCGCCTCCAGGGATCCCTAGCCACAGACCCCAGCATCCAATGGCTGCCATTCACTGTTAGCTCTGCAGTGAGCTGGGTGGGAGAGGGTATCAGCTGAAGGAAGCAGGCTTCTAATAATCTGCAGACAATTCCCCGGGAATTCTCATCCTAAGCGATTAAGGAATTTCTCCATAATGTAACTCGATTGCCTTCATCTTTTCCTGCTGAGAACAGAACTGGTCTACTCAGAAACACTTGAATTTGAATCCCATTTCCAGCTCTGTAAAATCACGAAGACCATGTAACCTCTCTGAGCCTGTCTCACTCCTTCTCCATCTGCAAATAAGGAGCACAGTGTTTGCCCTGCATAACAAAATCCAAGGAGCTGGCGAGGGAGGGAAATGAGAGGATGACTCTGAGTGTTAAAAACTGCACATTTCAGGGCTGGAGAGATGGCTCAGCGGTTAAGGTGCTTTCCTGCAAAGCCTAATGACCCTGGTTCAGTTCTCTAGTACCCATGTAAAGCCAGATGCACAAAGTAGCGTATGCATCTGGAGTTTGTTTGCAGCAGCTGGAAGCCCTGGCTTGCCTATTCTCTTTCCCTCTGTCTCTCTTTCTCTCTTCTTGCAAAAAACAAAACAAACAAACAAAAAAACCAAAAACTGTAGATTTCCTTGAAAGAGTAAAAGAGGTAAGAAAGTAGTGTTGGAGATAGTGGCATCTGCCCCTGGGGCCATGGGGAATATGATGGGGCATGAAGTCTCTATCACCTAACAAATCCACAGCAGAACTTGGTCTACAGAAATAGGAATCTGGTTTTATGTAGGCACTGGGGAATTGAACTCAGGTCAATAGGCTTTGCAAGCAAGCACCTTTAACTGCTGAGCCATTTCCCCAGCCCAAGTCTTGTTTCTGTATCTTAATTTCTCTCTCTCTCTCAATAATTTCCTTGTCCTCAGAGGTACTCTCTCATGATAACTGTCCAGTTTCTTTGGCAGAGGACAGCAGAATCATTCTAGGTGAATAGACAATGCTGTAGCTTCCTGAATCTCAAAGAATCATTCAGTGAAGAGCTCCGGAATCTTGGCTGTCATCAGATATCATTCCCTGTTTTTATAAAGAGGAAACTGGAGCCCAGAGTACTGGCTGACAATGCAGCAAGAGCGAGAGAACCAGTCTAGAACTCTGGCATAGATCTCAGATAGAACTAGCTCTTTTTCGTTGTTTAATTTTTTTTTTTTTAATGGCAGGGTGTATAGCTGAGGCTAGTCTTGAACTTGGGACCCTCTTGCTTCAGCCTCCTGAGTGCTGGGATTATAAGACTACCCTTCTGGGATTAGAAGACTACCCTTCCCATCTGGCTGGGACAGAGCCACTTCTAGTGGTTTTTCTGCAATACTCTTGGCAGTCCATGGTAGATTACCAAAGGCCAATGAAATTGCCTTCACTATAGTTCTGCAATAAAAAGCCCTTGAAGGGGGCTGGAGAGATGGCTCAGGAGTTAAAGACACTTGCAAAGCCTGATGGCCTGGGTTCAATTCTCCAACATCCTCATAAAGCCAGATGCACAAGGTGGCAGATGTATCTGGAGTTCATTTGCAGGGGCAAGAGGACCTGACATGCCCATACTCACATTCTCTCTCTCTGTATGCCTCTCTCTCAAATAAATAAATAGACAAACTTTATAAATATAAAAAATTATAAATATTTATAAATATTATTCTTTATTTGAGAAGAGAGAGAAAGAATAGGAGCATCAGGGCCTCTAGCCACTGCAAACAAACTCTAGACGCATGTTCCTCCTTGTGCATCTGGCTTATGTGGGTACTGGGGAATTGAACCTGGGTTCTTAGGCTTCACAGGCAAGTGCCTTAACTGCTAAGCCATCTCTCCAGCTCCTATTTCTTTTAAAGAACTCCTTAAATATCAGCCAAACCATTGCATTCCTTATCCAGTCTGGTTTTGTATTAAAATCATTCCTCTTTCAAATAGCTTAAGTCTATGGTAGGCACTCAATGAGGTTGAAGGAATTAATGAATAAATGACCAGGTCCATTAGGAAATCGTGTTATAACCAGATGTGGTGGCACATGTCTTTAGTTCTAGCAGTCAGGAGGCAGAAGTAGGAAGATTGCCGAGTTCAAGGCCAGCCTGGGGCTACAGAGTGAGTTTGAGGTCAGTCTGGACTAGAGTGAGTTCCTGCACTGAAAACAAAACCAAAATAATCATATTAATAATAATGAAATAAAAAAGAAATGTCATTTTAGATTAGAAAGATACCTGGAAGGTCATTGTGCACTACTTCTCCTTCCTACCAAGTGCCCACGAGTGAAAGGACTTGTGTCAGTGGAAGAACTCTTCTAGAGATACTTTCCTGTCCTGTTTCTAGACCACTGAGAGTCCGTTCATCCACTCTGCTTCTCATTACTTTGGTATGAAGGCATTAAAATTGCCAATATGTTTGTATTCTGGCATTCTTATTAAATGTTTGTAACATCTGATATTAAAATACTACTCCATACAAAATGACAGGGCCAGGTGGTCTTTCTCCTTTCTTTCTTTCTTTCTTTCTTTCTTTCTTTCTTCCTTCTTTCTTTCTTTCTTCTCTCTCTCTCTCTTTCTTTCTTTTTTTTAGCCATATGGAATTTGATCATTCAGAGGGATAGCAGAAACTTGTCCTAAACCACTGCAGACAGTAACGCTGAAATTTGAAGCAGTAAACCATTCTATTTTGAGAACAATAGATGTGCAGTCAGGAAGAGCTGGGTATTCTAAGAAGGAAATTGTATAGAACAGCTCACTATTAAGTCAGATTTGAGAAGTATGTGGATGCAAGGAAGATTAAATACAGAGAAAGGGAAGGTATGGGCACTTAGCAGATGACAAATGGCACACACTGCCTTAGAGAGAGCAAACTTTTAGCTGAAATGGTACTTAAGGGAAATAAATTCAAACCTCAGATGTTTCAGTCAGGAAATCTCATTAGGATGCAACGCAGTTTCTCATTATGGGTTATTACATAGTGTCACTAAAAAAAGGAGTGACATCTGAGAAGGACAAGGCCCAACCGAATAGCAGTCTTGCTATATCTTGCTCTATATCAATACTGCATCATTTGATGCTATCCTGTCATCAAAAATGGCTCTTCCGTGAGACAAAAATGAAGATTCCATGTGACTTATATTTAAATAACAGCTGTTAGGGATAAAACTCTTTTGAAGACCTTATGTATATTTTATTGGTGGATTTATTCATCCATTCAAAAATATATACGGAATTCTAGGAAGACAAAAAAGAATGAGATATTGTCTTTTTTTTCCAGGAGGCTTCAAGGAGAAAGACACACTGGTAAACCGTTGCAATGGGAGGGCTGGGCCTTTATTTGATGTAAGTGCAAGTGTAACCGAGGCACGAAGGGCGACTGGGAAGACTTGAGGGAAGAGAAAATAACTTTGACGAGCATTTAGAGGAAGAAGAGTTTGTCTCTGAGGTGGAGGTAGAAGTGGGGGGCTGAGGAGGGCTCCTGGAAGGGGATGAGGGCTCATAAAGTCTTTAGCAGGAAGGGATTTAGAGTCCCATGTGGATCTCCGAGCAGCCACTTCAAAGCCCCGGAATCTTAGGTGAGCTACTTACTTCTTGGGGCCTCAGTTTCCTTCTCTACAAATGGACAGAGCAATCCACACTGCATGTAATGATTATACAAAAAGTTGCATGGGGCGGGGGCTGGGCTTTTTCAAGGTAAGATCTCATTCTAGCCCAGGCTCACCTGTAACTCACTCTGTAGTCCCAGGCTGGCCTCGAACTCCTGTCTCTGCCTCCTAAGTGCTGGGATTAAAGGCGTGGACCACCATGCCCGGTTGAAAAGTTGCATTTTTATACCACTACCAGGTTGTAGGCATTATTATATTTCCCTTCTCAAAGGAGGTGACCTAGAACTGAGATGATGGAACTTTCCCCAAAATTATACAGGTGAACAAGTGGCAGCACTGGGATTTGAACCCAGATAGCTTGGCTCAGTGCTACATTCTTAGCACTGTGTGCATGTCCTTTAGTGCACAATGAAGCCTTGGAACATAACATGCAGGTCTGGGGTACATCAAGATGGGGCAGTGGCCATAGCCAATTGGAAAGCCAAGCCAGTGAAAGCTGATCATTGGGTCAGGATGAACAGTGGAGGTGTCTTCAGGAGAGCGACTTGCTGGCTTTGTCATTTGAAAAGCTCACAGCAGCATGAGAAGGATGGATGACAAATAGGCAAGATTGAAAGTAGTTGCTTCACACTTCCCAAGAAATAGCAAGGTTTGGGGCTGGAGAGTTGACTTAGTGGTTAAGGCACTTGCCTGTGAAACCTGGAGATCCAGGTTCGAATCCCCAGCACCCATGTAGAACCAGATGCACAAGATGGCACATGCATCTGGAGTTTGGTCACAGTCCTGAAGGCCCTGGTACACTCATTCTCTCTTTCTGCATCTTTCTCTCTCCCTTTCAAATAAGTGAATAAAAAAAATGGCAAGGCTGTAACTGAGGCAAGAGCCTAAGGGAGGTAAGAGACATGCCTAAGAGGTGTTAGGGAGAGTGGACTGGGCTTAGTGTCCATTAGGAGGTGAGAGCTAGGAAGAGGGAAGAATCTAAGATTTCCCCTTGGTTTTGATCCCTATGGGAGGATGGTCCCACCACTAGTAGAGACAGGGAAGTATAATTTAGGGGAAGGATGTGAGTTTGGTTTTGGATGTTTCAATACTGAATCTCTGGAGGGGCATTCAGGAGATGTTAAGCAGCCATGTGTGTCTGGATTTCAAGCACAGAGGAATGTCTGGGCTAAAGTCACTCAGCGTATAGCCATCAGACTCAGAAGGACAAATATAAATACACGTTTCCTCTCATATGTGGAATCATATATATATATATATATATATAGTCTACATTATATTATATATACATTGTATGTATGATATGAAAATGGAAGGGAAGAGGAATAAGACTAGCCAAAGAGGCAGGGGCACAAGAGAGAGTAATGGGGGGGGGGATAATATTGTCAAAGTACATGATATACTTGAATGAAAATGTCACTTTACACAATAAATATACTCTAATAAAAAATTTTAGGGCTGGAGAGACAGCTTAGTGGTTAAGCGCTTGCCTGTGAAGCCTAAGGACCCTGGTTCAAGGCTTGATTCCCCAGGACCCACGTTAGCCAGACGCACAAGGGGGCGCACGCATCTGGAGTTTGTCTGCAGTGGCTGGAGGCCCTGGTGCACCCATTCTCTCTCAGTCTCTCTCTCTGCCTCTTTCTCCCTTTGTCTGTCGCTCTCAAATAAATAAATAAAAATAAACAAAATTTTAAAAAGAGTCGTACATGAGAGTGAAGAAAGAAAAACGTGCAATGGGGGAGGGAGGCTTGTGGATCCTTAGCATCTGCCAAGCTGGAAGGAGAAACAGCAGAGGAGACAGGGAGAGAAGAGGAATCACACTGACAGCCCCCACAGAGCAGGGTCTCTGGAACCAGAGGTGACAGTGCTTGTACAGAACTGCACAAAACAGGGGTTGGGAGATGGTTCAGTGAATGGAGCATGAGTAACCGAACTTGGATCCCCAGCAGCCAAAGAGCAATAGAAATCCTTCAGCCCTTAGCCAGGCGTGGTGGCGCATGCCTTTAATCCCAGCACTCTGGAGGCAGAGGTAGGACTGCTATGAGTTCGAGGCTACCCTGAGACTACATAGTGAATTCCAGGTCAGCCTGAGCTAGAGTGAGACCCTATGTAAAAACAAAAAACAACAACAACAAAAAACAGATCTTTCAGCCCCAAATTCATGATAGTAGATTGCTGGACATGGAGAGAAAATCAAGCGCTGGATGCCCAGGAGAATCTTACAGAGATGAGCCACTTAAGAGAGAGTTTGTAGATAGAGGCCTGAACTCAGGAAGGAACAATAGAAAGCAGGTAGGTGCTGGAGTGTCTGTGTTCATCCAGGCCGCGCTGGCTCCAAAGTTCTGAAACGCTTCCCACCTCATTAGGGATCACAGAAGTCTGTGTTCAGTTTGATGGCCAGAACGGTCTAACACGCCAGTCTCACAGCGCCCCTTCTGCTCCCCAAACTCCCGTGAACCTGTCTGCGCTGAGAGCAAAGTCAGCGACCACTGACCAGAAATGCTTCCCTCTGCTCCTCTGCTCAGCTCTCAACTCCTGCCACACGCAGTGGGATCTGTGTCATCTTGGGGTGTTTGTTCTGAGCCTCTGCCTGGAATGTGCTCTCCATACCTTTCCCTTCCATTTAACCAATTCCAATTGGCTTTTCAGGTTTTTGTTTTTATTTATTTATTTATTTATTTGAGAGAGAGGGAGAGACAGAGAGAGAGGGAGAGAGAGAGAGAATGGGCCCACCAGGGTTTCTAGCCAGTGCAAATGAACTCCAGATGCATATGCCACCTTGTGCATCTGGCTTATGTAGGCCTCTGGCTTTGCAGGTAAGTGCCTTAACTGCTAAGCCACCTCTCCAGTCCCCCAGGTTTTTGTTTAGGGGGTGATGTCCACTCCAGCAGGCAGTGGAGCCCTGGGAACCTTGGGATGATGCCATCGTGAAGGGAGCCCAACTGTACGAAGAGTCACTAGATTGTACTTGCCCCAAGGACGAGGATTATATTTTACCCGAGGCCATACCCCCAAGTGTCTATCACATAGCATGGGTCTGCTGGCCTTTCATAGCTATTTCAGCAGCAGGAGTTCCTGGACAGAGACATGCATCCAGGTATGACGGGAAGAGAGGTGGCAGGGCTCAAACTGGAATTGAGTGACTTAGCCTAGGGAGTCAGGAGTGAGTGCAGAGTTCCCGGGCACCCTAACAACTTAGGGGTATTAGGTTTGAGGAGCCCTCCAGGAGAGCAAGAAGGAGGGATGGAGAGACGCGAGGAGAGCTGGGAGAGTGAGGGTACCCAGGAAGGAAAAGTGGGCAGGGGAAGTGAGTGGTCCACAGTGTCCAAAGTGGACCCACCCCCTCCTCCGCTTAGCCTGAGGACCCCCGGGGCTGCGGGGCCGCAGGGGGGAGGGTCGGCTAAGGGTGGGGACCATAGGGAAGACTAGGAATCATGTGTGTTCCTTAGGGTCTCCCCCAAGGAGCCGAGAAAGGCAGGGGGTGAGAAGGCGGTCATTGTGGGTTCCAGTTCTGGCTTCACCGCCATGAGTCTGGGTGACCTTGGGGAGTCTCTTTCCTCTCCAGGCCTCAGTGTCCCCGCGGGTCCTGGGTGGAAGGCCGGCGGAGGCAGCTGGGGGGGGGGGGGGTTGGGGGGGGTGGCAGCGGGACCGCCCACTGCGGAGGGCAAGCCGGGACCTCCGGAGCCCCTCGTGGCGGGCGCGCGCGCGGGGCTCCTCCCCCGGGGCGGGGGTCGCGGCGCCGGCAGCCGGCGTCCCCGCAGCTGCAGCCTCAGCACCTGCCGCCGCCAGACGGCGCGGGCGCGGCCGGGCCCGGCGCCCCCTCCTCCCTGCCCTCCTCCCTCCCCGCGGGCTGCAGCCGCGGCGCGGGAGGCGGAGCCCGAGCCGAGCCCGAGCCGAGCCGCTGCCCGAGCCGGGCCCGCTCCCGTGCCCGCCGCTGGGCGGGGCGCCCCCGGGCCCCGAGCTTCCAGCCCGCCGGCTCCGCGTCCTCGCGGGCCGCACCTCCCCTGCAGGTAAGGGCGAGGCCCCCGGGCCCCGGCGCCGGCGCCGCAAAGTTTTTTGCGGGGATTCCCGGGTGCCCACGCCCCAGGCCTGTGCCCCTCGCTTCCTCCGCGCCGCCCTCCACCGTGCGCTCCGCATGCACCGCCGGTGCCCGGGGTAAAGGGGGTGGGGTGGCTGGACGGGGACCCAGAGCCCCGTGTCCCCACGCCCCGCGCAGATCCCCCCGGCTCTCAGCCCCCGGCTGGCTCCGGACCTGCACCGCTGGATCGATGAGTGGCTTAAGTTCCCGAGATCCGCGCGGTTAGTTAGTGGAAGAGCCGCGAGCCCCGACACAAGCCTGGAGTCAGGTGCGGTCGCCGCCGCAGCCAACTTTCGGAGTGACCCTCACGGGACCCTGCTGTGACCTCGACAGCCACTTCTGGACCCGACAGGGGCTCCCCGGGGACGCTCAGCTGAAGCGCGGTGCCCGGGAGTCGAGGGGCAGGGCGCCCCAACTGTCTCAGCGCCAGGGTTCGCGGAAGAGTGGAGGAGAATGTTGGCACCCACAGAAGCCAGTCTTGGGGGGGGTGTGCGGGGTGTCACGTCTCTAGCCCCGGGACAGCCTCTGCTGAGCTGTAAGAGAGGTGTGGAGGCACCCTGGGGAGTAGAGGCGGCTCTGGGGATCGTTAATCGGGGCTCTGCGTTCTAGAGGTGCCTCTGCCATCACCAAGGCTGTGTGACCTTGGGCAAGTCGCCTGCCTCTAAGCTCGGGTGCAAGTAGTGTACACTAGGTGTTCCCTCGGAGCTCTCAGCTGTGTGCTGCACAGAAGGGGGGGGGGGCGGGTCTCAAGGACTAAGCGTTTGGGTGGAGGCATTATTTCATCAAGAATCCACCCAGCAGTGGCCAAGGGGTGTTCTGGAAATAAAGCAAGTAGCGGCAGTTTGCTTCGGGAGTCTCAGGCATGGCAAGGGCTGGTCTCCTGCCATGCTTTGGACCGTCATAAAATATTCAACGACGTAATGATTTGTTTTCGAAGCGGCTTGTAGATCAGGAAATGTTTCTGTTTGTGTGGTAGTTGTTTTATTGTTTGTTTGCTGTGATTTTTATACTTTTATTTTTCGGTGCTGAGGACCCAACCCCAGGGCCTTGCATTTGCTAGGCAAGTGCTCATCCACTGAGCTAAACCCCTAACCTGTGCCAAAAAAAAAAAAAAAAAAAAATATCAAGGAAAAAAAAAATGCACTGTTCTAGAGGTCCCAACAGAGAAGCTGCATCTGCTTATTCCTAGTCTAAGGCAATGGTTGAGATGCTTTCCAATTCGGACCACTTCGAATTGCTCTAAATCAGACATTGCCTGGTGGGTGTTCCGTATAGGAGTGGCTGGAGAGGCCTTCCATTCAGTAAGTACCTGTTTTTCCAGGACATTTTGCAGCCAGAGCAAAATCAAGTATAAGATACTTGGAGATGAGCTTTGATCTTTTGCCCAATATCCTGTTCATCTTATGCTGCAATTAGTGTCTCCCTGGTGTGTGTATATGAAATGCATTACTATGAAAAGATTCCCATGGAAGTGATTTTATTATTTTATTTCCTTCCTAGACATCCTGGTTTTCAGTTTCAACCTTTATGAAGTCAGAGAGCTGGGGAGAGTGTGTTGGGTGACTGGCGCAGAGTTGGGCTACATGCCTTTGCCTTTCTCGAGTGACACTCTGAGTTGTTCAGAACCTTTTATCTCTCAGGCGCATTCAAATTCCCCTCTTCATTCTTTTGTGCTTCTGTAAGTACTTTCTCAGCACCCATTCTGGAAGAAACAAACGTGAAAGTTACTGCCAGGTTCTTCCCTGCAAGAAGTGTGGGTCCTCATGAGGAATAGAGGGTTATACTACAGGACTTCTGAGGACAGGAGGGTGGTGAGGTCCAGCTGAGAGTTGGAGAAATCCACACACTGGAAGGTGGATGGAAGAAGAGGGTTTATTGATTTGTTTTGATAAATTTATTTCTTTTTTAGGTATGTACACAGTGTGTATACAGCCATGTTGGTACCATCATTAGCCTCCTTCCTGTCCTTCCCCCTCCACAGGGACCCTCCTCCTTGGGGAATGTGGCTCGTGCATTGTGGGGGTATAGCCATCAGTTATGGGTAAGAGGCAATGTCTCTGTGCTTAATGTCCCAACATGTGGCTCTAACAATCCTTCCGCCGCCTCTTCGGCAAATTTCTCTGAGCCATGATGGGTTCGTTTTTAGGTCTACTTCAGTGAGGAGGTCTTGGGGACCTCTGAGTCTCTGGATATCTGGTTTGGTAGGAGTTGAGTGTTCTCTGTGTCTATCTTCACCCTTGATAAATTTATTGACCACTACCATACATATCCACAGGTATCCTATCATAATCCCCTCCAACTATATATATACCGCATACCTCTTCTATGGAAACCCCAGTTCCTTCCATCTAGTAATACCTTGGCTGATGGAAAGGAAGGAGAAAATCAGCTCTAAGTTCAAGGGATTGAGATGAACTAGGGAAGCTTGTGACACAGGTGGGAACGGTGAGTCTGGTGGAAGGAAGCACAAAACAGGCAGAATCCCCCAGAAGCAGGTGATGATGGGAAGAAGTTCTACTCCCTCCAGATCTGGCTTTCAGTCTCTGCTGGCTTTGGGATTTGGCCTCTGAGCCTCACTGTTCTAATGTGTCAAAGGAGAATAATGGTAATTCCCAATATGCAAGATTAAATGAGGTCATGTGTAAAACTGCCTAGCATGGTGTTTTCATATAGTAACTGTGTGATTAATGTCAGTTCTTATTTATTTATTTATTTATTGGTGTGCTCATGGGCAAGTTTGTCACATTGCAGGACCCTATTGGAGTTTAAAAATGGTGCCTTTTATAGCCGGGCGTGGTGGCACACGCCTTTAATCCCAGCACTCGGGCGGCAAAGGTAGGAGGATCACCAACAGTTCGAGGCCACCCTGAGACTACATAGTGAATTCCAGGTCAGCCTGAGCTACAATGAGATTCTACCTGGAAAAAAGAAAATGGTGCCTTTTGTCTCAGCTTGTGCATTGCCTCAGAAGAACCTGTCTACCAGAAGAGAGCCTCTGTGACAAGGTTGTGTGTTCTGTCAGGGGCACCCCCTGATTCCAGAGACAAGGACTTTTGGTTATCTGGAGGGTGCTCACATCAGATATAGACAGTGTTCTGCAAATACTTTTAGGTGGTGGAAGCTATAGATGGGTTGATCAGAAGACTCAGTCCCTACTTCCGCTAGGCTTGTCACTATGTGCTCAAGGACCCAGGTGGGAGGATTTGACAGCCAGACGGTTATAACTATATCAGCTTTGCCCATATATGCTGGGACTGGGCCCCGGCTCCTGTCTTCTCTAGTGAACATTTGCAGTAGCCAGTGACCAGGGCAAGAGGACAGTGACGCCTTATTGCCTGGGCAGCCCTGCACGGCACTGCCCCTCACTTGTTCATCCAACCGTTATCCATAGAATGGCTGCTGGGTGCCAGCAAGTTCTTCTAGGTACCTCAGGAACTCAGTGTAACAAAAAGCAAGGTCTCAAGCCGAATGTGGTGGCGCACACCCCAAATCCCAGTACTCGGGAGGCAGAGATAGGAGGATCGCTGTGAGTTCGAGGCCAGCCTGGGCCAGAGTGAGACCCTACCTCGAAAAACCAAAAAACCCCAATAACAACAAAAAAAAGCTCCCTGAAGTTTACATTCTCATTAGAGAAACCTAATAAACAATTATGTAAACAAGGCAATTGAGGGATGCAATGAGGGCTAGGACACAAATATGCAGGGCAGCGTGGGCCTAAGTCCCCGAGATCCTCAGGAAAGGAAGGACTTTGAAAGGACTGCCCTGAGGTTTTGTGGAAAAGAATGTAGAGTCTGGAGCCATACTACCTGGGTTTGCAGACTGGCCCCTCCTTTAATTATACATATTCTATTTTTTATTTATTTTATTTTTTTATTTTTTATTTTTGGTTTTTCGAGGTAGGGTGTCACTCTGGCCCAGGCTGACCTGGAATTAACTATGTAGTCTCAGGGTGGCCTCAAAGTCAAGGCAATCCTCCTACCTCTGCCTCCCGAGTGCTGGGATTAAAGGCATTCGCCACCACGCCCGGCATATTCTATTTTTAAAAAATATTTATTTATTTCAGAGAGAGAGAGTGTGTGTGTGTGTGTTTGGGCACACCAGGGTCTCTAGCCGCTGCAAACAAATTACAGATGCATGCACTACTTTGTGAATCTGGGATTACTTGGGTACTAGGGAATCAAACCCAGGCTGTCAGGTTTTGCAAGCAAGTGCCTTTAACCACTGAACCATCTCTCTAGCCCACATATTCTGTCTTTAGTCTTCTGGTGTTCTGTTTCTTCATCTGTACAGGAGGGAGAGTATCAGTACCTACTCGACAGGTTTCTTGTGAGAATTAGCATCGCCACATGTAAAGTGCTTAGAAGAGCCAGACATATGGTAAGCACCAAATAGAAATTAACTTAAGGGAAGAGGGACTTTTCCAGCTAGAGGCAACAGTGCATGTCAAGACCTGGGGACCTGAAAGGGCTTTGCATATTCTTAGATGAGGCTGCCAGATATTATCTCCAGAGTGGGTGGTCGGCCTCTTTAACAAAGAACTATGTTTCAGGAATTCTGGGGAAACATCACCTGGTCACAGGACTCACCTGCAACATTAGTCCCAGAGAGTGAGCTGCTCTGCTTGGAGCCATTGCACAGTGGACCCTCTTCTTCAGGACCCCTTGCCCTCCTTCCCTTTTATCCTCCCTCTCTCTTTCCCCTTCTCCTTTCCTTTCCTTGTCCTCTGCCATTGTCCCCCTACTCCATCTCTCTTCACCCCTCTCTCACTACAAGCCTGTCAGAGTAGTGCTCCTCAGACGCTCACTGATGTATGAAGGGACAGTTTGCAGGGACTGAGTCCCTGGATCCACCAACCCTGGTGCCTGCCCAACCTGCTGGCCATCCGATACCCCGAGTCATCATGCCCTCCTGCTACAGCAGGGGAGGGTAGTTACCTTCAGGAGAATTGTCTAGGACCTTGATCCATCCTTTATTCCTGCCTTACTATGGTGTGGTCATTGTACTTCCGAAGTTTCTCTCAAACATACTCTCATCCTTCCAGCCTCTCTGAACATCAGGCTTCTCTCATCTCTGCCCTGAAGTGCAACCCTGGGGCTGGGGAGATGGCTCAGTGGGTAAGAGCACTTGCTGTGCAAGCCTGAGCTCAGATCTCTGGAACCCACATAAAGTTGGGCATGGTAGCACATGTTTGTAATCCCACTGGGCTGACTGAAAGATGGGAAGCAGAGACCGAATCCCTGGAAGTTCACAGGCCAGCTAGCCTGGCGTGTGCAGCAGTGAATAAGAGACCCTGTCTTAAAGCAAGATGGGGGCTGAGAGATGGCTTAGTGGTTAAGGCAGGTGCCTGCGAAGCCTAAGGACCCAGGTTCGATTCCCATGTCCCACGTAAGCCAGATGCACATGGTGGCGCATGCGTCTGGAGTTCATTTGCAATGGCTAGAGGCCCTGGTGCGCCCATTCTCACTCTCTCTATGTCTCTAATAAATAAATAAAACTACATCTGAAAAACTATTAATTAAAAAATTAAAAAGCAAGATGGAAGGCGAGGACCAATACCTGAGGTTGGTTTTGATCTCACACTCACACCCTGGCATTCTCTCTCTCACATACACACATACATACATACATACTCTAAAAGCTGGAGCTTTGATCCCATTACGGCTTTTAGAGATCTTCAGTGGATCCTGTGCTGGAAGTCCAGAGTCCTCAGCCTGGCACCATGACAGACTGTCTCCGTCTCTTCTGTCTGATCTCTGCTCCTTCACTCTGTTCTCTACTTCTGGACCCTCCTCCTGTATCCCCTGACCCTGGGCCTTTGCCCCTCTATCCGGCTTCTGCCTGGTATGTGCCAGGGTTTGCATTAACCCTTGACCTCCTACTGTCCTTCGTAGAGCTCACAGAGAAGCAATTGCTGTCAGCTTAAAGAATTTTGTTTGGTTACTTGTGTAGATGCCTGCAGTCCGCTATTTTATTTTATTTTATTTTTTTCTTGGGTTTTCAAGGTAGGGTCTCACTCTAGCTCAGGCTGACCTGGAATTCACTAGGTAGTCTCAGGGTGGCCTCGAACTCACCGTGATCCACCTACCTGTCTGCCTCCCGAGTGCTGGGATTAAAGGTGTGCGCCGCCACGCCGGCCGGCCTTGCAGTCCTCTAGAAGCCCCCGGAATGGCAGGAGCAGTGTTTTACTTCTTACCGCCCCACAGCCCTTTCCACGGCGCCTAGCTGGAGTGCTAGCCTCATTATGATCTTGCTGTTCTAGCCTGACAAACGCCTGTGATTTTTCCCGAGATCAGAAGCGGTTTGAGTGAAGCCGGAAACGCGGTGCTTCTGCACAGGGGTTGATGTGGTCCTCAGAGGAACTCTCCTGTGTCATGCTGATGCCTCCAAGCTGGGCCCGCACTCCCCGAAGAGCAGATGCGGCCTCAAAAATAAGCCCGGATGTGGATTTTAGCTTTCCAGTACTTATATTATTCCATACCAAAAATCTGATGTGGAAAGCTTTCAAATCTGAAACATGCCTATGTACTTAGTACCACTCAATATATACAATTTTGATTTATGCACAGCTGTTATATCAATACAATAGTCTGATATATACACTAAGGTTACTGTATGTGCATGAAAGCAGTTATAACACTGGCAGATATGAGGGTTTTTTAAAATTTGTTTTGTTTTGTTTTTAAATTAACTGTCTGGACTGGAGAGATGGCTCAGCAGTTAAGGCACTTGCCTGTAAAGCTTAACAATCCGTGGTTGATTCCCCAGTCCCCACGTAAAGCCAGGTGCACAGTGGCACATGCATCTGGAGTTTGTTTGCAGAGGCTAGAGGCCCTGGTGTGCCCATTCATTCTCTCATTCTCCCTCTTTCTATCTCTCTGTGCTTGCAAAGAAAGAAAGAAAGAAGTATTTTAAATTAACTGAAGGACAGTAGGAAGCCTGGTTTGGCGTTTTGCCAGTCGATGTCAGGCAGTAGCCATTCTTTTGACTGAAATGACAGTGTTTTCAGGACTCATCTGATGTTTGGAGACCTTTTTGTCAGTGGTTAAAAAATGGTTCAGGCTTCCAGTTATTTTCCGGGCTATCTGTTAAATGATATGTGCCCTTAACAGTGTTTTTTTTTGGGGGGGGGTTGGAATACACAAACTAATCACAGACTAGTGAAAAGAGATAGCAATAAATCTAAAAGTATGAAAGTATATTCTTCTGCCCTCTCTTGAGGAACGATCCTAGAACTCAGCGGTGTCAGTAACAGGGTAACATGGCCCATTTTCAAAATCCTGAGTGGAAAGAGCTTCAGAGGAATTCATCCGGATGCAATAGCGCATTGTTCTCTGAGATTTTGACTTAAGAGAAGACAGACGTGCAGACAGATGAGAGATGCTGCGCTTCCTGTCCGGAGTAAGCAGAACACTGGATGTAGACGACAGCCTCCCAAACCCGCGGTAATGACCGCCCCAGAACACCCACCCCGTGGCTAACTTGTGGATGTTAACACATTACATTGCTGAGTTACTTCTCTGCTGTTTTCTTTGTGGCAAATGTAGAATTCTGAAGAATGCAAAAGAAAAAGCGATTCTTGAAACAAAGATGAGACTGCCATTTAAGTTGTTCTCATGAACATAGTTGAACAGGTACCTGAAGTCTTTATGCCCTCTGGTTTTCCCTGGAAGTGAACGGCAAACCCAGGCTGCCTGAGGCTCTCAGCGACCTGTGCATGCTCTGTTGGCCACTGGTCAGGTTGGAAAGCGATGACTTATAAAGATGTGTGCTTTTCCTCTTTCTTGCTTCCTGGGGGTAGAGAACATTTTGTATATAGGGCTAGGGAGAATTCATTGTTTCTACTTCTTTTTTTGTTTGTTTGTTTTGGCTGGTTGTTTTTTTTTTGAGGTAGGGTCTCACTCTAGCTCAGGCTGACCTGGAATTCACTATATAGTCTCAGGGTGGCCTCGAACTCACTGTGATCCTCCTACCTCTGCCTCCCGAGTGCTGGGATTAAAGGCGTGAGCCACCATGCCTAACCTGATTATTTCTTCCTAAAACTCATTTCTGGGCAGTCTCTGTGCTTCGTTTTTCACGAAAGCTGTGTAGGTAAGTTTCTTAGTGTGAGTCTCCTTGTCATATGCCAAAAAGCTAGATTCACACATACTTACAGGGTATTTTAGCCACCGGCCATATAGACCCTCGCACAGGCTTGCCAGCTCCAGAGACCAGCGCAGCCTTTGTGTGATGCAGGAATTCCCCTGGTGCAGCCAGCATCTGTGCTGGGATGGACAGTCCTCCAGGCAGTCCTGCCCCACTCGCAGTTGATCTGATTATTAGAAAGTTCTTCACTGTGCTGAGCCCAAAAATCTTGCTCCAGGCAATGGCTGCTCTGTTGGCCTTGATTCTGCACTTTCAGCCCTCCCCCATAATGTTTCTTCTTCCCAAGGAAGCCAGGTAAGCCATTTGGACATGTAATGTCTGAGATCAGAACTGCAAGTCTTCATTTCTCCCCAGATTATCCAGTCCCCTAAAAAGGACAGAGCTGGGAACTGAATAGAGCCATCCCAAAGACCCGTCAGCCCAGAGGGAGCTGGACAGCTGCAGCCCAGTTTCAGGGGTATGTCCTTGTGTTAGTGTAACTGGAGTGTTTTAGGGTAAAAGCCTGGGCTTTAGCACCCCAACAAACACTAAGCTGCCCTTCCCACTCCTCCACAGAGACAAGGAATGGTGAAAAACAGAGAAAGATTTCTTCAATATGGCCACATGGGAAGAGGAACAGATAAAGGGGTCCAGTGAACCCCCTCCAAGTCCATCTTCTGAGTACTATCATGAACTTTAGGTTGAAATAGAATAGTTGGGGGCTAGAGAGATGACTCATTGGTTAAGGCGCTTGCCTGCAAAGCCTGATGACCCAAGTTTGACTCCCTAGTACCCATGTAGAGCCAGATGCACAAAGAGGTGAGTGCATTTGGAGTTCGTTTGCAGCGGCTAGAGGCCCTGGTGTGCCCATTCTCTCTGCCTGCCTCTTTTTCTCTCTCTACTTGCAATTAAATAAATAAAAATATCTGTAAACAGAAGAAATGGGTCGAAGGGCAGGCGTTGTACATAATTAGGCAGTCCCAGTTTACATGTGGCCCTGTTGATCAGGGTCTCAGCTCTGGTCCTATGGGTGGTCCAAAGAAGTCCTTGCTGTTTGTGGGGGCAGGGCGGTTCTCACATGAGTACTTGTTCGGTGCAGCCTCCCTTTATGCCCTCATCTGGGGCGGGGGAGGGTGCGTAAGGTATCTGTCCTGTGAAGTTCAGCTCTTCTGGGAAGCTAAGGTGACTCAAGAGGAGAGGTTAAGGACAATGACTTACCTCTGTGCCTTCACAGCCTTGAAGGGGGATGAGAGAAGGTTAAGCAGACGCTCTCAGAGTGATTAACCCCCCCCCCCAGCCTTCCCAGTAAGCAGGTGACCCAAAGTAGCGGTAGACAAATGTAAAATGCAGATGCCAGGCTTTCATCCTGCATTTAGTCATTTTGTGGGTCCAAGACAGGAGTCAATGATCTTTATTTAACAAAAGCAGCTTCTAAAGTGCCTGTTTCATTAGCTCAGCCTGGTCCCAGGGTGGCTCACTGTGGGTCCCCTTTCTGGCCACTAGGGAAATCCATGCATGTTGTCAGAGACCACGTGGGCTTTGAAATAGAGTTGTACTAGACCAATGGCTGATGTGGAAGAGCTGGTCCCCGCTCTGGAACTCAGACCCTTCCTCTGTCTGAGGACTTTTTAAAAGAGTCTCATGCTTTACCAAGTGAGCTAGCCAGGCCCCTTAGAGGACTTTTTCTAGTGTGCGTGTGCGCCCCTTTTGCATGAGTGTGGAGGTCAGAGGAGGATGTCGCGTAGCTTCCTCTATTGCTCGTCCACCTTACTTCCTTGACACAAGGTCTGGTACGGAATCTGGAGCTTGTGCTGCTGTCTTTCGGTCAGACTGGCTGACTAGAAGCCCGCGGTGATCCTCCTGTCTCTGTCCTCGTGATGGTTACAGGAGTGCATGGCCATACCCAGCTTAAAAAAAAAAAAAAAGATTTATTTATTTGAGAGAGAGAGAGAGAGGCAGATAGAGAGAATGGGCATCCTCACTGCAAACTAACTCTACACACATGTGCCACCTTGTGCATCTGGCATACATGGGTACTGGAGAGTCGAACCTGGGTCCATAGGCTTCACAGGCAAGCGCCTTAACCACCAAACCATCTCTCCAGCCCCATGTCCAGCTTTTGATATGTGGGTGCTGGGGATTGAATTCAAGTCCTCATGCTTATTCAGCAAGTGCTCTTACCCATTAAATCATCTCTCCAGCTCCTGTCTTAACTATTTTGAAGGAACTGTGTTAGTTTCCTATGTATGCCATAACAAACCATCACAACTGTGGCTTTTTTTTTTTTTTTTTTTTCTGAGGTAGGGTCTCACGCTAGCCCAGGCTGACCTGGAATTTACCATGTAGTCTCAGGGTAGCCTTGAACTCAGGGTGATCCTCCTACCTCTGCCTCCCAAATCCTAGAATTCAAGGTGTGAACCACCATGCCTGGCAACTGTGGCTTTTAAAACTAAAGAGAAGGCCAAACGTGGTGGCACACACCTTGAATTCTAGTACTCAGGAGGCAGAGGTAGGAGGATCGCCATGAGTTCAAGGCCAGCCTGGGATTATAGAGTGAGTTCCAGGTCATCCTGGGCTAGGGTGAGACCCTACCTCAGAAAAAAAACTGAAAACAAAACAAATCAAACTAAACTACAGAGATGGATCTTTTCACAGTTCTGGAGGCCCCAAGTCCAAAACCAAGGTGTTGGCATTACTGCCATCTAGCTGAAAACTCTGAGGAGGAAGGAACCTCTCTCCTCCTAGTGTGCCAGCATTTCTTTTAATTAATTAATTAATTTATTTATTTATTTTTGGTTTTTCAAGGTAGGGGTCTCACTCTGGTCCAGGCTGACCTGGAGTTAACTATGTAGTCTCAGGGTGGCCTCGAACTCACGGCGATCCTCCTACCTCTGCTTCCCGAGTGCTGGGACTAAAGGCATGCACCACCATGCTCAGTTATTTTATTTTATTTTATTTTATTTTATTTTGAGGTAGGGTCACACTCCAGCCCAGGCTGACCTGGCACTTACTCTGTAGTTCCATGCTGGCCTTGAACTCACAGAAGTCCTTCTACCTCTTCTTCCCAAGCGCTGGGATTAAAGGTGAGTGCCACCATACCTGGCTTTGCCAGCATTTCTTGACTTGTGGCCTCATTGCTCTCCAATCTATGCCTTTTTGGTTCCATTGCCTCCTCTTGTGTCAGATCTATCTTTTTTCCTTCTTTCTTTCCTTCCTTCCTTCTCCCTTCTCTCTCTCTCTCAGATTAAATCCAGAGCTTCATGAATGCTAGATAAGCACTCTTCTATTTAGCTAAATCCTTAGCTGTCTGAGCCATTCCTCCGGCCAGAGTCTCACTGTATCCCAGGCTAGCCTGGAACTCACTCTGTAGCTCCAGGGTAGCCTCAAAGTCACTGTATTTTCTTACCTCAGCCCCTTCAGTACTGGGACTAAAGGCATTCTCTACCACACCTGGCCTCTGACTCACATTTGTCATGGGACTTAGGATCTACTGGGACAATCTAGATACATTTCCCCTCTGAAGATCTTTAACTGAATTACATGTGCCAAAGCCCTTTTCCCAAATAAGGTTACATTTACAGGTTCCTGGGTTTGGGGTCTGCACATGCTTCTTCAGGGGGGATAGACATTCAGTGTTGGGCTTTCTACAGTTTCTATACAGTCTCTACTGTTACAGCTGCTATTTCTTTCTTTTTTAAAAAATATTTTTACTTATTTATTTACTTACTTAAGAGAGAAAGAAAGAGAGAGAGAGAGAGGCAAATACAGAGAGAGAAAGTTGGGTATGCCAGGTCCTCCAGCCACTGTAACTGAACTCCAGACGCATGCACCACTTTGTGCATCTGTCTTACATGGATACTGGGGAACTGAACCTGGATCCTTAGCTTTGCAGACAAGCGTCTTAACCACTAAGCCATCTCCCCAGCCCGTCTTTTTTTTTTTTTTTTTTTTGAGGTAGCTCAGGCTGACCTAGAATTGACTGTGTAGTCTTGGGCTGGCCTTGAACTCATGGCAATCCTCCTGCCTGTGCCTCCTAAGTGTTGGGATTAAAGGTGTACACCACCATGCTCAGTTATCAACTGCTATTTCTTTTGAGTGATTTGAACCCAGTTCCTCCTGATCACTGGTCTCATATTTTTCTGGTTTTGCTTTTTTTGAAGTAGGGTCTCACTCTAGCCCAGGCTGACCTGGAATTCACTCTGTGTCCTCAGAGTGGCCTCAAACTCATGGCTATCCTCCTTCCTCTCTGGCTCTAGTGCTGGGATTAAAGGCGTGCACCGCCATGCACCACCCTGTGTTTTCTGAGACAGGATTTTGAACATCTTGGTCACTGTAGCTTTTTATCTTCCTGCCTCAGCCACCCGGTGCTAAGGTTACAGGCGTGTGCCACGATGCCAACCTTGGCCTTTGGTTTCCATCCTCTGCTTCTGGTCTCTTCCTCCCTTCTGCATTCTGCTGGCTGCTCTGAGATGCCAGTGCGGCTGGGATCCCTTTTGTACTGGGTGGGGCCTCTAGGGATAAGGCTGCCTAAAAAAAATGCCGGTCTTTCTAGTCCACACCCTCATTTCCCCAGCATGCTCTGGCTAGTCAGTGGAGTTTTATCAATGGGAAGGAGACGCTGCAGCTGTTGAAATATTCATCACCAGTTCTTAGACCTAGGGAAGAGCCTACACAGAGGCAGATTAATGTCCTTGCCTTTTCCTCCTAGTTTAGTACTTAATGAACATGAAGAAAATTTGATTGTACTGTTCTCAGTACTCAAACACACATCTCCTTCTGTGAAATATCAGGAAGTGCTCCTTGACAGACCTGAAAAGAGCATTGTAGTATGATCTCCTTGCCCTACAACGAACCTGTTGCAAAGTCCCAAGGTCCTTTAAGTGTGATCTGCTGGCTTCTGAGCTCTCCAGATGCCACTCACATTCGGACGTGGTGGTGGATATTCCAGAGCATCAAAAGGCCTGGCGTCTTAGATCTTACGCACCAGGGCCCCCACCTGACATCTCCCCAAGACCAGCTGCCGCCCCACACAGTTCACTGTGCGGGCGGGGCGGGGCGGGGGAGCAGGGGAGGTGGAGAGGGAGGAGTCAGGTGAAGTCCCGCCCCACCTGCAGCTGACAGCTAGTCAGCCCTGGGCTTGGTGCGGTGCCTTCCTGAGACCCGTGGGAGTCCAGCAGATCCAGGACGGCGACCAGGAGGGACTGCCGCGTGAACTGAGCCCCAATGGGTGAGTAAGAGATTCTGAGGGGAAAGGCAGAGCAGTGTACCCGAAAGTACCTTGTGCTGTGTCCTCACCAGGGACTCACAATGATGTCCTGCAACTCTAGTGAAAGAATCTCAGGTTTTTGAAAGGGACCTTTAAGGTCATGGGGGTGGGGGGCTTAAAAGTAAAGGTCACCTGGTGGTAGAGCAGATTTTCAGACTGCACTGCTGGAAGTCGTCAGGGCCACAGGGCAGTGGGAACTGGGTGGAGACCTTTGCTTCTCTGTTTGCTTGGTGGCATTAGAGAATGGCGACTTCCCACTTTGACTGGGTTTATCGTGTGCAGTGGCTTTCTCATTTTCACTTTACTTCCTCTGGGATGCTTTTCCAGGCTGAGGGAGTCTCCCGGCCCCCCGCCCCCCAGTCTTCAGTGTGACACTCCTTGGAGTTCATGGTCACAGGGGATTTCTGTGTAACCTGTCCCACTATGCTCGGAGCGTCTCCCAGGCAGGCACTGAGTCCTGCTTCTCATTCGGTCCAGAGCCATCCAGGGCACAGACAGGCTCAGGGAACTGTGATGGCTGAAGAAGTGAATGAATGATGCTGACCATGACTTCTGGCTTCACTGTGTCTGCATCCCGCTGCCCAAAGCTCTCCCTATGGTCACCAATGGCACGCTGCTTAAGAGCGAAGTGTGGGCCTCTGTGTTTCTGTGACGTCTACTTGCTCCTGCAGTCACCTTGCCTATCGGGCAAGTGAGAGAGAAAGCTCAGAGACGGGCACTGCTCTGCACCCTGAGCTGACCAAGAGGCCGTACGCCTCATGCAGCCCCTAGAGCTGCGGTATGTCGCACTGGGACATGGCCACGTGCCCTGTGGTCCATCTGGCCCTTCCCTGGTACCCTGCATCCTCACTGCTAGGGTCAGAGGGGCTGTGGGGTGCAGAGAATGTGCCTGGACTTCTGGGTTTAGTAGCTGGAGTTCATTATTTACTTATTTATTTGACGAATTATGTGAGCATGTTAAATTTACAGAAAAGAAGACAGGGGCATCAGAAATATTCAATAAATGTTAACTTCTCTTTTATATTTTCTAAGTGGCTGTCATGGAGCTAAGTCTTGTTTTATATGTTAAGAGAATGTTTAGAACCAAGCTTAGCTTTTCCCTAAATTGTCATTCTTTCCAGATTTCATCAATGCCCCCAGTGTCTTCTGGTTCTTCAAACTGAAAGCATTTTTGACTTCTTCTTTTTCTCCCCTGTCTTTCCTGTGCTGGTTATCACTAACTTCTTGGGTGAATTTAGAGATTGCTGTCCCTGTCTGGTCCTGTTTCCTGTCTATGGCTCAGATTATTCCCTAAGGTCATTTGCCTCTGTGTTGCTACACTTAATTGCCAAGCGCAGATTGATAATCTGCTCTGTGGAGTGTCTCGCTCTAGGCCTCAGGTATGGAATAGAGCTGTTCTCAGCCATGCAGAGGTCATAGCCTTAGGGAAGGGATAAACAAGAAATCAGCCCAAACAAGAAATAATCAGCCCGAGGAGGAGTTCTATGGTAGGCAATGAATCTGAAGCTGAGGAATCTGAACTTGGAGAATGTTTGGCCTTCTGGCCCTGGGGTGGAATTATCTAGACAGGTTTGCTGCCTACACGAAAACATGCACCATGAAAGCTTGGAGTTTTGCCGTGAGTTAGGATTGTCAGAATGGAAAATCCCAGCTGAGATGCCTGGGTCCGGGGACCTTCTTTCCGCTCCTCTCCTGGCTTCCTGCGAAGAAAAAAAGAAAAAAAAAAAAAAGCCTAAATCTCTATTATCAGTTGACCTTTGTGCACAAAAGCTCTTGGGACCTGTAGCCCAGCCGAACAAGTGGTTTGTGCGCCTGAGAAATGTCTAGGTAGACACGGAATTCCATGCCTAAGGAGAATTAATCTACCTTTTACATGTTTGTGTTCAGAAGGTAATTTTCAAAGACAGTTTCAATTTGCCCAGCTGTCTGCATGACAGTGAGCTACATATAACCTGTGTACACTTATCACTTCTCTTGTATTTATTCTGCTCAATTTAATTTGGTTAGGTTCTATACCCTTTTATTGATTGCCTATTATGTAAATTTAGCCTGGTGTCCAAGCTGAGGATACCAGAGAATATATCACAAGCCAGAAATTTCTAGCTAGGCCTATAAGACCTGTTCCCAAGAGTCGTGGAACAGTCATGTATTCACTGGAGATTGCAAGGTAGATTAGTATGCATGCCAGGATTCCTGCCAGAGGCACAGAGGTCTAGATGGATGGATGGATGCTGAGGAGGGCTTTCAAGGAAGGTTTGTGACGGAGTCGGCAGTGAAGATGGGCCAGGCAGGGATGACAAGCCAGAGCTGAGATGCTGGGGGAAGGAGGGCAGCCCGCAGGTGAACTCAGTGTTTGGGTTCAGCAAGGGCCTAACTTTGCAGGGTCACCCTCAGCATCTCCGTCTTGTGTAATAAAATAAAAATATTCCTTCAATGAATACTGTTCTAGAAAGCTCCTGGATATCTGTTCACGCTACTGCTTGTGCATCATCTTCATTTTCTCCTCCGTTTTAACTCTAGTAGGCGTCTGCTGCCCCGAGCTCATTAGTCTTCTGGTTTCTCTCAGCATTCTCTCTCTCTCTCTGTCTTTCTCCATTTTTGTGACCCACCCTTTTCAATCTCTGTCTCTCTCTCTCTTTTATTTTATTTTTATTTTTGTCTTTTTGAGGTAAGGTCTCACTGTAGCCCAGGCTGACCTGGAATGTACTATGAAGTCTCAGGGTGGCCTCGAACTCACGCCATTCCTCCTACCTCTGCCTCCCCCCCGCCCAGTGCTGGGATTAAAGGCGTGTGCCACCACGCCTGACTTTTTTTTTTTTTTGAGGTAGGATTTCACTCAAGCCCAGGCTGACCTAGAACTCACTCGTATCCCAGACTGGCCTCAAACTCACAGTGATCCTTCTACCTCAGCCTCTTCAGTGCTGGGATTGTAGGTGTGCGCCACTGTGCCCAACTCCTGTCTATTCTCCTCAACTAGCGGGGTGTCAGAGCATAAAGGGACCCTTAAGAAATAACAATGGGTTGGGAGGGGTTGCATCGGTGACAGGAATGATGTGTTTGACTGCCCTGCTGGAATGGAAACTGCTGCTGAGAGAGGAGTGGAAGGCATTGAGGTACGAATGGTGGTGTGAGGCGCAGACAGGACAACCACTGGGCTGTCCTTGGAGGCAGGCTGGAGGGAATTCCCTTTGGAGAAGAAGTAGAATGTAGACTTTCTGGTGATCAGATGCATGCAGAAAAAAAAAAAAAAAAACCCTGAAAAGTACTATTGACACTAAACATCTGGGGGAAATCTACTCCGTGAATCAAAGAGCTGTGAATCAAAGCAACAATACTCCCTTTCTAAGTCTGCCACCTTAGGGGACAGTGAGCCATTGGGGGACCTGACTTTCCCACAGGCTGAGGGAGTGGGATTGGGATAACCTTTCTGGAGAGCAGTTTGGTTATATCAGAGCTTTCAAAATTCACCTGAGCATGGTGGTAATCTAAGCACTTGGTGGTAGAAACAGGAGGATTAGCTCAGCTACAATAGTGGGTTGGAGGCCAGCCTAGGCTACAAACTGTCTCAAAGCAAACACACAAAAAGAACAATAAAACAAAACAATTTTAAAAACTCAGGCAGCTGGGCGTGGTGGCACATGCCTTTAGTCCCAGCACTTGGGAGGCAGAGGTAGGAGGATCGCTGTGAGTTCGAGGCCACCCTGAGACTACATAGTGAATTCCAGGTCAGCCTGAGCTAGAGTGAGACCCTACCTCAAAAAAAAAAAAAACCAAAAGGGGGGGTGGGGTGGCTGGAGAGATGGCTTAATGTTTAAAGTGCTTGCCTGCAAAGCCAAAGGACCCAGGTTTGACTCCCCAGAACCCACGTAAGCCAGACGCACAAGGTGTTGCATGTGCACATGGTGGCCACATGTCTGGAGTTCATTTACAGTAGCTAAAGCCCTGGGTTGCCAATTTGCTTTCTCTCTCTCTCATAAAAAAATGGCTCTTCTGGGCTGGAGAGATTACCTAGTGGTTAAGGCATTTGCCTGCAAAGCCAAAGGACCTCGGTTCAATTCTCCAGGACCCATGTAAGCCAGATGCACAAGGTGGTGCATGCATCTGGAGTTTGTTTGCAGTGGCTGGAGGCCCTGGCGCACCCATTCTCTTTCTCTCCCTCTCTCTCTCTCTCTCTTTCTCTCTCTCTCTCTGCCTCTTTTCCTCTCTCAAATAAATAAATAAAAATAAAAAATATTTAAAAAAAATGGCTCTTCTCAAGCTTGAAAGACAGCTCAGCTGCTTAGGGTGCTCGCTTGCAAAGTCTGACAGGCCCGGGTTCAACTCCCTAGTACCAAATAAAACTGAATGCACAAAATGGCACATGCATCTGGATTTTGTTTGCAGTGGCAAGAGGTCTTGGCACACCCATTCTCTCACCTTTCAAATGAATAAAAAAAAATTTTTTTTAATGCCACTTCTACCTATAGGACATAAAAATAATGTAGCAGAATAGTAAAGGCACAGGGATGTTTACAGTGTATTTTGCCATGAAGAAAATCTGGTTATAAACCAGTTGAAATAGTTCCCAAGTCATATTGAAATGTGTATTTTCGCTGGAGAGATTGCCTAGTGATTAAGGAGCTTGCCTGAAAATGTGTATTTTCACACAAAAGCAGGCCAGAAAGGTAATTAATAACTTGGAGATTTTATAGGGATTATTTCTAAAATCTGAAAAATTTCAGGTTTTCCTTCCTTCCTTCTTTCCCTCCTTCCTTCCTTTTCCAGGCAGGGTCTCACTATAGCCTAGGCTGACCTGGAACTCACTCTGTAGGCCAGGCTGGCCTCAGACTTCTACTTCAGCCTCAAGTGCTGGGACCAAAGGCAGGTACCACCGTGCCTAGCAAAAGTTTGAAATTTTCTACCAGGCACATGCATTACTATAATGGGAGAGGGAAAATTAGTGTCATTTAAGAAGAAGAAATAGGGCTGGAGATATGGCTTAGTGGTTAAGGTGCTTGCCTGCAAAGCCAAAGGACCCAGGTTCAATTCCCCAGGACCCATGTAAGCCAGATGGACAAGGTGGCACATGTGTCTGGAGTTCGTTTGCAGTGGCTGGAAGCCCTGGTGTGCCCATTCTCTCTCTCTCCTTGCAAATAAATAACTAAATAAAAATATTTTAGGGCTGGAGAGATGGCTTAGTGGTTAAGGCACCTTGCCTGCAAAGCCAAAGGACCTAGGTTGGATCCCCCAAGACCCATGTCAGCCAGATGCACAAAATGGCGCATGCACCTGGAGTTCGTTTGCAGTGACTAGATGCCCTGGTGCGCCCATTATCTCTCTCTTTCTCTCTCTCTCTCTGTCCTTCTGTCTCCCTCTGTCTCTTTCAAATAAATAAAATAAAATAAAATAAAATAAAATAATTTTTTTTTTTAAAAAAAAAAAAGAAGAGATAAGCTCTCAGAAAGCATTGTTTGTGCTTAGGGTAGTTGAAAGCTAGTTGGACACATCATTTAGCTCACAAATTCCCAGACAGGTAGTGTTTTCTGAAGAAAGAGTGGTCTCAGGTCCATTTGCATGAGTGTATTTATAGAAGTGAAAGCTTTGGGGGAGGAAATAGATTGATTTTTTTTTTCCCCTTGAACTTTGGAAATTATTTTCTCCACTCCATTTGTAATTGAACCCATGGAGCTATTCTTATTCCTTCCTTTCTTGGGCCCTGCGTTAGGCCTAAAAATATTAACTGGCTTAGGATGTGGGTTTTGCTAAAATAAATCCCCTTGAAGGCTGCACTGGGCCCTCTCTCATACTTTAAACTGGGACCCCCAAGGAAGACCACCTTTGGAAATCTGTTTTGTCCTTTGAGACCCTGTGTGTTTTCTCCTCCAAATTCTCTAGCAACCTTGGATTCTCACACTGGAAACCACCTACGCATTTCTGAATCACAGCCCTCAACAATGCGACAGGGAACGCTGTCTTTTGGAGAGGTTTCTGTAGGGTACATTCGGGCACCGACTCATGCCGTGGACGTAACATTAGTCTGCAGAAAAGGAGATCAGAGCTGGGTAGCATCTCGTTAAATATTCATTACAGTGATGCCTTTTGCCACACCTCTTCAGAGAGCTCTGGGTGTTTCGCAGACATTACCTCATCATTTTCAGTGTTCTTGGGTGAGAAATTGATGACAAGTATTATGGCCTCCATAGCGGGTTAAAATGTAACAAATATTTTATATATTATTAAGTGTGTGTGTGTGTGTGTGACTGGATCTCACTGTGTAGCCCAGGATGGCCTAAGACTCACAATCTTTCCGTATCAGCAGCCCAAATGCTGGAATCCCCATACTCAGTTCCCATGACAAGTCTTTTAGCCTGTTCAAGTAATCTTAGGAGTGGTCCTGACTAGATAACAACTGATAAAAGAAACCAGATCAGGTCTTCCAATTGTTCTGCGTTCCCCAGGAGTTGCCTTTCTAACAATCGCTGAGTGACTACCATGAGTTAGGCAGGGGGCTGGAACTGATTGAGGAAAAATACAGTTTAACCATCTCAGCCCACACTTACGCGTTTGGTGATCTGGCTTCTCCGTGCCGTCCTACCCTCATACCTCAATCCTGTTTCACACACCCTTTGTTTCTCAAAGCCTCGCCTGAGCTGGATCTGCAGGCTGAGGGTAGTGCAGTGCCGTCTCCCTTCATGCACTTTCTTTCCGCTCGCCTCCTGCACAGAGTCCCCCCTCCTACCTCGCTCCACGGTCCCCTGGCTGGATGGGTTCTCCCGTCAGCCTCCCAGGCTTCCTCCCAGCTCCCGGCTTTGCTGGCTTTTACTTTGTATCTCAGTCACTTCTGTGTCCTTCTTGCTGACATTTCCAGCTTTTTTCCTGCAGGAATGGGTCGATTCCTTCTCATGTCTCTTCATTAAATGTTGAAGTGTTCATTGTGAAGAAGAATGGAGTGGACATCATTTTATTTTTTTAAATATTTTATTTATTTATTTATTTATTGGAGAGAGAGAGAATGGGCACACCAAGGCCTCCAGCCATTGCAAACAAACTCCAGACACATGTGCCACCTTGTGCATCTGGATTATGTGGATTCTGGGGAATTGAACCCAAGTCCTTAGGCTTTGCAGGTAAGCCACTTAACTGCTAAGCCATCTCTGCAGCCCTGAAGTGGCCATCATTTTAAAACAAAGGTCAGCGGTCTATGTGGATCCCTAAGGCATGCAGAGGACAGAGATCATTGTCAGAATCCCACTTGGCCTGACCTCTTCTTTGATCCTGTTCACTGCTACCTTCTTGTTGCCTGCCAGTCTGGTACGTCCCCACCCACGCTACCCTTCACTCAACGCTTGCAGATGAAAATACTCTTCTCCTCTCATGGTATTTTAGCACAGGCAAAGCAAGATGATTAAAGTAGCTTTAAGAAGGTTGCCTCTGCACTTATTTCTTTCTTGAACAGTGCTGTGCAAGGCACTCAATGCTGCATGGGATCCTAGAATTGTAAAGGGCTTTCTCCAGAGCATTCTGTGTTCCCAAGTTGGCACAAGGGCTGGGATCGTCTCATGCTCCACCTGTGGCAGGCTGTGTGAGGCTGGGCAGGTTATTTAATCTTCCTGTGGCATCATTTCCCCATCTGTTAAGGGGGGATAATGTGCTTGGGGGTGACCTGTCTCCCTGGGCTGCCGTGAGGCTTAGTTAGTTAATGCCATTGCTATTAACTTCAACTGAATAGGACTGAGCAGAACTTGCAGGGGACAGGTGTTTGGGGGGGGGGGCAGGATAAACTCTACAGCCATGAAATGGATGCAGCCCAGGACTTTGGGCATCATCATCTGGGCTGCCCTTGGCACAGAGGAAACCAGTGTGTCAAACAAGGACCTCTAGGGTTTCCTCTGTCGACTGGCTCAAGTGGCTAAGGTCTTGAGGATGACAGTGGCACCCGGAGGACTTCCGGGCCTGTCATGCTGAAAGGAGAGAAGCCAGCTTCATGTTGGGAGTCATCCTTGCAGCCATGTGTCCAGCATTAACAGATATGGGGGTCCCAGTCCTGTGAGCACTGGGGTCCAGCTGTACAGGGACCATCTGACACTGCCCACGTGACTCCGGCGTCAGGTCCTCTTGAGTATTGACCAGCTTTGGGTAGGTCATTTGATACTCATTCTTGTGGCCACAATCTTGGGAGTATTGACATTTTTATTTTTAAAAATAGGCATGTGCCGGGAGGCCCGGGAGCAGTGTGCTGGGATGGAGGAGAGGGGGCACTGGGTTCATTTCTTGGAGGAATCCCTTCAGCTCTGTTTGACTAGCGAGTGGCGCTTCCTCACTCTGACACGTGCCCTGTTTTCTCTAGACTGCTTTCAGAAAGAGAGCAGTTTTGCTTCCCAATTGTAATATCTCCTTTGTACATGTATATATAAAGTGCATAAGAGCAAACGTGTCATGGAAATAGATTTACATGCCTATCTATTTCCATGGTATGCCTATATGTGTGTTCTCTGAAAAATATTGTTATTTATTTGCATATATATTTCCATGTGAGTGAGTGTGTATGTGTGTGTGTGTGTGTGTGTAGGCATGCCAGGGTCTCTTGCCACTGCAAGTGAATGCCAGATGCACATGCACTTTTGAATCTGGCTTTATGTGGGTGCTGGGGAATCAGACTTAGGCCAACAGGCTTTGCAAGCAAGTGCCTTTAACCACTGAGCAATCTTCCCAGCCTCTGTATGTGTGTTCTTGAGAACTTATTTATGAAGTCTGTTTGAATAAAGGCCCTGTCAGTCTTAATGGCAATTTAATTGTCAAAGGTTCTTCTTGAATTTATCTGGTAATTCTTCCATTTGGGCTTGTCAGTGCCAGTGTTTTCAATCATTTGTATGTAGATAGCATGATTGTTAAATACTTCTGGCACCAAATTACTCACAGGTTTTAAAGGATGGTAAGAGGCCGGGATAAAGATCTTCCAGTTGAACATCTCCAGGTTTGTGATGGTTAATGGTACCCAAAGAGGGATAACAAATGGTCTTTGGTTATACAGCTAACTCACAACAAAATCAGGATTGGAGTCCAAGGTTTCCCACTCCTTTATCCGTACCTCTGTAGTCTACTTTGTAGAACTGAAATTCTGAGTTAAAAGTTAAAAGGAAGCTGGCGTGGTGGTGCATGCCTTTAATCCTAGTACTCCAAAGGGAGAGGTAGGAGGATGGCCATGAGTTTGAGGCCACCCTGAGACTGCATAGTGAATTCCAGGTCAGCCTGGGCTAGAGGCCCAACCTCAAAAACAAAAACAACAACAACAAAAAAGTTAAAAGCAAAAAAAAAAAAAAAATCACAACTTAGAAAAATGCCTTGATCTAATTAAAATGAAATTTCTAGTCTGGAGAGGTTTCTCAGTGGTTAAAGGTACTTTCTTGCAAAGCCTAATAGCCTTGATTCGATTCTCCTGTACCCATATAAAGTCATGCACAAAATGGGTGGCATGTCTGTTCTCTCACTTGGGAGGCAGAGGTAGAAGGATTGCCATGAGTTCGAGGCCACCCTGAGACTACATAGTGAATTCCAGGTCAGCCTGAACTAGAGTGAGACCCTACCTTGAAAAACAAAAAACAAACAAACAAAAATTCTAGCTTTAGCTGGATGTGGTGGCGCACACCTTTAATCCCAGCACTTAGAAGGCAGAGAGAGGTAGGAGGATCACTGTGAGTTCGAGGCCAACCTGAGACTAGTAGTGAATTCCAGGTCAGTCAGGGCTAGAGTGCAATCCTACCTTGAAAAAAAAAAAACAAAAATAAACAAACAAAAGTCTAGCTTTAGAAATGCCTGTGACTTTTCACAGCTGATTCCGTGACCTTGAGTCCTTTGATTTATTTACCAGTCTGCCCTGATGATCCTTAGATCTTGGTATGAGGGAACTGATTAGAAATCCAAACTCTCAGCCCCACCCTGGACCTGTCAAAGCTGTGGGGGTGGGGGTGGGGTGGGGCCCAGCAGTCTAGTTTCAACAAGTCTTCAAGAGTGTCAGCAGAAGTGAGAATCAGGAAAACCCTTGCCTGGCTGACATGAGCTAGCAGCCTTCCTCCCTGGGTTTGGACATGTGGATGGCCAGTTCCGTAAGGTGAGTTACATTGGCTCTGTCATGGTGTCTTCTTCACTGGAGAGTATTTTCTTTTTTAAATTAAATTTTACGTGTGTGTGTGAGTGTATGTGTGTATACCAGGGTCTCTTGCTGTTGCAAAAGAATGCCAAACATATGTGCCATTTTGCATTCATTTTTATGAGGGTGCTGGGGAATTGAACCCTGGCCAGCTGCTGAACCATTTCTCCAGCCCCAAGAGAGAGTTTTGCTATTGTTGCTTCTACCTCCCCCCCCCCCCCCCCCGAGGTAGGGTCTCACTCTAGCCCAGGCTGACCTGGAATTCACTATGTAGTCTCAGGCTGGCCTCGAACTCATGGTGATCCTCCTACCTCTGCCTCCTGAGTGCTGGGATTAAAGGCCTGCACCACCACGCCCAGCTTTGTTGCTTCTATCTTTTAGTAATAATCTCCCTCCTAATCTTTGATTTCCCCCATTGCTGCAACACACACACACACACACACACACACACAAGCAAGAATGAAAAATACATGTGGGTCAAGATTGAAAGTAATAGATTTCAATAGAAGCAGGTTTTCTGATTTAAAAAAAAAAAAAGCCTCTGCCACCAAGCTATGTCCCCATTTATATATATATATATATATATATATATATATATATATATGTATATATATATATATATGTATGTATATATATATATATATATATTTTTTTAATTTGACAGAGAGACAGTGAGAGAAAGAGGCAGATAGAGAGAGAGTGGGTGTGCCAAGGCCTCCAGCCACTGCATACAAACTCCAGATGCATGCGCCACGCTGCCTTGTACATCTGGCTTACATGGGTACTGGGGAATCTAACCTGGGTCCTTAGTCTTTGCAGACAAGCACCTTAACCGCTAAGTCATCTCTCCAGCCTGGGAAAGGATTTTGACGTGAGGTTTGGGGATGCATAAAGAACATTCTAGGCAGAGGTAGAAAAGACAAAGCCTGGCAGAGGTGCTCTGTGCAACTTGTTTGGAGGCTGTTTGGAGGCGATTAGAAGAAACTCAGGCTGTCCAAGTAGGTCATTGCCAAAAGGAGAAGGATTTTCGTGTAGCCATTTAGGAGTCATTCTTTATCTTCAAGGCAGTAGGGAGCCATTGAAGGCTTTCTAATAAGCACGAGGCATGACCAGGGCTGTGCTTCCAGTAGGGTTAACCTGCCATCAGTGCAAGGGTGGATTGAGGTGTGCGAAAGGGAGGCTTTTATTATTCTTGCCTTGTAGTTACTTTGCAAGCAGTGTGCTGATATATTGAAAATTGTCTTAATGTTCAATTAGAAGGTAATTGCTTTTCATATGCTGGTCACTGGATTTTGAAATAAGTATCCAGTGCATAGATTGTTGTCTGTGCGGGTAGTGTAGCTCTAATTTTATAATTAGGAATCTTCAGGAAAACAGAAATAGAACAGCTTTGTAGGAAACTTCTAGAACTAACTGCTTCTTCCCTTTCTTCTTAGCATTTTCTTTTTTGTGTTTGTATTCATTTCACTCGGTAATGACCCGAGGATGCCAGATCACACCGAATCTCAAGTAGTGAACACCTACGGTGTAGTGTGGCTCTTGCTTGCTTTTTACAACTTCGCCTTCAGGGCTGTTGTCCCTCTCACTCTACGACTGACTTTGTTAAGGCACCAAATCAAACTCATTTTTGCAAGGATCGACAGATAGGAATGGTTTGTAGGAAACTTGAATGTCATAAATTTTCAAGTGCATTGTTACCGCTCATATTGTAGTGAAGGTTGTTATTTTTTTTATTTTTTATTTTTTATTTTTTGAGGCAAACCCAACAAACTGGCCTCTTTTTTTTTTTTTTTTCCTGAGGTAGGGTCTCACTCTGGCCCAGGCTGACCTGGAATTCACTATGTAGTCTCAGGGTGGCCTCAAACTCACGGCGATCCACCTACCTCTGCCTCCCAAGTGCTGGGATTAAAGGCATGCACCACCACGCCCGGCTTAGGCCTCTTTTTTTTTTTTTTTTTTTTTTAATGTGAGAGGGAGAGAATGGGCACACCAGGGCCTCTAGCCACTGTAATCGAACTCTAGACGTGTGCCCTACCTTGTGCGCATGTGCAACCTTGCGCACTTGCGTCACCTTGTCCGTTTGGATCACTGGGACCTGGAGAGTGGAACATGGGTCCTTAGTCTTCACAGGCAGTCACTTTAACCGCTCAGCCATCTCTCCAGCCTATTACTATTTTTTTTAAAGCAAGGCTATTTTTATAGGCGTGGCCCATTAGCACCACTGACTTAAGTCATTCAACCAGTATTCGCTAAACATCCATTAAGCACTAAAGATTCATAGTGAATCAAACAACCCTGGTGTGGAGCTTACATTCTAGTAGAGGGTATATACAAGTGAATGGTCATTTAGAGTTCTGAGAGAGGGAAAGTACTGGGTCCTATGGGAGCACCTAGTGGAGAGTTGGAGGTCAGAGGGAAGTTAACAGCAAGCAGGGTATAAACTGAAATCTCAAAGCCAATTGGGGCAGGTTAGTAGTTGCCTAGGGCTGGAGGGATGGAAGATAACAGAGAGTGACTGCTAGTGAGCATGGTGGTCCTTTCGGGAGTGATGAAAATGCTCTGAGTTAATTGTAGTAACAATGTAGTGGGCACAGCTCCACGTATGTGCACATGTTAAATGGGTAGATTGTATGGTATGTAGTCATAATAAAGCTGCTGTAAAAAAATAATGGGGGGGCTGGCTGGAGAGATGGCTTAATGGTTAAGGCACTTACCTGCAAAACCAAAGGACCCAGGTTCGATTCCCCAGGACCCACATAAGCCAGATGCACAAGGTGCCACATGTGTCTGTTCATTTGCAGCAGCCGGAGGCCCTTGCACACCCGTTCTCTCTATCTGCCCCCCCTCTCTAATAAATAAAAAAAATAAAATATTTAAAAAATCATTTGGGGGAGGAGGAGATGTAGTACAGTAGTTTAATGCCTGCTTTAGCATGTATGCAGCCTTGGGTTCAAGGCCCAGGACTGTCAAAAACCAAAGCAAAGCAAAAGAGAGGAACAACAAAATCAGCTGGGGATGCCAGGAGCAGGAAAAGCATACCTGGTAAGGAAGCAGCACAGGCCAAAGCTCAATGCCATGAACAGTATAGGGGAGGCTGAAACACTTAGGGATGTAACAGCAGTGAGACTGAGGAAAACGATGAGGCAAGAGAGGGGACTGGGCTTGACAAGGCACGGCCTTGAAGACCTAGGAATAATTATTCTGCAAAACCATTTCTGGAGCGCTTATAAGCCAGGCATGTTCTAAGCAGTTTGAATTCATTCCTTCATGCTCACAGTAACCTTGTGAGACAGATGCTCTTGTTATGAACGCTACTATCAGTGGGGAGTTACCTGCTCTTAGTCATAGATGTAGTAGGTGGAAGAGCTTAGCTAGGAGCCCAAGGAGTCTAGTTGCAGAGGAACTAATAAATTACCCTAAAAGCTTTGGGGTAACATCATAACATCCCAGAGTTTTAAGCAAGAAATGATCATTTGTGTGCGTGCGTGCGTGCACGTATATATGGACCTGCCAGGGCTCTTGCTGCTGCAAACGAACACCAGATGTGTGCACCACTTTTTTTTTTTTTTTTTTGTTTTCTCGAGGTAGGGTCTCGCTCTAGCCCAGACTGACCTGGAATTTACTATGTATTCTCAGAGTGGTCTAAACTCACAGTGAGCCTCCTACCTCTACTTCCCAAGTGCTGGGATTACAGGTGTGCACCACCACACTTGGCAGAGAGAGAGACACAGGATGGGTGCACCAGGGCCTTCGGCTGCTGCAAACAAACTCCAGATGCATGCACCGCCTTGTGCATCTGGCTTTATGAGGGTACCAGGGAATTGAACTCAGGTCCTTGGGCTTTGTAGGCAAGCACCTTAACTGCTAGCCAGCAATTTTTGTGTCCAGCTTATATGGATGGCTTAGAAATTGAACCTGGGCCATTAGGCTTTGCAAGCAAGCACCTTACTGCCAAGCCATCTTCCCAGCTCCCAAAATAGTTTTATGTAGGAGAGTGACAAAGTTATCCTGGGACCGAGGATGTAGCTCAGTTGGTGGTGCACTTGCCTAGCACATACAAAGCTCTGGGTTAGTTCTCCAGCATCCCATAAACCGAGCATGGTGGCGCCCATTTACAATCCCAGTACTTGGGAAGTGGGGGCAGGCAGATCAGAAGTTCAAGGTCATCCTTGGCTACATAGAGAGTTTGAGACCAACCTGGGAAACATGAGACCCTATGGAAGGAAAAGAAGAAATAAGAGGAGGAGGAGACGGTTCCTGTGGTGTGTGGGACGGATTGAAAGCACTGCGAGACCCGGGCGCTGTAGTGATCCAAGTGGGAGGCCATGACAACTGACTGTAAGGAGACGGAAGGAAACGGAAGCCTGAGCACTGTGGAGGAAGTCACGTCATCGGGAGTGGGGCGTGGCTAGAATTGAGCCGGGGGTTGGGGGGCGGGGGGGGGGTTGTGAGGTGCACTCTTGCAGAGGCTGCGGCAAGTGTGCCTTCATTTGCCAAGTCGCTGCTCCCCAAGAAACCTCTGTTCTCTTCCTCAACGCTTTGATTCTCTCGCCGGAGGTCCTCTCTCTGATCCTTAAAAGAGGTATCATTTCTGCACAAACAATAATAACGGAAATTAAAATAAACATTCCAAGAAGTTAGTGTCTAAACCCAGACAAACCATAAGTATCAGATTAAACTTGCATCTCCTGCCTGAGCGTGCCTGGTCTCACTTTAATGTGTTTCCCAAGCAGATATGTTTATAGCCTGTAGTTTACACAGCACATTAAATCAAAACACTTGATTTGACAGTGAGTTTTGGAATGCTATATGATTTCTGTTTAATATTATTGTTTTTTAAAATTTTCTTTTTCTATATTTTTATTTTTGTTTGTTTATTTGAGAGAGGGAGAAAGAGGCAGAGAGAGGGAGAGAGAGGAAGAAAGAGAGAATGGGTGTATCAGGGCCTCCAGCCACCTTGCAAGCAAACTCCAGACACATACGCCACCTTGTGCGTCTGGTTTACATGGGTCCTGGGGAATCAAACTTCGGCCCTTTGGCTTTGCAAGCAAACACCTTAACTGCTAAGCCATCTCTCCAGCCCCTGTTTAATATTATTTAAGAACTCAAGAATGAGGGTGTGCTGTGACTTCAGTTGCTCTGATCATTTCCATTCTCAGAGAAAGTGCCCAAGTGGGCATTTTGTTGCATGGCCCTTTCCTTTTGTATTTGGGCAGAATTGGACATTGTTGGGGCCAGGTCTGGGGCAGAATGCTTAATAAGGCTGGCTCTCTGGATTTCCAGACCCTGTGGTTTTGGGAGATCTGTGAACCCAGTTGGCATCCATTAGCAGCTGTTGGCGCTGCTCCCAGGGGCTGCCATCTCTTAACAGCTGACCGGATTCCCTGAATCATTTGCTGTAACTGGGCAGTTCTACAAGGGGGAGACAAGGTTTCCGGGCAGAATATTTAATTACGGCATAATTAAGACAGCCATAGTGGCCCTTTGGCCTGAACCCTTGTGCAGGGCCCTGATTGGGAGCTAACAGCTGGCTTTCTGGGCTATCTGACAGCAGTGAGCTGTTCCCAGGCTTCATGCAGAGGTGGGCAAGGCCACGTTTCCCTAGTGTCTGGGAGGAAATACTTCTTAGACACTCCAGAGCATCCAAGGCATCCTTTCAGTACGGATCCCAGACTCTGGCTTATGTGCTGGTTCTGAGCTCTCTGTGTGTTTCACATTTTTGGGAACACAGGGAACTCCAAAGAGCCATGTCTGGTTTTCCTTTACCACACCCAGCACAGGTCCCCTGGGAAAGAAGGGGCTTGACATGAGTGGAATGAATTGCATTGATTTTTTTTGTTGTTGTTGCTGTTTTGGTTTTTCAAGGTAGGGTCTCGAGCTAACCCAGGCTGACCTGGGATTAATTCACTGTGTAGTCTCAGACTGGCTTCGAACTCACAGCAATCATCCTACCTCAGCCTCCTGAGTGCTGGGATTAAAGGTGTGTACCACCATACCTGGTTTGAATTGCATTAATTTTTGAGCCAAATCCTTTGCGGATTAGTCTGAATCCCAGGGTAGGGACATGAAAAATACAGAGGGAGACCCTATAAGTTCATGGCCAGTGCCATGTCTATGAGTGGGGGGGGGGGGGTGAGTAAGGACAAGGGCAGAACAATGTCTTGATGTCATGGGTCATGAGTCACAGCTCTATGAAGTGTGTTTTGGTCCCAGCCCTAGAAGTCATTCTCAATATGTTATACTTGTGGTTGTAACTGGTTTATAGCTGACAGGAATGGAATCCTGCCTTCCTTCCCAGACACAGGCATGTGGAGTCAAATCTCAAGCTACCAGGGTGGCAAGCCTTGGCTCTGGGAGTCGTCACTCTAAATTTCCCCTAGCAATGAAGTTACTGTGGGTGTTGTTTTTGGTGTTTGTGGTATGACACATGCCCAGAGGCTTTTGGAAATTAGTTGGTGTGTAATGACATTTGATGAATCATTTGATAGTGAAAACACAGATGTCATTTTGAATCCACATTCCTTAATTTTGTTGAATTATGCCCAGCTGGTCATCAAGAGAATTTAAAACAAAAAGATTTAAGGCATTTATAATAACCAACATGACCATGGAAAAGAAAGGAACCTCCTGTTCAATGCCAAGGGGCCCTTAAAGACCACAGGCTGTGAAGATCTCTGAGCTGGAAAGGTTCTAGCAGGCTTCTAGTCCAGCTCATGGGAGAATGTGTTATTGGACAAGTCCTAAGTGCCAAATCTATGGAGCCCCTTTCATGATGAATCTTTTGGCTGTCTTGCCTCCATGTGACATGACTGATTATATGCTTTTTTGTGTGTGTGGGGGGGGCATTGAGGTAGGGTCTCACTATAACCAAGGTTGACCTGGAACTCACTCTGTAGTCCCAAACTGGTTTTGAACTCACAGCGATCCTCCTACCTCTTTCTCCCCAGTGCTGGGATTAAAGGGATGTGCCACCACACCTGGCTGATTATATACTTACAAAATATTTCTTTAAATTTATTTGTGTGGGGTTGGTAGAGAAGAATAAAAGAGGGAGAAAAGTATGGATGAGCCAGGGCTCCTTACCACTGGCCAATGAACTCCAAATGCATGTGCCACTTTGTGCATCTGGCTTTCCATGGGTACTTGGGATTTGAACTGGAGATGGCAGGCTTTATAAGCAAGTGCCTTTAATTGCTGAGCTATCTCTGAAGGCCCTCTGATTATATACTTAAAAAATAATTTTACTTATTTGAGGGAGAGAAAGAGGCAGATAGAAAGAGAATAGACATGCTAGGGCCTCCTGCCACTGGAAACGAACTCCAAACACATGTGCCACCTTGTGCATCTGGCTTTACATGGGTACTGGAGAATTGAACCTGGGTCCTTTGGCTTTGTCAGCAAGTGGCTTAACAGCTAAGTCATCTCTTCAGCTCTAGTCATGTACTTTTTAGTAGTATAAAAATAAGATTTATTACATTTTAACCATTTCAAAGTATATAACTCAGGGGCATAAGATACATTTATGGTGTTATGCAATTACTATCCTTATCTACTTCTAAAATTTCCATTACCTCCCAAATGAATCCTGTACCAATTAAGCAGCCATTTTTCCTTCTCTTCTTTCCAACCCCTGGCACCCACCTGTGTAGACATGCAAATTCTAGACATTTTATATAAATGAAATCATACAGTATGCTGCCTGTGATATTGATTGGATTCTTTCAAGTCGGTATGTTCTCAAGGTTCGCTCATATTGTAGCATGTATCAGTGCTGCATTCCCTTAGTTGCTGAATCATAGTCCATTGAAAAGGTATACCACAGTTTGTTTATTCCTTTATTCATTGATGGATCTTTAGGTTGCTTATACCAGTTGGCCACTGTAAGTATTGTCCTATGAATATTAGTGTGTACATCTTTTTTATCTGTTACTTTTTAATTTTATTTATTTATTTGTGAGAGAGAAAGAGGCAGAGAGAGAGAGAGAGAGAGAGAGAGAGAGAGAATGGGCGTGCCAGGGTTTACAGCCACTGCAAATGAACTCCAGATGCATGCGCCACCTTGTGTATCTGGCTTATGTGGGTCCTGGGGAATCGAACCAACGTCCTTTGGCTTTGCAGGCAAATGCCCTAACTGCTAAGACATCTCTCCAGCCCTATCTGTTACTTTTTAATAAAACGGTTGTACTCTTTAGAACCCCCTTTCCTCTGCCCCAATTCTGATGAGGTCTTCTTTGGAGGGGTTATTGACATTCATTGTGGGGACCAAGAGGCTTCAGTCAGTCTCTGTAGGGGTGGGGGATTCCCACCCACCCTGAGACTCTTACAATTTTTCTCCCTCTCCCCCTCCCAGCAATGTTCCCTGAGCCTTGGTGGTCAAGATAAGGATCTGATTTAGTATCGCTTTCTCTGTAGCCCCTGAATCTCTGTTCTATTTTTTAATATTTTATCTATTTATTTGAGAGACAGAGAGAATGGGTGTGCTGGAGCCTCTAGCCACTGCAAACGAACTCCAGACGCATGCTCCACCTTGTGCATCTGGCTTACATGGGTACTGGGGAGTTGTACCTGTGTCGTTAGGCTTTGCAGGCAAGTGTCTTAACTGCTAAGCCATCTCTCTAGCCCTGGATCCCTGTTTTGTTTGTTTGTTTGTTTTTCCTGATAAGTAGTCTTTTTATTTCCATACTCGTATGTGACATTTGCAGCACAGGTATTCAATCTGAGACATAAAACCCACACTTAGAGAGGGTGTCCAGTGTGCTTAAAGGATGGATCCCTGTTTTGATGAGGTTTGAGTGACCAGGTGTCTGTCTTTGTTTCTCTGGAACTGTAGATTCCTTGAGGCAAGAACTATGCTTGCTTATCTCAGTGTACCTGGTACACTGCTCAGCAGTAAACGTTCCTTTTTTCTTTTTGTATGGGCTTGTGTGCATGTGTCTATGCATGTTCATATGTGTCTGGGCCGACGTATGTGCTGGTGTGTATGTGAAGGCCAGAGGTTAGTGTCAGGTGTTTTACTTATTGTCTACCTACCTTTTACAAATATTTTATTTAGTATTTATTTGTAAGAAGAGAGAGAAAGAATGAATAGATATACCGGGGCCTCCTGCCCCTGCAGATAGAACTCCAGATGCACGGGCCACTTTGTGCATCTGACTTTATGTGGATACTGGGAAATTGAATCCTGGGCCATCAGGCTTTGCAAACAGGCACCTTTAAATGCTGAGCCATTTCCCCAGCCCCACCTTATTTTTATCTATCTATTTACTTGCAACTCACTGTGTAGTCCCAGGCTGCCCTCAGACTCACAGAAATCCTCCTACCTCTCCTGTTCTGGGATTAAAGTCGTGTGCCACCGTGCGCAGCCAAAATAGGGCCTGGGGTTTATTTACTTATTTAAGTGTGTGTGTATATATTGTGAATATGTATAATGTATGTGTATGTAGGGATGTATATGGCACAGCACGTCAGAGGGCAATCTTGGGGTGTTTGCCTTCACTTTTTATCTTTTTCTAAAAAAAAATTTTAAATTTACTTATTTGCAAGCACAGAGAGAGAGAGAAGAGATAGAGGGGGTGAGAGAGAGAAAGAGAGGATGGGAATGCTAGGGCCTGCAGCTGCTGCAAATAAACCCCAGATGCATGAACCACTGCATCTGGCTTTACGTGGGTACTGAGGAATCAAACCCAGGTTGTTAGGCTTTTCAGGAAAGTGCCTTCACCAGTAAACCATCTCTCCAGTCCTACCTTTTTTTTTTTTTTTTTTTTTTTTTTTGAGGCAGAATCTCTCTCACTGAAACTTTAGCTCACCAATTTGATAAGCAAGCTAAATAAGCAAGCTAGAAAGCCCAAGGATTCTTGCCTTAGCCTCCTCAGTGCTGGGATCCCAGATGCATGTCACAATGCCTAGCATTTCCTATGGGTGCTAGGGATCTGAACTCAGGGGTGTTTTTTTTTTTAATATAATTATTTTATTTTGATTTATTTATTTGAGAGAGAAAAAGAAGCAGATAGAGATAGAATGGGTATACCAGGGTCCTCCATCTGCTGCAAATGAACTCCAGATGCATGTGCCACCTTGTGCATCTGGCTTACGTGGGTCTTGGGGAATTGAACCTGGTTCCTTTGGCTTTGCAGGTAGGTACCTTAATCACTAAGTCATCTCTATAGTTCTGAACTCGGGTTTTTATGCTTGTGCAATAAGGTCAGACCCATCTTCCTCACCCCTAGTAGTGGTGTTTGTTTGTTTGTTTTTTGGTTTTTCAAGGTAGGGTCTCGCTCTAGCCCAGGTTGACCTGAAATTGACTATGTAGTCTCAGGGTAGCCTCGAACTCACGGCAATCCTCCTACCTCTGCCTCCCAAGTGCTGGCGTTAAAGGCATGCACCACCATGCCCGGCTCCTGGTAGTGTTTCTTAAAGGAATGTGTAGATATTAGAATTGACTGAGAGGGCAAGAAAGGAAAACAGGGTGACATTTATTTAGTGTGTTATGGCGAAGAACCTTAGTGCAAATTTGACTCAGAGAATTAAGAAAAGGGCAGAACTCCATGGCTTTTTGAAAATAAGCATGGTAGAACCCATAGTGAGCTTCAGAGTCACTGAAATCCAACTTGAAGGCACTAGTATTAATTCAGTCTCTCTGCTCCTCAGCACTTACAAGTTCCTTCCTTCCTTCCTTCCTTCCTTCCTTCCTTCCTCCCTCCCTCCCTTCCTTCTTCCCTCCCTCCATCCCTCCCTCCCTCCCTCCTTCCCTTCCCCTTCCTCTTCCTTTCCCCTTCCTTTCTCCCTCCTTCCCTTCCTCCCTCTTTCCTCCCTTCCCTCCCTCCCTCCCTTTTTGTTTTGGTCTCATGCCATTCATCAATTCCTTTTATTAGACTTTTCTTTTTTTATTAACAACTTCCATGATTATAAAAAATATCCCATTGTAATGCCCTCCCTCCCCCAACTTTCCCCTTTGAAACTGCATTCTCCATCATATCCCCTCCCCCTCTCAATCAGTCTCTCTTTTGATGTCATGATCTTTCCTCCTATTATGATGGTCTTGTGTAGGTGGTGTCAGGCACTGTGAGGTCATGGATATCCAGGCCATTTTGTGTCTGGGGGGTTATTAGACTTTTCAATAACGGTGAGCTAGGGTCTCATTCTAGCCCAGTGGGACCTGGAATTCACTATGTAGTCCTAGGCTGGCCTCGAACTCACAGTGATCCTCCTACCTCTGCCTCCAAAGTGCTAGGATTAAAGGAGTACGCCACCATACCCAGCTAGCACTTATAACTTTCATACAACTGAGTTTCCTTTATTATGCTTATTGTGTCTTGCCTAAATGGGGGCTTCCATGAGAATGTATGCTCCATGTTGCCATTGTGTTTCATCTGTTTATTCCCAACATGTCCTCAAACTGACAACAGTGATAAGCAAACAGCAGATTATCTATTCCAGATTTCATATGAAAACCATAATTATAATTAAAAAATATTTTATTTAAGCTGGGCGTGGTGGTACACCCCTAGCACTGAGGAGGCAGAGGTAAGAGAATTGCCATAAATTCAAGGCTACCCTGAAACTACATAGTGAATTCCAGGTCAGCCTGGGCTAGAGCAAGACTCTACCTTGAAAAGCAAAACAAAATTGTTTTGATTTATTTATTTGCAAGGGAGACTGTGTGCGAGAGAGAAAAAGGGAGGGAGGGAGGGAGAGAGAGAGAGAGAGAGAGCGCACACCAGGGCTTCTTGCCACTGCAAATGAACTCCAGATGCAAGTACCACTTTATGCATCTGGTTTTACATGGGTACTAGGGAATCGACCCTATGATATCAGGTTTAGCAAGCAAACATTTTTAACCATTTAGTCATCTCCCCAGCCCCAAATATAATTCTTTCAAGGTTCATCCTCCTCAATTTACAGTTAGGAAAACTAACACAGTGGAAAGGGATGTGCCCCAAGTCATGTGTCTAGTTGATACAGAGCAAGAATCTGATTGCAGACCTTTTGTCTCCCTGTGGTGCTCTGGCCCTTACTGGGTGGGGAAAAGGGGTTTGGTATCTTATTCAGCATTGCCATCTGCCTTCCATCTCTGGGGTTGCCTAAGGGAGCCCAGCAAGACAGCCCAGGAGAGGTAGCATGGGTGTTAGACTCACCCCTACCCCTTTGTCATATCCTTTCTAGGGCTCCTTGTCCATCTGCTACAGAGGATGAGTGATGTGACCAACTTCCCATCTTCTACTTGCAGTGGCCTCTAGTCACCAGCAGTGTGACACAGCCTGGGTTCCCATCGATGCTTCCCGAAGCTCCCAGAGGGCCATGCAGAGGCTATCTGTACTGAATCAGATAAGAGGCTGTGCCCTTTCTCAGAGCCATTTAATCCCATTAGGCAGACTCACAATCTGAGGGGCTTGATGACGTCCTAAAGAAGGAAAGTGACAAGATGATAGCACTTTATGACAGCAGATACATACAGAAATTCACTGTGAAGATAAGTAACCTAGAGGTTTGGTGGCTTGTGTACTTTAGGCTTAATTAGGGGCAAAGAGCCATATATGGTGGCACACGTCATGAATCCCAGCATTCCAGAGGCTTAGATAGGAGAATCGCCATGAGTGTGAGCCCAGCCTGGGCTACAACATGAGTTCTAGGTTAGCCTGGGTTAGAATGAGACCCTGCCACAAAAAAAAAACAGAAAGAAAGAGAGAGGAGAAAGGAAGGAAGGAAGGAAGGAAGGAAGGAAGAAGAAAGAGATTGATTTAAGAAAGAAAGAAAGAAAGAAAGAAGGAAGGAAAGGAAGGAAGGAAGGAAGGAGAAAGAGATTGATTGATTTAGGGGCAGTGACAGAGAGCAATGCCATGCTGCATGGAAAGTGTATCTTCCACTATGTGGAAGGAACTGTTTTAGGGAAATCCCTTACCAAAATTCCCTTCCATACCAAAGGGTTGACAGGAAATCTTGGAAGACACCATTTCATGAAACTGACAGGCATATGCTTCTCTGGAGATGAAGGATTTAATTAGGCAAAGCAGAAAGATGCATTGCTAACACAAAGTCACCCATCTTACTAGCTTATTTACTTATGTATAACTAGTATGCATAGTTATTATACATATGTATGTGTAATATGTGTAATATAATACATACATATGTATAGTATGTATAGCAGTATGTATATGTTAGTTATGTATAACTGTCTACTATTTTTCACTTGTCTGTCTTTGCTTATTTCTCATTGTATCAAGGATTACTTATACTATTAGGTTATTGATTCTGTAAACCTCCTAAGAACACATGCACATTAACATTGTCTCAAGTGAGATTGTGTTCTAGTATGCTTAAATTTTAATTTTGTTCTCTTCGTGAATGATTAATTCATTCATTCCAAAACTATTTACTAAAGCTTTCTATATGACATATCCTGAGAGAAAATAAATAGGGATACCATGGGCCCTGTGTTCAGGTTTCTAACAATTTAGTTACTGAAAAGAAAAATTAGGGAGAAAAAAAGAAAGAGAAAGAAACACTAGGCTGATATAAGAACACAGGACATGCGTGGTGGTGCACGCCTTTAATCCCAGCACTTGGGAGGCAGAGGTTGGAGGATCACTGTGAGTTCAAGGGCACTCTAAGGCTACATAGTGGGCTCCAGGTCAGCCTGAGCTAGAATGAGACCCTACCTCAAAACAAAACAAAACAAAAAAAAAACCAAAACAAAACAAAAAAAGAATCACAGAATGATTCCTAGGGATGTGTTTAAACTCTGAAGTCCCAAAGTATTATTTGCAAAGCTTTTATATTCCTCAACGAGAAGAATAATGAGGCACGGGATGTGGCTCAGTGGGTGGAGTACCTGTCTGGCATGCACATTGCACTGAGTTCTATCCGCAGCACCACACAGGCTGGCATGATGGTCATTATGCCTATAGTCCCAGCACTCAGGAGATGGGGGTAGGGGACTCAGGAGTTCAAGATTAACCTTGGCTACATAGCAAGTTCAAGGTCAGCCCTAGGCTACATGAGACTCTGTCTTTAAAAATATGAGTTCAGAGGGAAAAAATAAATAAAGAAAAAATATGAGTTCAGGGCTGGAGAGGTGGCTTAGCCGTTAAGGCACTTGCCTGCAAAGCCTTAGGGCCCAGGCTTGACACCCCAATAACCACATAAGCCAGATGTACAAGGTGGTGCATCCATCTGGAGTTTGTTTGCAGTGGTTGGAAGCCCTGATGTGCCCGTTCCCTCTCAAACAAATAAATAAATAATAAACATAAGTTCATAACATTATAAACTATTGCAAAATATACAAGGCTAGTCTCTTTGTTTTCAAATGATCATTTTCTTTGCCTTTTAGAAAATGGAACTTAAGGGTGATTTCTCTCTTTTTTTCTTTGAAATCTAAGAGCTTAAATTAGTGTCTAAGGAGCCTTTCTTGGAGCACATTTTGAGAATTGCTTTTTGTGTTTTTATATTTAAAACATACTTTTAAGCTCAAGAAATTTCATAATTTAATTATAATTTTTGCATTCCTTTTCCATTTTTTCTCTGCTAGTTCTATTATTTGCAAGTTGAGTATCTTCAGTGTGATTCTAGTCTGACAGTTCTACTTGAATTGCTATCCAGTTTTATTTTAAAATACCAATTTAGTGTAAGTGATCTTTGGCTCTCCACTTCCTCTTCTCTCTGTTTTTCCACTTTGGAATAGCATGTACTAGTAACCTGAAGTCTTTTTTTTGTTTTTGGTTTTGGTTTTTCAAGGTAGGGTCTCACCCTAGCCCAGGCTGACCTGGAACTCACTACGTAGTCTCAGGGTGGCCTCGAACTCATGACCGATCCTATCTCTGCCTCCCGAGTGCTGGGATTAAAGGCGTGCACCACCACGCCCGGCCTGAAGTCTTTTATTACCATATCTTGCATCTCTTTTCAAAGTTTATATCACTTACTGTCTGTTTGCTCTTAAGATACGTATCCTTCTGACATATTTAGCTGACCTATCCATATCCAAAATATTGCAAAAGGGCTTGCCTCTTCATACTCACTTTGTACTATACCACCATGAATGGGTTCAGTTTGGGAATCTGTACATTTAAGGGATGTTTGCAAAATTGGTGTATACCCAGATGAGGGTCATCTTAAGAACCCTGTACTGCAAAGGACTGTTAGGGACTAAGGATGCTTAGCCTGGAACAGAAGAGACCTAAAGACAGCAAGATTTCCACGTTTGAATCCAGAAAGCCTGCGGTATAGAAGAGGAAGCTGACTGATTGTGGGATTTGCGGGGGAGGGCTCAAAGGGCAACATTACTGCTGAGGTCAGAAGCTGCAGAGGTGGGACTCAGCTGCAGGTGAAGATACTTTCTAACGAGAGACAGGCCAGATGATGCTTGGCAGTGGGATGGTAGCGAAGACTCCTCAAATGTTTGTTCCATTAACCTGGCAACTCAGAGGCAAATATTAAAGCCATTAGTGGGTCATTCTCTTGACTTTACCCTTCTGCTCTAACCTTGCTGAGTCAGGGAGCACTTTTAATGGCTTCTTTGGTGTAGCCATTTGTTTGGTCTTTGGAGATTCCTAGATGAAGGCCCGTGCCACCCACAGTCCAGATATATACTGCTGATTAATTCTTTTAATGAGCGTCATATATGTTCATGGATATCACTTAGCTAAATTGTATCTGGCAGCGGTTTCTTAACAATCCCCGTGAGTAGCCACTGCAGTTGGATGACCTGCCACAGGAAGGGCAAGGCTTGCTGCCCTCAGTCCCGTGGGTAGGTCTGAGATCCCTGCATACTCGGACTCCTAAGTGTTTGAGAGACTGAGCCATGTAGAGGTCAGAAATTCTGCATCTGCCGGGGCTGTGGCTACCTCAGAACTTCCTAATACTCTAGGTGCTCTGGGGATTTGAAGTTCAAGGCAGAGAGCAACAAGTATCTTGCCTGGCTCCTGGGTCTACTGCAGACTTCAAGTTGAGTGGCTAGAAGGACCTGGCCATGCACTCCATGTAAAAGTCCCTGTACTCCACCGGAGTCTTCCTTCCACATCCATGTGGCATTAGCCGTTCAGCCTCTGCTTGAATACTTTCAGTGTCCGTAGTCTTCATCCTGCTGGAGAAAACTCATTCCGTCCTTGCATCGCTACAGAAGTCTTGATTGGGTCTGAGCAAAAGTCCTTCTCTGTGGCATTCCTCCATTAATCCTGGCCCCGCATCCCAGAATCATGTGGAATGTGTCTTCCACACAGTGGCCTTTGGCTGTGTCACGAACGTGGACTTGGAACAGGAAAGCAGTCACCAGATGGAGTCAGATATTCTTTATCCAGCACACAATTTATTGAGCACTTCACACCTGACAACTATGCTAATGACATTTTAAGTTAGCAACTGTGTGTGAAGCCCTCCCCTGTGGTTTCTGCCTTAGCCAGGCCTTGGCAGGGGGTACTGCTCCACCCCTTCACTCATTTGGAGTGGTTACCAGGATAGAATCTGCTCAGCCCAGTCCAGGAGTTTCAGAGTTGGATTAGGAGAGCTCCCAAGGTAGTCTCACCAATGTCCCAGAGTCCTGTTCCTGAACCACAAAGCCATGGTGATGAGCTGAGCCACCAGGGCACAGGCAATACCTCTCTTGATGGTTGGTTGTGGAGGAACCAGCAAGATCCAAGTCTAAGATCCAAGTCCTGTGGAGTCAGACAGTGGGCATCACTGAGTTACTAGGTCCCCGGTTCCAAGACTTCAAGGGGCTGTTTTTATCCTGAATTTTAAAAAATATGTTTTATTTATTTATGAGAGAGCGGGGCAGAGAGAGAGAGAGAGAGGGAGAGAAATGGGCACACTAGAACCTCTAATCACTGCAAATGAGCTCCAGACACATGCGCCATCTTGTGCATCTGGTTTATGTGGGTGATGGAGAATCGAACCCCGGTCCTTAGGCTTTGCAGGCAAGCTCCTTAGCCACTGAGCCATCTCTGCAGCCCTTTATCCCCAGTTTTGATGGTCTGTTTGCCCATGATAAGGGGCACTCATGATGGGTGCAACCAATGGCAGTTCTGGGCATGGGTGAGTGTTTGGTCTCCCCCCACCCCCACCACACACACACTGCTGGCACATTCTGATGTCATCACGTCTTGTCCACAGTGCAGCCATGTTCCTGTGTTTACATACTGAAGCATTACTAATTGCGCAGTATGGCTTTGTTTACCTCTGTGCACTGCAAGGGTCAGAGCCCTGGTTACTTCGTTTACATACATCAGACATTGTGCAACCAGCAGTGATCCTGTCAGGCTGTTTGTGAATCATGATCATATAGATAACCTCCAAGTTTCTGTCTAACAAGCATTCTCTTATTGCTAACCTCTCCTCCCCTCAGCAGTTAAAAGCACTTGCTTGCAAAGCCTGATGGCCAAGGGTTCGGGATTCAGTTCAGTACCTACATGAAGCCAGATGCACAAAGTGGTGCATGCATCTGGAGCTTGTTTGCCGTGGCAAGAGGCCCTGGTGTGCCCATTCCCTTTTTCATTCTCTCTCTCTCTTTCTCTGCTTGCAAATAAATAAATTAAAATATTTTAAAAAATAGAAGAGGGACTAGTTGGAAAGAAGAAGGGGTTCAGTGGAAGGGGAGGGGAACAAAAGAAAGTAATGGGAAAGGATTATGTTGATGGACCCAAGATTGTGTGGGTGCAGTGCAGGGAGCAATAGCCGCTGTGAGCTCATGAACGCAACGGCCACCTATGTGTCTAGAAGACAGCATTTCAAAGCACTCCTCCCCATCCACGGGCTCTTACATTCTTTCCGCCGTCTCTGTTCCCTGAGCTTTAGAGGATGAAATAGAGATATCTCATTTTGTGCTGAGCACTCAGTTGTCACGGTTAGCACTTTGACTGCTTAAGTCTCCCCAGGAGTCACTGCGAAAAGAAGCTTCTCCTTTTGGGATGACTTTCTGTCTCACTCACGTTGAGCTGGGAAGCCGACTGCCTCTTTGGTACACAGTGGGCTTGTTTCAGATGATGGGCTGTGGTTCAGCCAGTGTGGACGCTATGTGTGGCAATCTCTGGTGTTCCTGACTTGGTTTTAACTCTCTTTACCGTTACCCTGAAAGTGTGATGCTCAAACAGAAGACAGAGGTCATAGTCATATTCTATAACTACCAGCTCACTTCATCCTAAAGAAGGCCTCACTGACTTTAGAAGACATATATTCTATACTCTGTGGTCATTTTTTTTCTTTTTATATATTTTATTTATTTGTTTATTTGAGAAAGAGAGAGAGAGAATATGAGTGTACCAGGGCCTCCAGCCACTCTGCAAATGAACTCCAGATGCATGTGCCTCCTTGTGTATCTGGCTTATGTGGGTCCTGGGGAATTGAACCTGGGTCCTTTGGCCTTGTAGGCGAATGCCTTAACTGCTAAGCCATCTTCTCCAAGCCCTCTTTTTTTTAAAAAAAGAATTATTTATTGCAAGCAGAGAGAAGATTGAGAGACAGAGAGAATGGGCACGCCAGGGCCTCTAGCTGCCACAAACTCTAGACACATCCGCCACTTTGTACATCTGGCTTTGCATGGGTACCGGGAATCAAACACTGGTTGTCAAGCTTTGCAGACATGTCTTAACCGCTGAGCCATCTCTCCAACCACTCCATGATCATTTCTATATTGTCAGCAAACTGGAACCTGCATTCTCCATCCTCTGTTGTAAGCCTCACAGAAATAAGATGATTTTGTGTGCTTAGTAAAGGAACATTAAGTCATCTTCATTATGACAGCTTTTACAAATCAATAGCAAGAATGCAAACATTCCAGTAGAAAAACAAGGGAAAACCAGAAACAGGAAAGTAAAAAACATAAATATAAATAACCAGAGCATATAGAAATGATCAGATGAAGCCCGGCGTGGTGGCGCACGCCTTTAATCCCAGCACTTGGGAGGCAGAGGTAGGGGGATCGCTGTAAGTTTGAGGCCACCCTGAGAATACATAGTGAATTCCAGGTCAGCCTGAGCTAGAGTGAGACCCTATCTCGGAAAAAAAAAAAAAAAAAAAAAAAAAAGAATGTTCAGATGAAGTAGCAAGTAGCATCTTCAAATCAGAACCATAATGAGCTCTGATCTGGAAAAATGCCTGTGATATATTTACATGTTAAAAAATGTAAAATGTAGACCACTGAGAGTAACATGATTCTATTTCTGTGGAAAAGGATATTTTAATATATGAAATATGGGTCTTGATAAATTTAGCTCACAGTTAGTATAAATACATGCCACATCGTTAACTCTGAGGTGATGAACTGGGTGCTTGGAATAGGATGATCGCTTTGTGTAAATTTAAGGTGATGGAATTATGTGTGATACTTTTGTTATATATATATATATTCAAAGTATGTATTTAAACCAATAACTAAATACAGCTTTTTCCACTCCATTAGCAAATGATAATATCTAGCTTTCCACTGTGTTTTTCAAAATATAAATATTCAAGGGCTGGGGAGATGGCTTAGCGGTTAAGGCACTTGCCTGCAAAGCCAAAGGACCTAGGTTCGATTCCCCAGGACCCACTAAGCCAGATTGCACAAGGTGGCGCATGTGTCTGGAGTTCGTTTGCAGTGGCTGGAAGCCCTGGCACACCCATTCTCTCTGTCTCTGTCTCTGCTTCTCTCTCTCTCTCAAATAAATAAATAAATAATATTCAAACCAGGAGTGGTTGTGTACACCTTTAATCCCAGCACTGGAGAGGCAGAGGTAGGAGGATCGCTATGTGTTTGAGGCTATCCTGAGGAATTTTAGGTTAGCCTGGACTAGAGCGAGAACCTGCCTCAAAAAAAAAAAAGTCTCTTCTGATAGGAGTGTTGATTGATATTTTCTGGGAAGTAATTTAGCAATAGACATCCAAATTTTAAAAATGAACATATGCTTTAGATTTCAGAATTTCATCTCTAGGAATTTAAAAAAAAATTTTTTTTTTGAGGTAGACTCTCATTGTAGTCTCAGGCTGGCCTCAAACTCACAACAATCCTCCTACCTCTACCTCCCAAGTGCTGGTATTAAAGGTATACACCACCACACTGGGCCTAGGAATTTTTATCTCAAGAAAATATCTGGTAAGTAGCCATTTGCCATGTATAAGGATGTTTGTTATGAAATTTTTATAATAGTGAACATTAGAAATGCTATAAATGTCTGATAATAGATTTATTGATTAGGTCTAAATCAGAGAAACACTACTATAAAGTCTTTTTAAATAATGGTATAAATGCTTCAATATTAACATAGAATGATGTTCATGAAATTGTAAGTGGGAAACCATAAATTCTCAATTTAAATATATATACATGTGTAAAAATAGAAAAAGAGTGAGAGTAACAGTTGGTAACTTTAGGGAATAGGATTATAGAGAATTTTATTATATGTGTGTGCGTGTGTGTGTGTATAGTTTTTAAAACATTTTTTCATTTGAGAGAGAGGGAGAAAAAGAGGCAGATAGAGAGAGATAGATGGGCACACTTGGGCCTCTAGTCACTGCAAACAAATTGCAGATGCCTGTGCCACCTTGTGCATCTGGTATTACATGGGTACTGGGGAATCAAACCTGGGTCCTTACACTTTGCAGACAAGTGCCTTAATTGCTAAGCCATCTCTCCAGCCCCCTTGCTTTTTTGTTTTTGGAGATAGGATCTTACTGGCTTGGTGGCACATGTCTTTAATTCCAGTCCTCTGGAGGTAGAGTTAGGAGGTTCACTGTGAGTCTGAGGCCAGCCTGGAACTACAGAGTGACTTCCAGGTCAGCCTGGGCTAGAGTAAGACCCTACCTCAAAAAATAAAAAATAAAAATTAGATGAAATTAAAAAAAGAAATGTGTTTGAAAACATGACTTTGATATCTTCTAGCTTCCATTGCTGTCACTAACACCATTTTTGTCCTATTGTTTATATTTGATCTATTTTTTTCCTCTCTGAATGTTTTGAAGATTTTTTTGTTCTAGTTTTTTAAATTATATAGCATTTTTCTATGCTGTGGGTGTTTTTTTCCCATTCATTATTCAAGGCAATTACAGATTTGGGGTGGAGTGGGAATAAGATTTCACGAGGTAGATGATGCTGCCTCAAACTCCTAGACCTCTTCTAGTCTCCTGCATAGATGCCATTACAGTCATGAACCACTGTACTTGGTTTAGTAGAATTTTCTTTTCTTTTCTTTTTTTTTGGTTTTTCTAGGTAGGGTCTCACTCTAACCCAGGCTGACCTGGATCTCACTCTGTATTCCCAGGCTGGCCTTGAACTCACAGTGATCCTCCTACCTCTGTCTCCTGAGTGCTGGGATTAAAGGCGTGCGCCATCACACCCAGCTGACATTCTTTTCTAAAAAAAAAAAAAAAAAAGTGTTTTTTTGTTTGTTTGTTTGTTTGTTTGTTTGTTTGTTTTTGAGGTAGGGTCTTGCTGTAGCCTAGGCTGACCTGGAATTTACGAGGGCGGCCTCAAACTCACGGCGATCCTCCTACCTCTGCCTCCCAAATGCTGGGATTAAAGGCGTGTGCCACCACACCCACCTTTCAAATTTTTAGATGTTATTCCTTCTTATTTAATTTTTAAACATATTTTATTTTTATTTATTTGAGAGAGAGAGAATGGGTGCAACAGGGCCTCCAGCCACTGTAAACGATCTCCAGATGCATGCACCACTTTGTGCATCTGGCTTACGTGGGTCCTGGGGAATCGAACCATGATCCTGTGGCTTTTCAGGGAAGTGCCTTAACCACTAAGCCATCTCTCCAGCCCTATTATCTAATTTTTAAGTGTGATCATTCTTGTTCTCTCATAGTTTACTGTTTTAAAATCTACATATAATTTTAAGCATATTTTGTGGGTGTAATACCATTTAGTTTTTTTGAGACAGGGTCTCATGGCCAAGGCTGGTCTTGAACTTTCTGTGTAAATGAGTATGACCTTGAACTCTTGATCCCCTCTTGCCTCCACTTCCCAAGTACTAGAAAGACCTAGCTGAAATGTCTTTTTAATGCTTTCAATTAGGCTGGAGAGATGGCTTAGCAGTGAAGGAGCTTGTCTGTGAAGCCTAAGGACCCAGGTTCAATTCTCCAGGACCCACATAAGCCAGATGCACAAGGTGGCACATGCCTCTAGAGTTCGTTTGCAGTGGCTAGAGACCCTGGCACATCCGTTCTCTCTCTCTCTGTCTCTCTGTCTCTCTCTCTCCCTCCCTCCCTCCCTCCCTCCCTCCCTTCCTTCCTTCCTTCCTTCCTTCCTTCCTCCTTCTTTCTCTCTGTCTCAAATAAGTAAATAAAATATTTAAAAAATAATTTAAAGATTAATATTTTTCTTTTGTTAAGTACATTTTCTGCCATTCCTGAATTCCATTTTTTACATGTTAATTAATTAATTTATTTGCAAGCAGAGAAAGAAGAGAGACAGACAGTTGAGAGATGGCCATTCCAGGGCCTCTAGCCACTGCAAACTCCAGAGGCATGCACCACTTTGTGTATCTGTCTTTATGTAGGTACTGGGGAATTGAACCCGATCATTAGGTATTGCAGGCAAGCACCTTAACTGCTAAGCCATCTCTCAGTCCCACGTCTGTTTTTCATAATACAGGCTTTCCTTAAATATTTAATCATAGGTCAGAGAAAAACAGTAAAAGCAAATGACTGGAAGTTTTGTAAGATGAAGTTGGTTCATTGATGAATGGGTTTCAGTGCAGGGTGATCTGGAGGCAAGTTACTTTTTCCTGGGGGAGTTTTGAAAGTATCAGTAACTGAATGTCTTTTCTCTGGTTCAGAAAATTCTTTTTTATTGTTGCTTTGTTTTTCTGGCAGGGTGTCACTCTAACCCAGTCTAACCTAGGCCACCAAACACAGCAATCTTTCTACATCAGCCTTCTGAGTGCTGGGATTATATAGGTGTGTGTCACCTCACCTGACTCATCCAGAAGGTTCTTTTTTTTTTTTTAATAGATATTTAAAAAAATTTTATTTACTTATTTGCAAGCAGAGAGAAAGAGAGATAGAAGAGAGAGAGAGAGAGAGAGAGAGAGAAAATGGGCACGCCAGGGCCTCTAGTCACTGCAAATGAACTCCAGATGCATGTGCCCCTTGTGCACCTGGAGTCTTTATGTGAGTCCTGGGGAATTGAACCTGGGTCCTTTGGCTTTGCAGCCAAACACCTTAACCGCTAAGCATCTCTCCAGCCCAGAAGGTTCTTTAATCTCTTGCTCACCATGTACATTCTGTGTAAAAGAAGAGCTGGAGGCCTTGTCATCAGTGAGAAGAATTTTACCCTTGTACGTTCATTCTTGTACCCACTATTGTGCCTGTTCCCCTTAAGTTCTATTTTCCCGGGAATCAAGTCTCTTGTCTTCAACGGGGTGGGGATGGATAGTTGTCTAGGTGGGAAGGGGCATGCAGGGGCACTGTGGATGCAGTGGCTGCCCGTAGAAGCTCGTGGCAGCCCTGTGCCACATCTCCGCTCTCTCCCCTGCCTATGGCCCCTCACTCTGAGCCACCACGGGAACCCTCATGACTGCGCCCTCTGAACACACAGGCTTCTGCTTCCTTTGTTCTGCTACTTTTCTTCCAGACACTTTCCATCTGCTAAACAGTGTTGGTACCTCTAGTCTGTGCTCTTCTCTCCGGTATTCATTATCTTATGGGTTCACAGTTATTTATTCCTTTACTGTGACTTACAAGGTTTAGGAAGTGTAGATTAAAACACTCAACTTACCATGTTGAACCAGAAATCAATCAGTACAGTCATCCTTGAAAGGTGGAGTACTGACAACGTCCGTAATGTGAAATAAAGCTGGATCGACACATCCTTTGACGTAAAGGGGATTTCGCTGCTGTTGTTATGTCCCATGTCCATGGTAGCCTTTCAGTCATGAATTTGTCTTTGGTTGCCATCTGTTGACAAGGGTAAGTCTCCGAGTTTTTCATGTTTGGTTTGAGTGTCCTGTGCTCATTTGGACATGTCTCGGCCAGCCTTCTTTCCTTGTCCCCTTGGGATGTGCCCCATAGTTGATTCCGTTGATTGCCTCTGGGTTCTGCTTGCCAATCTTTTTTTGGTTTTTTTTTTTCGAGGTAGGGTGTCACTCTAGCCTTCACTATGGAGTCTCAGGGTGGCCTCGAACTCACGGTAATCCTCCTACCTCTGCCTCCTGAGTGCTGGGATTAAAGGCGTGTCCCACCACGCCTGGCGCCAATGTTTTTAGTATACGCACATTCACATTCATAAGAGAGGCTGAATTTAGGGGGATTTTTTTTGGGGGGGGGAGCAGGGTTTCCTTCTAGTCCAGACTGACTTGGAACTTACTCAGTACCCCAGGCTGGCTTCAAACTCATGGCAGTCCTCCTACTTTAGCCTCCAGAGAGCTGAGATTGAAAACGTGTGCCACCACACCTGGCAGGGGGGTGCATTTTTATCTCATTGTACCATTTTTGTCAGAACGGGTGTCAGTGTTGTTATACTGGCTTCTTAAAAAGAATTTGCAGGGCTAGAGGCATAGCTTAGCGGTTAAGTCATTTGCCTGCAAAGCCTTAAGAACCCAGGTTCGATTCCCCAGGACCCACGTTAGCTAGATGCACAAGGGGGCGCATGTGTCTGGAGTTTGTTTGCAGTGGCTGAAGGCCCTGGTGCACCCATTTTCTCCCTCTTTCTCTGTCAAATGAATAAATAAATAAAATATTTTTAAAAAGAATTTGCAAACTTTCCTCCTCTCTGCCTAGGACACCTGAAATAGCAGCAGGTTCAGTGCGGGATGGTGTCCCACATCGGATCCTGAAGCAGAAAAAGAGCATTAGTGAAAAAAAACTTAGGAAATTTGAATATAATTTAGTTAATAGTAGTGATTGTGACAATGCTGATTTTTTTAACTTTTAAAAACATACAGAGGGCTGGAGAGATGGCTTAGCAGTTAAGGGATTTGCCTGCAAAGCCAAAGGATCCTGGTTTGATTCTCCACGACCTACATAAGCCAGATGCACAAGGTGATGCATGCATCTGGAGTTCATTTCCAGTGGCTGGAGACCTTGGTGTGCCCATTCTCTTTCTCTCTCCCTCTCTCTGTCTCTAATAAACAAACAAACAAAAATTCTTTAAACAAAAACACAAAGATTGTATAAGATGTATCAGAGAGGACTGAAGAGGAGGTTTAGCAGTCAAGGCACTTGCCTGCGAAGCCTAAGGACCCAGGCTTGATTCCCCAGTGTCTACGTCAACCAGATGCACAAAGTGGCCCATGCATCGAGTTTGTTTGCATGGCTAGAGGCCCTGGTGCACCCATTCTCTGTCTCTATCTGCCTCTCTCTCTCTTTCTCTCTCTCCCAAATAAATAAATAAATTAAATATTTGAAAAGATGTATCAAAGAAATATGAAGGGCAGATGAGAACTCTGGATTATCTTTGCAATGTTTTGTTTTGTTTTGTTTTGTTTTGAGGCAGGGTCTCACTATAGTCCAGGCTGAACTGGCATTCCCTCTGTAGCCCAGGCTGGCCTTAAACTGACTGTGATCCACCTACCTCAGCCTCCCAAGTGCTGGGATTAAAGGCATGAGCTACCACCCAGCTATCTTTACAGCCCTTTTGTACATCTAAAATTATTTATAAATAAAAAGTTTATTTTAAACAAAACAAAAGTAAGTCAGTAGGGTGAGCCTCATTCTCAAACCTGTCTGTGCCTGGCTTTGGCGTAGGGGAGAAAGAAACCCTTCCACAAATTCCTATGGTAATTGTCTTTTTAGATCTTCTGTCTCTTCTAGAGCCACCTGAATGGTGTGTGTGTGTGCGTGCGAGCACATGCATGCATGCCATGTGTCCTTGTGGAGATCATATGACAAACTCAAAGTGTCACCTTCTACCTGCTAGAAGAGACAGGGTCTTTCTTCTTCTTTTGCTGCTGCATAAGTCAGACCAGCTTGCGGGTGGGCTTCCAGATGCTTCTGGCTCCACCTCCCATTTGTTATAGGCATGTTGAGGTCACAGAAGTGTGTGCCATTTTGCATCTGACTTTACATGGGTACTAGGGAGGATCTAACGTGAGTCGGCAGGCTTGCAAGTAAGTTCCTTCAACAGCTGAGCCGTCTCCCCGGCTTCTGTATTTTTCTTAATAATTCTGTTACCAAGGTTTTCAAGTGTATTCGTGTAGCATAAAACAACATACTCTTTTAAAAAAATTTGTTTACTTATTTGCAAGCAGTGAGAAGAGAGAGCAGGGAGAGAGAGAGAAAGAGAGAGAGAATGGGCACGCCAGGGCCTCTTGCCATTGCACACAAACTCCAGATGCATGTAACTTTACATAGGGAATTGAACCTGTGTCTTCAGGCTTTGTAAGCAAGTGCCTTGAACCACTGAGCCATCTCTCCAGCCCAACATAATTTCTTATAATTCTTTTTTATTTTCTCGGTATCTGTTTTTATTTCCCAATTTTGTATCTTATTTTATGTGGTCTTTGCTGAGTTACGGAATTAATTTACAGAGTCAAGACCAGTATTTAAAAAGTGAAATAGATTGGAGAATAAAAATATCAATATATATTGATTTATGAAACATTAGTTTCAAGCATTTTTTTTCTTGGTAAAATGACAATATCTATCAAAGCACAAATGCATGCAACTTTTGACCTAGTGATAAAGAACCTATCCAGATTATAGTCACACACATGCAGCAATGATATATGTATGACCTAACTTATGTGGTATTATTTATAATAGCATAAGGCTGGCAATAACCCAAATGTCTATCAGTGGAGGACTGCCTTTTAAATTACAGTACACTCATACAATGGCATGCTCAGTAGTTGTCAGAAAGGATGAAGAATTAGTCTATATACTGATGTGGAAAGATATAAAGGATTTATGCTCTAAAGAGAAAAAAAATGTATGGTACAGAACAGTCTATATGGTGTTGTATGCTTTGTGTTAAGAAGAAGAAACATAGTCTGTGTTTGTATTTACCTGGATAGGCATAAAGAAACTTAGGAAGAACAAACAGAACCAGAGAACAGTATGGGCACAGGATCTGGGTAGATGGGGGCCAGTGAAGATAAAAGGCAGACCTTCAACTATGTATGTTTTTGTGGGTTTTTTCCTTTATCATGATAAGAACACTTAAGGAATCTACCCTCTTCACAATTTTTTTTTTCTTTACAATTTTTTTTTTAAGTTTTTCCAGGTAGAGTCTCACTCTAGCCCAGGCTGACCTGGAATTCACTATGGAGTCTCAGGGTGGCCTTGAACTCACAGTGATCCTCCTACCTGTGCCTCCTGAGTGCTGGGATTAAAGGCGTGCACCACCACGCCCGGCTCTTTACAAATTTTTAAGTTCATAGCACAATGTCTTTTTTATGGTATTCAGTTATATAGGTGAATTACCTATTCAAAAATGAAATATAGGGGCTAGGCAGTTGCTTAGCAGTTACAGGCACTTGCTTGCAAAGCTTACCAGTCCAGGTTCAATTCCCAAACCACCGACATAAACCAGATGATACACACATAGGCAAATTAAATAATTTTTTTTAAAAAATTAAAAATGAAATATAAAACACTGAGCAAAAGAAATTGTACTCAGAAGAATATGGTAGAATACTACCATACTGGATGTGATGGCACACTCCAGAAATCTGGAGGCTAAGGCAGGAAGATCATGGGTTTGATACCAGCCTGGGTGTCCAACATAACAAGACCTTGTCTCAAAAAAGAAACATGAGCTGGGGAGATTGCTTAATGGTTAAGGTGCTTGCCTCCAAAGCCGAAGGATCCAGGTTCGATTCTCTAGGTCCCACGTAAGTCAGATGCACAAGGTGGCACATGTGTCTGGAGTTCATTTGCAGTAGCTAGAGCTCCTGACACGCCCATTCTCTCTCTCTCTAATAAATAAATAATCTTTTAAAAAAGAAAAATAAACAAGAAGCTGGGCATGGTGGTTCACGCTTTTAATCCCAGCACAGGGGAGGCAGAGGTAGGAGGGTTGCTGTGAGTCCAAGGCCAGCTTGAGACGATAGTGAATTCCAAGTCAGCCTGAGCAAGAACAAGACTACCTCAAAAAATAAAAAATAAAATAAAGAAAGAAAGAAGGAAACAAGGGGCCAGGGAGATGGCTCAGCAGTTAAAGCGCTTGCCTGCAAAGCCTGACAACCCTATTTGATTCCCCAGCACCCATGTAAACAAGATGCACAAGGTGGAACATTCATCTGGAGTTTGCTGACAGTAGCTGGTGTGCCCATTCTCTCTGTCTCTGCTTGCAAATAAATAAAAAATAAAAAGAAATAGGAAAGCAGCAATAAAACCCACAAAGATTGCTGTCATGTGCCTGGGAGTAATGGCAAAAACTGACCCATGCTGTTCAGGGACACCCAGTTGGGGGAGACGGGATAGTACCCACAGGAAGGTGTGTTTCTCACTGTGGGTCACAGCCAAAGCTTGAGAAACCTTATCTTTTGAGTTCATTGTCTTATATATGAAACATAAAGCGCTCTGTGCACCAGGAGCCTGGACTCTTCGGGGAGGGTGCTGCAGGGCGGGCTGGGGCCTGGAGCTTGCTGGTGCCGTCAGACAGTAGGGGGACCACTCATTTGCTCCTGAGCTCTTCCCATGGGCAGACCCCGGAGACATCACAGGGATCCCACAGAATCCTTACCACGGCCTGTGGGTCCACGGCTTAAGAGCATTCTTCTTTCATTTTCACCACGTAGGTAAATGGAAGAGCTAGAGAGCAGTTTATTCCAGACTCGGAAAGCGCACAGGATAGAACAAATGGTGGCGAGATGGCTTCGGCGTTCCCGGGACAGCTCGGCCCGGTAAGGCTCCTGGGCGGGCAGCGGGCTCGGGCTTGGAGAGGTTTGTGTCCCTGTGGAAGGAGGTCGCACCAGGCCTGGCAGCAGCTGGGGCTCACTGGCCCTGCCTTGCTTTGTTCTTATGCCATATGGTGGGGGGACAGGATGTGGCAACAGGTCATCAGTGTGGCTGGGATGCCTGCCTGCACCCCTCCCTCAACACATAACCCCCCCCCACACACACACACAGACTCATTCACACAGACATACTCATGTACTCCTACACATGTGGCACTTTCTGGAATATATTCATCCCTGTCTGTCTGTCTCTCTGTCTCTCTGTCTGTCTGTCTGTCTCTCTCTCTGTCTCTCACACACACACACACACACACAGACACTTGATAGGAGAGTCAAGCAGTCTACTGTTTGTATTCTCTCCTGCCCTTGTTTCCGGCAGCTGTTCCTTCCCTGTAGTCCCTATTTCATTCTAAGCAAAATAAAATGAAATCAAATACAGATCTGATTTGACTGCTACAAGAGAACTTAAAAATACACGCTTCTAAGGCCTTCATTTTCCGTCTCAGATTTCCCAAATAGCCACGGGCCAGGTGTTTCGGAGGCGCATTCTTCTGAGGGAACTGGGAACAGCTGCTCCGCAGAGTGAAAACCTTTGCTCAGGGCTGACTGCCCGTCGGTCAGTTCTCGAATCCTCAGGCTGAGTTGAGACAAGGCTGGTAGAATTGGTCCCATTTTACAGATGAAACATCTGAGGGTCTGGGAGTGGCTTGTTTAGGACCACTCCTACTCCTGCTCAGAGACCTTTGGTGGGTTCCCCATTTCTTTGTTTTGTTCTTTTCTTTGCTCTTTTTAAATACACTTAATCTCAGCACTCGGGAGGCAGAGGTAGGAGGATCACCGTGAGTTCGAGGCCGCCCTGAGACTACATAGTGAAATCCAGGTCAGCCTGAGCTAGAGTGAGACCCTACCTCAAAAAAAAAACTATATTTAAAAAATTTATTTATTTATTTATTTGAGAGAGAGGAAGAAGCAGAGAGAGAAAGAATGGGCGCTCCAGAACCTCCAGCCACTGCAAACAAACTCCAGACGCATGCAGCACCTTGTGCATCTGGCTTACGTGGGTTCTGGGGAATCGAACCTGGATCCTTTGGCTTTGCTGGCAAGCACCTTAACGGCTAAACCATCTTGTTTTTTCCTTTTTTATTTGTTTGTGGTGCTTGGAATTGGATCCAGGTCCTCCGGCATGAGAAGCAAGCACTCCACCACTGAGCTATATTCCATTTATTTCTTTTCTCTTTTTTCTTTTCTTTTCTTTTCCCTTTCTTCCTTCTTTCCTTCTTTCCTTCTTTCCTTCCTTCCTTCCTTCCTCTCCCTCTCTCTCTCTCTTTCTTTCTTTCTTTCAAGTAGGGTCTCACTCTAGCCCAGGCTGACCTGGAACTCACTCTGTTGTCCCAGGCTAGCCTCAGGCTCAATGCAATCCTTCTACCTCAGCTTCCTAAGTGTTGGGATTAAAGGTGGGTGCCACCACGCCCTGCTCCAAGCCTCATTTCTTCTTTTTGTTTTGTTTTGTTTCCAAAGTAGGGTCTCACTCTAGCCCAGGCTGACCTGGAATTCACTCTGTATTCTCAGGGTGGCCTCAAACTCATGGCGATCCTCCTACCTCTGCCTCTCAAATGCTGGGATTAAAGGCGTGCGCCACCACACCCGGCAAGCCTCACTTTTGTTTATTTATTTATTTATTTATTTTGGTTTTTCAAGGTAGACTCTCGCTGTAGCTCAGGCTGTCCTGGAATTCACTATGTAGTCTCAGGGTGGACTCGAACTCACGACAATCCTCCTACCTCTGCCTCCCAAGTGCTGGGATTAAAGGTGTAAGCCTCACTTCTTATAGGCTGAAGTTTAAACATCTTTTGGCTTCCTTTTTCAGTGTTCTCCACAATTGGCCCACAGTCCTTTCAGCTCTTTGTCTTACTACTCTGCTTTAGTCCCACGATGCTCTAGTGAACTAGTACTCATTGTATCTTGTTACAAGCATTCCTCCTCCCCTCTGTCCCTCAGCCCCGCGCTCCTGCACCTGGTCCCTTCCTTCCATCTCCACTCGTCCACAACCCAGCCACAGCTTCTGTGGAGTGGCAACCAGGTCCCAATGAACGTCCCCTGGGCTCTTTAGCGCTGCAGATAGTGGATCATTTTCCAAAATGCGTTCCACAAAACCCAGGGCTGTGTGATGCTTCTCCACTGAAAACGGCTCTGTGGCGGGTGCATTTGGGAAATACTGCATCCTGTCTCCCGCTGCTACCGACCCGCCTTATGGATTCATTATGTGCATTTCATACATAACACGTAGTAAAGGCTCCGAAAAGTCTGACGGAAAAGAGACCCGTTTAATTTGATGCTGCCTAACTACCTTGAAGCTTTGTGACATCCTGCTTCTATCATGGAATGTCTTCTAGAAAGAATGACTTCTACCCAGCACTCAGGAGGCAGAGGTAGGACGATCTCTAAGAGTTCGAGGCCACCCTGAGACAACACAGTGAATTCCAGGTCAGCCTGGGCTAGAGCAAGACCCTACCTTACCCCCCCCAAAAAAGAACTTCTAGTAAGTTCTTTTCCAATGTCCTTTTAGAGATGCATTTTACGTGCCATAAAACTCAAACATTTAAAGCATATGATTTGGTGATTTTTAGTATATATTTGTACATACTCAGGATTGTGTAACTTATCACCATAACCTGATTTTAGAACATTTCCGATACTCCAAAAAGAAACCTCATATCCCCTAGCAGTCATTTCCCATTTACTTGGTTCTAAGTAACAGTTAGCCTACTTTCTACCTCCATAGATGTGTTTATTCTGGATAGTTGACATAAATGGAACCATATAGCAGAGGACTACCGTGAATCAGGCTCCTGTCACTTACCATAATATGTTCAAGGTTCATCACGTTATAGCACAGATCCTTATCCCATTCCCCTATACTGTCAAATAATATTCCATTGGGGGAATATTTTCTTTGTCTATTCGTCAGCTGAGATACATATTTGGGTTGGCATATAAATTCAAATTACATATAGAGATATGATAAACACTTGGGTTGTTTTTACTTTTTTTTTTTTTTTTTGGAGTCCACTGAGGCATTTTATTCATGTTTGCTTTCTTTATACCCCTAGAAAAAAAAATCCTAGGATTTTCCCTCCTGTGTGTTTTTGTCTTGCTTCTTCATGGTCCATAATGCCAGCTGATGTTGTCAGGACAATGAAACCAAACTGACGGGATGGAAGCAAATTATTCTGCCATTTTTCTAAGTCTTTGAGCTGTACATCAAATCCGGGGCTGATCACTCCACACTTCTGTAACCTGCCTGTGAGGTTCACAACAATTTTTCCAGCTCTGTGATCATCAATAATTTCAAACTTGCCAATGTAACCGTGCTTCATCATCACTGTCAGAAACCGGACGATGACTTTGGAGCACAGCCTAATAAGGACCTGGCGTTTGCCTCTTTTTTCAGCACTGTGGATGCTCTTGAGAGCATCCGCCAGGACATCCATGCGCACCATGATGGCGGCACAGAAAGATGGCGGAAAGAGCTTGTTTTTACTTTTTAAGTTTAGTTTTTATTCATTTATTTAAGAGAGAGAAACAGGTAGTGAGTATGGGAGCATCAGGGCCTCCTGCCACCTCATACAAACTCCAGACACATGTGCCACTTTGTGCATCTGGCTTTATGTGAGTAATGGAGAATTGAACCTGGGTTGTCAGGCTTTGCAAGCAAGCACCTTTAACCACTGAGTCATCTCTCCAGCTCATTTAAAAAAATGTTTTTAAAATATTTTTTGTAGCTGGGTGTGGTGGCGCATGCCTTTAATCCCAGCACTTGGGAGGCAGAGGTAGGAAGATCACTGTGAGTTCAAGGCTACCCTGAGACTACATAGTGAATTCCAGGTCAGCCTGAGCTAGAGTGAGACCCTACCTTGAAAAACCAAAGGGAAAAAGATTAAAAAAGAGAGTCCCTCTGTATGGCCTGCACCTAGCCCACCAGCAGCGCCTCTCAGACCTCAAACAGACCTCAGACCTCCTTGCTTCTCTGCCCCTGAGTAGTCACTTACTCTTTCCCTGTACCAGCCAGTTCTTCACTCTGTAGTGGATGTTCCAAATGTGAAAGGGCTTCTGTGCTGAGCTAGCGCCCGGCTTCACCCCACCTCGCCCACTCCAAGCCATTCAGTGGTTCCCCTTCCTGATCTGCCCCAGTCTAACTGTAACCTCATCTTGTTCCTCTTGTTTCCTTGCTCTCCAGGCTCCACTATTCTTTTTTTAAAAAATTTAATTGGGCTGGAAAGATGGTTCAGCACTTACGGTGCTTGCCTGCAGGGCCTGCCGACCTGGGTTCAATTCCCAATACTGATATAGGACCATATACACAAAGTGATGCATGCGTCTGGATTTCAGCTGCTGGAAGCCCTGGTGCACCCATTATCTCTGTCTGTCTTTCTTCTCTCTATCTCTGCTTAGAAATAAATAAATAAAAATAGATTAAAATTTTAATTATTATTGTTGTTTTCTTGTGGGTTTTTTGTTTTGTTTTGTTTTTTTGAGGTAGGGTCTTAGTCTAGCCCAGGCTGACCTGGAATTCACTATGTAGTCTCAGGGTGGCCTTGAACTCACAGCGATCTTCCTATCTCTGCCTCCTGAGTGCTGGGATTAAACATGTGCACCACCATGCCCTGCTTTTAAAAATAATATATATATATATATATATATATTATATAAGATTTTACTAGTTTTATTTACTTATTTAAGATAGAGACAGAGAGAAAAAGGCAGAAAGAAAGAGTGTACGTGGCCAGGGTCTCCTGCCACTTTAAACAAACTGTCGCAGCAGAAACATGCACCACTCTGTGCATCTAGTTTTAGGTGGGGACTGGGAGAGCGAACCTGGGCCTATGGGCTTTGTAAGCAAGCACCTTTAACCACTGAGCCATCTCCTCAGCTTCTTTTACATTTTTGGGGGTGTGCTTTTGGAGGTAGGGTCTTATTCTGGCCCAGGCTGACCTGGAATTCACTCTGTAGTCTCAGGCTAGCCTTGAACTCACAGCAATCCTCCTACCTTGGCCTCCTGGGTGCTGGCATTAAAGGTGTGCACCACCATGCCTGGCAGAGAGAGAGAGAGAGAGCCAGAGAAAGAATGAGAATGGGCACACCAGCGCCTCTAGCCACTGCAAACAATCTTTAGACGTGTCACTCGTCACTTGTCCATCTGGCTTTACGTTGGTACTGGGGAACCAAACTCTAGTTGACATGTCTTACAGACAAGTGCCTTAACCGCTGAGCCTTCTCTCTAGCCCTTCTTTTAATTAATTAATTTATTTTATTTATTTGACAGAGCAAGAGAGAGAGGGGGAGAATAGGCACATGCCACGGCCTTTAGTTGCTGCAAACAAACTCCAGATACAAGCTCCACCTTGTGCATCTGTCTTACGTGGCTTCTGGGGAGTCAAACCTGGGTGCTTTGGCTTTGCAGGCAAGCGCCTTAACTGCTAAGCCATCTTGCTAGCCCTCTTTTAAATTCTTTTTTTTTATTTTCTCAATTTTTATTAATATTTTCCATGATTATAAAAAATATCCCATGGTAGTACCCTCCCCCCCCCACTTTCCCCTTTGAAAGTCCATTCTCCATCATATCCCCTCCCCATCTCAATCTTTCTACTTACATATATACAATACCAACCTAATAAATGCCCTCCTCCCTTTCTTTCTCTTCCCTTTCTATCTCCTTTTTAACTTACTGACCTCTGCTACTGAGTTTTTTCCTTCTCGCACAGAAGCCCAATCATCTGTTGCTAGGATCCACATATGAGGGAGAACATGTGGCGCTTGGCTTTCTGGGCCTGGGTTACCTCACTTAGTATAATCCTTTCCAGATTCTTTTAAATTCTTAAAGCTACGTGAGCTCTGCCTATCTCAGATATTTACAATTCAGTTGGCCTCAGCAGTTCTTCCTCTTTCTTTTTTTCCCCCCCTTCCTTCTTAAATGACGGGTCCTTATTCTTCAGGTTAAGCTTGAATATCACCTTTAAGATCCTTTTCTGACCACCTAAGGCATGGTGGGTCCATGCTTCTGATTGTTTTCTCCAAAGCACTACCTACGTATCGCAATGTAGACACTTAAACTGTTCATTGCTGCCCTTCCTGCCTGTCTATCTATGGACCTTCTTCCCTGAGCCTCATGTCATATTAGACCAAGGGCTGAGTACCTTGTTCAGAGTATCCTTAGGCTTGACAAATGCTGTGTAATAGAGGCTCAGTGAAGCTTTATTCATAGCCAGGTGTAGTGACACACACCTTTAATCCCAGCACTTGGGAGGCACAGGTAGGAGGATCACTGTGAGTTCGAGGCCACCCTGAGACTACATACTAAATTCCAGGTAAGCTTAGGCTAGAGCGAGACCCTACCTCAGGGGGAAAAAAAAAAAAAAAAGAAAAGAAAGAAGACATTTTATTCTTTTGTTTTTGTTTTTGTTTTTTTGAGGTAGGGTCTCGCTCTAGCCCAGGCTGACCTGGAATCACTATGCAGTCTCAGGTTGGCCTCGAACTCAAGGTGATCCTCCTACCTCTGCCTCCTGAGTGCTGGGATTAAAGAGAAAAGTTTTATTCTTTAAAAAAAAATTTTAATTTATTTGAGATAGAGAAAGGGAGAATGGGCACACCAGGGCTTTCAGCTGCTGCAAAAAAACTCCAGATGCATGTGCCACCTTGTGCATCTGACTTTCATGGATCCTGGGGAATCGAGCCTGGCTTTGCAGGCAAGCACCTTAAGTGCTAAGCCCTAAAATTTTATTCTTTTAAAAAATTCTTTCTTTCCTTCCTTTCTTTCTTTCTTTCTTTCTTTCTTTCTTTCTTTCTTTCTTTCTTTCTTCCTTTCTTTTGTTTTATGTGGCAGGGTCTTGCTCTAACCCAGGCTGACCTGAAATTCACTGTATAGTCTCAAGGTGGCCTCAAACTCATAGCTACCTCTGCCTTCTAAGTGCTGGGATTAAAGGTGTGCACCACCACGCCTAGCCCTAAAGTTTTACTCTTTGTTGTTGTTTTTAATTTTTATTTATTAATTTACAAGCAGACAGCGAGATGAGAGACAGAGAGAATGGGCATGCCAGGGCCTGTAGTCACTGCAAACAAACTCCAGACACATATGCCCCTTGTGCATCTTACTTGGGTTCTGGGGAATCAAACCTGGGTCCTTTAGCTTCGTAGGCAAGAGCCTTAACCTCTAAGCCATCTCTCCAGCCCTTTTTTTGTTTTATTGAGGTAGGTTTTTCACTCTAGTCCAGGCTAACCTGGAATTCACTATGTAATTTCAGGGTGACCTCGAACTCATGGTGATCCTCCTACGTCTGCATCCTGAGTGCTGGGATTAAAGGTGTGCACCATGCCTGGCTAGTTTTATTCTTTATTTTATTTTATTTTTATTTATTTATTTGACAGAGAAAGAGGGAGAGAGAGAGAGAGAATGGGCGTGCCAGGGCCTCTAGCCACTGCAAACGAACTCCAGATACCTGTGCCCCCTTGTGCATCTGGCTAACGTGGATTCTGGGGAATCAAACCTGGATCTTTTGGCTTTGCAGGCAAACACCTTAACCACTAAACCATTCCTCCAGCTCCCTGAAGTTTTATTCTTAAAGGGCTTTCACAGTAAGAGACTATATTGTGTACTTAAAATATATTTAAGTTTTCTGTATCTCCTCATTTGCAAGAGGATTTTTTTGCATTTGTATGTATGTATGTGTGTTTATGTGTTTGGGAACAAGTGTGTGTGTGTGTGCGCACGCACGCGCATGTGCATATGGAGGCCAGAGATCGATGTTAGGTATCTTTCATAGTCATGCTTCACCTTATTTTTATTTATTTATTTGTGTTTTGGTTTCTCAAGGTAGGGCCTCACTCTAGTCCAGGCTGACCTATAATTCACTATGTAGTCCCAGGCTAGCCTTGAACTCATGACAATCCTCCTACTTCTGCATTCTGAGTGCTAGGATCAAAAGCATGTGCCTCACTTTATTTTTTTGAGACAAGGGTCTTGCCCTGAAACTAGAGCTCACCAATTCAGCTAGACTAGCTAGCCAGCAAGCCCTGGGGATCCTCCTGACTCCACCTCCCCAGCCCCGGGATTACACGTGTGTACTGTTGCCATGCCTGGCTTTAATGCGTGCTCTGGGAATCTGAACTCAGGCCTTCATACTTGAGGAACAAGCACTTTACTGACTGAACCATCTTCCAGACCCTCAGGAGGAGTTTTTTTGATGGCTAACAGATTTAGAACACTAGGAAAATTTAAATACACAGTAGAAGTGTTATAAGTAGGTTATAAACCAATTGGATTTAGGATTTAGCATTTGAATATTGACCTGGGCTTTGGTTTCCTGTAGCTGGTCCCAGCAATGACGGAGGTACCTTGAAATGTTTTCAGTGGTCCAGGAGAGGAACCTTAAACATTCATCTGTACTCATATCATGTTACATACATATTCAGTTATTTTTTTCTGATGTTTAAAAACTTCTAATCATTTTACTTTGAACTTACTTTACTTGCAATTGCATTTTTCCATAAGATTTAAACCTTACTGTTGGGTCCAAGTACACTGTCTAGGTGTAAATTAGTTAAAAATAACTTTTCATTTCTTTCTTTCTTTTTTTTTTTTTTTTGGTTTTTCAAGGTAGGGTTTCACTCTAGCCCAGGCTGACCTGGAATTTGCTACGTAGTCTCAGGCTGGCCTTGAACTCACAGCAATCCTCCTACCTCTGCCTCCTGAGTACTGGGATTAAAGGTGTGCGCCACCACGCCCAGCTTCATTTCTTCTTTAAAAAAAAAAAAAACATTTATTTTATTTATTTATTTAAGAGAGAGAGAAAGAGGTAGAGAGAGAGAGGGAGGGAGAGAAGGGCATACCAGCATCTTCAGCTGTTGCAAAAAAAACCAAACAAAAAACCCTAGATGCATGTGCCACCTTATACAGCTGGCTTATGTGGGCCCTGGGGAACTGAACCTGGGTCCTTTGTAGGCAAATACCTTAACCGCTAAACCAACTCTGTATCACCTCTTCTTTTTTTTAAGGTAGGATTTCACTCTAGCCCAAGCTGGCCTGGAATTCACTCTGTAGTCCCAGGCTAGCCTTGAATTCACAGAAATCTATGCCTCTGCCTCTCAAATGCTGAGATTAAATACATTCACCACCACACCTGGCAACTTTCCAGTTCTAAACATTATTAAAAATCAACAATTTTTGTGCACCTAGGATAATGTTAAAGTTGTATAATGCAGCTTAAACAGGTGTTTTACTGGAGGCAGAGATTGTTAACTAACTTTCCAAGCTGCTTTGATTTCCTGCCTTTTAAATGAATTTTCGTCTATTGTTGCTATTACAGTCATTAGTCAAAGTTAATATTTTATTTATTTAGTTATTTAGTTACAAGCAGAGAGAGAGAGAAAGAATGGGCACACTAGGGCCTCCAGCCACTGCAATCGAACTCCAGATGAATGAGCCACTTTGTGAATCTGGCTTTATGTGGGTACTGGGGAATTGAACCAGGTAAGCACCTTAATTGCTGAGCCATCTCTCCAGCCCCTCATTAGTCAAATTTAAATGGCATTTGGTTTGAATGAGTTTGGGCAGTGGAAGCATAGTGGTACAAGACTGAAAAAAATGTGTACATAGAATTAAGCTGACTCCTCTGTGACCAGTTGATTTTTCAATCCATTCCAATATGAAAATAGCATGTTCAGGGCTGGAGAGGTGGTTCAGCAGTTAAGGTACTCACCTGCCAAGTCTAACAGCCCAAGTTCAATTCCCCAGTACCCACATAAGCCAGATGCACAGAGCGGTGCATGAATCTGGAGTTCGTTGGCAATGGCTGGAGGCCCTGGTGCATCTATTCTCTCTCTCTTTCTGTCTCTCTTTCTCTCTCTCTCTCTGCATCTCTCTGCTTGCAAATAAATAAAACATTAAAAAGACACAGAAAGAAAATAGCATGTTCAGGATCAGCTTTCTTTTAGAAATAGATAACCTTGAATGGCCTTTTGGTGTGTTTTGAATTCTTATGTAAATGATGCAGTACAGGCCTGGAGCTGTAGCTCCATCTAGAGCAAATAAAGCGCATGCTTTGCGCATGCAGCGCCCTGGATTTGATCCCCAGTGCTGCAAATAATAATAGCAATGCAACACAAGCTGTTTGACAAAAGGGCGTGGTGGCACACACCTTTAATCCCAGCACTGGGGAGGCAGAGGTAGGAGGATCACCGTGAGTTCCAGGCAGAGTTTCACTTCAGCCCAGGCTGGCCTGCAAGTCTCAGGGTGGCCTCAAACTCACAAACTCCGCCTCCCCAGTGCCGGGATTAGAGGCGTGTACCACCACGCCCAGCTTTGAACAGACTTTAAGTTCCAAAATTCAGTCTATGTCACATTTAACTTTTAAAATTACTCAAGCCGAAGACAATTAAAGTGTTTAAACGTAGATCCAAACTAGTTTCTCCACATCCTGCTGGAACATGAGGCAGATTTTTGTTGTTGTTGTTGTTACAGGATAGAGATACGTATATATTTTCTAACATATCAGGGAGCAGATGAAAGGCCAGAGACTATTTGAAGCTCAACCTGTTTCTGTCCGGCAATTTTTCTTTTCAGTGTTATTGATCAGCTCAGTATGAACTTACGACCCATAAAATTTAGAATTAGCCTCTGCCGAGACTGTTTTCACGACAAATTTAATGTTTTCTCTGGCTCTACCTTAGGGCAAATTTAGTTATCTGACGGGAATTCCATTAGCATGATGATGTGTCTTTTGCTCTTTTTGTGTATGATCACAGATTTATGGCTTCAAGGCATTACCAAGGCAGCAGACATATGTTTTTGGATCATTGCTTGGTTTGATATTTATTTATAAGATGCTTCCGAGGAGGAAATTTTGTTGCAGAAGCCATTTGTTTCATCATATTGTCAAATATTAAATGTTCTCTGTGAGCGAGGCCACAGTTTGGTCATGTATTTAGGTAATCCCTTTCCAAACAAAAGCTAGAACATGGCCTTTGGGGAAAATGTCAAATCCAGACTGTGGTGGTTTGAATAGAATAGATGGCCCCCAATATACTCAGTTGTTTATTTGTTTGTAGTTTGCATCTCTAGCCATCTGGCTGGAGGCAATGCCATTGTGTGGATCTTAAGGTGTGGTGGTGGGTTTGAGATTTCAATCTAAAGATATGCAAAGTGTGCCTAGCTGGAGTTCCTGAAGTGTGCTGTGGCTTTTGACCTTTAGGCTTGTACTTCTCTCTCTCTCTGCTTGGGCCTGTGAAGGCAGGCCAGTTTCTTCTGCTTTTATGGAACTTCCCCTGGATCTGTAAGCTTCAATAAATCCCTTCCTCCATAACTGTGCCTGGTCTGGAAGTTCATCTCAGCGAACCTGAAGCTGTCTGCTACAGAACTTGGTACCAGGAGTGGGGTGAGATGAACCTTACTATGTGGATGTTGATCTTGTGGAACCTTTGTTTTGGAGGAATAGGCATGGACTTGGTGCTTGCAACTGATGATGTCGTCTGGAGTGGTAAGCCAAGTTTTATGCACTATTCTGATGAGAGTCTGAGAATGCTAAGTGCAGATAGCATTGAACTTCAAGGCTTGGCTTATGAGCTTTCTAAGGGGAAGGAAAGACTGCAGAGGACTTTGTTAGAACTGGGCTACTGGCATAAGGGCTGGCTGCGTCCTGCTGCCCAGACCCAGAGTGTTTGATCAAGGTTAAATTTGTAATGGACTGATGTGCTTGGCTAAAGATATTGGACTGAGAGATTTAAGATTTTAAGCTGGAAAACCTCAAGCAAGTTAAAATTACAGGCACTGAGACTGGTTTTAGGCCACTGAACCTGCTATTGTCAAACACATTAGCAATCTTAAGGAAGATGTTCCAACTGCTTTACATTAAAACAATGGAAAGGATGCCTGAGGAAAGACTATCATAGAAATGCAAACACTTTTGGAAAGAGTTGACTGGAGAAGGAACCTGCTTTTCAAGGCTATGATTTGTTTTGTCCCTGAATTAAGAATATGGCTGTGTCCTGCACACCTGGTATTAGTTTCAGAAGCATGAAAAATGCATGGAGTGGCCGTGAATTGCACATGCTTCCAGGAGCCGCTGCTGAGATGCAGCATGAGGTAGGGCCTGATGCCCTGATAGGCTGAAAGAGCCTTTGGAAATGTGAGGAGTGGTCATGAATTGCACATGGTTCCAGGAGTTGCTGCTGAGATGTGGCATGAGGCAGGGCATGATGCCCTGATAGGCTGAAAGAGCCTTTGGAAGATGGACCATGGTTTGCATGAAGACCTGAAGATGTTTTGTATATACCAGGACTGTGTAAGGGCTACCATAGAGCACACTGTTGGCCTGGGATGGAAGTGTTCCCCGGGTACTCTGCCCAGCTGGAGGGGCGGAATTGGAAAATCTGGAGACTGTTAGTTTCTGGGTATATTGAACTTGAACTGCAGAAGTTTGATATTTGTTTGATGGTGGTTGAGTTTGCATTGTTTTAGTCTCTCCTTGCTGTGCCTTATACCAGTTGAAAATGTTTACTCTGTACCTTTATATGTTAGAAGTGTTTAACTTGTTTGATTTTACAGGTCTTCATATCTTAAATTGGTCAAGACTGGGGACCTTTGAAATTGAACTGAGTACAATTTATAATGTGTGATGGTTATAAATCTATTGGGGGCCAGGGGTGGAATGTGGTGGTTTGAATAGAATAGATGGCCCCCAATATACTCAGTTGTTTATTTGTTTGTAGTTTGCATCTCTAGCCATCTGGCTGGAGGCAATGCCATTGTGTGGATCTTAAGGTGTGGTGGTGGGTTTGAGATTTCAATCTAAAGATATGCAAAGTGTGCCTAGCTGGAGTTCCTGAAGTGTGCTGTGGCTTTTGACCTTTAGGCTTGTACTTCTCTCTCTCTCTGCTTGGGCCTGTGAAGGCAGGCCAGTTTCTTCTGCTTTTATGGAACTTCCCCTGGATCTGTAAGCTTCAATAAATCCCTTCCTCCATAACTGTGCCTGGTCTGGAAGTTCATCTCAGCGAACCTGAAGCTGTTGGTCATGTATTTAGGTAATCCCTTTCCAAACAAAAGCTAGAACATGGCCTTTGGGGAAAATGTCAAATCCAGACTTTGGGCCAGTGCCACTGAAGTTATCCAGGGATTAACTAACATAGTGGGGCCCTGTTTGCCCACCATTGTTAGAGAATACACCCTCCGAATGGAAAATGTCAGATAGCTGAAGCCCACTCATTTGAAAAACATCAAGATGGAGTCTGTTGATACCCCGTGGTAAAGCTTAGTTTTTCTTTTGTTCTACAGACAGTTATTGAGACTGACTGGCATTGAGCTCCTCACATGGAACAAGAAATTTTCAGTTCTTGCTATGCGAACTACAGTCTGGAGAGGGCAAGAGAGTTTGTATTGGCCATTATGAATATGATGTATGATTCAAAAAAGGATGTATGGTCCTATTCAGAAGACTGAGTAGGAGTTGGGTACATAGAGTTCATGGTTGGGTATGTTGGGAGATGGGTGGGGGGGGCAGATAAATATATGTGTGTGAACTGGAAGTTTCTAGGCAGAGAAAAGAGCTTGTCCAAAGACCAGTGTATTTGCAGGACTCAGAGCAAGCATGTCAAAGAGAATCAGTGGTTTGGTCTTCGATGCTAGAGGGGTTCTGCCGAAGCCTGTGGAAGAGTTTGAACTAGGCCACTCAATCAAGGAAGACAGGAACAGGGGAGGGCGAAAAGCAGGGAGAAGTTAGAAGTCTGTTACAGAACTCTGTCTGCAGAACTAGTGACAGGGCCCGAAAAGAGAATGGCAGCTGTGAAGATGGAAAGAAATGGACATGTTGGACTGGGGAGTCCAGTGGATTAAGAGCTTGCTGCACAAGCATGAGGGTCTGAGTTCAGATCCTCACACTGCATGTAAAAGCTGGACTCTGGGGCTGGAGAGATGGCTTAGCATTTAAAGCACTTGGTTTGACTCCCTAGTACTTATGTAAGCCAGATGCACAAGGTGGTGCACGTGTCTGGAGTTCGTTTGTAGTGGCTAGAGGCCCTGGTGAGCCCATTCTCTCTTTCTCTCACATAAATAAATAAAATATTTAAAAATTAGTCATGAGCAAGTTTTTGTGTACACATATATCTTCTTTTTTAAAAAACTTATTGAGGGGCTGAAGAGATGGCTTAGCAGTTAAAGCACTTACCTACAAAGCCAAAGGACCAGGTTCGACTCCCCAGGATGCACAAGGGGGCGCATGCATCTGGAGTTCATTTGCAGTGGCTGGAAGCCCTGGCGTGCCCATTCTCTCTCTCTCTCTCTCTCTCTCTCTCCCCTTGCCTATTTCTGTATCACTGTCTCTCTCAAGTAAATAAATAAAAACAAAATATGTTTTTAAAAATCTTATTGATTTATTTGTAAGGAGGGGAGAGAGAGAATGCATGGGTGCACCAGGGCCTCTAGCTACTGCACATGAACTCCAGATGCACGCGCCACTTTGTGCATCTGCTTTACCTGGGTACTGGGGAAGTCAACCTGTGCCAGCAGGCTTTGTAAGCAAGTACTTTAACTGCAGAGCCATCTTTCCAGCGTCACATATGTTTTCATTTCTCTAGGATGCTTACTGAAGAGTGGGATGTCTGGACATATTAATCTCCATATTTAGTCTTTTGAGAAAGTGCCAGACATTTAGAGGCTTTTCTTCCTTTCATTCTTATTTTTTTTTCAAATATTTTATGTTTATTTATTTATTTGAAAGAGACAGAAAGCAAGAGGGAGGAGAGAGAAAGAGAGAGAGAGAGAGAGAGAGAGAGAGAGAGAATGTGCATCCCAGGGGCTCCAGTCCCTGCAAATGAACTCTAGATGCGTGCGCCCCCTTGTGCATCTGGATTATCAAACCAGGGTCCTTTGGCTTTGTAGGCAAGTGCCTTAACTGCTAAGCCATCTCTCCAGCCCTATTTTTTTTTTTTTTTTTGAGGTGGAATCTAACTGTAGCCCAGGTTGACCTGGAATTTACTCTATAGTCTCAGTCTGGCCTCACAGTGATCTTCCAACCTCTGCCTCCTGATTTCTGGGTTTAAAGGTGTGTGCCACCTCCATATCCAGCTAGAGGCTTTTCTAGAACTCCTCTTCAGTCTCATGGGTGAAGGCCACAGCATGCATCTCTAATCTATATGACATTAACTCTCTTAATCTAAAGATTTTATCTTTCAGCATTTAATTTCCCCCACCAGTAACTTGGCATAATTTTTGCCCAATTACTTGTCTTACTTTATGACTTCAAGGAAAGTTACTTTCCCTAAATAAATTTCTCTTACCCTAAGCTAATTAATACACACCCCTCATTTTGTTACTTGAACCTCTGGTGGTGTTTTCTAGCTGTTTAGCATTAGTTCATTAAAAATGCCTGGCACCATTATACATTCAACTAATCTGTTTTTTAAAATTTTTTTTGTTTATTCTTACTTATTTATTTGCGAGTGACAGAGAGAGAAAGAGGGAGAGAGAGGGAGAGAATGGACGCGCCAGGGCCTCCAGCCACTGCAAACGAACTCCAGATGTGTGCGTCCCCTTGTGCATCTGGCTAACGTGGGTCCTGGGGAATTGAGCCTCGAACCGGAGTCCTTAGGCTTCACAGTCAAGCGCTTAACCACTAAGCCATCTCTCCAGCCCAACTGATCTGTTCTTAATGAGTTGCTGAAGTTTTTTTGTGGCTGTACTTGGAGTTTTAATCCTGCAGTTCCTCTAACTTACTTTGTAGTTCTGGAAGTTCTCTTTGTTCATGACCCTCCCTATGTGCTTTTTCATTTTTTTCTTTAAGTGGTACATTTTCATTTTCTATGCTTATTATTTCTCTGTTATTTTTCTTCCCTGATTACATTTATAAGCTTTTCTCTTATAACATTAAACAGGAATAATTATCCTTTTTTGTGTACACATGCATGGCTGGTGTTTGTACGTGTGTATGTGTGCGTACACGGGAATGGAGGCCAGAGGTCAATGAGAGGTGCCTTCATCAGTTATTCACCTTATTATGTATAAATTTAATTTGAGGGGGGGGTTCGAGGTAGGGTCTCACGCTAGTCCAGGCTGACCTGGAATTCACTACGTAGTCTCAGGGTGGCTTTGAACTCATGGCGGTTCTCCTACCTCTGCCTCCCAAGTGCTGGGATTAAAGGTGTGTGCCACCACGCCTGGCTAAATTTAATTTTTTGAGACAGGGCCACCCATTAAACCCAGAGCTCACTGATTTGGCTATTCTAGCTAGCCAGTGAGCCCCAGAAATACCCTGTCCCTACCTCCCCAGTGCTGGGATTATAAACATGTCTCACCACACTCAGCATTTCTCATGGTTTCTGGGGATCCAAGCTCAGGTCCTCATGCGTGTGCACTAAGTTCTTTACCCACTGAGCATCTCCCCAGTCACTGCCTTTGGTGGTTTTTTTGTTTGTTTGTTTGTTTTGTTTCCCCCTGAGGTAGGGTCTCACTCTAGCCTAGACTGACTTTGAATTCACAGTGATCCTCCTACCTCTGCCTCCAGAGCGCGGGGATTAACTGTGTGCCATCACGCCTGGCTGCCTTTTTTTTTTTTTTTTTTTAAGAAAACAGATGATGAACTTTTACTTTCAGTTTTTGGTTTTTCAAGGTAGGGTCTCACTCTAGTCCAGGCTGACCTGGGATTCACTATGTAGTCTCAGGGTGGCCTCGAACTCATAGGATCCTCCTATCTCTGCCTCCCAAGTGCTGGGATTAAAGGCGTGCGCCACCACGCCCGGCTCTACATTTTTTATTATATTTAAAAAGACTTTCATGGTCTGGAGAGATGGCTCAGCAGTTTAGGGCACTTGCTTACAAAGCCTGGTTCAATTCTTCAGTACCCATGTAAGCCAGATGTACAAAGTGGCACATGATTCTGGAGTTCATTTGCAGTGGCAAGAGACTCTGGCATACCCATACTCTTTCTCTCTCTCTCTCTTTCTCTCCTTACAAATAAATAAATTAATTAAATTAATAAATAAAAATAAAAAGACCTTTTATAGTTTTGGCTGGAATGTTTTTGTATTTTTTGAATGAGAGACAAAGAGAGAGCTAGAGAAAGAGAATGGCCATGCCAGTACCTCTAGCCACTGCAAATGAACTCCAGGTACATGTGCCTCCCTGTGCGTCTGGCTTACTTGGGTACTGGGGAATTGAACCTGGATCCTTAGGCTTTACAGGCAAGGGCCTTAACTGCTAAGCCATCTCTCCAGCCTTTTTTTCTTTTTTTCTTTTGAGAGAGAGAGAGAAAGGCAGAGACAGACAGACAGAGCAGATGACTGCACCAGGAACTTTAGTCTGCTGCGAACAAACTCCAGATGCATGTGCCCCCTTGTGCATTGCACGCTTGCGTCACTATGTGTCTGGCTATGTGGGACCTGGAGATTTGAACATGAGTTCTTAGGCTTCACAGGCAAGTGCCTTAACTGCTGAGCCATACATATCTCTAGCCCTTGGATTTTTTTTTTAAAGAGGTGGGGGGCTGGAGAGATAGATCAGTGGTTAAGGTGCTTTGCTGCAAAACCTAGTGGCCTGGGCTTGATTCCCCAGTACTCACATAAAGCTAGATGCACAAAGTGGCACATGTATCTGGAGTTTATTTGCAGCAACAGGAGCTCTGGCATGTCCTCTCTCTCTCTCTCTCTCTCTCTCTCTCTCTGTCTCTCTGTCTCTCTCTCTCTGCTTGAAATAACTTTTTTTTTTTTTTAATTTTAAAAGAGGTAGGGGGGAGCCGGGTGTGGTGGCGCACGCCTTTAATCCCAGCACTCGGGAGGCAGAGGTAGGAGGATTGCCGAGAGTTCGAGGCCACCTTGAGACTACATAGTGAATTCCAGGTCAGCCTGATCCAGAGTGAGACCCTACCTTGAAAAAAAAAAAAAAAAAAAAAGAGGTAGCTGAGCTGGACTTGAACTGGGCTCAACTGGTTTTTCTTTTTTTTAAAAAAATAATTATTTATTTGAGAGAGAGAGGAAGACACAGAGAGAGAAAGAGAGAATGGGCACCCCAGGGCCTCCAGCCACTGCAAAGGAACTCCAGATGCATGCGCCCCCTTGTGCATCTGGCTTACGTGGGTCCTGGGGAATCAAACCAGGGTCCTTAGGCTTCACAGGTGAACACCTTAACCACTAAGCCATTTCCCCAGCCCTCAACTAGTTTTTCTCCATCAGTCTTACAAGTACCTGGGACTATGGATGTGTTCTATGACCCTTTTATGAGTTTAAAGTTTTGGGTGATCTTTTTTCATATTTGTTTGTTTGAGATATATATATCTCCACACACAGACCTCATGTGACCCAATCTGGCCTTGAACTCTATATAGCAGAGGTTATAGAGAGAAGACAGGGGTGCTAATGTCCAATTTTTGTTTTTGTTTTTTTTTGTTTTGAGACCATGTCTGGCCTCTCACTCACTATGTTGCTCAGGCTGGCTTTAATCTCAAGATTCTCCTGCCTCAGCCTTCTGAGTGCTAGGACTCCAGGTGTGCAGCACCACACCTGGCGTAAAGTTTTGATTTAAATAAAGACTAGCTAAGTTTTCAGCTTTCTGTGTCTCACTGTTTGTATTGGGTTCCTCTGCCAACCCTTCTCTGTTTAGTCGTGTACTTGCTAGGGGAAATCCTCTCTGCTTCTATTCCTTGGGGGCTCATGTTATCTCTGCAGAGTCTTGCTCTACTCATGTGTGTGACAGGCCCCTCAAGGAGCTTGAGTGAAACTGGCTCCAAGAGACAGTTTTTTGTTGGACTTTGAGGTCATCGTGAATGACCCAGGTGATTTCAGATAAGCGAGGCCCTGTTGTAACAGGCAGAGTTCCTGACAGTGTTTAGTAAATGGATGAGAATCAATGCTAGAGCTCACCTGCAGAGGCCTGAGGGAGCTGTTACTTCCCCACAGTCCTGTTGTTTATTCTGAAGCTACACACCACATCCCAACATTGCTTGACGTTCCTCAGATCCACTGAATGTTACAGGAAAAAAAAAAAAAAATCATTTGTTTCAGCACATGAAAAATAGCTTGTGACTCACTTTATTGTTTTAAGAACAAAATAAAATGTTCACCTTGCCTTTTTTAAAATATAAAGAAAGCATGTTTTTAAAGATTAATACAGAGTCAATCCCTACAATTTTATATCAGAAGTTTATTTTCTTTTCTTTTTTTTTTTTTTTTTTTTTTCGAGGTAGGGTTTCACTCTAGTCCAGGCTGACCTGGAATTCACTCTGTAGTCTCAGGGTGGCCTCGAACTCATGGCGATTCTCCTACCTCTGCCTCCCAAGTGCTGGGATTAAAGGTGTGCGCCACCACGCCCGGCCATTTCAAAGTTTAAAGGGAAGCAAAATGCATCATAAAACAAAAAAAAAAAAATTATCACAGAAATAATCCATCCATAAAACTAGCTGTCATCAAACATCTGAACAGGGCAGCTCTTTGGTCCTGTTTACTGTCCATGTTTTTCCTTTCTTGGATCTCTGCTAAGGCAGTGCCTCCCGTTAGAATGCCGGTCCACTTGTCTGTCTACCTCTTCATTGCTTTTTCTCTGTAGGACCTGGGTTGTGCAGGTATCACCTAAACACTTCTTAAAGTGCAGCCCAAATCCTACCTCTTCCAGGCAGCAAATGCTCCTGATTCCCTACCCCCTGCCCTGCAGACTAAAACCTGCTCTCCAACCTTCTCCAGTACCCTTAACACCTTACACCCTCGCTTCCATAGCAGGGAGCTAAGGTCTGCGTGGTGTTATAGCCAGTGCTGTTCGTGTGTTATTCTTTTTTGTTGTTGTTGTTGTTTGTTTTTCGAGGTAGGGTCTCACTCTAGTCCAGGCTGACCTGGAATTCACTATGTAGCCTCAGGCTGGCCTTGAACTCACGGCAATCCTCCTGCCTCTGCCTCCCAAGTGCCGGGATTAAAGGCGTGCGCCACCACACCCGGCTTCGTGTGTTATTCTTGTTAAGTGAACCGCTGACGTTCTGAGTTTGGTGGCACACAGTTGTGATTCTAGCGCATAGAAGGTGGAGGCAGAAGCCCTTTTAAGTTTGAGGCCATCCTGAGCTACATAGATAGACCCTGTCTCCAAGAACCAAGGGCTGGTGGTATAGCTAAGTGGCAGAGCTTTTGCCTAGCATAAGGCCCTGGGTTCTATATCCAGCACTGAAGGAGGAGGGTTGGTGTCTACTCAGCCCTGAACTTTTCGATGTCACATCTAGGGCTGACCCAGTTGGTGGCCACCATATGCTACTGCCTTGGTACATGCTCTTTCTCTTTCAGGACTAAAGTCGCTGCAGCTGATGTGCCTCCAGGGACCCCAACCCAGGCCCTCACCCCTGTGAGGCACACAGTGAAGCTGGACAAAGATTCCCTCCTCCAGGACTATGGATTCCACATTTCTGAAAGCCTTCCCCTCACGGTGGTGGCTGTCACCGCAGGTAGAGGCTGACTGGGAAACGGGAAAGGGGTTTGGCTGGGGCTGTGGGGGCGGGGGGGAGTAGCCCTGGTTCTCCTCTCCCCATCTCTCTGTCCTGTAACAAAAGGCAGAAAAATGCTGCCCTGGGAAGCTAGAAAAGTCTGACCTCATTCTGTCTTCAGCTTTTCATCTTCCTTTGGTGCCAGAAAGGAGGGAGCCCCAAGAGCTCGTGCTGCCGTGAGCCCCAGACTGCCACTGCCCTGGGCCAGGGCTTTCTCCTCCTACGGTTCCCTGGCTAGTGCCAGTGGTAGTGAGAAAATTTGGACAAGATGGCTCTCCTCTTTGAACCCTGCATGCTCCTAGCTGCTGAGATGCTAGACAGACAGTAATAGAAAGTATTGATTTGTTTTCACTTGAATCTTTGTGAAATATAGGCTGTGCCGGTGGGGAGAGGAACAGGCTGGGAAAGCCCAGTGTTTGTTTTCATACTTGACTTACGTGTTGATGTTAGATCTGGGACTAGTTAAAATATATTAATTACAATTTATATTCTGGAGATACACACACACGTGTGCATGCACACCAAAGTTCTGTAGAGGGGAATCTAATAGATTCATTATCCAGCTCTGTTGATTTGGAATGTTTCTGTCTGCACAATCTCCTAATGCCCCTTGAAGTTGGTGGGTAATGGGTATGGTTTGCATGTTTTACACAGGAAAATCAAGATCCGCGTGAGCCAGTACCCAAGGGACACCGACTCCCGCCCAGCAGTGGTGCTGTGACCCATGGGTCTTGGTTTCCCTGGCCTGAGCACCAATTCCTTATTTTCTGTCCAACAGGAAGTTCTGCTCATGGAAAGCTTTTCCCCGGTGATCAGATTCTCCAAATGAACAATGAGCCCGCCGAAGACCTTTCCTGTGAACAAGCCATTGATATTCTCAGGTGCTAAATTATCTTCCATCATCCAGAACTGCCCAGAGGGTCATAGAGCAAAGTTGGGCAACGGGAATGTTGTAGGAAGGTCCTGTGTCCTTCGAAGCAGCAAGCACGGTCCTGTCTTGGAGTTCCAATTCTTGTCTGCGGCTTCTCTGCAGTGGCTGTTAACTTATCTCTGCTGCCTTTTCTTTGCCTGCAGATGAACTTGGCAGACATACAATGCTTATTTGTCAAACCCTTGCTATGCCAAAGACAGCATGCTAGTGTGGGGAATGTACTGACCGATAACTACGTAGACTCCAGCCTCTAAGGGTTGGTGATAGACTATATCAAATATTGAACTAGATTGATGCCAAGTATGCTTGTTCTTCTGTAATCCTTTGGTTATCTTTCAGGTCGAGCCTGGTTGGTATGTATGTACTTCCGTTGATATGATACCCACAGCCCCCTTTGTGGCGTCATTGTGTGATTTGTGTGAGCGCCTCACTTTCTGCCTGGACCAAGAGCAGGGCAGGCACACAGCGGGTTCTCAGCTGGATGAAGGAATCTGGTTAGCATTGGGAATTGCTCACCGAACTGTAAAGGTGGAGGACTCCAGTGATGGGTGGGAAGAGCACTGAACAGGCATTGTGTAGGGGTGTGCAGGCTTTGGCTTTAAAGGTTTCCACTCAGCCTGTTTTAATGACTTTAATATAACTAGAGAGGAGAGGTTCAGTTAGGAGAGGGCTAACTTGAAGATGTCCCCATATCATAGTGAGTCCCCTTTTGCATTTGGAACAGTCTATCATGTGCAGTACACACTGAGCAACAAGTGACACCCACAAGGCAGAGAAAGGGGAACAGAAGATGCAGAATATCAGGGTCACCTTTAGGAATACAGTCACACTGTGGAGGCAGACAGACAGACAGATACATACACATACACACACACAGTTTAATTTGAGACTTACAGAGACTATATCAAACCAAAACAAATATTTCTTCAGGAATGCCATAGACTTAAATTGAGTGCATAGGGCAGCCAGGTAAAGATCGGATGATTTTACTTAAAACACAATAAGTGCAGTCATGGAAACTCTGGGGTTCACTTTTCTAGTTATTAGGCTATTTTCCCAAAGACGATCACTTCCAACAAATGAGTTTGGGATTTTCTTTTTTTTTACTGCTATTAATATTTCCATCAGAAGAGGTCCAATTCTGATGGATCAGCAAACGTCTACGTAAAAGGCTAGGGCGGCAGCTCAGTGGGTAAAGTGCTTGCTCTGCAGGCATGAGGAGCTGCATTCAGATCCCCAGCACCCATGTAAAAAGTCTCAGTGCTGGGCTGGAGAGATGGTTTGGTGGTTAAGGCGCTTGCCTATGAAGCCTAAGGACCCAGGTTTGACTGTCTAGATCCCATGTAAGCCAGATGCACAAGGTGGCTCATGTGTCTGGGTTCATTTGCAGTAGTCAGAGGCCCTGGCGTGCCCATTCTCCCTCCCTCTCTATCTGCCTCTTTCTCTCAAATAAATAAATAATATGTATTTTTTAAAGTCTCAGTGCTGGGGAGACAGAGATAAGAGGATTCCCAGAACTTGCTGGCTAGCCCAGCCAGTGAGCGCTGGATCTGTGAGAGACCTTGTGTCAAAAAGTAATGCAGAGCTGGTTATATAGCTCAGGGATAGACCACCTTCCTGGCACACACACAGGATCCTAGGTTTAATCCCAGTAGAGCAAAATAAATAAATAACATGGAGAGTAATCAAGTAAGACACGGGATATCAACTAGTGGTCTCCATGTGCATACGCACCTGCACACACACACACACACACACACACACACACACGCATCCACGTCCATATGAACATGCATACACATATTGTGCAAATCGCACACACATAAACGTGCCAAAAGGAGTGTTTAAGTATGTGTGTCTTTAGGCCTCAGACCAGAACTGGGTGTTTAGGTAACATTTAGCCACTGTCTACTCACTGAGGGCCTAGTCTGGGCCAGTAACGCTGTGAGGCCAAGGCAGTCCGCGCCCCAGCCAGGGCGCGGGTCTGTGTGCGCACACCCTCTGAGATGGGGAGGGGCGCGCTGCAGCAAGAGATGCCTAGGAAGGAGGGGCTGCAAGCAATGGAAACGCCCAGCTTAGGAGCACACTGAAGTTTGACAAAGTAGAGAGGGGTCTCGAAGTATTTCACATGTGCTTTTCATGCTGAGTACAAATTGATGTGCCCCTATTCATTCATTCATTCATTCCCTCTCTCCTTGCAAATTAAATAATTGAGTTAAAAAAATTCTTTTGCCGGGCATGGTGGTGCACACCTTTAATCCCAGCACTCGGGAGGCAGAGGTAGGAGGATCGCTGTGAGTTTAGAGGCCACCCTGAGACTCCATAGTGAATTCCAGGTCAGCCTGAGCTAGAGTGGGACCCTACCTCAAAAAGCCAAAAAACTATATAGATATTTTGGAGCAGGACATGGTGGTGCATGCCATTAATCCCAGCACTCAGGAGGCTGAGGTAGGAGGATTGCTATGAGTTCAAGACCAGCCTGAGACTAATTCCAGGTCAGCCTAGGCTAGAGCAAGACCCTACCTGGAAAAACAAACAAAAAAAAATTGTTTTGGGACATAAAACCAGCTAGTATCAAGTGGATGAGTTCTCTCCATCATATGAGACTGAATGAAGAGCCCTCATTTAGAGGCTGTGGGTATAGACAGGTGGTAGAGGGAAATGGAGTGTTAGGGGTTTAGGAAAGTCCTTGAACCCTAAACCCTGGATTCACATTTGCATTTAACCAAAGAATTGGGCAAACCAGGGCTGGAGAGATGGCTTAGCGGTTCAGCGCTTGCCTGTGAAGCCTAAGGACCCCGGTTCGAGGCTCGATTCCCCAGGACCCACATTAGCCAGATGCACAAGGGGGCGCACACGTCTGGAGTTCGTTTGCAGTGGCTGGAAGCCCTGGTGTGCCCATTCTCTTTCTCTCTCTCTCTTTCTCCTCTTTCTCTCTCTCTTTCCCTCTTTCTCTGTCTGTCACTCTCAAATAAATAAATAAAAATAAACAAAAAAAATTAAAAAAAAATAAAAAAAAAAGAATTGGGCAAACCAAACTGCAGGATAATTATTAAAGTGTTATACTTATTGGGGGAAGTACAGAACCAAGGGAAGGAAAATGAGTATACCCACATGGCCTGAGAGCCCACATGGTGGGCCTGGGAAAACCATAGAGAGGACAGAAAAGAAAGTAGAGTTTCTGCCATGTGGAGGGCAGGAGGAGTAAAAAGTCTGCGTGGGATGTAGGGATTAGGGGCTCTCCGCTTGCCTTGGCCCACCTGGTGGAGACAAGGCGAAACTCACCAGTAGCTAGAGGTTCAGGAGTGGTCAGGCAGCCCAGAGAGCTTGCCCTCCCTTGGTAAAACATATTTATAGGGCTGGAGAGATGGCTTAGAGGTTAAAGTGTTTGCCTATGAAGCTTAAGGACCCAGGTTCAATTCCCCAGTACTCGCATAAGCCAAATGCGCAAGGTCTGGAGTTTGTTTGCAGAAGCTAGAGGCCCTGGTGTGCCCATTCTCTCTCTCTCTCTCTCTCTCTCTCTGTGTGTATGTGTGTGTGTGTTTGTGTTGTGTTTCTCTATGTGCCCCTTTCTCTCTCTCCTTTTAAATGAATAAATAAATAAAATATGTTTTTAAAAACGTATTTATAACCTTATGGTGGTGGGATTCACCTTCTGGCTCAGGTGAGCCAGAGAGAGAGCTGATTAGTCTGGGCTAGAGGCTGGCTCAGGAAGAGGCCAGCCATGACCCCAACTTCTAAAGTCTCAGCTTGACCAACCACAGTGTTAGTGATAGATTGAAATCTTCGGAGAGCCCTCCCTCCCTCCCAGGAGGGGCCCAGGTTGTTTGTGGAAAAGCAGATCTCCTTTAGGCAAGAGATAAGGACTCAGATCATCCTTCGATCTCTAGCAAAGTGGAGACTGCAAGGATAGGCCCAGAGACATTCCTGCTTCTTACTTGCAGGGTCCCAGTCACCCTAACTGCCTAACAAAGCTACCTGACTCCCTGTCAAGAGGATAGTGTCTGAAGATCCCCTCTAGGTAGAAGGAGCCCTCTGGGCCAGCCCCAGTTCCTCTGATTGCTGCTTCCCTCAGCCACAGAAGCCTTGCCAAAGGAGCTGCTTTATCGCCGTGTACCAATCACACCCACACATACACCCCCCCACACACACACACGCACATCCCCCACACACACACGCACAGAATGACTAAAATTTTTACCTTCATTCCTTTTTTTTTTTTTTTCAGGGAAACTGAAGATTCTCTTTCAATCACAGTTGTTCGCTGCACATCGGTAAATCTTTTCCTCTGTCCTGTATATTAGATGTATCCTTCCTGGCCCCAAAACTCTGAACTCCTAGAAGATGTCCCTCAGAAAATGAAAGAAAGGGAGAGGGCCGAGGAGGGCGTGGGTCAGCTGTCAGGCAGGGAGTGGCCGGTCAGTGAACATGGCCTGAACACTTCCTGTTTGACAGTGCTGTGGAGAAAGCAGATGTGATTTGGGCCCCTGACACTTATGGTCCAGGGGGAGACAGACCCGTGTTACACAGAGTGGGAGAGTGGAGAGTACATCAAACCAGGATTTGTTTTGTTTTTTTTGTTGTTTTTTTTTCAAAGGTAGGGTGTTGCTCTAGCCCAGGCTGACCTGGAATTCACTATGTAGTCACAGGGTGGCTTCGAACTCATGGCAGTCCTCCTACCTCTGCCCCCTGAGTGCTGGGATTAAAGACGTGTGCCACCACACCCAACCAAACCAGGAGTTTTAAGACAGATTTGAATGGGATACGAAGGCAAGTCATTATCTTCCGTTTTCACTTCTGTAAATTGGTAGAGATGACAATAAGAGCCTTGTCCATCTAATGAATAGCCCTGAGACCACATGAGGTGCTGGATGGGACAGTATTCCATCAGCTCAGATTTGCCACAAGACAAGGTATGGTAGAGATGAGGGAGAAAAATGGCAATCCTGAACCACCACAGGCCAAGGAGCCCTCTATAGACTATACAGGGGAAAGCACATGATCAAGTTATAAGAGTAGGGCTGGGGAGACGGCTTAGCAGTTAAGCACTTGCCTATGAAGCAAGCCTATGGACCCCATTTGAGGCTGATTCCCCAGGACCCACGTTAGCCAGATGCACAAGGGGGAGCATGTATCTGGAGTTCGTTTGCAGTGGCTGAAGGCCCTGGCGCGTCCATTCTCTCTCTCCCTCTCTCTCTCTCTCTCTCAGCCTCTTTCTCTCTCTGTCTGTCATTCTCAAATAAATAAATAAAAATGAACAAATTTTTTTTAAGTTATAAGAGTAAAAATGACCAAGAGGGCTGAGCATGGTGGCACACGTATTTAATCCCAGCACTGAGGAGGCAGAGGTAGGAGGATCACTATGAGTTTGAGGCTAGCCAGAGACTACAGAGTGAGTTCCAGATCAGCCTGAGCTAGTGTTAGGCCCTAGCCTCGAAATACCAAGTCAAACAATGAAGTGTGATTCTCCCTTGAGAAGTCCATAACCTTCCACCCAACATTTGGATATGTCTTAATTTCTGTAGCTCTTCTTTAAGAAGCCCATGCCCATAATCTGAGGTGAGGTTGTGCCTTTCCTTCTGAGTGCGTGCATGCATGCATGTATGCTTCCCTCTCTCCTTTCTTTTCTCCCCTCTCCCTTCTTCTCCTACCCCTCTCCCTTTCCCTTTTCCTTTCTTTCCTTTTCCTTCTTCTTCCCTTCCTTCCTTCCTTCCTTCCTTTCCTCCTTCCTTCCTTTTGAGGTAGGGTCTCACTGTAGCCCAGGATAGCCTAGAACTCACTCTGTTGTCCCAGCCGGTCTGGAATTCACAGTGATCCTCCTACCTCTGCCTCCCAAGTGCTTCAATTAAAGGTGTGCACCACCACGCCTGGCCTGAGTGCCTTTCTTTTACCTAATCCTTGAGTTTAAAGTCCCTGTTAAAATATCTTATTTATTTAAGGGAGAAGAAGAGGGAGGGAGAGAAAGAGATAGACTATGGGCATACCAGGACCTCCCACAACTACACATTAATTCCAGAAGATACGAACTTCTGTGTACATCTGGTTTTACGTACTAGTGAATTGAAATTGAACCATCAAGCTTTTCAAGCAACTGCCTTGAACTGTTTTGCCATCTCTCCAACCCTAAAATATCTTTATTAAAATCCTAACTCTGAGCCAGGTGTGGCGGCACACCCCTTTAATCCCAGCACTCGGGAGGCAGAGGTAGGAGAATCACCGTGAGTTCGAGGCCACCCTGAGACTACAGAGTGAATTCCAGGTCAGCCTGGACTAGAGTGAGACCCTACCTCAAAAAAACAAACAAACAAAAAATATCCTAACTCTGGCTGGACAGAGGGCTCAGTGGGTAAGAGTACTTGCTGCAAGCATAGGCACAAAGAGCTGGGTAAGTCCATATACGCATGTCGGTAACCTCAGTCCTGTGGGGAGCGGAGACTGGAAGATTGCTGGAGCTCACGAAAACCACAGCTCCACTCACATTCAGAGAGACTCACCTCAAGGAAACTCATGGATGAGCAATGGAAGGACACTGCACACCTGCCAACACATCTGCACATCCACATGCATAAACAACACACACACTCCCCACTACCACCACACATACTGTACACACACACACACAAAGCTTAAGGCACTTGCTGGCAAAACTACATGACTCAGGTTCAATTCCCCAGCACCCACATAAAGCCAGATGCACAAGGTGGTGCATGTGTCTGGAGTTTGTTTGCAGTGGCTAGAAGCCTTGGTGCACCCATTTTCTTTCTCTGTCTCTCTCTCTCATAAATAAATAAAACATTTATAAAACTTTTAAAACTCTACTTCATTAAAAAAAAAGGAAATAGGGCTGGAGAGATGGCTTAGTGGTTAAACGCTAGCCTGTGAAGCCTAAGGACCCTGGTTCAAGGCTCAATTCCCCAGGACCCACGTTAGCCAGATGCACAAGGGGGCGCACGCATCTGGAGTTCTGTTTGCAGTGGCTGGAAGCCCTGGTGCGCCCATTCTCTCTCTCGCTCTCTATCTGCCCCTTTCTCTCTGTCGCTCTCAAATAAATAAATAAATATGAGCAAAAAAAATTAAAAAAAAAAAAAGGAAATAGCACACACTTTTAATCCTAGCACTCGGGAGGCAGAGGTAGGAGGATCGCTATGAGTTCAAGGCCACCCTGAGACTACATAATGAATTCCAGGACAGCCTGGGCTAGAGTGAGACCCACCTCAAAAAAACAAGAAAGAAAGAAAGAAGAAAGAAAGAAAGAAAGAAAGAAAGAAAGAAAGAAAGAAGGAAGGAAGGAAGGAGAGAGAGAGAGAAAGAAAAGAAAGAAAGAAAGGAAGAAAGAAAGAAAGGAAGAAAGGGAGATAGAGAGAGAAAGAGAAAGAAAGAAAGAAAGGAAGAAAGAAAGAAAGAAAGAAAGAAAAAGAGAGAGAGACAGAGAGGAAAAGAAAGAAAGAGGGGGGTAGAGGAGAGGAGAGGAAGAAGGAAGGAAGGAGAGGAAAGAAAGGAAAAGAAAAGAAATTTGAGGGCTGGAGAGATGGCTCAGCAGTTAAGGTGCTTGCCTGTTAAGCCTAAGGACCCAGGTTTGATTCCCCAGTACCCATGTAAGCAAAATGGCGCATGCATCTGCAGTTTATTTGCAGTGGCTAGAGATCCTGATATGCCCGTTCTCTCTCTCTCTCTCTATCTCTATCTCTCTATCTCTGTCTGTCTGTCTCTCTGGTTCTTTCTCTCTCAAGTAAATAAATAAATAAAATATTAAAAAATAGAAAGTTGAAGACTAGACACTTGTATAGAATTTAGTGTGTGATAAATATTGAATCCCAAACCAATGTCAGAAAATATTCTTCAAGAAAACATACTTGAGCATTTCTTTAAGTAGTTGGTTTATTGTGTTTTGTGTTCTTTTTGAGACAGTGTCTCACTCTGTAGCCCAGGCTGGCCTGGGATTTATAATGATCCTTCTGCTTCAGCCTCCTAAGTGCTGGTACTACAGGTATGTGTCACCAAGCTTGGCTTCTTTAAGTGCTTGGGAAAAATACAGTCTCATCACATATTGTGTGGTGTTACGGAATCTAAATATAAACATAAAAAATAGGCTGGGCGTGGTGGCGCATGCCTTTAATCCCAGCACTCGGGAGGCAGAGGTAGGGGGATTGCCATGAGTTCGAGGCTATCCTGAGACTACAGAGTGATTTCCAGGTCAGCCTGAGCTAGAGTGAGACCCTACCTCAAAAAAGCAAAATAATAATAATAATAATAATAATAATAATAAACCTGGGAGGCAGAGGTAGGAGGACCTCTGTGAGTTCAAGGCCGCCCTGAGAATATGTAGTGAATTCTAGGTCAACCTGGGCTAGAGCAAAACTCTGCCTTGAAACACCAATAATAATATAATAATAATAATAATAAAGATATTTTTTAAAAGGCCTGAAGAGAATGCTTAGTGGTTAAGGCACTTGCCTGGAAAGCCAAAGTTCCCAGGTTCAGTTCTCCAGGTCCCACATGAGCCAGATGTTGTACAAGGTGGCACATGTGTCTGGAGTTCATTTGCAGTGGCTGGAGGCCCTGGCACACCCATTCTCTAATAATAATAAATAATAAAATAGTAATGAAAAACATATTAAAATAAAATAAAAAGCCAGGTATGAGGCTGGACAGATGGTTTAATGGTTAAAGCACTTGCCTGCAAAGCCTAAGGACCCAGGTTCAACTCCCCAGAACCCACGTAAACCATATGTACAAGGTGGTGCACACATCTGGAGTTCGTTTGCAGTGGCTAAGGCCCTGATGCGCCAGTTCTCTCTCTTTCTCATAAATAAATATTTTTTTTTAAATGCTGGGTATGGTGGCATATGCCATTAATCCCAGTGCTCAGGAGGCAGAGGTAGGAGAATGTAAATTCAAGGCTAACCTGGGACTACAGAGTGAGTCCAGGTCACCCTGTGCTAGAGTCAAACCCTGCCTCAAAAAGAAAAGAAGCCTGTTGTGGTGGCACATGCTGGTAGGAATTTGCTGACGAGGCAGAGAGGCAGGAGGATCAGGAGTTCGAGGCCAGCTTGGGCTACACATTTAAAAAGAAAAAGAAAAGAAAAGAAGATGTAAACAGCATGGATGGGTTACTATCAGGTCATAGCTTGTAGCAAGATGTCCATGTCGAGGGTTAGGAAGAATCACAGTGGAAAAATAGCTATTTGGTTATGTGGAAATATAACATTTCTGAGGTCCAAATGCCCCCCAAGCAAAGAAATGGTCTCCTATCTGTATTTGACAAGTAGTATCTTTTATTTATTTGGAAGAGTAGGGAAAAAAATCCACCTTACTGGAATTAAGATGTTTGGCATAAATATGACAGGTCAAGTATTTTCTACACAATGAATAGAGGTTTTTCTGTTCTAACCAGAGTTTGTCTATGAAATAATGTAAAACCAATATAAAAGCAGGGGAAGCTAATTAGTATAAATGATAGTGCAGGTGTTAAGCCATTCTTTTTATTTAGCTTATTATCATCTCAATAGGGAACATTTTAATCTTAATTAGATGAGAATTTTTTTTTCCTACTACATTTCCTTGAAATGAGCAAAATAAAACACTTCTTAAATAAGGCAGGAAACAGTATATAGCTGCATCCTTTGGAAAATGAAAAGTAGGGGCTGGAGAGATGGTGTGGTGGTTAAGCATTTGCCTGTGAAGCCTAAGGACCCCGGTTCGAGGCTCGATTCCCCAGGACCCAGGTTAGCCAGATACACAAGGGGGTGCATGCATCTGGAGTTTGTTTGCAGTGGCTGGAGGCCCTGGCGTGCCCATTCTCTCTCTCTCACTCACTCACTCTCTCTCTCTGCCTATTTCTCTCTCTGTCTGTCACTCTCAAATAAATAAATAAAATTGAGTTAAAAAATGAAAAGTAGGGCTAGGGAGATGGCTCAGCAGTTAAAAGGTATCTGCTTACCAAGCCTTCAGGCCTGGGTTGGCCCAGGTTCCGTTCCTTAGTACTCACATAAAGCCAGATGCACAAAGTGGCACTTGAACCTGGAGTTCAACTGCAGTGGCAAAAGGCCCTGGGATGCCCATATTGTCTCTCTCAAATAAATAAGTTAGGGCTGGAGAAATGGCTTAGTGGTTAAGTGCTTGCCTGGGAAGCCTAAGGACCCCTGTTCGAGGCTTGATTCCCCAGGACCCACGTAAGCCAGATGTACAAGGTGGCGCATGCATCTGGAGTTCGCTTGCAGTGGCTGGAGGCCCTGGTGCACCCATTCTCTCTTCCTCTCTGCCTCTTTCTCTCTCTGTCTGTCTGTCTTTCTCAAATAAGAATAAGCAAAAATAAATAAGTTAATCTTTTTTTTTTTTTTTTTTTTTTGGTTTTTCGAGGTAGGGTCTCACTCTAGCTCAGGCTGACCTGGAATTCACTCTGTAGTCTCAGGGTGGCCTCGAACTCTCAGTGATCCTCCTACCTCTGCCTCCCGAGTGCTGGGATTAAAGGCGTGCGCCACCACGCCCGGCTAAGTTAATCTTTAATAACTTTAAAATAATTTATTTATATAGGGGGAGAGAGAGGCAGAGAATGGCATGCCAATGCCTCTAGCCACTACTAATGAACTCCAGATACATGTACCACCTTGTGCATCTGGCTTACGTGGGTCCTGGGGAATGGAGCCTGGATCCTTAGGCTTCACAGGCAAATGCCTTAACTATGAAGCCATTTGTCCAGCCCAAGTTCATTAAAAAACAAAAAAATGGGCTGGAGAGATGGCTTAGTGGTTAAACACTTGCCTGTGAAGCCTAAGGACCCCGGTTCGAGGCTCAATTCCCCAGGACCCACGTTAGCCAGATGCACAAGGGGGCGCACACATCTGGAGTTCGTTTACAGAGGCTGGAAGCTCTGGCGCGCCCATTCTCTCTCTCTCTCTCTCTCTCTCTCTCCCCCCCCCCCTCCTCTCTGTTGTTCTCAAATAAATAAATAAACAAACAAAAAAATTAAAAAATATAAAAAATAAAAAGTAGGCTGGGCATGATAGTGCCCACCATTAATCCTAGCACTTGGGAGGCTGAGGTAGGAGGACTGCTGTGAGTTCCAGGCCCGTTTGTATCTACATTGAGTTCCAAGTCAGCCTGGGCTACAGTGAAACCCTGCCTTGGAAAAACCAAAAAATGAAAACAAGAAAGTAGGAGGAAAGGACAGTTTGTGTTTTCCAATACCACTCCTGCGAGCCAACATGATTTCCAGACACAATGTTAATGACTACTGTGCTCTGAAGAGCCCTCAGGAGAGCCAGTCAATGGCCATCAGAACCCCTGAGAAATGCCTCAAGTATTGCCTGAGCTGCTCCTGGGCCTCCACTAGAAGTGTCCCAAAGAACAGGCATTGCAGTATGGTCATGCATGTCTTGCTTCACCAAGGAGGCTTATAGTGATCATAGGAGATTCCTAGAGTCCTCAAAGAACTTGAAATTGATTGGAAATTATCAAACCCAAGTGGGAATGTTAGTTGCTACTTCTCTAGGACATAGAATTTATGGAAAAATAAATTTTGGGTAACCTTTGTAAACCTGCATTTGTTCCTGTCCACTGTGCTAATTACTTTTAATCGTATTAATACTAGTAGTTAACATGTTATGTGCTTTTCACCAAATGGAAATGCCACAGAGCAGATGTACTGGTTACCCCCCTTTTACAAGGTGGACACTGTGGCCTTAGGTTCTCCCTGTGTCACGTCCGGAGTGCAGTGGGACCGCATTGTTTTGTAGGGGGTTACACTCCAGCACCCACACTTCCTGACTTCATGCTATCTAACCTCCTCAAACCCCGTTCTTTCCATAAAATGAGATTGAGTAACCCGAGGTAGGGATATTGCAAAAAGATACAGAAACGTTTTTCAACTGGTCCTTTTTAATACCCTTTTAAGCAGTAACTCGTTAGCAAAAACATAGAGATTCTATCAGCTCTGGTCTGAGGCTGTGATGAATTAATTCCAAATGCAGGGGGAGCTTAGAAGTCCTGGGATAATAGGTAGCTCATATCCTCTAAATTGTCTTTCAAAAATGTCAGATGGGGGCTGGGGAGATGACTCAGTAGTTGAAGGCACTTGTTTGCAAAGTGCTGGTCAGAGCTTCTTGATTCCCCAATACTCATGTCAAGCCAGATGCACAAAGTGGTACATGCATCTGGAGATTGTTTGCAGCAGCAAGAAGCCCAAGCATACCTATATACTCTCTCTCTCATAAATAAATAAATAAACATGTTTTAAAAGAATAAATAAGCCAGGTATGGTGGCACACGCCTTTAATCCCAGCACTCGGGAGGCAGAGGTAGGAGGATCACCGTGAGTTCAAGGCCACCCTGAGACTACATAGTGAATTCCAGAGATTTTTGGGAAGCAGAGACAAGAGAATTTCCTGGAAGCTCACTAGTAGCACAAGAAAGAACAACAGCAGAGACCCAGAGGAAGAAACCCTGCCTCAGTTGAGGTGGAAAAATGAGGTCTGACCTGAAAAGTTGTCCTTGGACCTCCACACATGCATGGTCACATGTGTACACCGGCACTCACTCACACACACTCTGTCTCTCTCTGACTCTGTTTCTCTCTCTTTCTCTCTCTCTCTCATACACACACAGACACACACACAAAGAGAGAGACAGAGAGAGAGAGAGAGAGAGAGAGAGAGAGAAAAGAAGCCAGCATTATTGAGCTTGGGGTACAGCTCGATAGTAGATCAGTTGCCTAACATGAGCAAGCCCTGGGTTTTATCCTCAGTACAGTGGGGGAGGGGGGGAAGAATAGAAAAGAGAAATCAGTATTATTTCGAGTGCATATCAACTAGTTTTAAATCCACCTAATGGCTCTGCATCTGGCCACTCCATAGGGGGATTGTAGGAGAGATTATTGAATGCTTTGCAAGAATGAAAGAATAGTGTGGGCTGGAGAGATGGTTTAGCAGTTAAGGCACTTGCCTGCAAAGCCGAAAGACCCAGGTTCGATTTCCTAGGACCCACGTAAGCCAGATGCTCAAGGTGACACATGTGTCTGGAGTTCATTTGCTATGGCTGGAGGTCCCAGCATACCTATTCTCTCTCTCTCTCTCTCTCCCTCTCTTTTATAAATAAATAAATAATAAAATATTTTTAAAAAGAAAGAATACTGCTATATGCACAGGACCCTGGACTGCCAATCTGGAATATTATCTTCAAAAGAAAAATTAACTTGATTGGCTCTGACTTGTTCTTGGCAACTCCGTATTAGTAGTTAGTGATCACTGTCTAAAAGCTCACTGGTCATCTCCCATTATGTACTTTATTTGGGGGTGGGGATTGATTTAGGGTCTCAGTCTAGCCCAGGCTGAACTGAAACTCAGTAGTCCCAGGCTGGCCTGAAGCTCATAGCAATCCTCCTACCTCTTCCTCTGAGTGCTGGGATTAAAGGTGTGTACTACCACACCCAATTTTTCAGATATTTTGCCAGTAATTAATGACAAGTTTACCAGTATGTACGTGGGTGGTTTTGGGGTTTTCTTTCTTTCTTTCTTTTTTTTTTTTTGTTTTTTGTTTTTTGGTTTTTGGTTTTTGGTTTTTGGTTTTTGTTTTGTTTTGTTTTTTGTATGTGTTTTCTTGAACCCTCTTCATTTTCTGGGGACATTTGGCCATCTTTAGTCTCAAAATATTTCTTCTATTCCCTGATCTTGGATGATGCTGTGTTGCGTATCAAGTTCTGAAAGCCTCCCAGATTCTCTTGACTAGGAGTTTTCAACTCATTCAAAGCAATCTAGTAGTCTTACCAATAATTTGGGGTTGTAACTTTTCCTTTTCCTATTTCTTTTAATTCCCTCTGATGGGAAGACCAATAATTCTACAGGTATATTTCTTCTCTGGGAACACTGTCATGGTTTCTCTCTCCTACAAAATAGTTTTTTGTTTTGTTTTGTTTTTTGTCTACAGCCATACCACCCTGAACGTGCCCCATCTCGCCTAAGTAGTTTTGTTGTTGTTTGAAAGCAAGATATATATCACAGCTATCTATCCTATCACATAGAGGCTTTAGTCACCAGAAAGATCACCATTATCTTCTTGTATTAAAATTTCAGAATCACTGGGTGTGGTGGCACACGCCTTTGATCCCAGCACTTGGGAGGCACAAGTATAAGGATTGCCATGGGCTCGAGCTCACCCTGAGAATACATAGTGAATTCCAGGTCAGCCTGGCCTAGAGTGAGACCCTACCTCGAAAAAAAAAAAATTTCAGAATCATATGTTCATTTCATGTACTTCATGGTCTGTTTATATCTAAATCTATGAGCATTGTTTCCAGCAAGTTCCCTCAGTGATGTTATTTCTCTTCCACTCAGCTATACAGAGCATGGCCCAGAGCTCCATCTCGGGACTCTTACTAATATAATCATTTCATGGCTGGCCTTAAAGATGATTTAGACCAAAAGAACATGTGGTGCTAGGCTGGGGAAATAGTGTGTTGGTCCAGGAAGATCACACCCTGTTGGTGCACTTCATGTCAGATACTACTCAAGTGTCACAATTGGCCTGATACAATCTAGTCCCAGGCTTAACCATAGACTTATACCAAGTGATGATGAGTCTGTCTACCTCTGGAGAAGGAAGGTACTACAATATAAGAATAAACAGAAGCTAGTGACACACAGAGGCCAGAGCTCCAGAGACCCATGTCGAACTCTCATTGTATAGGTGGGAAGGCTGAAGGTAAAGAAAGGGAAAACAGCCAAAGTCACAGTGACTTCATTTGGCTTAAACACACACATACACACGAACACACACACACACACACACACACCTCTGTTTTCTTTCATAGGAATTTGTGCTTGAGGTCATTGTCACAACTGTTGGTAGAACTCGGTTTGGAATTCAATCTTCTCCTTCATGGCCCAAGTCTTGGTCTTCAGCATATTGCCGCCATTTTGCTGCCATTTTGAACTTCCAGCTGTTCAGACACATAAGAACATTGTTTGGCTGGAAAGATGGATCAGCAGTCAAAGGCACATGTAAATCCAGATGCACAAAGTGGAGCACGTGTCTAGTGGGAGGCCTTTCCTCCCCCTCCTCAGCTTGCAAGTAAATAAATAAAAAACTTAAAGAAAGACAAGAACATTGGGCTGGAGAGATGGCTTAGCGGTTGTGGTGGTGTGATTTAGGTGTCCCCCATAAACTTAGGTGTTCTGAATGCTAGGTTCCCAGCTGATGGAGATTTGGGAATTAATGCCTCCTATAGGCAGTGTATTGTTGGGGGCTGGCTTATTATAGCCAGTTTCCCCATGCCAGTGTTTGGCACACACTTCTGTTGCTGTGGTCCACCTTGTGTTGGCCAGGAGATGATGTCCACCCTCTGCTCATGCCATTGTTTTCCCCTGCCATCATGGAGCTTCCCCTTGAGCCTATAAGCCAAAATAAACCTCTTTCTCCCACAAGCTGCTCTTGGCCGGGTGATTTCCACCAGCAATGTGAACCTGACTGCAACAGTAGTTAAGGTGCTTACCTGCAAAACCTAAGAACCCATGTTCATCTTTCCAGATCCCATGTTAGCCAGATACACAAGGTGACACATGCACAAGATCATACATGTGCATAAGGTGGCACATGCATCTGGAGTTCGATTACAGTAGCTGGAGGCCCTGGCATGCCAATTCTCTTTCAGTCTATTGGGCTTGCATCACAAAAAAAAGAACATTGTGGCTGGGCATGGTGATGCACACCTTTAATCCCAGCACTGGGGAGGCTGAGGTAAGAGGAATACTGTGAGTTCAAGGCCACCCTGAAACTACATACTGAATTCCAGGTCAGCCTGGGCTAGAACAAAACACTGTGTCAAGAAACAACCAGGGATAGAGAGATGGCATAGTGGTTAAACCACTTACCTGCAAAGCCAAAGGACCCAGGCTCAATTCCCCAGAACCCTTGTAAACCAAGGTGTACAAGACAGCACATGTGTCTGGAGTTCGTTTGCAGCAGCTGGAGACCCTGGTGCACCCATTCTCTCTACGTACCTCTTTCTCTCAAATATATAAGTAAAAAATATTTAAAGCTGATTATCTCAGATATATATATATATATATATATATATATATATATATATATTTAGTGTGGTGGCACACACCTTATATCCCAGCACTCAGGAGGCAGAGGTAGAAGGATTGCTGAGAGTTCAAGATCACCCTGAGACTACATAGTGAATTCCAGGTCAGCCTGAGCTACAGTGAGATCCTACCTCGACAAAAAAAAAAAAAAAAAAAAAAAAAAAAAAAAAAACAAAGAACACCGCATGTATTATGATCCCTATATTTTAGGAAAAAAGCTCTTTAAGTGGGATGTTGTCCTGTTGTAGGATTTACTTGAATCTATAACAGCTATTAAAGTATTTTATTTTTTCTTTAAGAACTGAGGTATATATACATGGCTTTATGAACGCACTGTTCTAAAGTGCGTCATGTTAATGTTTCTCAGGGAGCCCCCAAGTCGTCCTTCCTGACTGAGGAGAAGAGGGCCCGGCTGAAGACCAACCCCGTGAAGGTGCACTTTGCTGAGGAAGTGCTCGTCAGTGGACAAAACCAGGTGTGTCTCGCTTCAGAGATGGGAATAACTGTTGCTGAAGGTGGTAAGGTCTCATCTAGCACGTGCTTCCCTGAAACTCTAGAACCTTCAGTGCCAACAGGACGTGGAGAGAGCACCGTGTATTTGCTGGATGAGAGAGGCTGGGAGGGCTCTAGGTGGGACAGGAGAAAGGTCTTATTGTTCAGCAGCTCTGTCCTCCTGCCCATGAAGTTTCTCAGACTTTAGTAGTTAACTTCTCATGCATCTTCAAACTTAGTACTCCTCTGAAAGGTTATTGACAATATTGGTGGTGGTAGTTGGAATTGCTTTTTATTTAAGGGTTCAACATCTTTTGAACCTCTATTATGTACCCTAAGCCTTTTGTGTACCTAATGCTTAGTCATTATAATATCCCGCCAGGGATATATTTTAGCAGAAAAGGAAGCAGAGGCTTAGCAAGGCCAAGAGAATTAACTGTTATGATCACATAGTAAGAGAAGACAAATAGCATGGGTCTATGTCACTTCATGTCTATTTTTTCCATCATGACATGTTGTCTAGCTTTTTGTTTGTTTGTTTTTCGAAGTAGGGTCTCACTCTAGTCCAGGCTGACCTGGAATTCACTATATAGTCTCAGGGTGGCCTCGAACTCACAGCAATCCTCCTACCTCTGCCTCCCAAGTGCTGGGATTAAAGGTGTGCGACACCATGCCCGGTTTGCTATCTAGTTTTTGTAAATATTTTATTGACTAATTTCCAAGAAGAGAGAGAAAGATTGAGAGAGAATGGACATGCTAAGACTTCCAGCCACTGCAGACAAACTCCAGATGCATGCACCACTATGTGCATCTGGCTTTTATGTAGGTACTAGGGAATCAAACCAGGGTCATTAGACTTTGCAGGCAAGCGCCTTAACTACAGAGCCATTTCTCCAGCCCAATGTCTAGTTTTTTTTTTTTTTTAATGTTTTATTTTTATTTGTTTATTTGAGAGAGGGAAATAGGCTGTGTGTGTGTGTGTGTGTGAGAGAGAGAGAGAGAGAGAGAGTGGGCATGCCAGGGCTTCCAGCCACTGCAAATGAACTCTAGATGCATGCACCCCCTTGTGCATCTGGCTTACATGGGTCCTGGGGAATTGAACCGAGGTCCTTTGGCTTTGCAGGTCTTAACTGCTAAGTCATCTCTCCAGCCCTGTCTAGTTTTTGATATAGGGAGATTCAGGCTAATGGAAGTGGAGTTGGGGTGCAGTATCAGAAGACACATTTGTAAAGAGAATGTTGGTCTACCAGTTTTTTGTTTTTTGTTTTTTTGAGGTAGGGTCTTGCTCTAGACCAGGCTGGAATTCACTATGTAGTCCCAGGCCGACCTCGAACTGACAAGTGATCCTCCTACCTCTGCCTCCCGAGTGCTAGGACTAAAGGCGTGCACCACTACGCCCGGCACAATTGATATTTTTAATGTGGCTTGCTAGATAAAAGGCATTTTATACAATGTAATATAACTATTGCCATTCTGAATTCTGCGATAATATTAGGTGTTAAAACTTTCAAGTCAAAACTGGTTCTTGAGCTGGGCATGGTGGCGCATACCTTTAATCCCAGCACTCGGGAGGCAGAGGTAGGAGGATCACCATGATTTCAAGGCCAGCCTGAGACTACATAGTGAATCCCAGGTCAGCCTGAGCTAGAGTGAGACCCTACCTCAACCCCCCCCCCACCAAAAAAAAAAAAAAGCCGGGCATGGTGGTGCACGCCTTTAATTCCAGCACTCAGGAGGCAGAGGTAGGAGGATTACCATGAGTTCAAGGCCATCCTGAGACTACAGAGTGAATTCTAGGTTAGCCTGAACTAGAGTGAAACCCTACCTCAAAAAACCAAAAAAAAAAAAACAAAAAACAAACAAACAAACAAAAAAAAGAACTGGTCCTTATCTAGCTGGTCTTCTTGCCATCCCCAGAGAAATAGTGGGTGGAATAGGGATATTTTAATAAATAAATAAATAAATAGATAGATAGATAGATAAAATAAGTTTAATAAATCTAATAAATATTTAAATAAATATTAAATAAATTTTAATAAATATTTTAATAGATGACCCAGTTATCCTGTTCCACATCTTCAAAACCCTTATTTTCTCTCCACACTGTTACCTGAGTGAGAAAAGGTATATTTGTTCTGAAAAGGGCCAGTGGAAAGCCAAATACATTAACTACAATATATATATCTACAATATATATATATATAAAACTACAATATATATATATGATGCTGTCAGTCAGCAGTTCTCTGAATCTGTGTGTAGTCATGCTTGTGAAAATGGATTGAACCTCTTTAGCAGATTCCATTTACATTCAACATGTGTATTCACTTGATCTCAGCCAAAAGGCCAAGAAACAACTGCCGTGTGTGGAAGGGTAGTGCCCAGCAGTGCATAGTGGAGGTGAGATCTACCTAGCAGGACAGAATGATCGGTTGTTGAAATGGCCATGACCCCTGTCCTACATACACTGATGTCTTTCTGAAAAGACCAGAGAATGTTCAGTTTTGAGACCCAAAGCAGCTACCAAACTGATTGAAAGTTTTGATGGGGGTGGGCAGTTTTGAGGAACAGGACTGTCCACAGATGTCTCTGGGTAGACTTGCAGGCTTGGGCTTCAAGGGGAACTTACGGGAGTCTCTGCACCAGCCACCCACGGCAGAGACAACCAAGACAGTGAGATTTGTTCATCATGCCCTGCCTCTTCGTCCTTTCAAACATTTGTTAAATCCTGCTGAAATCTTCCCCTTGAAAAATGATGAGATGGCTTCACGGGCACACATTTCTCTAGAAGAATCAGGTGTGGTAAAAATCATTTATTAAAAAAGCCAGGCGTGGTGGCTCACGCCTTTAATCCCAGTCCTCGGGAAGCAGAGGTAGGAGGATTGAGAGAGTTCAAGGCCACCCTGAGAACCAGGTCAGCCTGGACCAGAGTGAGACCCTACCTGGAAAAAACAAAACAAAACAAAAAATCATCTTTAGCAGTGACTCTAACTTGGCTCACAATTAAAGAAATACAGAGGAAAACATTAGAGCGTGATGACGCTGGCAAGCTGTCCGCTCATTAGTAAGTGCTCACAAATAAAGAAAAAGTCACCCTTGATGCTGAGAAAAGACTTACGGCCATGAACCACGTTGGGGGCTCTGCAAATGAGTTTGTAAACATTTGGGGGTAGAAAAGAACACGACTTAATGATTGCTAGGAAATGTGACCAAGAGATCTCATTCCAATAAATTTAGAATGTAAGAAAGTTCAGATGCAAGAAATATATTTACTAAAAGATATCCATAATACCAAAATAAGACTGAGATTCTCATACAGAAGAAAATGTTGTCAGATTTGGGGGGGGGGGGTGTTTGTTTTGTTTTGTTTTGTTTTGTTTTGTTTTGTTTTGTTTTATCAAGGTAGGGTCTCATTCTAGCCAAGTTGGCCGTGAACTCACGGTGATCACGTGCACCACCACACCTGGCCTCTGTCGGGTGTTTTAGGGTGTTTTGGTAAAAAGACGACAGGCTTATTTACCCAGGTGGGCCTTCTGCGTACACTTTCTGTAAAGATATGTGCCAGTGGTAGCTCTGGTTCGGATCTTAGGAAATGTAGAATATTCTACTGGCTGTAGCAGGAACTAGTCCTAAAGTCCATTTTCAGCATTGCAGCTAATCACTGAGAGGTCACTTTTTAAAGAGAACTGGCCTGGGGGGGGGGGATCCTCCAAAATCCTGGCCTGTCTTGCTTCTAGAAATTCTGACTAGCATGGGGTTGACTAGTGCTGTACCCCTGCTTTCAAAGCCCCTCAAGAATGGCAGGTTCCCTTAGAGGTCTTGCAAACCTGAAGTGATTGTTGGGGTGTGTGGAGGCACAGAGCAGCCCTCCACTAGTTGCAGCAGTAAAAACAGGGAGAGGGGCCCCTAAGAGAGCATTCTGCCATCACCCCCATGCCATGCCAACCCACAAAGGAAGGGTTCAAGAATCTCAGAAAGACCCAACGTGAAAAGCAGCCATGCTGGTCATCACTTACCAAAGCGTGTGGCGTAAAGGCCACGGCCAGAGGTGCTGTGTCAGCCGGTGGGTACTGACAGGCATATGCGGCGCCGCAAGGTGCTCACGGCACGGCCCCTCTTCCCCGCTGTCCTTCACATCTAGCAGCTGTCATGCATGTCCCTGATAAGGCAAGCCTGTCCTTTGTGGAGACTCCAAATGCTACAGAAGCAGCGCCTGATGCGGTGAAGCCAGGGGAGATCCTGCTCTCCACAACGGGTTGTGCCAGGCGGCCGGGGGTTGGTACCCCCTGGAACAGGAAGGGTACATCAGGGACATGACACCCCTCTTGTGTTTTCCAGGGGAATTCTCTGCTGTGCATGCCCAACGTGCTCAAGCTGTACTTGGAGAATGGACAGACCAAAGCATTCAAGTTTGAGGCAAACACAACTGTGAAGGTATTAAGAGTAAACTTGAACCTAACTCGGAGGGCTCCCAGGCATCTTGCCCTGTGTCTGCCTTGGTGGTCCTACAACCACCATAGCCTGAGCACTGTGACAAGCTATGTGCTATGTTATCTTATTTAGGTCCATAACCACCTAGTACAATGGTATGTGTTTTTTTAATCGCTTTTAAGAAATATTTTACTTATTTATGTATTTATTTATTTATTAATTTGAGAGAGAGAGTCAGAGTCATACTAGGGAATTGAACCTGGGTCCTCACGCTTCACAGGCAAGCACCTTAACCACTAAGCCATCTCTCCAGCCCTTAATCACTTTTTAAAAATTATTTTTGCTTATTTTTTAATATCTTTTATTTTTATTTATCTATTTGAGAGCGACAGACAGAGAGAGAAAGAGGCAGAGAGAGAGAGAGAGAATGGACACGCCAGGGCCTCCAGCTACTGCAAACAAACTCCAGACGCGTGCACCCCCTTGTGCATTTAGCTGACCCGTGGGGAATCAAGCCTTGAACTTGGGGCCTTAGGCTTCACAGGCAAGTGCTTAACTGCTAAGCCGTCTCTCCAGCCTTTTTTGTTTATTTTTATATATTTATTTGAGAGTAACAGATAGACAGAGAGAGAAAGAGGCAGAGAGAGAGAAAAAGAGAATGGGTGTGCCAGGGCCTCCAGCCACTGCAAACAAACTCCAGATGCATGCACCACCTTGTGCATCTGGCTTACATGGATATTGAGGAATCAAGCCTCGAACTGGGTCCTCAGGCTTCACAGGCAAGCGCTTAACTGCTAAGCCATCTCTCTAGCCCCCTTAATCACTTTTTTCAGTAAAGGGAATCAGAATTCAGAGAGATGAAATGACTTACCGAAGGTCATGTTACACCTCCTAAGCCTTCACCTCTAACCACTAAGGATCCCTGCTTTTCTATAGACTACTGCTTGTCACACAAACACCAGAGAAGCTAAGAACCTAGCTGAGAGCCTATAGAGATGGTTTAGTGGTTAAAGGCACTTTGCTTGCAAAGTCTGACAGCCTGACTTCAGTTCCCCAGCCACCCACATAAAGTCAATTCCACAGCCACCCATGTAAAGCTGAATGGGCATTCATTAGCAGCAGCAAGAGACTCTAGTGCCTACACACACATACACATTTTTTAAAAATCAAGGTGAGGGCTAGAGAGACAGGGCACATGTAAGACCCTTTGGGCCCATTTTCCCACCCATCAGGAGGAGGTGGCAATAGTCACTTCACAAGGTTACTAGGACATTAAGTAAGCTGGCATGAGGAGTGCCCAGCAGAGTGGCTGGCACACACTCAGCATAATCCATTGGCAGTTAAAGCTTTTCCCTACAAAGCCAGAGGACCCAGGTTCAATTCCCAGGACCCACGTAAGCCAGATGCACAAGGGGGCACATGCATATGGAGTTCGTTTGCAGTGGCTAGAGGCCCTGGTATGCCCATTCTGTCGCTCTCTGCCTATTTCTCTCTCTCTCTCTCAAATAAAGAAAAACAAAATACTAAATAAATAAATAAATAAATTTTAGCACTTAAGAATAAATACAGAAATGTGGAACCTGGCTTTTCTGGGGCTGGGGGAAGAGCAGGTACACTGATGAAGTTGTGGGTTATGAGCAGTAGTCAAGACACACATACACACACGTATGCACACATCACACACATGTGGACATACATGCACACACAAGGCACACAGCCAGTGTTTCTCTCTGACACCTTTTGATAATTCCCCAAGCTGCTCCAAATGCCATAGCCTGCTCCTACATCCGTGTAACCAATGAGAAGCCAGAGAAAGCCCTTTGGATCCCAGGAAGCTCCAAGCCCACAGGAGGAAAGGATTATGATGAGGGCATGCCAGCCACTCTGCTGGGCACTCCTCATGCCAGTTTACTTAATGTCCTAGTAACCTTGTGAAGTGACTGTTGCCACCTCCTCCTGATGGGTGGGAAAATGGGCCCAAAGGGTCTTACATGTGCCCTGATCCACTGGCTTACAACTGGCTTCAAGCTTGCTCCGCTTCTAAACTGCTGAGTCTTGCCGCTCTGCCAGGATTCTGCTTCAGAGGGGAAGTGTTGCAGGTGAACTCGGCAGGGTTCTTCTGCGGGGCCGCCTTTGAGCAAAGTGGATTGGAAGGGAGGGAGGATTAACTTAAAGGAGTGCCTCACTGGAGTGAAAAATGCCTTGAGGTGATTTCCAATAAAAGTTCCCATTATGGAGTTAGGGGAGTGAACAGTCTTACCCAGTGTAATTCTGGTTGATCTTACTTATCTGTAGTAGCCAAATGTTATAAGGCAAGTCTTTTAGCTCTTTTATAACACAGAGAAGTGGACATAAAGAAATCCTGGGCTGGAGAGATGGCTTAGTGGTTAAGCGCTTGCCTGTGAAGCCTAAGGACAGGACCCTGGCTCACAGCTTGATTCCCCAGACCCACGTTAGCCAGATGCACGAGGGGGCGCACGCGTCTGGAGTTCGTTTGCAGTGGCTGGAAGCCCTGGCGCACCCATTCTCTCTCTCTCTCTCTCTCAGTCTCTTTCTCGCTCTGTCTGTTGCTCTCAAATAAATAAATAAACTAACAAAATTAAAAAAACAAAAAAGAAAGAAAGAAATCCTGCAAGAAAAGGGTAAAACAAGTCAGCTCCTCAGGGACTTTTCTTTCCCCATAGCTTACCAAGGAAAGAAAGTTCTTAAATTGGAAATTTTTTCTTGGGGCTGGTAGCTCAGTTGGTACAGGGCTTGGCTGAAGAGTGCCAGCATGCAGGAAGCCCTGAATTGGATTCCCAGTACTGCGTAACCCAGCATAGTGGGATACTCCTGTAATTCCAGCATTTGGAGAAATGGAAGCAGGAGAATCAAAAGTTCAAGGTCATCTTTGAGTTCAAGGCCAGCCTAGGATACATGAGAGCCTGTCTCAAAAAATAATAATAATAAATAAATAAATAACAACAAAAACGAAGGAAGGAAGGAAGGAAGGAAGGAAGGAAGGAAGGAAGGAAGGAAGGATGGAAGGAAGGAAGGAAGGACGGAAGGAAGGAGAGAGAGAAAGAAAAACAGACAGGCAGGCTAAAGAGGGAGGAGTGGGTTGGGCTGGCAGTCAATACTTGCGACTTTACCTATGATACGAAGGAGTTTGGATTTTGGCCAGTAAGCCCTGAGGAGCAACTGAATGTTCTTTTAAAAAGAATATTTAGTTATTTATTTGAGAGAGAGAGAGATGCAGATAAAGAAAATGGGCATTCCAGGGCTTCCATCCATTGCAAACAAACTCCAGACACATGTGCCACCTTGTGCATCTGCATTTATGTGGGCACTGGGGAATCAAACATGGATCCTTGGACTTCATAGGGAAGTGCCTTAACCACTAAGCCATCTCTCCAACACAACTGGATGATCAAGGAAGATTATCATTGTTAAGGGATTAAAGAGGCAGAGGTAAGAGTCCCACCATGCTTTCGAGGCCACCCTGCGACTACACAGTGAGTTCCAGGTCAGCCTGGGCTAGAATGAGACCCTAGCTCAAAAAAAAAAAAAAAAAAAAAAAAAAAGGAAGAACATGACTGACACAGACGTAGACAAGTTCCTGTAGGTAAACATTCAGCAAACCTTTGTGGTTCAAGGCCAGGTAGTGTACAGTTTTGCAGGCTTCTGGGTCTCTTTCGCAGTTACCCAACTCTACCATTGTCATGGCTTCATTCTCACAGAACTTTAGTGGTAAAAATAGGCAGTGAGGTGGATTTGGCCCATTGGTGTGGCTTGCCAGCTCCTGTTCTGAATGCAGAGTGGAGGACCAGTGGGTGACAGGAGGGTCCATAGGACACCTCTACGAAGGCAGCAGAAATGTGTGAGCTCAAGGCCATGCAGAAGTCAGAGAAGGGACAGAATCAACAAGCAAGCCTTCCTTCTAACATTGGAAAGGGGGCGAGTCATTGCTTCCTGCACGGGGAAGAAGACAGCAAAGACATGGCCATGTTTCCAAGGGCTGAGTGAGTTTTCTCTCCTCCTCGGAGAATAGTCAGCTTTTTTGTGTGTTCTATTTATCTGGTGGATACAGCAATGCTCCTGTGACTTTTTTTTTTGTTCATTTTTGTTTTATTTATTTATTTGAGAGTGACAGAGAGAGAAAGAGGCAGAGAGAGAGAGAGAGAATGGGCGCGCCAGGGCTTCTAGCCACTGCAAACGAATTCCAGACGCGTGCACCCCCTTGTGCATCTGGCTTACATGGGCCCTGGGGAATTGAGCCTCGAACCGGGGTCCCTCGGCTTCACAGGCAAGCGCTTAACCACTAAGCCATCTCTCCAGCCCTCCTATGACTTTTTTTAAAAAATATTTTATTTATTTACTTGAGAAAGAGAGGAAGAGTCAGAGAGAAAGAAAGAATGGGGGTGCCTAGGCCTCCAGCCACTGCAAATTCCAGATGCATGCACCCCCTTGTGCATCTGGCTTACGTGGGTCCTGGGGAATCAAACTGGGGTCCTTAGGCTTCGTAGGCAAACACCTTAACCACCAAGCCATTTCCCCAGCCCCACTGCTATGACTTTTTAAAAAATATTTTATTATTTATTTATTTGAGACAGAGAAAGACATGGGGAGACAGGAGAGAGAGAGAGAGAGAGAGAGAGAGAGAGAATGGGCACGCCAGGGCCTTCCGCCACTGCAAACGAACTCCAGGCATATGTGCCACCTTGTACATCTGGCTTACGTGGGTCCTGGGGAATCGAACCGAGGTCCTTTGGCTTTGTAGGCAAGTGCCTTAACCACTAAGCCATCTCTCCAGCCCGGCTATGACTTTTGAAAAATAGTTGTGAACTAGTTACAAAGAGAGAGAGAGAAAGAGAAACCCCTCATTTGTCAGGCCTTGTGATGGCCTTTTGAGCCCAAGGAGTGGTTTGCGGGGTCACTGGTCCTGTGTTCTGAGCTGTGAGTGGCATGCTTTCTTCCTGCAGAGCTCTTACTGGTTGTACTTTTTTCCTTCTAGTCATACAGTAATATAAGAATTTCTAGAATACAAATAGCAGTGATACAATTTCCAGAAAACTCAGCAATCAATCTGCAAATTCCAAAGGGTGAAAATCGACACATCACAATAGAATAGAAGAAAGACTTAAGCTAAAATGTGAGGAGTTGGCTGGAGAGATTGCTTAGTGGTTAAGGCACTTGCCTGCAAAGCCTAAGGACCCAGGTTTGATTCCCCAGTACCCACATAAATCCAGATGCACAAGGCGGCACATGTGTCTGGAGTTCCTTTGCACTGGCTAGAGGCCCTGGCACACCCATTCCCTCTCCCACCTCTTTCTCTCAAATTAATAAATAATTTTTTTACTGTGAGGGGTGAGGGAGGGCAGAGGGAAAACAGAGAGAGATGGGGAAGACTTTCCATCATGGCCAGACACTGCCTGGCCCGCGGCAGGTGCAGAATTAACGCCGTTGAGTCACAGAGCAGCTAGCATCTTCGGGACTTAGTCACTGGCTGGTCCTGGAGGGTCATGGAGACAAGTGGAGACAGGGCTTAGAGTCAGGAGACATGAGGAGCGGGCAGGCCGAGTGCTTTGAGATGGGCGCCGTCTGAGGCTCCGGCAGAACTTGTGTAGCGAGTGCGTGATGATCATTCGTCAAGGGACAGCTTGCTGAGCATCTCCTTGCTGCCAAGCATTGCATATATAACAGACCCCAAGACGGGCAATGTTTGTGTGATCAGGTAGTTACCATTTATGAGGGGGGAGAAGACTATAAGAAAATAAGTGCTAGTGGCTAGCACATGTAGCATACTTACATCCACCAGGCATGATTCCAAATACCTACCTTATGTGGAGAAATTGACTTAGTCTATGAAACAATCCAATGGAATAGGTATTGATGTTAGTACCACTATAGGTGAAAATACTATGGGATGGTGAAAAGAAGAAATTTGTCCAAGGACAGTCTAGATCTAGAATCCATTCACTAAACTTGGCTAAATTGTCATTTCTTCTTGGTTTTTTTTCAAGGTAGGATCTCCCTCTAGCCCAGGCTGACCTGGAATTCACTATGTAGTCTAAGGGTGGCCTCAAACTCACAGAAATCCTCCTACCTCTGCCTCCTGAGTGCTGGGATTAAAGGTGTGCACCACCATGCTCAGCTTGCTATACTGTCTTTTTCTTTTTTTTTAAGATAACTTTGAGGTGTCTGTGCTCCATCTTCTTCTTTTTTTTTTTTTTTTCATTTTCACTTTTCATTTATTTATTAGAGACAGAGAGGGAGGAGAGAGAGAGATTGAGAGAGAGAGAAAATATGGGTGCACCAAGGCCTCCAGCCACTGCAAACAAACTCCAGATGCATGCGCCACCTTGTGCATCTATCTAGCTTACGTGGGACCTGGAGAATCGAACCTGGGTCCTTAGGCTTTGCAGGCAAGTGCCTTAACCACTAAGCCATCTCTCCAACCCCTATGCTCTTTTACAAAAGAACATAACTATTGTTAAAGAACTTAATATGAAACCCTGAAGAGGGAACTAAACATGGCCCTGAGGGCTGAGGATAGATTTCAGTGGAAGAGCACTTGCCTAACGTGTGTGAAGCCCTTGGTTAAATCCCTGAAAAACTGAAAGCAAGAAAACAATGTTCTTGGAACAGAGAGTAATAAGGACGGTCACATTTAGATACAGTGGCCGGAGAAGACATCTCTGAAGAAGTGACATTTGGGGGGAAGCTTGAAGGGAGATGAACATCCTTGTGAAGAGTAATAGAAGAGCGTGTGAGGCAGAGGGAGAAAGCGCTGGAGGGAAAAGGGGGAGGTGGCCTAGCAACCATTGTGCTTCAGCACAGCTTCCCATCCTGTCAGCCGCCCTGGTAAATGGGCTTCCTTATCCTCCCTTTCACAGAGGAAGAAACTGAGGTCAGAAGTGTCAGGTCCATTTCCCATAGTCACCTGCAGGGGGATTCTGTCTAAAAAGCAGGTGACAGAACAGAGTGACAACTCCAGAAAGAGGATAGATCCATAGACACTGAGAGACTGGGGTCTCCCCTGGGTGGCCTCAGCCTTCTAAGAAATGTGTGTGTGAGGAGTTGCAAAGGGAAAAGTGGGGGGGGGGAGAGGAAATTACCATGGTCTATTGTTTATAATTATGGAAGTTGCCAATAAAAATAAAAGAAAAAGAAGCTGGGTGTGGTAGCGCACGCCTTTAATCCCACCACTCGGGAGGCAGAGGTAAGAGGATTGCTGTGAGTTCGAGGCCACCCTGAGACTACATAGTGAATTCCAGGCCAGCCTGGGCTAGAGCAAGACCCTGCCTTGAAATTAAAAAAAAGAAAAGAAAGAAACAAAGAAAGGAAAGGAGACACTACCTACACAAGACCATCATAAGAGGAGGAAAAGATCATGACATCAAAATAAAAGAGAGACTGATTGAGATGGGGAGGGGATATGGTGGAGAATGGAATTTCAAAGGGGAAAGTGGGGGGAGGGAGGGTATTACCATGGGGTATTTTTTATAATCATGGAAAATGTTAAGAAAAATTGGAAAAAAAAAAAAAAGAAGAAAGGAAATGTGTGTGAGTATGTGTGTGTGTGAGAGAGAGTCTGTGGGTGATTACAGCCTGGAGAAAGAAGAGTGGTACAGGCCCTAGAGGGCCCAGCCTGCAGGGCCAGAGCCCTCCCTCCACTGGCAGGTGACCCAGCAGCTAGGCTTTTCCCTCCTGGCTGTTCTGAGGAGCCACGAGGCCAGGGAAGTTCTTCAGCTCGTCAGGTGATCCCTGTGCCTCTCCGCCTGCCCAGGACATCATTCTCACAGTAAAGGAGAAGCTGTCCATCCGAAGCATCGAGTACTTTGCGCTGGCCCTGGAGGAGCAGTACAGTGTCTCCCGGCTGCACCTGCTGCACGAGGAGGAGCTTATCCAGCAGGTAGGAGGATCAGCTGCTGCTCCTGGGGAGCCTGCCCGGGGCCACTGCAGTTTGGGTACACTTGGGCCTGTCCCAGGGGGCCCAGAGCCTGATCAGCCTGGGGACAACAGGTTGAGACTCAGGACGCATTTTCATCTGCTCCTAAGAGGTCAGGAGGGCACAGCTTTAAGTCCCATTTTATCCAGATGTGGTGGCGCACGCCTTTAATCGCAGCACTCGGGAGGCAGAGGTAAGAGGATCGCTGTAAATTCGAGGCCGGCCTGGGGCTACAGAATAAATTCCAGGTCAGCCTGGGCTAGAGTGAGACCCTACTTAAAAAAAAGAAAAAAGATGTCCATTTTACAGATGTGGAGATAGGAAACAGCATATGTGAGTGCCTGAGATATTCACGGTGACAGGGCCACTGTGGGGAAAGAGAGGAATATGGCCTGGCAACCATTGTGCCTCATCACAGGCATCCCACCCTGTCTATCCTAACAGGCAGGCATCATCTTCCATTTCACAGAAGAAGCAGCGGAGGTCAGAAATGTCAGGTCACTTCAGAGTGGTAATAAGCTTCGCAGATGTGGAGATAGAGGCTTGTGGTGGGAAGGTGATTCTGTTAGAGCCCCCACTCCATCCTTTAAAAAATATTTTATTTCTTTGCAAGGAGAGAGGGGGACAGAGAGAGAATGGGCACACCAGGGCCTCCAGCCTCTGAATGCACTCCAGATGCATGTGCCACTTTGTGCATCTGGCTTTATGCGGGTACTGGGGAACTGAACTCAGGTTGTTAGGTTTTGCAGGCAAGTGCCTTAACCTCTGAGCCATCTCTCCAGCCCACCTCCAACTCCACCTTCTGATTCAAGATCTATTGATCTTTCTTGGCACCTGCTGCTTTGGAGCTGTTAGGGAAACATTATGTACTGTGTCCAAGCCCCTTTGTGAGGCACGTTCCCCATGGAGATGACCCCTGATGACAGTACAGGGCAAACACAAGCAGCCACATGCTCGATCAGCCATTCAGGAATTTGTTGAACTGACGTTTCAATTCAATATGTCATTGTAGGATGTGTAGAAGTTCAACAGTTGGAAAAAGAGAAGGGACAGTATGGATAAGGCATGTCCTTGGGGAAGTCACTCATTGCAGATAATTTGTGACCCATTCACTCACTGACTAGATTTGTGAATTGCACACACTCTTTTTGTTGTAATTACTTATTGCACTTGCATTGGAAATCAAATCAAATTAAATCCTAAAGATAGTTTAAGCAGAAAAGGAAAAAAAGGTCTGGAGAGATGGCTTAGCAGTTAAGGCGCTTGCCTGCGAAGCCTAAGGACCCATGTTCAACACTCCAGATCCCACAAAAGCCACACACACAAAGGTGAGTCAGGTGCAAGGTCACACATGCCCACTACGTGGCGCAGGCATCTAGCATTCAATTGCAGTGGCTGAGGCTCTGGCATGCCAATTCTCTCTCTCTCTAAAATATTTTAAAAAAAGAAAGAAAGAAAGAAAGAAAAGGACTGGAGAGATGGCTTAGCGGTTAAGCCCTTGCCTGTGAAGCCTAAGGACCCCGGTTCGAGGCTCGATTCCCTAGGACCCACGTTAGCCAGATGCACAAGGGGGCGTTTGCAGTGGCTGGAGGCCCTGGTGCGCCCATTCTCTCCCTCCCTCTCTCTCTCTCTCTCCCTCTTTCTCTCTCTCTGTCTCTCTTAAATAAATAAATAAATAAACAAACAAAATTTAAAAAAAGAAAAAAGAGGAGTGCACAAGATGGTATACACAGTGTATTGTTATTTGTGGAAACCAAAACTCACATGTAGTAATTACTATTCTTGTCACTGTGCTTGAATACCTGGCAGGAGCAGCTTAAGGGAGGAGAGGTTTGTTTGGGCTTAGGGTTCAGGGAGTGCACTACGTCATGGTGCAGGAGCCATGGAACATGAGGCGGCTGATCACATTGTGGTGGCAGCTAAGCATAGAGAACTGAGGTGGAGGCAAGGCCAGGCTGTATCCCAAGGTTTACCAGCCTCCCTCAGTGACACTTCCTCCAGCTAGGCTTCACCTCCCAAAAACAGTGCCATCAGCTGGGGACCAAGTATTCGAACATGAGTCTGTCAGGAACATTCCATGTTCAAACTGTAACAGCATGCAGACCTAGACAGCCTCTGGAAAGGCCTCTAAGGAAACTGGAAATGGGTTTCCTCTGGCAGGAGGAAGTTAGAGGCGGGTCTGTGGGAAGCATTACCCTTTCGAGTCACATTTTATATCCATGGGGAAGAAAGTCAGACTAAAAGCAGTCTGCGCTGTCTTGGGAAACACTAAAAATAGCACTGGGGACTCTCTTTCCCTGGTTGTTTCTTTGTGAAGCTTTTTTATGAGAGAGCTGGAAGGTCACCTGCACTGGGAAAGTGAGCTGTATCTTCTCCCCCTCCCCCACAGGTGGTGGAAAGGGAAGAATCACATGACTCCCGCTGCCTCTTCAGGGTGTGTTTTGTTCCCAAGGACCCCTTGGATCTCCTGAAAGAAGACCCAGTGGCCTTTGAATACCTCTACCTGCAGGTGACTGGGCTGTGCTTCCTGAAATGACAGTGGTGCTCTCAAAGATGCACACTGGGTTATTCTGAGCTAAGCAACTCTCTGGGAGGGATTATCCTTTTCTGGAGTCTGATTATCTCTCCCAGCTCCCTCTCCTGCTACACAGAGTTGCTCTCACAGGAGATTTGCAGTAGACTAATAAAATTCCAGCTTAGTCCTCAATGTGGATGGTACATTTTCCAGTAACCATTAGGGATTGTTATTGTTTGCATTTTTATTGCAGAAAAGGGCTTTAGTGCTTCTGAGTTAGAGATGATGTCACTGAGTCTTGGGAAGGTCATAAAAGTCTCTGGGGTCCCCACATAATGGCAGAGGCACAGCCTAGTTTCTTGACCCCTGGCCTGGTTCTCTCCCCTGTACCTCCTTGGGTGAAATTTAGTCTGTTGCTTTTATTTGGATGAGAAGAATCATTTGGGAAGCAGCATTATATTACAGAAGAGGCAACCCAGATTAGGTGGGTTGACTTGCCCCAAGTCTTAAAGAAATGGTGAGAGGACGTAGTAATAATAACAATGACAACATCAATGACACATCAGTGCTATATACAAACCTATACACCTGCTACTTGCATTCGTGTGTATTCTCATGTAAACCGCATAGACACTGCGCAAGGTATATCTGACCATTGCAGTTAGCAGTGGAAGCCACCAACACTCATAGTCTTAGTAACTTAACCAAGGCCAAACAGCCAAGCACTGTCAGAGCCAGGTCTCAAAGCAGACTGCTGGTCCCTGCCGCCTCTCAGCCAAGAGAAGTAGGAGATGTGGTCTGCGGGTTCCTGTGGCCCACCTGCTCTATCTAATGTCTTCCAGAGCTGCAGTGATGTGCTCCAGGAGCGCTTCGCTGTGGAAATGAAGTGCAGCTCTGCCCTGCGCCTCGCAGCCCTGCACATCCAGGAGCGGATCTACGCATGCGCCCAGCCGCAGAAGATCTCTTTGAAGTACATAGAGTGAGTGGCAGAGGATAGCAGCTGATGGCTGCGCCCTGGCCAGGATGGCCAGACTCCACAGAAAGCTGATATTGACCCACCTTCCCATCTGTTCTTGTCTTTCCATCCATCGCCCTTTGCAACAGCCTGGCTTCCCGAGATGTCAGAGCGGGCTGCCCCCTCTGGGCAGAATCCAAGTCCACGTGGAATGACATAGGGTCTCCTTGTGAATTTCCGGTTCCTGGGAGGATATCTTAGACAGTCAGTTGACAACTTTTCTAAGAGCAGGAATGTCTTCAGAATTAATAATCTTCCTAGAGGTGTAAAATAATTCCTATTGCATTATCCCCCCCCCCCAGGAGTGGTTTCAAATAGTAAGCTCCCAACATCTGATTCTTAGCTTAGAATTGCTTTGAGTGGCAGCAGTCAGGTTTGCTAAACCTGTTCCCAAATCTCAGCTCTGCCTTGCCTGGGGATCGAATGTATATATGCAGGTTTCTGTGGGGTGTGGGGCGCATGTGTGGCTGGCTTGTGAACATGTGTGCATGTGCGTGTGGTGACTAGAGATCAATATCTGGAGTCACTCTCTACCCTAGTTTTTGAGACAGGGTCTTTCTCTGAACCCAGAGCTCACTCATCTGGCTAGACTAGCTACCTAGCAAGCTCAAGGGCTCCACCTATCTCCATCTCCCCAGCACAGTAGGCCTATGCCTGGTATTTTAGTTGGGTTCTAGAGATTCTAACTCAGATCCTTATGCTTGCCTGACAAGCACTTCACCCACTAAGCCATCTCCTCAGCCTTGGGAATCAGATTTTATTTTTATTTTAAAATTTTTTTATTACTACTAACAACATATTTTGTTTTATTATTTTTATTATTATTATTACTTTTTTATTAACAACTTCCATGATTATAAACAATATCCCATGGTAATGCCCTCCCTCTCCCCACTTTCCCCTTTGAAACTCCATTCTCCATCATATCCCCTCCCCCTCTCAATCAGTCTCTCTTTTGTTTTGATGTCATCATTTTCCTGCCTATTGTGATGGTCTTGTGTAGGTAGTGTCAGGCACTGTGAGGTTGTGGATATCCAGGCCATTTTGTGTCTGGAGGAGCACGTTGTAAGGAGTCCTACCCTTCCTTTGGCTCTTACATTCTTTCTGCCACCTCTTCTGCCATGGACCCTAAGCCTTGGAAGGTGTGATAGAGATATTGCAGTGCTGAGCACTCCTGTCACTTCCTCCCAGCACCTTGATGCCTTCTGAGTCATCCCAAGGTCACTGCCATCTGAAAAGAGAAGGTTCTCTACCAAAAGTGAGAGTAGCAATAATATATGGGTATGAACATTAAGAGAAGTGCTTACTGGGCAGTTTGATGAGCATAGTATGTATACATTTAGCCAGACAGCAGCAGACGTTACGCCCCTAGGGCTCATGACTACCCTTGTTTTAGGTTTTCAGTATCAGGGATGTATTCCCTCCCATGGAGTGGGCCTCCAGTCCAATTAGAGGGCAGTTGGTTTCCACCATGACAGATGTGACACTATTGACAACATACTTTGTATGGATACATCATGTGTTGGTACCCTCTTTTCCCCTGTACCTGCCCCCATTCCATTTGAGAGAGAAAGAGGCAGAGAGAAAAAGAGAAAGAAAGAGAATGAGCACGCCAGGGCATCCAGCCACTGCAAACAAACTCCAGACACATGTGCCACCTTGTGCATCTGGTTATATGGGTCCTAGGGGATCACACTTTGGTACCTTGGCTTTGCAGGCAAGTGCCTTAACTACTAAGCTATCTTTCCAGCCCACGAATCAGATTTTAAAAATAAAGTAGGTCACTGGGTGTGGTGGCGCACGCCTTTAATCCCAGCATTTGGGGAGGCAGAGGTTGAAGGATGACTGAGTTTGAGGCCAGCTTGAGACTACAGAGTGAGTTCCATGTCAGCCTGGACTAGCATGAGACCCTACCTTAAAAAAAAAAAAAAACAGTCCTGCCCCTGATGTACTGACTAAAATCCCTGAGGAGTTAGTCTAAGAACTGCATTTAAAAAAATATTTCATTTATTTATTAAAGAGAGAGATAAAGAGGCAGATAGAGATTTAGAGAGAGAGTGGGCACACCAGGGCCTGTAGCCACTGCAAACAAACTCCAGATGCATGCGCATCTGGCTTATGCAGGTATTGGGGAATTGAACGTGGGTCCTTAAACTTTGCAGGCAAGTGCCTTAACCGCTAAGCCATCTTTCCAGCAAGAGAACTGCAGTTCAGCAAGTTTGTGGGGAACTCTTGGTTTAGCTCTGGGGACTCACCAGGGCTCTTTTTTGCTCCACAAGGATGTGTTTGGGCTGTGAATATAGTTCAACGGTACAGCACCTGCCTAATATGTGTGAGTCCCTGGGAAACAGCAGAGAGGATAGGAGAGGGAGAAAAAGAAGGTTATGTGCATGACCATGCTACATTTGTTGTCATGAAAAAAAAAAAAACTTGAAGGCGCTAGATAGATTGCTTAGTGGTTAAGGCTCTTGCCTGCAAAGCCAAAGGACCTCAGTTTGATTCTCCAGGACCCACATAAACCAGATGCACAAGATGGTGCATGCATCTGGAGTTTGTTTGCAGTGGCTGGAAGCCCTTGCACACCTATTCTCTCTCTCTCTCTCAAAAATAAATAAATAAAAATAAAAATAAAAATATATATATACATATTTTTTTTTCAAGGTAGGGTCTCACTCTAGTCCAGGCTGACCTGGAACTCACTATGCAGTCTCAGGGTGGCCTTGAACTCACAGCAATCCACCTACCTCTGCCTCCAAAGTGCTGGGATTAAAGGCGGTGCCACCACTGCCCAGCAAAATAAAAAATATATATATGTATATATTTTAATATTTTGCTTTTTTTATTTTTTGGTTTTTCTTTCTTTTTTCTCAATTTTTATTAACATTTTCCATGATTATAAAAAATATCCCATGGTAATACCCTCCCCACCCCCTTTCCCCTTTGAAATTCCATTCTCCATCATATCCCCTCCCCATCTCAATCAGTCTCTCTTTTATTTTGATGTCATGATCTTTCCTCCTCTTATGGTGGTCTTGTTTAGGTAGTGTCAGGCACTATGAGGTCATGGATATCCAGGCCATTTTATGTCTGGAGGGAGCACGTTGTAAGGAGTCCTACCCTTTCTTTGGCTCTTACATTCTTTCCGCCACTTCTTCCGCATTAGACCCTGAGCCTTGGAAGGTGTGATCGAGATGTTACTCCGTACTTCAGTCACTTCTTTCCAGCACTATGATACCTTCTGAGTCGTCCCAAGGTCACTGGCCATCTGAAAAGAGAAGATTCTCTACCCAAAGTGAGAGTAGCGTTAATATAGGGGTATGAATATTAAGAGAAGTGCTTACTGGGCAGTTTGATAAGCATAGTATATACATTTATCCAGACATCAGCAGATGTTACACCCCTAGGGCTCATGACTACTCCTGTTTTCAGTTTTCAGTATCAAGGATGTATTCCCTCCTATGGAGCGGGCCTCCAGTCCAATTGGAGGGCAGTTGGTTTCCACCATGATAGACATGACACTATTGCACCCATTGTCTTATTTGACCTGGCTGGCCAATTATAAGGCTTGCAATGTCCACTGTTGATTATCTTCACTGGTGGTATCTCTTTCTCCCATTGCATACATGTAGAATGGCTTCTTCCAGCTTTCTGTCAGCTGGTCTACATGGAGGAGGTTATCAGCTCAGATCCAGCAGGATTTCTCAGTGGCCTTGCAGCCCAAGTATGTGGAGTCTACAGCAGTAGGGTCTTATCATCTCTTCCTGGTGGGAAACTAAGGGCCTGGGCAATGGCCTATAATGTTTTGGGGGCATCAGGGACCTCCCTGGCCAACAACTCACTGGAAGGTATCCCATCCCTGGTACTGAAAATTTTCTAGCAACAATCTATGGCTCCTGAGTGTTCCATTGTCCAAAACCAGAGGATTTCATATGATTTATTTATATCCTCTTAGATTTTGATTAGCCCTCCCTCCACCTTTCTTTTACTCAATTTCTTCTCCTGACCTCACTTTGGGCCTTTTCACCCCGGTTAATCTATTCTTCTACTTACATATATACAATACCAACCTATTAAGTACACTCCTCCCTTCCTTTTTCTTCCCTTTATATCTCTTTTTTAGCTACTGGCCTCTGCTACTGAGTTTTTTCCTTCTCACACACATCTGTAGCTAGGATCCACAAATGAGAGAACATATGGTGCTTGGCTTTCTGGGCCTGCGTTACCTCACCTAGTAAAATCCTTTCCAGACCCATCCATTTTCCTGCAAATTTCATAACTTCATTTTTCTTTACCGCTGAGTAGAACTCCATTGTATAAATGTGCCATATCTTCATTATCCATTCATCAGTTGAGGGACATCTAGGCTGGTTCCATTTCCCAGCTATTATGAATTGAGCGGCAATAGACATGGTTGCGCACGTACTTCTAAGGAAATGAGATGAGTCCTTAGGATATATGCCTAGGAGTGCTATAGCTGGGTCATATGGTAGATCAATCTTTAGCTGTTTTAGGAACCTCCACACTGATTTCCACAATGGCTGGACCAGTTTGCATTCCCACCAAAAGTGTAGAAAGGTTCCTCTTTTTCCACTTCCCCTCTAGCATTTATGATCATTTGTTTTCATGATGGTAGCCAATCTGACAGGAGTGAAATGGAATCTCAATGTAGTTTTAATCTGCATTTCCCTGATGACTTGGGATGTAGAACATTTTTTTAGATGCTTATACGCCAACCATATTTCTTCTTTTGAGAACTCTGTATTTAGCTCCATAGCCCATTTTTTAATTGGCTTGTTTGATTTCTTATTAACTTTTTGAGTTCTTTGTATATCCTAGATATCGATCCTTTATCAGATATATAGCTGGCAAAGATTTTTTTCCCATTCTGTAGGTTGCCTCTTTGCTTTATTCACAGTGTCCTTTGCAGTACAAAATCTTTGTAATTTTATGGGATCCCAGTGGTTAATCTGTGGTTTTATTGCCTGAGCAATTGGGGTTATATTCAGGAAGTCTTTGCCAAGACCAATATGTTGAAGGGTTTCCCCTACTTTTTCCTCTAGCAGTTTCAGAGTTTCCGGTGTGATGTTTAAAGTCTTTAATCCATTTGGACTTAATTCTTGTGCATGGAGAGAGAGAAGAATCTATTTTCATTCTTCTACAGATACATATCCAGTTTTCCCAACACCATTTGCTGAAGAGGCTGTCTTTTCTCCAATGAGTATTTTTGGCATTTTTATCGAATATCAGGTGGCTATAGCTACCTAGACTTACATCTGGGTCCTCTATTCTGTTCCATTGATCTACATGTCTGCTTTTGTGCCAGTACCATGCTGTTTTTGTTACTATGGCTCTGTAGTATAGGTTAAAATCAGGTATGGTGATACCACCAGCCTTATTTTTGTTGCTCAGTATTATTTTAGATATTTGAGGTTTTTTTGTGATTCCAGATGAATTTTTGGATTGTTTTTTTTTTTCTATTTCCGTGAAGAATGCCATTGGAATTTTGATGGGGATTGCATTAAATGTGTAGATTGCTTTTGGTAAGATTGACATTTTCATAATATTGATATTGTGAAACAGGAACAAGGGATGTTTTTCCATTTCCTAGTGTCTTCTGAAATTTCTCGCTTGAGTGTTTTATAGTTTGCATTGTAGAGATCCTTTACTTCCTTGGTTAGGTTTATTCCATGGTACTTAATTTTCTTTGATGCAATTGTGAATGGGAGTGATTCTGTGATTTCATCCTCTGTGTGTGTTGTTAGCATATAGGAAGGTTACTGATTTCTGTGTATTTACTTTGTATCCTGCTACATGGCTGTAGGTGTTTATCTGCTCTCACAGTTTGTTGGTAGAGCCTTTAGGGTCCTTTATATATTGAATCATGTCATCTGCAAATAATGATAACTTGATCTCTTCCTTTCCAATTTGTATCCCTTTTCTGTGTGTCTCTTGCCTTATTGCTATGGCTAAGACTTCCAGTACTATATAAAATAAAAGTGGGGCCAGGCGTGGTGGCGCATGCCTTTAAATCCCAGCACTTGGGAGGCAGAGGTAGGAGGATCACCATGAGTTCAAGGCCACCCTGAGACTACATAGTAAATTCCAGGTCAGCCTGGACTAGAGTGAGACCCTACCTCGTGAAACCCCCCCACCCAAAAAAAAAGAAAGAAAGAAAACAGTGGGGACAGTGGACACCCTTGTCTTGTTCCTGATTTTAGTGAAAAAGCTTCCAGTTTTTCCCCATTTAGTAATATGTTAGCTGTAGGCTTGTCATAAATAGCCTTTATTATATTGAGATATGTTCCTTCTATCCCCAGTCTCTGTAGGACTTTTATCATGAAGGGATGTTGAATTTTGTCAACCGCTTTCTCTGCGTCTAATGAGATGATCATGTGATTTTTGTCCTGTAGTCCATTTATATAATGTATTACATTTATCAATTTCCATATGTTGAACCATCCCTGCATCTCTGGGATAAAGCCTACGTGGTCAGGGTAAATGATCTTTCTGATATATTCTTGTATTCTGTTTGCCAATATTTTGTTGAGAATTTTTGCATATATGTTCATGAGGGAGATTGGTCTGTAATTTTCTTTGCTTGTTCTATCTTTGCCTGGTTTTGGTATCAGGGTGATGCTGGCTTCATAGAAGGAGTTTGGTAGGATTCCTTCTTTTTCCATTTTATGGAAAATCTTAAGAAGCAATGGTGTTAGTTTTTCCCTGAAGGGAAATTCAGCAGTGAATCCATCTGGGCCTGGACTTTTTTTAGTTGGGAGATTTTTTTTTTTTTTTATTAGTCAGTTCTGTATTCAGCAAATACAGTCAGTTTGGTACCATTATTAGGCTCATCCGTGACCTACCCCTCCCCTTGGCCCCTCCTTGTTGAGGTATACGGGTCATGCATTGTGGAGTTAGCCCACAGTTATGGGTAAGATAAATGTCTCTGCATATCATGACCCAACATGTGACTCTGACATTCTTTCCACCCCCTCTTCCGCAAAATTTTAGTTGGGAGATTTGTGATAACTGCTTGGATCACCATACTTGTTATAGGTCAATTTAAGTGATTAATCTCATCTTGATTTAATTTAGGTAGGTCATATAAATCAAGGAAATCATCCATTTCTTTCAGATTTTCATACTTTGTGGAGTATATGCTTTAATGTATGTCCCTATGATTTTTTGAATTTCTCTGGCATCCATTGTGATGTTACCTTTTTCATCTCTAATTTTATTAATTTGTGTCTCTTCTCTCTTTCTTTTGATCAATTTGCTAAGTGTTTATCAATCTTGTTTATCCTTTCAAAGAACAAACTCTTTGTTTCTTTTTTTAAAATTTTTTGTTTATTTTATTTATTTGCTTGAGAGCTACAGACAGAGAGAGAAAGAGGCAGAGAGAGAGAGAGAGAGAATGGGCGCGCCAGGGCTTCCCCACCACTGCAAACGAACTCCAGACACATGCACCCCCTTGTGCATCTGACTAACGTGGGTCCTGGGGAATCGAGCCTCTATCCAGGGTCCTTAGGCTTCACAGGCAAGCGCTTCACTGCTAAGCCATCTCTCTAGCCCCAACTCTTTGTTTCATTGGTTCTTTGGATTGTTCTTTTTTGTTGTTGTTTGTTTCTATTTCATTAATTTCTGCCCTAATCTTTATTATTTCTTCCTGTCTACTCATTTTTGGTGTGCCTTGTTTTTCCTTTTCCAATGCTTTAAGGTGAAGCATTGGGTCATTTATTGCGACCTTTCTAATTTCTTAATATAGGCACTTAAAGCTATAAATTTCCCTCTGAGGACTACCTTCATTGTGTCCCAGAGATTTTGGTATGTTGTGTTCTCATTATCCTTTGACTCTGTAAATTTCTTGATTTCCTTCTTGATTTCTTCATCGACCCATTCATCATTTAGTAGCATGTTGTTTAATTTCCTTGATTTTGTGTATGCTCTATAGCCTTTCTTGCTATAGATTTGTAGTTTGATTCCATTGTGATAGAATGCAAGGAATTATTTCAATTTTCCTGTATTTGTTAAGATTTGCTTTGTGTCCTAATATATGGTCTATTTTAGAGAATGTTCCTTGTGTTGCTGAAAAGAATGTATATTCTGCAGCATTTGGATGAAATGTCCTGTATATATCTGTTAGGTCCATTCCTTCTATGATCTCATTTAGTCCAGATGCCTCTCTGTTTATTTTTTCCCAGGATGACCTGTCAATTGATGAGAGTGGGGTGTTGAAGTCACCTACTACCACTGGGTTTGGTGTTATCTGTGACTTTAGTTCTAATAGCATTTGTTTGATGAATTTGGGGGCCCCCATGCTAGGTGCATATATGTTTAGGATTGTAATGTCCTCCTGTTGGAGGGGGCCTTTAATCAATATAAAGTGGCCTTCCTTATCTTTCTTAACTAATGTCAGGACAGAAGTCTACTTGTCAGATATTAGGATAGCAACCCCTGCTTGTTTTCTAGGTCCATTTGCTTGAAACAGTGTTTTCCAACCTTTCACCCTAAGATAGTGTCCATCCTTTGTAGAAAGGTGGGTTTCCTGGAGGCAACAAATTGAAGGATCCTGCTTTTTAACCCAGTCTGCAAACCTATGTCTTTTGGTTGGGGCATTGAAGCCGTTGATATTAAGAGATATTATTGAAAGGTGTGTATTCATTTTTGCCATTTTTTTGTAGTTCTTCTGGTTTTACTTTTGCTCTCTTGTGTTAACTGGTATTTGAGTATTGTTTTTGTTTTGTTTTTTTTTCCTGGTTCCTTATATGTGTGCTTTTCTTTTTCTTCAGCATGGAGGATTCTTTCAAGTATTATCTGTAGAATGGGTTTTGTCTCCAAATACTCCTTTAGGTTGCTTTTGTCATGGAATGTCCTTATTTCTCCGTCTATTTGAATGGATAGCTTTGCAGGATAAAGTAAGCTTGCTTGACAGTTGTTATCTTTCAGAACTTGGAATACATCACTCCAAGCCCTTCTGGCTTTTAAAGTTTGTGTTGAGTAATGTGCTGTAATCCTGATAGGCTTGCCTTTGTAGGTAACTTGATTTTTCTCTCTGACTGCTTTCAATATTTTTTCTTTGGTTTGTGTGTTTGGTAGTTTGATTATAATATGGCGAGGAGAGGTTCTTTCCAGGTTTTGTCTGACTGGTGTTCTAAAGGATTCCTGTATCTGCATTGGCACCTCTTTCCCAATTTGGGGAAAGTTTTCTTCTATGATTTTGTTGAAGATGCCTACTATGCCTTTGGAGTGAAATTCTCCTTCTACTATGCCCTGAATTCTTATGTTTGATCTTTTCATAGTGTCCCGAATATCTTGAAATTCCCACTCATACTTTTCTATTAGTTTTTCTTTCTCTTTGTTGGACTGTATTAGATCTGCCACCTGGTCTTCTAGCTTAGATATTCTGTCCTTTCCTTCATCCATTCTACTGGTGAGATTTTCTACAGAGTTTTTTATTTCATTAACTGTGTTCTTTATTGCTAGTAATTCTAACTGGTTTTTCTTTATTATTTCTATTTCCTTATTTATGTCTAGTATTGGCCTCTTTATTTCATAATTGGCATCCTGTGTCTTCTTTGCCTCCTTTGATTTCTTCTTTGAGTTCTTTGAACATATTTATAATCATTCTTTTGAAATCTTTCTCAGGCACTTCCTCTAACTTGTTCTCACTGGAGGTCATTTCTGATGCATTAATACTTTTTGGTGGATTTATATTGTCTTGATTTTTGGTGTTTCTTGTGTTATAATGTATATATTTTTGCATCCTGGATTATTTAATGATTGGATTTTCTAGTTAGCTGGGTGTTATTAGATGTATCAATCAATCTGATGTTATATATCTTCAGGGTAGGAGCTTAAGGTGACTAGATGTGGCTCTCAAGACTCTCAGAGTAACTACAAAAGTGACTCTAGGTGTTGGGTTTGCCTGCTATGAGAGTATTCAAGTAGACTGAGTGGAACCAAATACAGATAGTTTCTACAATTTAACTAAACAATGTACACTTTCAATGAAAAACAGCACAGAGTATTTATCCCAAAAGTAGGTATTATGACAACCAGATCCTCTGTATGTCCCTTCGGCTGTGTGGTGCCTCACCCACTCTCTTAATCCTGACAACAAGGAGGTTAAGATTTCTGGTCTGTAGAGGGTTCCAAGTCAGTTTGTGACCAGGTGAGACCCTTCCCTAATGCATGACAGAAGAGGAAACAAAACCACTATAAATCAAGAAGCAACAAATAACAAGCCCAAAATACAGCTTATTTAAGAATGGCAATTCTGACCACACATCCGATTTAACATATAATTTATCCTGATATGGAAGGTGCAATTAGCACTTCTGGTTCAGGTCTATATACCAGGTTTATTAGGTGGGTACTGACCTGGTGTAATCCCAGTTACCTTTTGGGATAATTTTGGTCTCAGTTAGCTGCACTCCTGCTTGGGTCCCTCTTTGGAGTGCTGTGGGTTCAAGTAGGCGTGGCCAGGTCCCTGGACTGCTGCTCTGTTCTGGGCTGACACTGAGCTGGGCACTAGCAGTAGGGGAGAGGAGGCTGCCAATGCTGCTCTAGTTCTCTCGCTGGTCCACGTGATCCTCTACCTTGATATCTGCTCCTCCGTTGTTCATTGCCGTTCTCTCTTCACATTTCTTGAGTTTGCGGAGAGCTCCGGTGTGAGTGGAAAATCCCCTCACCTGGCTTTTCCTGCCGCGTTCCAGCACCGCGTTCCTGCGGACTGAACTGCTTCTGGATGCTCTGGGTCTCTCCTACTTCTCCGCTGCTGTTTCAATTTCCTATACACCTCACTTTTTAGTAAAAGTGTGTATTTTGCTGGTTTTTTTTTTTTTTTTTTTTTTGGCTTTTACCCCCTGGGCTGCTTTGGCGTGGTACCTACGCTGCCATCTTAACCAGAAGTCCTCTAAAATATATTTTTTTTAAAATTGAGAACTTCTACTCTAATTTGTGAAGTAGCACACCACACCACAAGTAATCTGCTTCCAGACTGCCTGTGTGTGTGTGTGGGGGGGGGGGTGATTCGTAAATAACTGGTGATTTCTATAGAATATGTGATGTGTGTATGGGAGGATCTCTCTCTCTCTCTCTCTCTCTCGCCTTTTTTGTTGTTGTTGCTGTTTTTATTTCTGCTTTTGTTTTTTGAGGTAGGGTCTCACTCTAACCCAGACTGACCTGGAATTCACTATGTAGACTCAGGGTGGCCTCGAACTCATGGCGATCCTCCTACCTCTGCCTCCTGAGTGCTGGGATTAAAGGCGTGCACCATTACGCCCGACTCTCTCTTTTGTTCATGCTCTCCCCCCCCTCTTTCCTCCCTCCCTTCCCTCTCTCTTCCCTTCTATTCCCTTCTCCTTCTTTCTCTCCCTCCTTCTCCTGCTCCCCATCCCTATCTCTCCATTCCTACCACTGGAGAAAGGAGTCGATGACTGCTGTAGTATGAGAACGCTAATACTGAATCAAATGTTAATGTGCTGTTCATCAGAATCAAGTACACTGTGAAAATGCATGTCTTTATCCAATGTCTCATGGCAGGAAAGACTGGGGAATAGAGAACTTTATTTCTCCAACTTTGCTCCGGAACATGAAGGGCAAAGACATCAAGAAAGCCATTAGTTTCCACATGAAAAGGAACCAGAATTTGCTGGAACCCCGGCAGAAGGTAATGTAGCCACAGCCTCTGCCAACCCATTCAGTGTCTGTTGGGAGCCCGCAGGGAAAACATTTTCAACTTTTCCTGGATTGTAGGCAAGTAAGTAGCTCTGACTTCAACGATCTTTTTGTTTTGTTTTGTTTTCCTCCTACAAAAGCAACTTATTTCTGCTGCTCAGCTACGCTTGAATTATCTCCAGATCCTTGGGGAGCTCAAGACATATGGTGGGAAAATCTTTAATGCGACTCTAATGGTATGTAACAGAAAACAATGAAATCCTGCTTACACGAGACCTTGGGGGTCCTCTACAAATCAATGTACCTTTCAGCTAAAATATCTGAGGACTTGGCTATGTCCTAGAATTTAATTTAATTGGAAAACTAAATATGCCACTGATGAGTTGACCCCATGGAAATGCTGGGGAAAGCTGTGCTGAGTCAGATGAGATTTCTATCCTCAAGGAAGAAGCAAGCTAGCCCACAAGACAAAGTGAAGCCATGACATAAGCTGAGGACCTCTTCTGGGGGATGGAAAGATAAGAGGCACCATTGCTAACTTAGGTTGAGTCCAGGAAAGGGAAGGCTTTAAGAAGATTGGATGGGGCTAGACTTGAGTGTGGAGGAAAGGCTTTGGGTGAAATGAATTTGTAAACAGTGCACTGGGAGCTGTGAGAACATGAGGGGGAAGAGAGGGGCTTGGGAATCAGGAAGGACAGCCTGGAATGTTAGACTGGCTGCAGGCTGGAGCTCTAATGGTTCAAAAGGAAGGAGTGAGATGTGGGCCTGAGAAGGGACAAGAGAAGAAGAGTCCTTATGTCCATACTTCCTCCCACTTCCTTTTTGGAGCCTAAGCCTAACGTATGTGCTTCTCAGCAGTCAGTGTCCATGAGTGCAAGGGACTCTCCCCTACCACCCAGCCAGCCCCAGAATTCTCCAGCACAGAGCCATTTGACCAGTGGAGATTTAAAAAAATAATAATAACAGAACCGGGGCTGGGGAGATGGCTCAGCAGTTAATGTGCTTGCCTGCAAAGCCTAAAGACCCAGGTTTGATTCCCCAGTACCCACAGAAAGCCAGATGCACAAGGTGGCACACGCATGTGGAGTTTGTTTTACAGTGGCTCCAGGCCCTGGCACACCCATTCTCTCTCTGTCTCTTTGAAGATAAATAAATAAATAAATAATAGCTTTGAAAATTAATGGAACTGCTTTCAGAGTGTGGTGCACTCTGTTAATTTCAGTGATGAATCCATGTAATCAGACTGCTGGCCTGATGGCACAGGTAGAAGAGAGTCAGTGTTTGGAGAGGAAGGAAGAAGACTGGGTAGCTAGGGTCTGGGAAGATAGATGGTATCTTTGCATCAGGAGAAGTCCCCAGAGGTGTTACAAAGACTAGGTCACAAAAAGGAAGGCTGTGAAAGGACAATGAAAACATCCCGATCTTTCCGAGGGCTAAAGCTCCTGTCCCAGAAAAACACTGGAAGTGGGAAAAGCAGCCAGCCACCCCGAACTGGCTCAGGGTGCTTGCTTGGATGCAAGTATAGATGAACGCAGACTCTACTGTCAGAATTAACTTGGAACATGGAACTTGAATGGAAATAGTTAAAGTAAGTGCTACTGCCCTCAGAGACGTATGTACAGAGTAAGCAGTGTGGGTTGACAAGGAGGAAAGGCTCTCAGAAGGCCAGGGCTAGGCAAGGTGCATTAAAAAAAAAAAAAAAAAAAAAGCAGCCGGGTGTGGTGGTGCATGCCTTTAACCCCAGCATTCAGGAGACAGAGGTAGGAGGATAGCTGTGAGTTCAAAGCCACCCTAAGACTACATAGTGAATTCCTGGTCAGCCTGGGCTAGAGTGAGACCCTACCTCAAAAAGCCAAAAAAAAAAAAAAAAGCAGATTTTTTTTTTCATTGTTCTTGTTTTCTTCTTGTTTGTTTGTTTAAAATCAAACCTGGGAATCAAACCTGGGTCTCTTAGCCGGGCATGGTGGTGCACGCCTTTAATCCCAGCACTCTGGAGGCAGAGGTAGGAGGATCACTGTGAGTTCAAGGCCACTCTAGGATTACATAGTGAATCTCAGGTCAGCCTGAGCTAGAGTGAGACCCTACCTCTAAAAAAATTGGATCTCTTATAGCTCATGCTGGCCTTAAATTCACTTTGTACTCAAGGATGTCCTTGAGCTCCTGATCCTCCTACCTCTACATCCCAGATGTTGGTATTACGAGTATACATAAACATGCCTGGCAGCAGTGAGGTGTTTAAAGAACAGTCAAGATTTTAATATATATATATATATATATGTATATATATATATATATATATATATATATATATATAATTTATTTTATTTATTTGAGAGAGAGAAAGATGCAGACAGAGAAAAAGAGAGAGAATGGGTGCACCAGGGCTTCCAGCCGCTGCAAACAAACTCCAGACACATGTGCCATCTTGTGCATCTGGCTTATGTGGTTCCTGGGAAATCGAACCTGGTTACTGTGATTTTGCAGGCAAGTGCCTTAACCACTAATCCATCACTCCAGCCCAAGGGTCAGGTTTTAACAGGTGGCAGGAGCAAGGTTCCAAGAGGAGAACGCAGCATGAATTCAGGCACCTAGGTGGGAAAATACAGAATCTATTCAAGAAACAGGTAAAAGTCCTCTATTGGAAAAAGTGTATAAGAGGGAAATTTATTTCTAATTTAGCTATAGATGGACCCATCGCAGCAAGAATCTTAGAGTGATGATGAGGAGACAAAGTAGGACAGAAGCTAAGCATGGCACCTGCTGTAATCCCAGCACTCAGGAGGAGCCTAAGGTTGAGGCCAGCCTGAGCTACATAACAAGTTCCAGGGCAGCCTGAGCTATACAGCAATACCCTATTTCAAAACACCACCACCAATAACAACAGAAAGAGTTTGCAGAGGGATGAGTACTCTGTATAATGTGCTTTCATGAGCTTGCAAACAGAAACTAATTTCCCTTCCCTGTTTCTCAGTTACAGGACCGAGAATCGTACATTGCTCTTCTAGTTGGAGCCAAATATGGGATTAGCCAAATTATCAACAGCAAACTCAACATCATGTCCACACTGGCAGAGTTTGCCAACATCAGCCGTGTAGAGCTGACAGAAGAGTCTGAAAAAGTGAGCATGGTCAAAGTGTATCTTCAGGACATCAAGGTAACACGGGAAGAAATTCCAAATCCAATTTCTTGGAATGTTCTAGGGTCATTTTTATGAGCTTTGAATAGTGAAAACATTCATTGTCAAGATCTGCTCACAAGGATGGCTTGTCCATCTATCTCATCAAAGGGAAAGTGGAGAACACAGTGCATTATCCTGAGAAGATCCTAAGTTTGTTTCTCAACAAACTGAGCTGGGCCATGTGCTTTCTTTTTTTTTTTTTTTTTTTTTTTTTTTTTTTTTTTTGGTTTTTCAAGGTACAGTTTCGCTCTAGTCCAGGCTGACCTGGAATTCACTATGTAGTCTCAGGGTGGCCTCGAACTCATGGTGATCCTCCTACCTCTGCCTCCCGAGTGCTGGGATTAAAGGCGTGCGCCACCACGCCCGGCTCCATGTGCTTTCTTGATGGAAAATTCTGCACCCAAAGTTTGTTGCATTTAGAAAAATAAATCCAAGGTTGGGCATGGTAGTGCACAACTTTAATTTCAGCACTCAGAAGGGAGAAGTGGGAGCAGTGTCTGAGTTCGAGGCCACCCTGAGACTACATAGTGAATTCCAGGTCAGCCTGAGCTAGAGAGAGACCCTACCTCAAACAAACAAAAACAAAACAAAACAAAAAGAAATCCAGAGGATCCTTATTACATTCATGGGCCCCAAATGGCTGCACAAGAGATTTTTTTAAAAAATATTTTATCTATTATTTATTTGAGAGAGAGAAAAAAAAAATGGGCACGCCAGGGCCTCCTGCCACTGCAAACAAACTCCAGATGCGTGCATCACCTTTTGCATCTGGCTTATGTGCTTCCTGGGGAATTGAACCTGGGTCCTTAGGCTTCACAGGCAAGTGCCAAAACCACTAAGCCACCTCTCTAGCCCTGCACAAGAGTTTTGAATGGTGTCAATTGAAATAGATAAAGAGCTCGGGGTACCTCATGAGGCTCTCTAGAAGACCTTATATTATCATTTTCTCCAACATGCTCAAGAACGGTACTTTATTTTTATTACCCTTTCACTAATTCTGTAGTGTTCTTGATCATTTTCCTTTGATAGAGCAGTCTTAAAGGGACCCCACTGTATGAATGAGCAGAGTGGGTGAGGTGGGTAGGCTGGAGGAGAGAAGAGAAAGGAGGCATCGTATAGATTTGATAGGCTTGGCCTACTGTGCATGTGTGAGTGTGTGCACACGTGTGTGTGGTTGTGTACGTGCTTGCATGTTTGGTCATCTAGCGCCTTATAGGTGAGACTGTGAATGACCATGTGGCCAGTTTGTGAACTGTGGCTGAGCTTACTGGTAATCTCTCTTTAGCCCTGGATGTCTTGAGCCTTGGCCTTCTATAGACACAGTTCTCTTTGTCTTCAAAGGTTCTGACATTGCTGCTGGAATCCAGTAGTGCAAAAGACCTGGCCTGCTTGATTGCTGGGTACTACAGGCTCTTTGTCGACCCAGTGACCTCTGTTTTCCTTTGGCCTGGGAACAGACAGCAAGTGCACCGGATATCTGCTGAGGAAGGTGAGGCACTGAGTCTTGCCCCACTGGGGACAGGCCCTCCCTGACCTCAGAGGTAAGGCAGCCTAAAGGGAGGTGGAGAGCTGAGTTGAGCCAAGACTTCAACTCAAGAGGATGAGAGGTAATACTACATCTATTTTCAGTCGAACAATTGATCTTTCCTAAATACTAGTGCTTCCTTTGTACCTGAAATTCTCCTAAAGCCATAGAATGTAAGGTGTCCATTTCCTTGTAGTGTTTTCTAAAATCACCTCTGGGATCCACTGTATCTTATCATCATTTCTCAGCAGAGAGAGGGGATACTTGTTCAGAAGTAAATTACATGGGTCACTCTCATGCCTTTGCACTCTTTCACACTCCCTTGAATTGTGACAAAAACTTGGCACGTTTAGAAGATACAGGCACCTGGAGACAAGAGAGTTGAAATGAAGAAGTGGAGGGAGGGCAAGGGAGAAAAATGGGTCCCCAGGTCAGCTTCCAGTTGCCACCAGTCTTTCGCCTCGGCCTGTTCTACTGATGTGGCATTTTCCCAGGGGCCTGCCGATAAATGTTAAATGACTGTCTTCAGAGGAAAAACCCTGACTTCAAACAATTGTAGAATTCTACTGAGTAAACATTTCCTCCATCCAATCTACCCACATGATGTCACTGTAGGTAGGGGTGGAAGAACCGCTCTATAGCTCATCATTGTATAGTATTTCCTCCACATCAGTAAACTAGGCATAGATTATCTCTAAAGAATAAATGATAGGGAATCTGGGGAGATGCTCAGCAGTTAAAAGTGCCTGCTTGCAATGCCTGAGGCCAGGTTAAATTCCCTAGTACCCACATAAAACTGAAAAGGAGGTTTTTTTGTTTTGTTTTATTTTTTTTTCTTTTCTCAATTTTTATTAACATTTTCCATGATTATAAAAAATATCCCATGGTAATACCCTCCCTCCCCACACTTTCCCCTTTGAAATTCCATTCTCCATCATATCCCCTCCCCATCTCAATCAGTCTCTCTTTTATTTTGATGTCATGATCTTTTCCTCCTCTTATGATGGTCTTGTGTAGGTAGTGTCAGGCATTATGAGGTCATGGATATCCAGGCCATTTTATGTCTGGAGGGAGGAAGGGAGTTTATTTATAGCAACAAGAGACTCTAGCATACACACACACACACACACACACACACACACACAGACTAGATGATAGGAAAATGCAACCTCCATGTTACTTGTGGAGATCGGTTCTACAACCCCCAGTGGATAATAAAATCCATAGCAATTTAAAGTCCTTCCTATAAAATGATATAAAAATGTTTAGAGCCTACACCCATCCTCCCATATACTTTAAATTATCTCTAGATTACTTAACACAATGTAAATATTATGTATGTCACTATTATACTGTGCTAAGAGCAACAGACTATAGAAGGGGAGGGTTCAGAGTCATCCTCTGGGAGGAGCTCCAGGCCACATTGTGAGTCTTTGACCCCTGTGAGAGAGCTTCAGCTCTACCCTGTAGACAGTGGAGCCCAGAGAGAGTTCCAGCAGGGAAGGATGTGATCAGAGAGAAGTTTTTAAGAGTCCCATACTCTACTGACTGAGCTCGCCCAGAAATCAGAGAGAATCTTTAGAATACCACCTAGAGGCTGTGGAAGAAAGATTGAAGACCTGGCCTCATGTCCCCTCCCTGGACCGTGAATTCTTTCAAGGTAACCTAAAAGGCCCTTAGCAGCAGTGGGTTCCCCAAAACAGGCTTCAGAATGGTGCCAAGCTAGCAACCTCAAGGCTCCACTCCCTAAAGGGGTGACTTAGTATATCAGTGTTGGGGCCAAGGATCGATTTTGTTTGTTTGGTTGGTTGTTTGGTTGTTTGCTTTTTTCAAGGCAGCCTAAGTTAACCTGGAACTAACTCTATAACCCTAGGCTAGCCTTGAACTCATAACAATACTTCTACCTCAGCCTCCTGAGTGTTGGGACCAAAAGCCTGCACTACCAGGCCCAGCTTTGTTTTGTATTTTATTATTTTTTTCACACTAGTATTTTATTTATTTTTTAATTAATTTCTTATGACAACTTCCATAATTGGAGACAATAACCCATGGTAATTCCCTCCCTCCCCTCACTTTCCCCTTTGAAACTCCACTCTGCATCATATACCTTCCCCCTCTCAGTCTGTCTTATATTTTAATATCATCATCTTTTCCTCCTATTATGATGGTCTTGTGTAGGTAGTGTCAGGCACTGCGAGGTCATGGATATCCAGGCCATTTTGTGTCTGGAGGAGCACATTGTAAGGAGTCCTACCCTTCCTTTGGCTCTTACATTCTTTCTGCCACCTCTTCCGCCATGGACCCTGAGCCTTGGAAGGTGTGATAGAGATATTGCAGTGCTGAGCACTCCTCTGTCACTTCTTCTCAGCACCATAGTGCCTTCTGAGTTATCCCAAGGTCACTGCCATGTGAAAAGAGAAGGTTCTCTAACCAGAAGTGAGAGTGGCATTAATATATGGGTATGAACATTAAGAGAAGTGCTTACTGGGCAGTTTGGTGAACATAGTATATACATATAGCCAGACAACAGCAGATGTTACACCTCTAAGGCTCATGACTACTCCTGTTTTAGGTTTTCAGTATCAGGGATGTATTCCCTCCCATGGAGTGGGCCTCCAGTCCAATTAGAGAGAGGTTGGTTTCCACCATGACAGACGTGCCATTGTTGTACCCATTGGCTCATTTGGCCTGGCTGGCCAAATTTAAAGCTTGCAGTGTCCACTGTTGAGTATCTCCACTGGTGCTTTCTCTCTCTCCCATTGAACTGCATGCAGTATAGCTTTTTCCAGCTTTCTGTCAGCTGGTCTACATGAAGGAAGTTTTTAGCTCAGCTCCAATAGGATTTCTCAGGGACCTTGCAGCCCAAGTATGTCGAGTCTTCAGCAATAGGGTCTTACCTTCTTTTCCTGGTGGGAAATCAGGAGCCTTGGCAATGCCTGCAATGTTTTGGGGGCATCAGGGACCTCCCCGGCTAACAACTCACTGAAGGTATCCCATCCCTGTCACTGAAAATTTTCTAGTAACAATCTATGGCTTCTGAGTGTTCCACTGTCTAAAAAAGTAGGTTTCCATATGATTTATTTATATCCTCTTAAATTTCATTAACCCTCCCTCCTTTCCTTTACTCAATCTCTTCCCCTGACGTCACTTAGGTCTTTTCACCCCCATTAATCTGTTCTTCTACTTACATATATATAATACCATCCTATTAAGTCCCCCTTCCCTCCCTTTCTATTCCCTTTATATGCCCTTCTAGCTTACTGGCCTTTGCTACTGAGTTTTATTCCTACTCACATAGAAGCCCATTCATTTGTAGCTAGGATCCACATATGAGAGAAAACATGCGACGTTTGGCTTTCTGGGCCTGTGTTACCTCACTAAGTATAGTCCTTTCCAGATCTATCCATTTTCCTTCAATTTTCATAATTTCATTTTTCTTACTGCTGAGTAGAACTCTATTGTGTAAATGTGCCACATCTTCATTATCCACTCATCAGTTGAGGGACATCTAGACTGGTTCTATTTCCTAGCTATTGTGAATAGAGTGGCAATAAACATGGGTGAGCAAGTATCTGTAAGGCGGTGAGACGAGTCCTTAGGATATGTGCCTAGGAGTGCTATAGCTGGGCCATATGGTAAATCTATTTTTATCTGTCTAAGGAACTTCCATACTGATTTCCACAATGGCTGGACCAGATTGCATTCCCACCAACAGTGTAGAAGGGTTCCTATTTTTCCACATCCTCGCCAGCATTTATGGTCATTTGTTTTCATGATGGTAGCCAATCTGACAGGAGTGAGATGGAATCTCAGTGTAGTTTTTTTGTTTCTTGTTTTTCAAGGTAGGGTTTTACTGTAGTCCAGGTTGTGGTAGTCTCAGGGTGGCCTCAAACTCACAGTGATCTTCCTACCTCTGCCTACTAAATGCTGGGATTAAAGGCGTGTGTCACAATGCCTGCCTCTCAACAAAATTTTAATCTGCATTTTCCTGATGTCTAGGGATATAGTACATCTTTTATGATGTATATATGCCATCCGTATTTCTTCTTTTGAGAACTCTCTATTTAGTTCTATAATCCATTTTTAATTGGGTTGTTTGATTTCTTATTATTTAGTTTTTGAGTTCTTTGTATATCCTAAATATTAATTCTTTGTCAGATATATAGCTGGCAAAGATTTTCTTCCATTCTATAGGTTGCCTCTTTGCTCTATTCACAGTGTCCTTTGCTGTTCAAAGCTTTGTAATTTCATGAGGTCCCAGTGGTTAATCTGTAGTTTTTCCTGAGCAATTGGGGTTATATTCAGAAATCCTGGCCAAAACCAATGTGTTAAAGGGTTTCCCCTACTTTTTCCTCTAGCAGTTTCAGAGTTTGGTCTGATATTAAGGTCTTTGATCCATTTGGACTTAATTCTTGTGCATGGAAAGAGATAAGGATCTATTTTCATCCTTCTACAGATACGTATCCAGTTTTCCCAGCACCATTTGCTGAAGAGGCTGTCTTTTCTCCAATGAGTATTTTTGGCAATTTTGTTGAAGATCAGGAGGCTGTAGCTACCCGGACTTACATCTGGGTCCTCTATTCTGTTCCATTGATCTACATGTCTGCTTTTGTGCCAGTACATGCTGTTTTTGTTACTATGGCTCTGTAGTATAGGTTAAAATCAGGTATTGTGATACCACCAGCCTTATTTTTGCTGCTTTAATTTGTTTTGGCTGTTAGAGGTTTTTTTTTTTTTTCTTCCAAATGAATTTTAAGATTGATTTTCTATTTCTGTGAAGAATGCCTTTGGAATTTTTATGGGGATTGCATTAAATGTGTAGATTGCTTTTGGTAAGATTGACATTTTCACAATATTGATTCTTCCAATCCAAGAACAAGGAATGTCTTTCCATTTCATAGTCTTCTGCAATTTCTCACTTGAATGTTTTAATGTTTTCACTGTATAGATCCTTCACTTCCTTGGTTAGGTTTATTCTAAGGTACTTTTTTTTTAATGCAATTGTGAACAGGAGTGATTCTCTGATTTCATCCTCTGTGTGTTTGTTGTTAGCATATAGGAAGGCTACTGATTTCTGTATATTTATTTTGTATCCTGCTACGTGGCTGTAGGTGTTTATCTGCTCTCACAGATCTCTCTACCAGTTTGCTGGTAGAGCATTTAGGGTCCTTTATATATAAGAATCATGTCATCTGCAAACAACGATAACTTGATCTCTTCCTTTCCAATTTGTATCCCTTTTATGTGTGTCTCTTGCCTTATTGCTATGGCTCAGACTTCCAGTACTATATTAAATGAAAGTGGGGACAGTGGACACCCTTGTCTTGTTCCTGATTTTAGTGTAAAAGCTTACAATTTTTACCCATTTAGTAATATGTTGGCTGTAGGCTTGTCATAAATAGCCTTGATTATATTGAGATATGTTCCTTCTATTCCCAGTCTCTGTAGGACTTTTATCATGAAGGGATATTGGATTTTGTCAAATGCTTTCCCTGCATCTAATGAGATGATCATGTGATGTATTACATTTATCAATTTCCATATGTTGAACCATCCCTGCATCTCTGGGATAAAGCCTATTTGGTCAGGGTGAATGATCTTTCTGATATATTCTTGTATTCTGTTTGCCAATATTTTGTTGAGAATTTTTGCATCTATGTTCACGAGGGAGATTGGCCTCTAATTTTTTTTCTTGTTCTATCATTTCCTGTTTTTTGTATCAGGGTGATGCTGGCTTCATAGAAGGAGTTTGGTAGGATTCCTTCTTTTTCTATCTTATGGAAAAGCATAAGAAGCAATGGTGTTAGTTCTTCCCTGAAGGGAAATTCAGCAGTGAATCCATCTGGGCCTGGACTATTTTTAGTTGGGAGATTTTTGATAACTGCTTGGATCTACATACTTGTTATAGGTCTATTTAAGTGATTAATCTCATCTTGATTTAATTTAGGTAGGTCATATAAATCAAGGAAATCATCCATTTCTTTCAGATTTTCATACTTTGTGGATATATGCTTTAATGTATGTCCCTATGATTTTTTGAATTTCTCTGGCATCCATTGTGCTGTTACCTTTTTCATCTCTAATGTTATTAATTTGTGTCTCTTCTCTCTTTCTTTTGGTCAGATTTGCTAAGGGTTTATCAATCTTGTTTATCCTTTCAAAGAACCAATTATTTGTTTCATTGATTCTTTGGATTTTTTTTTTTTTTTGGTTTCTATTTCATTAATTTCTGCCCTAATCTTTATTATTTCTTCCTGCCTACTCATTTTTGGTGTGCCTTGTTCTTCCTTTTCCAAGGCTTTAAGGTGAAGCATTAGGTCGTTTACTTGAGACCTTTCTAATTTCTTAATATAGGCACTTAAAGCTATAAATTTCCCTCTGAGGATTGCCTTCATTGTGTACCAAAGGTTTTGTTATGTTGTGTTCTCATTATCATTTTACTCTATGAATTTTTTTATTTCCTTCTTGATTTCCTCATTGATCCATTCATCATTTAGTAGTGTATTGTTTAGTTTCCATGATTTTTGTATATGCTCTATATCTTTTCTTGTTATTGATTTGTACTTTGCTTCCATTGTGATCAGATAGAGTGCGAGGAATTATTTCAGTTTTCCTGTATTTGTTAAGATTTGCTTTGTGTCCTAATATATGATCTATTTTAAATAATGTTCCATGTGCTACTGAAAAGAATGTGTATTCTACAGCATTTGGATGAAATATCCTGCAGATGTGTTAGGTCCATTTGTTCTGTGACCTCATTCAACCCAGATGCATCTCTGTTTATTTTTTGTGGGATGACCTATCAATTGATTAGGGTTGGGTGTTGAAGTCACCCACTACAACTGTGTTTGGTGTTATCTGTGACCTTAGTTCTAATAGCATTTGTTTGATGACATTGGGAACCCCCATGTTAGGTACATATATGTTTAGGATTGTAATGTCCTGTTGGAGTGTTCTTTTAATCAATAAAAAGTGACCTTCTTTGTCTTTCCTCACTAATGTTAGTCTGAAGTCTACCTTGTCAGATATTAGGATAGCAACCCCTGCTTGTTTTCTAGGCCCATTTGTTTGAAACACTGTTTTCCAACCTTTTACCCTAAGATAGTGTCCATCCTTTGTAGAAAGGTGAGTTTCTTGGTGGCAACAAATTGAAGGATCCTGCTTTTTAAACCCAGTATGTAAACCTGTGTCTTTTGGTTAGAACATTGAGGCCATTGATATTAAGAGTTATTATTGAGCCGGGCGTGGTGGCACACGCCTTTAATCCCAGCACTCAGGAGGTAAAGGTAGGAGGATTGCCGTGAATTTGAGGCCACCCTGAGACTCCATAGTGAATTCCAGGTCAGCCTGAGCTAGAGTGAGACCCTACCTCGAAAAAAAGAGAGAGAGAGAGAGAGAGAGAGAGTTATTATTGAAAGGTATGTGTTTATTTTTGCCATTTTTCTTATTTTGGAGTTCTTCTGGTTTTACCTTTGCTGTCTTGTATTAACTAGTATTTGAGTATGGCTTATTTTTTTTCTAGATTCCTTGCATGTGTGCTTTTCTTTCTCTTCAGCATGGAGGATTCTTTCAAGTATTATCTGTAGAGCTGGTCTTGTCTTCAAATATTCTTTTAGCCTGCTTTTGTTGTGGAATGTCTTATTTCTTCATCTATTTGAACGGATTGCTTTGCAGGGTAAAAAGTAACCTTGCTTGACAGTTTTTATCTTTCAGAACTTAGAATACATCATTCCAAACCTTTCTGGCTTTTAAAGTTTGTGTTGAGTAATCTGCTATGATCCTGATGGGCTTGCCTTTGTATGTGACTTGATTTTTCTCTCTAGGTGCTTGCAATATATTTTCTTTTGTTTGTATGTTTGGTAGTTTAATTATAATATGGAGAGGAGAGGTTCTTTCCCTGTTTTATCTGTTTGGTGTTCTAAAGGCTTCCTGTATCTGCATTGGCATCTCTTTCCCAATCTGGGGGAAGTTTTCTTCTATTATTTTTTTGAAAACATCTAGTATGCCTTTGGAGTGAAATTCTTCTCCTACTATACCCTGAATTCTTATGTTTGATCTTTTCATAATGTCCCGAATATCTTGAAATTCCCATTCATACTTTCCTATTAGTTTGTCTTTCTCTTTGTTGGACTGTATTAGATCTGCCACCTGGTCTTGTAGTTTAAATATTCTGTCCTCTCCTTCATCCATTCTATTGGTGAGATTTTTTATAGAGGTTTTTATTTCACTGACTGTGTTCTTCATTGCTAGTATTTCTGACTGGTTTTTCTTTATTATTTCTATTTCCTTATTTATGTCTTATATTGACCTCATTATGTCATTAAATTGGTTTCCTATATCTTCTTTGATTCCTTTGATATCCTCTTTGATTTCTTTGAACAAATTTATAATCATTCTTTTGAAATCCTTCTCAGGCATTTCCTCTAAATCAGTCTCACTGGGGGTCATTTCTGATGGATTTATAATTTTTGGTTGATTTATATTGCCTTGAATTTTTGTGTTTCTTGTATTATAATGTAGAGATTTTTGCATCTTGGATTAATGCAATGCTTGGGTTTTCTAATTATCTGCAGTATTATTAGATGTGTCAGTCAATCTGGTGATATATATATATATATATATATATATATATATCTTCAGGGAAGGAGTTTAAGGTGCTAGATGTAGCTCTCAAAACTCTCAGAGTATCTACAATGGTGACCCTTGGTGTTGGGTTTACCTGCTATGAGAGTATTCAAGTAGCCTGGGTGAAACAAAATACAGGCAAATTCTAAAATTTAACTGAACAATATACACATTCAATAAAATCCAGCAGAGTATTTATGCAAGAGTAGGAATTATGACAAACAGATTCTCTAACAAAGTCAAAGACCCTAAGGATGTGTATTGCCCCACACCCTTAATCCTGTCAAGTGAGAGGCTGAGATTTCTGGTCTGTAGAGGGTTCTAAGGTCAGCTTGTGACCTAGTAAGACCCTGACCCAGTGAACAACAGAACAACAGAAGAGACAAAGGTACTATAAGGTACTATAAATCAGGAAGCAACAAATGACAAGCCAAAATATAGCTTATTTAAGAATGGCAAATCTTACCATCCACCAGATTTAACATATAGTTTACCCTGACATGGAAGATGCAATTAGCACTTCCAGTGCTAGCCTACATACCAGGTTATTGGCGGGTACTGACCTGGTGTAATCCCAGTTACCTTTTGGGATGGCTTTGGTCTCAGTTATGCTGCGCTCCTGCTTGGGTCTCTGCTGCGCTGTGGACTCAGGCAGGCTGGCTGGGTCAGTGGGTTGCTGCTCAGATCACCTGTGCCAGGTGCTGTGTAGGTGCACTCCCTTCCCCAGGTCTCTGGTGCTTGCTGATGCTTGTGCTGGTGGTGGGGAGAGGGGAGGCTGTGGATGAAGTTCTCCCACTGGTCCTCGCAATCATCTTCCTCATGAGCTACTCCGCTGGTGCCTGCTGTTCTCCCTTCACGTTTCTTGAGTTTGCGAGGAGGCGGTGTGAGTGGAGAATCCCCTCAGGCTCAGGCTGCAGCCACACAGACCTGGTGCCGCAACTGCAGGAGCCGCTTCTGCCTGCTTCTGTGGACTCCACATGCTCTGGATCTCTCCTACTGTGGTTGATAATTTCTTTTTTTTTTTTCTCAATTTTTATTAACATTTTCCATGATTATAAAAAAATATCCCATGGTAATACCCTCCCTCCCCCCACTTTCCCCTTTGAAATTCCATTCTCCATCATATCCCCTCCCCCTCTCAATCAGTCTCTCTTTTATTTTGATGTCATGATCTTTTCCTCCTCTTATGATGGTCTTGTGTAGGTCGTGTCAGGCACTGTGAGGTCATGGATATCCAGGCCATTTTGTGTCTGGAGGGAGCATGTTGTATGGAGTCCTACCCTTCCTTTGGCTCTTACATTCTTTCCGCCACCTCTTCCGCATTAGACCCTGAGCCTTGGAAGGTGTGATTGAGATGTTACTCAGTGCTCCAGTCACTTCTTTCCATCACCATGATACCTTCTGAGTCATACCAAGGTCACTGCCATCTGAAAAGAGAAGATTCTCTACCCAAAGTGAGAGTAGCGTTAATATAAGGGTATAAATATTAAGAGAAGTGCTTACTGGGGATAATTTCTTATACCCCTTCACTTTTTAGTAGAAGAGTATATTTTACTGTTTTTTTGTTTTTGTTTTTTGCTGTTTCTCATCTAGGCTGCTTTGGCATGGTTCCTACACCACCATCTTAACCAGAAGTCCTTGTTTTGTATTTTAAATTTGATTCCTCATATAATATAGAGAAGATATTTAAGGAGGAGCTTAGCACACAAAGGAAACCCAATTAAATACCCATCGTGTTTCTACAGATTGATAGACCTCCTTGGAAGGAGGAATGGATTCATCCTCTTTAGGTGGCTCATACAGACTATGGACAGAAAGCCTCATGGTGGGGATCCCTGTGCCAATCGGTACAGTGTGATTGGGTCAGCCACCCTATTTTCCTTCCTTTTTATTTTTTTTTTATTTATTTTGGTTTTTCAAGGTACGGTCTCATTCTAGCTCAGGCTGACCTGGAATTTACTCTGTAGTCTCAGGGATGGCCTTGAACTGACAGAAATCCTCATACCTCTGCCTCCTGAGTGCTAGGATTAAAGGTGTGCACCACCATGCCTGGCTTTTTTTCCTTCCTTTTATTATTGTTTTTAAAATTATTTAATTTATTTATTTACTTGAGAGAGAAAGAGGCAGACAGAAAAAGAATAGGCATGCCAGGGCCTCCAACCACTACAAACAAACTCCAGACGCATGCACCACCTTGTGCATCTGGCTTATGTGGGTCTTGGGGACTCGAACCGAGGTCCTTTGGCTTTGCAGGCATACACCTTAACTGCTAAGCCATCTCTCCAGCCCCGGGCTTTCCTTTCTGGCAGAATGACAGGGAGTGGAAGACACACAGGCATCTGCCAGTTCCGGGTGCTGGTTCGTAACCTGCAGTGTCCTCTGTGTTGCAGGCTACGAGTCCAGGGCCTGCAGCGACTCGGAGGAGTCCTCGGAAGTGGACTGTGTACCGGAGCCCCATCCTGACAGACGCCTTGAGAAGCTGGGCCTCTGCCGTCCGTTTGTCAAAGAGGAGCCACCTCTTGGGGGCAGCCCCACTCCTGAGGGGACGAGGAGGGGCTTGAGCACCTGCGGGCCGAGCAGTACAACGGACAGCGCTGAGTCCGAGGCGTCCGACTCCGCCAACACGGAGAGCCGGGGCTGCAGGACGAGCGGCTCGAGCGAGTCCATGGATGCCCTGGAAGAGGATGACCTAGATGCCTGCTCCTCCAGCAGGACCAGCATTTTCCACTTCGACCCACCCGACTTCCCCGAGGGTCTTGATTCTGACAGCCAGGAGGACAGGAGCAGGGCGGAGACAAGCGGCTTCCTGTGTCTGCTGGACCTGGCCCAGAGCGCCAGCCCTCAGTTCCGGAAGACGCGGTATCCCCAGGGTCCAGCTCCTGAGGCCTGCAGCTGGGGACCAGAGCTGAGCTCTGGCAGGCTGGACCCCAGGCTGTATGAGAATAGCCGGACCGACTACTACAGCCTGTGCTCCAGCGTCTCCCCAGCCAGCCACCTGAGTGACAGCTCAGAGAGTACAGCTTCCCGACAGGGACAGGGCGCCATTCCTCCGGTGTGGGGCCAGCAGGGCTGGCTAGAGACCCAACCCTGCTCCACGCTGGAAAGCCTGGCCCTGCATCCACTTCCACCGCTGGCCTTTGAGGATGGCAGCTCCGATGAGGAATACTATGATGCAGCGGACAAGTTAACACCTCCACACACCCTCTCAGGTGAGCCCGCACCCCATCCCAGCAGGTCTGTAAGCTAGGCAGACAAGTGGCTCCTAAGGGCCCAGGACCAAGTTTGAGAGGAAGACACATAAGCAAAACAGGGTCCTTATTCACTCTTAAGGTGGCCAACCTGAATTCCATGGATCAAATTACAAGTACCATTGCTTCAATTCCAGGCTACGAGAGATGTTTGGAGAAATGTGGGCAAGGAGACATGAGAGGGATTCCCACTATGGGAGCCAAGGAAGGCTTTCCAGAAGAGGTGATAAATGGGCTGGGCCGTATTGAATGGACAGAACTGACAGAAAAGGAAAGGGCTTGATGGGTGTGATGGCACACACCTTTAATCCCAGTACTTGGGAGGCACAGGTAGGAGAATCACTGTGAGTTCGAGGCCAGCCCGAGACTATAGTGAATTGCAGGTCAGCCTTGGAAAAAGTAAAACCCTACCTCAAAACACACACACACACACACACACAAAGAAAACACAAAAAAAGCCAGGCGTGGTGGTACATACCTGTAATCCTAGCACTCGGGAGGCAGAGGTAGGAGGATCGCTGTGAGTTTGAGGCTACCCTGAGACTACATAGTGAATTCCAGGTCAGCCTGGACCAGAGTGAGACCCTACCTCAAAAAAAAAGAAGGAAGGAAGGAAGGAAGGAAGGAAGGAAGGAAAGAAAGAGAAAAGGGCTTGACAGGAGTGCCAAACAGAGGAACTGGCTTTGTCATTATTGATCCTGCAGCTACTTGAAATGAGGCCTTGAAGCAATAAGAACCAGACACCAGACAGATAGTCAGTGGCATTGATGACCTTTTCGGGACCAAGGGACTCTGCCATCGAAAGGCATGGGGCACTAGGGAGGCAGAGGTAGGAGGATCGCTATGAATTCAAGGCTACCCTGAGACTTCCAGGTCAGCCTAAGCCAGAGTGAGACCCTACCTGGAAAAACAAAATCAAACAAACAAACAAAAAAGACATGAGGATTGGCTGTGTTTCTGTCAAGTTCTTCATATGTAAATGACTTCATACCTTACAGGGCACATATGTGCATTTCTTTTACTTTTAAGTATCTTATTTTATTTACTTATTTGAGAGAGAGAGAATGGGCACACCAGGGCCTCTTGCTGCTGCAAACCAACTCTAGATGCATGTATCACCTTGTGCATCTGGCTTACATGGGTCTTAGGGAATTGAACCTGGGTCCTTTGGCTTTTGGCTTTTGGCTAAGAACATGAGTTCTTAGGCTTCGCAGGCAAGTGCCTTAACCACTAAGCCATCTCTCTAGCCCAAGTCAGCTTTTGAGTGGGCCCTGTGTGGCATAGCTTCTGTATACCTTTCTCTCTCTCTCTTTCTCTCTCTCTCTCTCTCTCTGTGTGTGTGTGTGTGTGTTCCCTGTCTCAGATGTCATCCTCTAAACAGAAGTTTGGGGTACTATGACCAAAAGACAGTACATGAATCTTGAGCAACTAAACATCAAAAAATGTTTACAGATTAACCGTCATCATTCAGATGAGGAAATTAAGGAGATAACACTTGCCCAAGGTTACACAGCTGAGCGGGGATTTGAATCCAGGCAGGCTCAGGTGCTCTGGGGACCTCTCTGTTGTTCTTCATGTGCCCTTTCCTTTCTTGACTCACAGGGCCCAGAGCTGCCAATCCCAGTGTCACAGACTTGCAGAGTCAGACTAGCATTTGCAGCCCCAAGGAAAGCCCGCCTGGCCCAGAGGGAATACAGCCAAGCCGAAGGGGAGGGATGAAGAAGAAGAATGCCAAGACCCTGAGGAAAAGAAGGTCCTTCCTACAGACGGACTACACTTCCCAGGTCTCTTTTCCTATGGAACCATCTGCCTCCAGGGAGAGCATGGATGGTGTGTGCTACTACGACCGGGAGCCTTACCTGACGCTCGGCGCCCCCTCCCCAACTGTGTCCTCCCTGCAGGATATGCATGGTGAGCCAGGCCTTCTGGAAACTAAGGCCCTTGGGCTGCTGGCTTCCCTGAGGGAGAGCAAGAGCAAAAATCCAGCCTCCAGAATCATGGAGATGGAGCCCGAGACCATGGAAACCAAGTCTGTCATCGACTCTCGAGTGTCTTCTATTTCTGCCATTCGCCTCCGGATTGACCCCAGCAATACGGAGAATCCGGAGGCTGTCCCTTTGACCGTCACTGTTGACAGTTTCTCGGCAAACACCCCTCACAACCCTCAGGGTTCCAACACAGGTTCTTCCAGCCCAGAGGCCACTCAGATAAAGCCTTTCCAAATTATGGCTCCATTTCAAGACCTGGATGGCCCTGTCCCCAAAGAACTTGACATCAAGCCTGAGGACAGCACCCTCCCCCTCTCCACTACTGACCCTAACCCCGACAGCCCAAGGCTACACAATGTCTCTCAAGGAGATACATTGGAGCAGGGAGGTGTCCACCTAGAAACGGGATTGGGATCTTTTTTAATAAATCATATGCAAGAACCTGTCACCAAGTACGCAGAGCCCTTGCCTCTTGGAGCTGGCCTCACAAACGGGGAATGTGGGATGAAATCAGGAGACGTGGCTTCTCTCCCTACACAGGAGGAGCAACAAGAACAGCCATCTTTGGAATGTGACAGTGAAGTTACAAACAAAAATGGTCCCAATTTATTTTTGGAGGGATCTGGGAAGAAGTCACGTGACTTCAAGAGTGCCGTGTCGGACACTGTTCTGCAGGCTCCTGAGCTGAGTACTCCAGTGGGCGGAATAATCACCTCCCTGCCCTTGGAGGCTCCTGGAACAGGGACTGAGCAGACTCCACTCCATTCCCCCAAAAGTCCCGGAGGAAAAAGCAGAGATGCCCTAGGCCAGGCCTGCCAGGCCCAAGAACGAGAACTATTGGTGGAATTGGACTTGGGCCCCAATTTCTTACTTGGGGAGCAGATCATTCCATCAGCCTTCCCTCCAGAAAGGGTCCAAGGGGAGTCACCTAAGAACGTGGCAGGGGAAGGAGCCGCTCCTGGACACAGTCCTCCGCAGGCCTGTGTTCCTCCAGCTCCTTCCTGGTCTAAGGCCCCCCCATGTCAAGAGGAACCCCACTCAGCAACTTCAAGCCATTGCTCACCACCGGAAAGCAAAGGGGATGGTTCTAGCATTTGCCTTCCTACTGAGAAGTCTTTCCTGTGCTTTGCCCCCGAAAGCAGCCCTGAGGTTTCGGCTAGATTCAGGAGGGCCATGTCCTTGGGTTTTGCAGGCAGGAGTGAGGTGGTGGACCCCGGGATGGGAATGGAGCAGTGCAGCTGCCAGCTCTCCTATGCCACGTGCTTCCGTGGCCTGCAGCCTGAGACAGAGGAGGAAGATAGGAACCCACAAGCACATCCCGCTGTCCCCCTCACCTCGCCACCCTCTGCTGGAAACAGGCTGGTCCTGCCCTGGAGGACAGCCCGGTCCCACAGCTGCAGCACCACACCCCTATTCAGGAAGAGCCACATCTGGCCGGAGTACTGCTCCAGGACACTGAGACAGCTGAAAGCTGTCCCTGCCAGTACCCCCGAGGGCTTCATCCAACTCGTGGAGAGCTTGCTAGAGCTACAAGACATTGTAGGCGCTTCCTGGGGAGTTGGGAACAAACACCCCCCAGAGAAGTGCACCTGGCACTTTTCAGAAAGCCGGAGCCGCCTCTGCATGGGCTCGCAGAAGCTCTTGTCAAGTTGCCAGCATGTGATCAGAATGGACCAGTCCCCTGAGGAGATGCAGGGTGCCCTGCGTGACACCTTTCAGCACCTGGTCCAACTGGCAGGCCTGTGTTTCCAGTTCACAGACTGCAGCCGCTGCTCCGCCCGCCACAGGGAAGCAGCGGGGAACCTGAGGGACGTGGTGTACACTTACCACCAGTTCTTGGAGGCTGCAAAATTGACCTGTGAAAGAGGCTACCATGACCTCAGTGTGAAACTCTTAGCTCGCCAGTGCACAGCTCTAACTGCTGCTGTGTTCTGTTTGACCCAGAGGTTCCGGGCATCCACTGCTCTGTGAACAGGTCATCTACCCAAGGCCTCTTGCCCTGCCCCTGGACGCTTCTCCAAGAAGTGTCCTCTACCCACCCCCTTCAAATGTTTACTATATAGAATATTCAAATAAACTGCTGCTTAATCTTGGCCTGATTCATATAGAGTGATGATAAGTTCGGATGAAAAACATTCACTCGGGCCAGAGAGACGGCTCAGTGGCTAACGGTGCTTGCTTGTAAAGCCTAATAGCCTGACAGCCTGTGTTAGATTCTCCAGCACCATATAAACCCAGACGCACCAAGTGCTACATATGTCTGGAGTTTGTTTGCAGTGGTAGGAGGTTCTAGTATGCCCATACTCACTCTCTTTTTGTCTGCCTCTTTCTATCTTTCTCTCTAATAAATAAAACTATTTAAATTTAAAAGAAAAAAACATTCACTCATTGAACATTCACCTCCTTTGTGTCAGGCCTGACTGAGCACTTGGGAATTAACAGGCAAAACCCATAAGCCCTGCCTCCCCGGATCAGAGTGCTCAGACACTCTACATACAGATGAGCAGATGGCCCTGTGTGAACTGGGCTTTTACCAACAGTGGGGCAGACCCGGGGGGTATGGGCAAGACAAAGTCAAAGATTTTGTCTGAAGAAGGCAGGAAGGAAGCTGGGTGTGATGGCGCATGCCTTTAATCCTAGCACCCGGCAGGCAGAGGTAGGAAGATCGCTGTGAGTTCCAGGCCACCCTGATGTTACATATTGAATTCTAGGTCAGCCTGAGCTACAGCGAGACTCTACCTCACAAAAAAGGGGGGGGGGGCAGGAATGACAAAGACCATTGAAAAACAGTCTTTATTTCTCCTGCCATGCTGATTTCATGATAACCCTTCAAAAACAGAGGTGAATACATGTGCTATTTGATTGACTCTATCTTCCCAACGTTGGAGCTACAGCGTTGGCACCACCAAGAGAGTGGGCATTTCTTTACTACGTCACTGCAATGAGCAGAGATTGCTACTAGGTGGCAGTAAGTTCCTTAGCTGCACTGCCACTCCCTTGCAAGAATATTCTGTGCTTTAACTGAAATTGCATCCCGGATTCTTATATCCTGTTTCTGTCTTAAATATACCAAAGCAGACATGAAATTCCTTGCATTATATGTGTCTCTTAGAGAATGATATTAGAGCAACAGAAATACAGTCACCTCTTTTCTCACTTGCCCCAGCAGATCCAATTAGACCCAGTTACCCATCATAGACCTGGGCCAAACTGCTTAACCTCTCCATGTTTTGGTTTTATCTTCTGAAGATGTAAATACTAATATTGCCCACTTGAACAGAAACCTGGGAAACAATCTGTGAAATCTCAGAAAAGAGGTAGCAACCTTCAACTTTAGTGGGTTGCTGCCCTTGTCTGCAAGCCTCCCTGACACTTTGCTTTCCCACTCAAGGGAAACCCATTAACGACTTCTCTGGGACATCTTTTGCCCTGGCTTCTCTTTCTGGCTAAAGGTGGATTAATGGCTCACATTGCACTACCGGAGGTCATCATTCCCTCTGTTCTCCCTGACCAGTTGTAAGGTCAGTGTTCCCCTCCTCTTGCAGGGTTTCCTAGTTCCTCTCTTTGCCCATCAAGATCAAGGCCTGGAGAGATTGCTCAGTGGTTAAAGCACTTGCCTGCAAAGCCTAATGACCTGGGTCCCCAGTGCCCATGTAAAGCCAGATGCACAAAGTGGAGCATGCATCTGGAGTTCATTCGCAACAGCTGGAGGCTCTGGGGCACCCATTCTCCCTCTCTCTCTCTCCGCCCCCTTGCACATAAATAAATAAAAATATTTTTAACATTTTAAAAAATCAGGATCAAGGTTAAGTTAGTCACATCCTAAGCTCTCTCCAGACAGAAGGGAAGCCATACTTGGGCAGAGAACAGATATCCTTTATAATCCACTACCAGTTACTTGTCAACTAGTAATTACTACCGTGTCAGGAAAAGGTTTACTTTCTTAGAAGGGTGTGTCTTTTCACAGAGTGCTTTATTTTTATTTTATTTTTTATGTATTTACTTGAGAAAGAGACAGAGAGAGAGAAAGAGAGAGAGAAACAGAATGGGCATGCCAGGGCCTGTAGCCACTGCAAGCGAACTCCAGACACATGTGCCACCTTGTGCATATGGCTTTGCATGGGTACTAGGGAATTGAACCTGGGTACTTTGGCTTTGCAGGCAAGCGCCTTAACCGCTAAATCATCTCTCCAGCCCTTACAGAGTGCTTTGAATAAACCTTAAATAAGGGGCTCCCCCACTGTGCCCCTTTCTGCTCCCTTTCAACTAGCAGCAACCTCTTCTTCCTGTTTATGTTTGTATCTGCATGCTCCAAAGACAGCCACCTGTTCAGTTATCTGCCAGGTGCTGGGCTGCCTAAGGTTCATGAGTACAGCTTTGAAGTAGTTTCATGATGATGAAAAACAGCAACAATAGTGCATAAAATAAAAATTAGATGAGGCTAAATGGGACTTGCAACTTTTGTCAGCAGAAAACCGGGAGAAGCTAAATAACTGATTTATGTGAACACAGCCTACCTGTTCACCAGCTGAAGGAAGGAGGTCAGGACTTCACTCAGTCAGGGCTGGAATCCTGGTAGTGGCCCGAGCCTCAGTTTTCTCATCTGACAAAATGAAATAATACTCATCTCCCTTTAATGAATGCCTACAGTGTGACCAGTGCTTTATTTAGACAGTTTGAATACTTTCTCCTTTTCTAATTTTGTTTGTTCATTTAATTTTTATATGCAGAGAGAGACAGAAGAGAGACAAACAGAGGGAGAGAGAATGGGCACATCAGGGCCACCAGCTGCTGCAAACAAATTCCAGGTGCATGTGCCACTTTGTGCTTTACTTGGGTACTGGGGAATTGAACCCAGGTCATTAGACTTTGCAGGCAAGTGCCTTAACCGCTTAGCCATCTCTCCAGCCCCTGAATATTTTCTTAATATGACCAACATCCTAGGAATTGTCATATGATAGATATTTGGCAGTTTTGTAAGAAGTAAATTGTCATGAAGGCAGGACGATTGGAGCTTCCAGCTCAGTCATTCAACAAACACTGGATTCCTTCTTTCTTATTCTCCCCCTCCTCAAACCCATTCCCTTTCTTGGGTTGCTACAGAATAGTGCTAGTCTTTTGTTGTTGTTGTCTGGGTTTTTTGTTTGTTTGTTTTTGTTTTTTGAGGTAGGGTCTCACTCTAGCTCAGGCTGACCTGGAATTCACTATGTAGTCTCAGGGCGGCCTCGAACTCATGGCGATCCTCCAACCTCTGCCTCCTGAGTGCTGGGATTAAAGGCGTGTGCCACCACATCCAGCTAGTGCTAGTCTTTTTCTCTAGCTTCCACGAGGAAGAGTAAGTCCCTGGTTGTTGAGAAGCTAAAGTGCAGGGGAAGTCACCCTACCTGGCACTTCCTTTGAGATATACAGTGCCCTATATGAGACAGGCAGGGTAAGGATTATGAATGTAAATAGTTGGGAGAGAATCTTATTTTCAAGAGTTCTTGGTGGAGGCCAGATGACTCTGGACCACTAGGAAGAAGGTGTTGTAAGACATATAAGAAGTAGGGTGAGAAGTAGTAATCAAGGAAGGTTTCTTATAAGAGGCAGTACTATCAAAACTTAGATGTCAGGAAGTATTTATTATCTACCATGTGTCAGGCTTTAGATTTCGTAGTTAGGATTTAGATATTAACAAAGGAGAAAAACCATTCTGGGGCTGAAGAGAAGGCTTAGTGGTTTAGGCACTTGCCTGTGGGACCTAACGACCAAGGCTCGATTCTCCAGTACCTACATAAAGCCAGATGTACAAAGTGACACATGCATCTGGAGTTCTTTTGCAGTGGCTGTAGGCCCTGGTGTGCCCATTCTCTCTCTCTCTCTCTCTCTCTCTCTCTCTCTGTTCTCTCCCCTCTGTGTCTGCTTACAAATAAATAAATTAGATTTAAAAAAAAAAAAACTATCAACAGGGCTGGAGAGATGGCTTAGCAGTTAAGGCACATGCCTGCAAAGCCTAAGGTCCCAGGTTCGATTATCCAGATCCCAAATAAGCTAGATGCTCATAGTGGCACATGCGTCTGGAGTTCGTTTGCAGTGGCTAGAAGCCCTGGCATGCCCATTCTCTCTCTCTCTCTCTCTGACTGTAATAAATAAATAAAAATATATTTAAAAACTATCAACAAATCTCTATTCTGTAGTGGCAATTGAATCCAGTCATGAACACAGTGAGCCCAGTCTCCTCAAGGAACTGACAATTAGCTGGAAAGACAGAAAAAAAAAAAATACATTGGTGACCTAGAAGTGAATTTAAAAAAAAAAAAAAAGCAAGAAGATGTTAAAAAGCTGGGAAAACTGCTCAGTGGTTAAAGACGCTTGCTTGCAGAGCTTACCAGCCAAGGTTCAATTCCCAAGCCACCCACATAAGCCTGATGCATAAAGCAGCATAAGCATCTGGTGTTTGTCTGCAGTGACACACACAAATAAATAATAAATAAATAACTTAATAAAAGATGTTAAGACAGACAAGATGAGCCAGCCTTACCTAATGTGACCTTAGGTAGATGAGGTAGGAGGAGCAAGCAGGACTTGGGATGGGAGTGGATTTTATGTCCAAGCACAACAGGAAACCACTGAGGCATCTGGAGTAGGAAGACCCGTAACATCGGACCAATCAAAGTTGTGGCAGTTGGGGAAGCAGCCAGACGAGCCAGAGACCTCTTCTCTCCACAGGAGAGTGGTCATGAGCTCATTCAGAGGTGAAGGGATGTGAACATGAGGATGGAGGGGTGGTCAATATGGCAGTGTGAGGTGCAGAGACTGCTCAACCCTGAAAGGATCAGTGGCATCTATTTGACCCACTTTGCAAGCTGGCATTTCAGCAGGCAGTGGGGAAGCTGTGTGCAGAAGAGAGCTGATAGAGCTGGGTTTTAGAAAAGCTGAATGGGAAAAAAGGATGTGTTATGTTAGCATTTGAAAATCAGATGAGGGTGTGGTGGTGCGTGCCTTTAATCCCAGCAGAAGCAAGGGGATTTCCGTGCATGAGTTTGAGGCCAGCCTGGGACTCTACTGAATACATTCCTGGTCAGCCTGGGCTAGCATGAGACCCTGCCTAGAAAAAAAAAAAAAATCAGAAGAACATGCTGGGCATGGTGATACACAATAGTAATCTAGCACTTGTGAGGCTGAGGCAAGAGGACCATGAGTTTGAGGTCAGTCTGGGCTACATAGTAAGACCCTGTTTCAAATCAGAATAAATTAAAAGATGTTGTACAAAGGAAAATCTGGGGATGGGGTTGACAGAATATAGCTAAGTTAGTAGAGTGCCTTGCTTAAGATTGACCCCCAGCCTCACATTAAACTGAACATGGTGGCACATGCCTGTAATCCCAGCACACGGGAGGTGGAGAAAAGTGGATCAGAAGTTCAAGGCCATCCTTGAGTACATAGCAAGTTTGAGGCCAGCATGGACCACATGAGACCCTGTCTTTGGGTTCTTGAGATGGAGAAGTTTAAGGCACATGCATGGTAGGGCCTCTGAAAGAATGAGACCCTTGCCGGGCATGGTGGCGCATGCCTTTAATCCCAGCACTTGGGAAGCAGAGGTAGGAGGATCGCCATGAGTTCGAGGCCACCCTGAGACTCCATAGTGAATTCCAGGTCAGCCTGAACTAGAGTGAAACCCTACCTCGAAAAACCAAAAAAAAAAAAAAAAAAAAAAAAAAAAAAAAAAAAAGAATGAGACCCTTTATGCTGCAAGAGTGAAGGAAGAGTAACAGATTCCAGGACAAGTCATTTCATGTCTCTGAGTCCTAGTTTTAGGTTTACATATGAATGAATGCTATATGAGCTGGAAAAGGAAGAGTGACTAGAAGCTAAACTCCTTGCCTGCCAAAGCCCGTCTCCATTTTGAGCCTGGAGGGCCAGGAGGCAGAGGCAAGGTCTGTGTCAGCGCATAGGCTCATAGGCTCTGCTGGTTGTGGGAAACCCGGATGAAGACAAGAACCTAAGGTTGAGAGAACATAATGCAAAACTTTGTTTTGGGGGCTTAATGGTTAAGGCACTTGCTGGCAAAGCCAAAGGACCAAGGTTCAATTCCCTAGTACCCACATAAAGCCAGATGTGAAAGATGGCACATGAATCTGGAGTTCATTTGCAATGGCTAGAGGCCCTGGTGCGCCTGTTCTCTCCCTCCCTCCCTCTCTCTCTCTCTCTCTCTAATAAATAAATAAAATATTTTTTAAAAATAGAAAAAATGGTTTTGCTGGGGGGTGGTGACACATTCGGGAGGCTGAAGTATTAGGATCATCATAAATTCGAGGTCAGCCTAGCGCTACAGAGTGAGTTCCTGGTTAGCATGAGCTAGAGTGAGACTGCTTCAGACACCCCGCCCACCGCCACCGCCCCCCGTGAAAACAAAACAAAAAAACTTGGTTTCACCAGTCCTTGACGGCCTAGAAAAAAAAGCTCTTGGTCACCTGCTTGGGCACTGTAGGCAGAAGACTAGGATTGTAATCATCCGACGGGGAAACTGGAACTCGTCGAAGCACTGCAACCCTCCCCCTGGCACGCAAGGCGGAGACTTTGAGGTTGATTGCAGGATCTGGCACTGCCTACCATGCTGCCAGCGTGAGAACTACAACTCCCAGGATGCCACCCGAGTTGGTCAGGAACAGGAAGTGGTACAAGGACGGGCGCCAGACGTTTGCCGACTCCGCTGAGCAAGGTGTTAAAGATCAGGTACGTCCGGGGTTGGTTTTTGGGGGGCGCGCTAGGGGCTGTCGGCACCGACTCCCCGAGTGCCCAGAAGGCCTGGTCATGTCTGTGTGGCCGCGGTCCGCCGCCGACTTGGAGCTTCTGGGTCTTGCCGCCCCTCCGCGCCCGGGGGTTCTCGTGCCGAGGCGCCGGGCCGGGCCGGGGAGCGAGCCTGGGCGCGTCGGGGTTTGCGATGCCGGGATGACGGGAGACGGCCCGCGGCCGGCGGGGAGCTGCTGCAGGTGGGAGCTGGGCTCCTTTCTGTTTGTGGCCTTTGCCCGTCCCCGAGGTGAGGGTGCGGGGTGTAGTCAGGTCCAGGTACTCGTGGAGGGTCTGCAAGCAAAGTGAACCCTTGCTTGCGTTGTAAGGATGGGGGAGGATTGGAAAGAGAGAGTGAGAAAAAAAAAAAAATCAGTTCATCAGGGTAGATGGTGAAAATCTTCGTGAACTGGTGACGATGCTTCTGCTAACAGGAAGAGCATTGGAGGTGGAGAGAACAAGTGGCAAGGGCCTGAGATGGGAATAGCGTTAGTATGTGTGGGGAAGGCCAAGAAGCCAGAGGACCGCTGATGGAAGGATTATCAAAAGTTCAGGGATCCTCCTACCGCTGCCACTCGACTGCTAGGATTAAAGGCATGCACCACCATGACCGGCTTTAAAAAAAATTTTTTTGGCCGGGGGGGGGGGGGGGGACCGGGTTTCCCTCTGTATCTTGGGCTGGCCTAGAATTTACTATGCAGCCTCAATCTCATAGTGGTCTTCTTGCCTCAGCCTCCAGGCTGTTGGAATTACAGTTGTGAGTCACCACCACACTTGGTTTAAAACTTCAGGCCTAGCGGTTTAAGGTGCCTGTGTTATGCCCAGTTCTTGGCGGCCACCAGCGACCACCAAGGAGAACCAAACACGTATGCAAAGGCAAGGAGCTTTATTTCTGGCTTAAGCTCGGACTCTTGACTTCACCAATGCAGTGGATCCATACAAGAGCCCTGAGAAGCAGGGGGGGGGGGGTATAAGGACTTGAACAAAGAAGTCGGGGAATGGTTACATGATTGGTAGATTTAAGCAGTAACTGCACTTGTATTTTTCTGATAGGCTTAGGATACTGCTGGGCAAAGTGTATGGGCAGGGGGCTTAGGGGATTCCAAGCAGATTAGGTAACCTTTATTGTGACTGGCTATGTGTGTTTGAGGAACTTAAGCCACTTTTTAAGTGACTTATCTTATGATCGGAGGAATGTATGGCATAAGCAGGTTTTTTTTTTTTTTTTTTTTTTTTTTTTTTTTTGGTAACTGTTAAACTCTTACTTAAACCTTGCTGGGAAACAGAAACTTAGGCTTACTGGTGACTCTGAAGCCAGTCATGGCGTCTCTGTGGTTCCTGAGTCCTTCACCTGCCTGTGAAGCCTAAGAACTCATGTTCAAATCTCCAGGTCCCACGTAAGCCAGATGCACAGTGACACACACATTTGGAGTGCCTTCCTTCGCAGTGGCTGAAAGTCCTGGTGCGCCTGTTCTCTTTCTCTCTGCCTCTTTCTCTCTCTCTCTCTCTCTCTAAATAAGAAAATAAATAAATAATTTAAAAAATGACAATCTGAAAATCGGTCACATAAGGAAAGATAAACACAAGAGAACCAAAATGATGACTGTTGTTTTCTCAACAGAAACTGTGAGTCAGAAGAAACTATGATAACATCTTTAATGTTGAAGAACCCTTCAGCTTACTAATTATTAAAATATCCAGAGGTTGGAAAGATGGTTCAGCAGTTAAAGTAGGTAGGAGGACTGCCATGAGTTTTGAGGCCAGCCTGGAGCTACAGAGTGAGCTCTAGGTCTGCCTAGGCTAAAGTGAGGCCTTATCTCCAAAAAATCCTTTGGAAATGAAAGGAAAATTAATTCATTGTCCACTAAAAATATTGAGAGAATTCATCATACATGGCAAAAAATGATAAAGGAAGTGTGTTTTTTTTTTCACTTGGAGAGGGATCAAGGTTTATTGAATATCACACATTGTGAATGTGAAAACCAAGATTCCCGGAAGTGCTTTTTTGTATTATCTTTTTTTTAACAAATTAAGTAAATTATTTGTTGTGGGCCATGGTGGCACACGCCTTTAATCCCAGCACTCGGGAGGCAGAGGTAGGAGAATCACTGTGAGTTCGAGGCCATCCTGAGAATACACGGTGGATTCCAGGGCAGCCTGAGCTAGTGTTAGACCCCTGCCTTGAAAAACCAAAAAAAGATAAAAGAAAGAAAAAGAAAGAGAGAGAGAGTGCCAGGGCCACTTGCTATTGCAAATGAACTCCAGACTCATGTGCCATTTGGTATATCAGGCCATACATAGGTACTGGGGAATTTAGCCTGGGCCAGCAGGCTTTGTAAGCAAACACCTTTAACTAGCCCATGCGTGACTTTTTCTTGTTCCTTCTTTAGAAAATGAATGTTTGAGGGCTGGAGAGATGGCTTAGCAGTTAAGCGCTTGCCTGTGAAGCCTAAGAACCCCGGTTCGAGGCTCGACTCCCCAGTACCCACGTTAGCCAGATGCACAAGGGGGCGCACACGTCTGGAGTTCGTTTGCAGTGGCTGGAGGCCCTGGCACGCCCGTTCTCTCTCCCTCTGTCTATCTGCCTCTTTCTCTCTGTCGCTCTCAAATAAATAAATAAAAATAACAACAACAACAAAAAAAGAAAATGAATGTTTGATTAAACTATTCCAGCAAAGATAATAATGTATTTATAGGGCTTATAACAACATAGAAATAAAATTTATAACAAAATGGAAGAAAGGAATGAATAGAAACATACTGCTCTGAGGTTCTTTTTTTTTTTTTTTTTTTTTTTTAAGTTTTATTTATTTGTTTGAGAGAGAATGGGAGTGCCAGGGCCTTTTGCTGCTGCAAACCAAATCCAGACACATGCACTATGTTATGTATCTAGCTTTATGTGGGTACTGGGAAATTGAACCCAGGCTGACAGGCTTTGCAAGCAAATACTGCTGAGTCATCTCTCCAGCCCTGTAAGGTTCTTTTTTAAAATTTATTTTCAAGGGGAGAGAGAGAGAGAATAGATACATCAGAGCTTCCAGCCTTTGCCAACAAACTCCAGATGCACGTGCCACTCTGTATCTGGCTATATGTGGGCACTGAGGAATCAAACCCATGTCCTTAGGCTTTCAGGCAAGTGCCTTAACCACTGAGCCATCTTTCCAGCCCCCCCCCCTTTTTTTTCAAGGTAGGGTCTCACTCTAGCCCAGGCTGACCTGGAATTCACTATGTAGTTTCAGGTTGACCTCTAACTGCGGCGATCCTCATACCTCAGCCTTCCCAGTGCTGGGATTAAAGGCAGTCACCACCACACCCAGAAGACAAAGAGAGAATGGGGGTGCCAGGGCCTCTAACCACAGCAAATGAACTGCAGACACATGCGCCACTTGGTGCATCTTGGTTTATGTGGGTACTGAGGAATCGAACTTGGGTTGTTAGTAGGCTCTACAGGCAAACGCCCCAGCCACTGAGACACCTTTCTGGCCCCTAAGGTGTGCCACCACACCCAGCTAATGTGTGGTTCTAAACTTCAACATGAAATAATACATTTGGAGTATACTATGATAAGGTAAGAATACATAGCCAGGGGTGGTGGCACACGCCTTTAGTCGCAGCACTCGGGAGGCAGAGATAGGAGGATTGCTGTGAGTTCAAGGCCACCCTGAGACTACATAGTGAATTCCAGGTCAGCCTGGGCTAGAGTGAGACCCTACCTCAAAAAGCAAAAACAAACCAAAAAAGAATACATATTATAGCTGGGCATGGTGGCACACACCTTCAATCCCAGCACTTGGGAGGTAGATGTAGGAGGATCTTTGTGAGTTTGAGGCCACCCTGAGACTACATAGTGAATTCCAGCTCAGCCTGGACCAGAGTGAGACCCTACCTTGAAAAACAACAACAACAAAAAAGGTACTTAATTAGTCAACATAGTGGTTTACTTCTCATTAGTATGTAAATTTTCTTTCATCTTTAGTAAATGGTAAAATTATATGTAGACCAAAAATTGTGTTAAGATAAGTTTTTTATAATTAATTATCAGTAAATGTTTGATTTGTGTATCTATTCTATATTCCTATATTCCTGAGGTTTTTATAAAATTTTTTGGATGAAAAAGGGTCATGAGTGGAAAAAGCATTTCTGTTCTGGGAGTTTGAACACTGCAATTACGATGTCATGTGTGAAAGGTCTCAGCACTTTGCAGTGACAGTAAACATTCTCAGTGGTGACTGACGTGACATTCTGCTGTGGTGATACATAGTCAAGGTGTAGAGTTTGAAGAGTTATAGTTTGAAGAGAGGAATTCTGATACCTCACCAAAGACCTAGAAGAATTCTTGCTCCTGTAAGTTTTTGACTGCCTCAGGACTTCCTATGTTGTAGGTATGTAATATTTTCTAAAGGACTGATTGGAAAGTAAGTTGCTGGAGAGGTCACGTGATGGGCTGGACAGAGCCTGGCTGGCTGGCTGGGAGTTCTGAGGAGAGGAGTGGGGGGAGGAGGGCACACACTGCCACACCAGCACGTTATCCTTTGAGGGAGCTGGTTGCTAGTGGCATGCTGCCATCCTGACTGCAGTTCTGTAAGCTACGAGGGTGCAAAGGACTGCTGTTCATGTGACACCGGTTGAATCCAACAGCGTCCTCCCTGCAATGACAGATTCATTTTTTTTTTTTCCAGAATGACAACATCTGAAAACTTGAAAGATGCCTTCCCTATTACTGAGAACTATGCTGTAGCCGACTCTGGCTCTGGCCCTGGCTCCGGTTCTGGTTCTGGCTCCGGTTCTAGATCCGGTTCTGGTTCTGGATCCGGTTCTGGTTCCGGTTCTGGTTCTGGTTCCGGCTCTGGCTCTGGTTCCGGCTCTGGTTCTGGTTCTGGCTCAGGATCCGGTTCTGGTTCTGGCTCTGGTTCTGGTTCCGGCTCAGGATCCGGTTCTGGTTCTGGCTCTGATTCTGGTTCTGGCTCAGGATCTGGTTCTGGCTCTGGTCCTGGCTCTGGTTCCTGCTCCCATCCTGATATCCAGAAGTGACTTCCTGCCTGATGTGGAATAAGAATCCCAGCTAAAAGATGAAAATGATGCTTTCTAATACAGCTTTAAGAGGAATCTTCTCATGGAGAACTAGAACTTGGGTCAAGATGGGACTAGGAATGGTTTTATTATGTAAAAGTGAGGTTTTCCCCACCTCACTTTTTTGATACCAAGGAATATGGCCAGTGCATTTTGAGTTGCATGTTTAAATGATTAGTCTTGGGATCAAGAGTTTTACAGAAAACTTAGTGAAAAAAAAAAGCATCTTAAATTTTACTTTTTTCCTTCTCATTCTTTCTTTCTTTTCTTTTCTTTTTTTTAGTTCTTCGAGGTAGGGTCTCACTCTAGCCCAGGCTGACCTGGAGTTCACTATGTAGTCTCAGGGTGGCCTCAAGTTCACGGAGATCCTCCTCCTACCTGTGCCTACCCAGTGCTGGTATTAAAGGTGTGCACCACCATGCCCGGCTTCCTTCTCATTCTTAAGGAATTATGCTTTAATGTTGTTACCTATCTTTTTCTGGGTCATATCTGCATTTTGTATCATACTGAATCAACCAGCATTATGAAATTAAGATTGCCATTCCTATGTAATAAAGTTAAAACTTATATTGCTTTTGAAAAATAAATTTGAGCATGTGCCAGAGCCTTTCGTCACTGCAAATGAACTCCAAATGCATGCTCTACTTTGTGTGTCTGGCTTTCTGTGGGCACTGGAAAATCAAACTCAGGGCCACAGGCTTTGCAAACAAGCACATTTAACCACTGCACCATCTCCACAGCCCCAAAATATAAATTTGAAAAGCAAATTGATAGGCAATATTTCATACCCAAGTCTTCAGGAATCTGACTAGTTATGATTGACAGATACACTCCTTATTTTGACTAAAAGTGAAATGGAAAGTAAGGTGAAACAGTGAACTTACACAGTGGGTGTGGACATGGTATGAGGGTCTTTACTGTACTATGCCAGTTGGATTTGTTGTAGAAATAGTAGACATTGTTATTCTAGAAGTTTAAGGCTGAATTAGTTCTCTTAAAAAAAGACATGTAAAACCAGCTGGGCATGGTGACGCACGCCTTTAATCCCAGCACTCGGGAGGCAGAGGTAGGAGGATTGCCGTGAGTTCGAGGGCACCCTGAGACTACATAGTGAATTCCAGGTCAGCCTGAGCTAGAGTGAAACCCTACCTTGAGAAAACAAAACAACAACAACAACAAAACACGTAAATCCGAGTCAGTATTTTACACCCTCCTACTTCATCACTAATACAATAGCACTGTTGTTTATTGTAAGGAATTGGCCATGTGAGTGAAATAATGGACTATTTCACTTACCTTTTCCCAATCTGATAGAAAGGACAGATAGTAAGCACATGGATTGGACGTTGGAAGGGAGTGTTCAAAGAACAGCGTCTCCAGGACTGTCTGGACAAGAAGGCACACGAGAGGACAGAGGCGAAGACGGACTCTCTGAAAGCTTCCAGCTTCTGCAGATCGAAGTGGAATGGGAGCACCAAGAGGAAAGGGCCCACACCACAAGCAGTGCAGCATGGAGCTCGGTGCGTGTGCTGATGAGAGCCTCAAAGACCCCTGTTCTAAGTGTAGATGATAGAAATCAAAAGATCCTGGGAATGAAGGTTGGGCATACTAAGTGGTGAACTAATCTTCTGCTGACTTTTTTTTTCAAGTTTCAATTTCATTTAATTCATAGGAAATGTAAAGTCCAAAGGAATTTCTTTTCGAAAATTTGTTTTAGGGCTGGAAAAATGGCTTAGTGGTTAAGGCACTTGCTTGCAAAACCTAAAGGGCCCAGGTTCGATTCTACAGTACCCATGTAAAAGCCAGATGTACAAGGTGGTTCATGCGTCTGGAGTTTGAATGTAGTGGCTAGAAGCCATGATGTACCCATACTCTCTATCTGCCTCTCAAATAAATAAATAGGTTTAAAATTTTTTGTTTGTTTGTTTTATTTATCTGAGAGAGAGAGAGGCAGATAGAAAGAATGAGCACACCAAGGCTTCCAGCCACGGCAAATGAACTCCAGATGCATGTGCTCCCTTGTGCATCTGGCTTACATGTGTCCTGGGGAATCAAACCTGGGTTCTTAGGCTTTGCAGGCGAGCGTCTTAACTGCTAAGCCATCTCTCTAGCCCCCCCAAAAGGAATTTCTGATATGCCTCCCAAGGATCAGGGAATCTAATTTCTACTTTGGGCTCTGTCCCAAATGAATTTTCTATAATCTTGAGCAAGTCACATATTTTTTGAGGGGGAGGCTTTGTTTTCTTTAAACATGACTCGGAGGAATGTTGCTCCGTGATGGAGCTCTTGTCTTGCATGTTCAAGCACCTAGGTGCAAATAATTATGATGATGATGGAGAACCCAGTTGCATGTACAATTAATATACACCAGTGAAAATAAAACAAACAAACAAAAAGAAAACCATAATGGCTGGGTGTGGTGGAGGCAGAGGTAGGAGGATCGCCATTGAGTTCAAGGCCATCCTGAGACTACATAGTGAATTCCAGGTCAGCCTGGGCTAGAGTGAGACACTACCTCAAAAATATATATATATTCATAATGGCCAGGCATGGTGGTACATGTCATTAATCCCAGCACTCGGGAGGCAGAGGTAGGAGGATCACCAGGAGTTTCAAGGCCACCCTGAGACTACATAGTGAATTCCAGGTCAGCCTGGACTAAAGTGAAACCCTACCTCAAAAAACAAAAAAAAAAAGATTCCTAATGAAGCTGGCTGTGGTAACTCACACCTTTAATCCCATCACTGAAAAGGCTGAGGTAGGAGGATTACTGTGAGTTTGAGGCCAGTATGGGTTACAAAGTGAGTTCCTGGCCAGCATAGGCTAGAATGAGAGCTTACCTAAAAAACAGACAGTAGGGCTGGAGAGATGGCTTAGCAGTTAAGACGCTTGCCTGCAAAGCCAAAGGACCCAGGTTCGCCTCCCCAGGACCCATGAAAGCCAGATGCATGAGGGGGCGCATGTGTCTGGAGTTTGCAGTGGCTAGAGGCCCTGGCTCACCCATTCTCTCTCTCTCTACCTGCCTATTTCTGTATCTCTCTTTCTCTCTCAAATTAATAAATAAAAATAAAATATAGAACTTTAAAAAAACAGAGAATAACAACAACAGCAAAAAAAAAAAAAAAAACTAATGATTGAAAAATAGACAAGCCAGTAGGTTTGTTTTTAAGGCAAAATTCTTTTTTTTTTTTCCTTTCTAACTTTATATGTAAATGAAAAAAGTAATTGTAACCTTCATTTCCTTTTTGGTGCTTATGAAGTTCTCAAACCATTTTGTTTTCTGGATAACAAAAGAAAAATGTCCAGAGAAAACAGAGACACTGGGAAAAGATAGTTGCAGCAAAGAAGAGCAAAAGAAAGCAAGAAAAAGAAAGAAGAAAAGCTAATCGTGCAGGAAATCCAGGTAATACTAAGTGAGAGTGCTGATGTAAACATCATACTTCTTTTTTAGTAAACTGGTGTCTGTCGCTGAGAGAGGAAAACTGTTAGTTTTATTGGGAATCAAAGTATCAAAGCACATAAAATGTAATGTAAGCTATCTAGTGGGCATGTGTGTTTATAAGTTCAGAAGCTGAAGAAATGGTATGAGCAAAAACTCACATTATATGCTTGTTTTAAGAATTGCACACAACTTATATGGGCTGGGTACTATTATAATCCCCATTTTGTAGAAGGAACAAAAGCTTAAATTAAGTAACATGACTAAAATAATTCAGTTCATAAAAGAGCAAACTGACATTGGATTTAACACACCATGTGTGCCAGAACCTGTACTCACCAAAGAGAAAAGAGAGGTTTGTTTCTTATAGAACAGTATTCCTCCATTTCCCCACTCTTACTCTTTTCTCATATTTCTGCCATAGGCACCTGCTCCCAGCACAGCAAGCGGTTTTTGAAAGCCTTAACCAAAGAGAAACTTTTGGAGGCCAAACGCTCAGGACCAAGACTGTGTGTCGACTTGAGTATGACGCACCACATGTCAGGGAAGGTAGAATCTCTGCCACTCTCAGAATTCCTGCCCGCGGTGGGGGGGGGAGGGGGGGCAGCGCAGAAGAGCGCCTCCTTCAGGAGGAGAACGGCGCAGCAGCTGCTGTGCTTCCACAGTACTCCAGCAAGTGTTTGCTTTTCCGCTGTGGGATGGTAAAGTCCAGGGTGGCTGTTGGGAAAGATCTGGAAGAGAACAAGTGTCCTTATGTTTTGAATCCACCACTTTTGTCTTTCTGGCCATAATGTCCCCAGTGTGTATGTGTGTGGAATCTTTTAGGTGGTGTTCTCCAGATATTAGATCTTTGTCCTTCTGCTGGGAAGAGAAATGCTTGCCTTTTCACATTTTGTGGGGATGTTGGGGAAGGTATTTTTGCAGAGCATGTGTTTTAGTCATTTTTTACTATTTGTTTATTTGCAAGCACAGAGAAAGACAGACAGACAGAGGAAGAGAGAATGGGTGCACTGGGGTAGCCACTGCAGACGACCCCACATGCAGGCAGCACTTTGTGCATCTGCCTTATGTGGGTACTGGGGAATTGAACCCAGGCCATTAAGCTTTGCAAGTAAGCGCCTTAACCCCTGAATAATCACTGTAGCTCTAGTCATTTTTTAAGAATTTATTTACTTGAGAAAGCGAGGAGAAATGGAGTGATGGTCACACCAGGGCTTCCTGCCACTACAAATGAACTCCAAACGCATGTGTAAGTTTACATGGGTACTGGGGAATCAAATTGCCAACAAATGCCTTTAACTACTGAGCCATCTTCCCAGCCCTATTTTAATCATTTCTCATTCGTTTCATTGGTAAGGGTGGATTTCCACTCTAGGGTTCTGGAGATGGCTGAGCATATGCCCCCCGATCCTGGACAGATGAGATTGATAGCAGTCCGTTAGTCTCCTGTGCTCATAGCCCAGGGAAGAGGATGCAGCACACCACACGAGCCACGTGGGGTTGGTTGTACATGAGAACAGAATGAGCACGTGAGCTTTGTAATATCAAGGATGAGGTGCTACCTGGTTCCCATAGGAGGAAATGGTTGATTTGTTTGGATAATTCCATGGGCTACAAGGAACCAAAGCCCACAACTCATAATCAGGCACTGTGTCTATTCCCTTAAAAAGCTTTTTAGCTATGGGAACTTTTTTCATCTAGAAGGGCAGAGTTGGAGGGGAACTTGACTTTGGCCATTTGAGGTACTATCAGTTTGATTGAAAGTCAAGACAGCTCATAATATTGGGCTTAATTTGAGGCCTGATACCACAGTGTATAGACTTTAAGCAAATACTATTTTCACGCTTCCTTATTATATGTACTAGTGTTGGCATGCTTTACAGAGAAACTGGGAAAGTTGTAGATCTGACCTGGAACTCGCTCTGTAGCCCCAGGCTGGCCTAAAACTCAGTGATCCTTCTACCTTTGCCTCTCAGTGCTGGGATGAAAGGTATGCACCACCAAGTCTGGCTGATCTGGGGGATTTTTTTTTTTTTTCACTCTTTGTTTTTATTTATTTATTTTCAATCAGAGGGGGAAAGAGAGAAAATGGATGTGTCAGGGCTTCTAACCACTGCAAAGAAACTCCAGATGCATGTGCCACTTTGTGCATCTGGCTTTAAGTGGATACTGAGAAATTGAAACCGGTTGTTAGACTTTCCAGGGAAGTGCCTTAACTGCTGAGCCATCTCTCCAGCCCAATCTAAGGGATCTTAATGGAACCTCTAGCTGTAGTCCTCAGGAAAAGGGAACAAGAAATTCTTGGCTGAAGCCAGGCATGGTGTCACACGCCTTCAATCCCAGCACTCAGGAGGCAGTGGTAGGAGGATCACCGTGAGTTCGAGGCCACCCTGAGACTACATTGTGAATTGCAGGTCAGCCTGGACTAAAGTGAGACTACCTGGGGTGGGGGGGAGGAGAATAAATAAATAAATAAATTCTCATTAACTGAGATGTCAGATTAAATCGAACCCAAAGCTTTCTGTGCAGAACAAATCAGACTAAATTATGAAACAGTCTAGAACCAGGAAGGAAAATTAGCCAACATTGTGCATCTCTTGCAGCTAGGATGAAAGTGCCAAATATATCTGATGGGGCATAAAAATTTTAGTAACCTACTTTTTTTTTCTTCAAAGTAGGATTTCACTCTAGTCCAATAATTTAAAAACTAAATATCTGATGGTAAAAGTTTAGATAAAAGCACCATTTCATATTTCATATTAAACATGCAACAGCAGGGTCGGCAGGAGAGAGAACCTTTTTTTCTGTTAACTCAGATTTCTGGGCCTGTGTTATTACCTTAACCTTGGCCTGAGGTGTGATGTGACAGAGCATTCCACATCTGCATGTGCTCTTTCCTGGAACTGAAGGAGCTGTCCTAGCGTACGAGATGTTCTGGAGTAGCATTCAGTGATTTGACCGAATGCCATTCTGTAGCATGACTCCGTAGTGAGCTGGCAGGCATGCTTCCACCCTCATTGTCTTGTGTCTCTGAAGGAGCTGAGCAGGCTCGCTGGACAGATCCGAAGGTTGTATGGTTCAAACAAGAAAGCCATCAGGCCCTTTTGGATCTGCCTCACTGGGTTCGCTGCTGACAGTCCCCTCTATGAAGAATGTTTGAGGATGAATGATGGATTTTCTACTTACCTAGTAAGAATCACTTTGCATATTATTTAAACTATCTAAAAGGTACTTGTATTATAATAGAAAAATATTTTTAACTTTTTCATGTTTTGATATATAGCTGGCCCTTTCTGTCTGTGGGTTCTAACATCCACAGACTAACCACAGTTTTTTAAAATGTTTGGGAAAAAGTTACATTTGTACTAAATAAATAAAAATGCTTTTCTTCTCATTATTCCCTCAGCAGTACAATATCGTTAGACATGATGGCTCATACCTGTAATTTTATTTTTTTAATTTATTTTTATTTTCTCAATTTTTATTAATATTTTCCATGATTATAAAAAATATCCCATGGTAGTACCCTCCCCCCCAACTTTCCCCTTTGAAATTCCATTCTCCATCATATCCCCTCCCCATCTCAATCTTTCTACTTACATATATACAATACCAACCTAATAAATGCCCTCCTCCCTTCCTTTCTCTTCCCTTTCTATCTCCTTTTTAACTTACTGGCCTCTGCTACTGAGTTTTTTTTCCTACTCGCACAGAAGCCCAATCATCTGTAGCTAGGATCCACATATGAGGGAGAACATGTGGCGCTTGGCTTTCTGGGCCTGGGTTACCTCACTTAGTATAATCCTTTCCAGATCCATCCACTTTTCTGCAAATTTCATAACTTCATTTTTCTTTGCCGCTGAGTAGAACTCCATTGTATAAATGTGGCATATCTTCATTATCCACTCATCAGTTGAGGGATATCTAGGCTGGTTCCATTTCCCAGCTATTATAAATTGAGCAGCAATAAACATGGTTGAGCACGTACTTCTAAGGAAATGAGATGAGTCCTTAGGATATATGCCTAGGAGTGCTATAGCTGGGTCATATGGTAGACCAATCTTTAGCTGTTTTAGGACATGCCTGTAATTTTAGTACCTGAGAGGCTGAGGCTGAAGGATTGCCACAAGTTCAAGGCCAGCCTGGGCTACATAGCAAGTTACAGGCTAGGATGGCCTACAGAGTGAGAACCTGTCTCTAAACAAATAAATAAATCTAGAGATGATTTAAGCTATACAGGAAAGAATGTATAACTTAAATGTAAATACTATGACATTTTACATAAGGGATTTGAATGTTTTAGTGTTTTGTTATCCATGAGGTGTGGTTCTGAAACAAATCCTCGGGGACACTGAGGGACAACTGTACTGTATATTTATAAATTCTATCTTTTCACTACTGAAATGTAGGAAATTTTAGGCCCTTTCATTTGTTCATACATTATTTTTTTTTCTTATTTTTCCCTTCATTGGTAAGCTAATATCAATCATTATTTAGGATTGAGGTGCAGTATCTTACAGCCCATGCAGGGTTTGCTAAACTGTATACCCCATTGATGTTTTCAGAAATACTATGACTCCTTTCTAGATTCTCAGTAGTGCAGAAGTAGGAGGTACGAGTTTTGGAGCTTAAAAAGAAGCCATGCTTTTAGAAGTAGTATGGATTTAAGATATCTTTTAGGAAGTACTAAGACTTTTCAACTCTGTTCAGGATTTCATAAATGTAATGATAAATATGAAAGTAAGAATTTAAGTTGGTTTCTAAGGTGCTCTTTTGTATTTGCACTGTGTGGCTGGGACTATGTAATTGTGGCTTTCCCTGGCAAAGAATTTCCCTGTGAGAACTGTTTTTTGTGGCACTGCACAGCTAGCTGTGATGCTGTTACTCTTGCACCAGTCTTTGACTTTCCTGTGTTCCTGCTTTTCTGAGGTGATTCCAGAATGCAGTCCTGTCATTCTCTTCACCAGAAGGTCGTCCCTGGTGGTGTTACTCTCTCACCTGTGAGAGCCACGCGTCATTTTTTCTATCTCACTTTGTAGATTTGAATTTGTCCCTTTTACTTTTCATGTCCCCCAAATAAGCAGTTTCTGAGAAGCAGCCAGACACTCAGCTTCCTGATACATCTGGCTAGAAACTAGTGGTTCAGTACCTAGTGTTAAGCTGTGGGCTGCATTTTAACCCCATCGCAACTATATCAGACTCTCTGCATTTGCCAGCTAGACATGACAGAAGAAGACTGCTTCGATTTATTTCCTCTGGAAACCCTTGTGTACCTGACTCCTGACTCAGAACATGGTATGAACCTTACTGTGGATTCACGTAGCACTTGCTTCCTAGCCCTTTGCTTCTTTATTCTCTGTGTTAGATATTGTTAAGTCACACTTCATTTGCTGCCTTGTGTGTGTCCCATGTGTGTCCCAATTGCTACACAAATCTAGTTTGTGTCCTCAGCTGGACCTTGTAAGATGCCTGGCACCTAGTTTCCCTGGTCACTATTATTCATACGTACATACATACATACGTACGCATGTATGTATTTATATGTACGTATAGATGTATATAATATATATATAATTCATTTCACGTAAATTTTCACATTTCTTGGTGGTGTGGATCATAGTACTCTCATAATTCACATTTCTCTATAGTGTTGATTTTATTTTATTTTTTAAGGTGTTTCAAGGTAGGGTCTTGCTGTAGCCCGGGCTGACCTGGAATTCACTATGTAGTCTCAGGGTGGCCTCGAACTCCTGGCGATCCTCCTACCTCTGCCTCCCAAGTGCTGGGATTAAAGGTGTGTGCCACCATGCCCGGCCCCACTACTTTTTTTGTTTTGTGTGTGTGTGTGTTTTGTTTTTATTTTGTTTTGTTTTGTTTGTTTGTTTCAAGGTAGAATTTCATTCTAGTCCAGGTTGAACTGGAATTCACTATGTAGTTTCAAGGGGGCCTTGAACTCACAGTGATCCTCCTACCTCTGCCTCCCGAGTATTGGGATTAAAGGTGTGCACCATTACACCCGGCTCCTCTCTCTCTGTCTTTTTAAATATTTTATTTAATTATTTGAGAGAGAGAGAGGGAGGAAGAGAGAAAGAGAGAGGCAGACAGATAGAGAATGGGCACACCAGGACCTCCAGCCCCTGCAAACAAACTCCAGACACATGTGCCACCTTGTACATCACTCTGTAGTTTCAGGGTGGCATTAAACTCAGGGATCCTCCTACCTCAGCCTCCCAAGTGAGTTCTAGGATTAAAGGTATGCACCACCACTCCTGGCCCCACTACTTTTCTTGATTAGATGCACCAACAGATTGTCTATTTTATTGATATTTTCAAGAATTAACTTTTGATCTTATTGAGAAGGCCCACATGGTTTTTCCAGTCATGAAATTTTAAGAAATATTTAATTTGACCCGAGCATGGGGGTGCACACCTTTAATCCCAGCACTTGGGAGGTAGAGGTAGGAGGATTGCTGAGAGTTGAAGGCCACCTTGAGATTACAGAGTGAATTCTAGGTCAGCTTGAGCTAGAGCAAGACCCTATCTCAAAAAAAACAAAAAAAAATTTATTTATTTATTTGTTTGTTTGTTTGAGAGAGAGAGAGAGTATAGGCGTGCCAGGACCTCTTGCCATTATAAACAAACTCCAGATGCATGTACCACTTTTGTGAATACTGGGGAATTGAATTTGGGACATCAGTCTTTCCATACACTGAGCCATCTCTCCAGCCCTCCAGCCATTTAATTTTGACTTTCATTGTGAGTATTTCTTTCCTTTTGCTTTCTTTGGATTTAGAAATTATAAGATTAATTTGACCTCAGTGGCCTTCATTTTTTAATTAGCTCTTGAAGACATTGATCTAAACAAAATTTACATCCTCGGTGGACTTGTAGATGAAAGCATTCAGAAGGTAAGTGTGCATTTTAGCCCCGTGAACATTAGAGCATTTACCCTGTCATCTTGCCCAGAGTCTTAGTAGCTCAGAGGGAACAGGAAGAAGATAGGCTAGCCATCCTACCTGTAGACGTCTCTTCTCTCACTAGTATCAATAGTCCTGACGACCGAAGCAGAACCAGAAGTCACAACAGGTGAGTGTGGTAATTACGGTCACTCAGCTTCTTTCTTCTCTTTTCTTCAGTTCTGCAAGGATAACTGATCTTGGCTCAACATTTTTTTAGCAATGTATTCTCTGTGAGAGGTCCTGGTGTACCCATTCTCTCCCCTCCCCCCAAATAAATAAAAAATATTGGAGGAAAAAAAAGAAGCACCCCGGGAGGCAGAAGTAGGAGGAACACTGTGAATTCAAGGTCAGCCCAAGACTACATAGTGAATTCTTGGGCTAGAGTAAGACTCTACCTCAAAAAAACCAAAAAAGAAAGAAAAAAGATAAAGAAGGCAGAGATTAATTTGGTGGTGGGTCCTCCACGTGATACATGGTTCTTGTATTGGTTATGAAGGTGCAGATCTTTTCAGAGGAGGATCCCCACCCTTCATGGTGGTGATCTCTTTTTACTAGAAGTAGCCCCTAGAAGAACTCAGGTTAAACATTCTTGGGTTTTTTTGTTGTTGTTTGTTTGTTTTCAAGGTAGGGTCTCACTCTAGACCAGGCTGACCTGGAATTCACTATGTAGTCTCAGGGTGGCCTCGAACTCACGGCGATCCTCCTACCTCTGCCTCCCTAGTGCTGGGATTAAAGGGGTGCGCCACCACGCCTGGCCAGAAATTCTTGGAAAAGGGATAGAAAGATGGCTCACGAGTTAAAGACACTTACTTGCAAAGCCTGCAGACTCAGGTCTGATTGCTTGGTACCCATGTAAAGCCAGGTGCACAAAGTGGCACATGCATCTGTAGTTTGCAGTGGCAGGAGTCCCTGATGTGTCCATACTCATTCTCACTCTCTCAAATAAATAAATAAAAATATATTTTTTTAATTCTTGGAAGAAGCTGGTCAGTGTGTTGCAGGCCTTTAATCCCAGCACTCAGAAGGCAGAAGTAGGAGGATCACTGTCACTTTGAGACCAGCCTGGGCCACAAGAGTGAGTTCTAGGTCAGCTTGGGCTACAGTGAGACCCTACCTCAAAAAACAAGAAACAGCCGGGCGTCATGGCACACACCTTTAATCCCAGCACTCAGGAGGCAGAGGTAAGAGGATTGCTGTGAGTTCAAGGCTACCCTGAGACTACAGAGTGAATTCCAGGTCAGCTTGGACTAAAGTGAAACTCTACCTCGAAAAACCAAATTCTTGGAAGAAAGCCAGGCATGGTGTTGCATGCCTTTAATCCTGGCATTTGGGAGGCTGAGATAGGAGGATCACTATGAGTCTGAGACCCGTCTGGGCCACAAGAGTGAGTTCTAGGTCCAGCCTGGGCTAGAGTGAGACTGTTCCTCAAAAAAAAAAAAAAAAAAAAGTCTTGGAAGGCCTCATCAGCCATGTGTCTTCCATGTGAGGAGGCCTCCTAGATCCACTTTGTCCTTTTCTTCCTCGTACATCTGCCACTTTCTTTTTATTTCTTTTACTTTTTTTATTTATTTATTTGCGAGAGAGAGAGAGAGAGCACACTTGCCACTGCACAGAAAACTCCAGATTCGTACACCACTTTATGCATCTGGCTTTATATGGGCACTGGGGAATTGAACCTGGGTTGGAAGGCTTTGCAAGCAAGTGCCTTTAACCACTGAGCGTCTTCTCCAGCCCCACATCTTCCATTCTCACATGACTGGTGCCTTGTTCCACTCTGACCTCCTGCTCTGACTCCTCCATAACATGTGCTACACCTTCTCCAGAGACACGAGCATATCATCTGGATTTGTTGGTTTCACACTCTTTCATCAAATTTTCCCCCCAGTTGCCCATATTTGGCAGATACTGCTGTCTTATCTGCTTCTGTTAAGCCCACCAGTAGAACACTTTCCTGGGAGATTTGCTTCAGCTATTTTCTTCTCCCCAGTGGATTTTAGTAAAAGTGCATCGTAATAGCCCTGAGCTTTTTTTTTTTTGTTTTCCCCCCAAGGTAGGGTCTCACTGTAGCCCAGGCTGACCTGGAATTCACTCTGAAGTCTCAGGGTGGCCTTAAAGCCATGGTGATCCTCCTACCTCTGCCTCCCCAGTTCTGGGATTAAAGGTGTGCACCACCACGCCGGGCAAACTCTTAAGAAATGGAATCTGGGCCTTCCAAACAGCCCTGATCACTTGACAGCTGCTGATTCCACTTCTTTAGGTCATTCCACAGGCTGTGCCAAGACCACCCCTCTTTTTTGCCTTCCTTCTAGTCCAGTGTCGTGGTGACTGTTGACAGACTGCTACTTTAAAATGTGGTGGTGCACGCCTTTAATCTCAGCACTCGGGAGGCAGAGGTGGGAGGATCACTGTGAGTTCAAGGCTACCCTGAGAGTACATAGTTAATTCCAGGTCAGCCTGAACCAGAGAGAGACCCTACCTTAAAACTAAACTAAACTAAACTAAAATAAAATAAAATAAAGTAAAATAAACCCAAAAAATAAAATAAAATGCATTAGCTATAATTCCCTCACTTAAGTAGGTTTATAGGTCTGTTTTACATATATGTTCCTCATGTGTGTGAGTGTATTTTATGTATTTTCATGTGTGAGATACATATGTATGAAAGACAACACAGAAGATAGCTTACTTGCACTTATTTTTATTATTATTATTTTTTTATTCTTTTAGAGGTAGGGTGTCACTCTAGCCCAGGCTGACCTAGAATTCACTGTGTAGTCTCAGGGTGGCCTCAAACTCATGGTGATCCTCCCACCTCTGCCTCCCGAGTGCTGGGATTAAAGGGATGCACCACCATGCCTGGCTTGCATTTATTTGTAAAAGTATTCCATAGTTTCCTAGTGATGGTCTGAAAGTTAAAATGGGCAAGAAGATCTCTTGGAGAAGAATGTCTGTTAATAAATTGGGAATGCATTGTAGCATTAGAAAGTCATTATTTTTGTCCCTCTCAGTATAATTATTGATTTGGGCAATTATTAAATGAAAAGTTGTAGAGTAACCAGCTGTTTGAGATACATGGTCATAAAGCATCCCCTACCTTCTACCATTACAATGACGCAATCTAGTGGTCACCATATTATCTAAACTTGATGAAATTAAGTATCACCAATAGTGATGTTGTCTCAAAAATGTTTCACTGAATTGAATCTTGAGGAAACAAGTCCAGAATGGGGATCATTCTGCAAGACAACTTGACTGGATTTCCTAAAACACCAATGTAATGAGAAGTAAAACATGCAAGGAGCTTTTTTTTAGATTAAAAGAGAATAAAACAAACCATAGCTGGGTGCTGTGGTGTGTGTGTGTGTAGTTCTGTCTGGTTAGGAGACTAAGGTAGGAGGATCACTTGAGCCCAGAAGTTTGAGGATCACATGGACAGGTGAGGGAGGCCCCTTCTCACAAAGAAAAGACCGTCAAGTGGCTGGACATGGTGGCTCATTCCTTTAATCCCAACACTCAGGAGGCAGAGATTGGAGGATGACGGTGAGTTGGAGGCCAGTCTGCACATATAGAGTGTGAGTTCCAGGTCAGCCTGGGCTGGAGTGAGAGCCTACCCCGAAAACCAAACAGTAACAACAACAACGAAAAAGAAAAAAAACATCAACTGTAGTAAGGGGACCTGACTGAACTACAAATTGAAGGGAAAGCTTTTATATGTATACATAGATAGATAGATACTTGTTTATTTATTTGCAAGGAGAGAAAGAAAATGGGTATACCAGGGCCTCTAGCCATTTCAGACTCTACGTGTATGCACCATTTTGTGCATCTGGCTTTACGTAGATACTGGGGAATTGACCTTGAGTCCTTAGGCATTGCAGGCAAGCACCTTAACTGCTGACCATTCTCTCCAGCCCCTATGGGGAAAGCTTTATTTAAAGACATTTTGGGGCTGGGCGTGGTGGCACATGCCTTTAATTCCAGCACTTGGGAGGCAGAGGTAGGAGGATAGCCATGAGTTTGAGGCCACCCTGAGACGAGTGAATTCCAGGTCAGCCTGGGCTACAGTGAGACCCTACCTTGAAAAAAAAAAAAAAGACATTTTGGGGATAGCTTGGAGACTTTAATATAGATTATGTATTAAATAATATTATAGGATTCTTGATGAGTTTCTTGGAAGCAACATCAGGTGGACAACAGGAATAGGAGAGTGTGCCAAAAACTGGCATGGGGCAGCTGGGCATAACACCCATAAGCCTGCCACCAACAATACATTGCCTCTAGAAGGCCTTAATTTTTAATTGCCATTAGCTGGGGAGACTAGCATTCAGAATACCTAAGTTTATGGGGGACGCCAGAATCAAACCAACACACCTTGTATGAGTATTACTTGTATTGTTCTTTAAGCTTTTCATAGGTTTGAGATACTTTGTAATAAATAGTTGGGAGGGGAAAGAGCACTTTATTGCAGAGCCAGAATGGCCACTTACCCTGCAGCAGCAGGCAAACAGCCTCTTTTTGAGGCAGTAACGTCCAGGGGTGTCAGTAGTGTGTGCTGTACAGATTTGAAATTTTAACGTTGTCCTCTTTCTACCAATTGAAAGTAATGATAAATGGGAATCCTTACAATTCGCTATGAGTATTACAATGAGAATGCTTTTGTGTGTAACTTTTACAATGAGACATTTAATTGTAACTTACAGAAGGTGACATTTCAAAAGGCTCAAGAACACTGTGTCCAGACAGCCCGTTTGCCAATACAGGAATACATGGTGAAGCACCAGAATGAGAAGAATTATCATTCAGAAATATTGGCCATTAATCAAGGTACTGCTCGCATGGCCCACATCCAGCATGCTCTTCCTCGTTACTCATTTGCTCGTTCTTTTTCCTGTATGGTCACTGTCTCTTCTGTTTTCCCTCTAACAGTGTTTGATATCTTGTCCACTTACTTTGAGACTCACAACTGGGCTGAAGCACTGAAGAAAGGAGTGTCTTCAGGAAAAGGCTATGTTCTTCGAAACTCACTGGAATGACAGAGCCTATTGGACCGTGGGAGAGGAAGTGCTGGAGGTACCTTGACCAAAGACAAAGGGTGGCTGCGTATACACTTGCCTTTACTTGTCATCTTTGATCCTTGTAAGATATGGACAGGGACCACATCTCAAGTTTTGTATCACCCACCGTGCCTGGATCACAGAAGTGCCCGGATAAAATATTACAAAAAAAACAAGGTTCATGACTTTGGAGTTTAATTTATCTTTTGTATACCTATGTGTGACTTACTATTAGAGATTGTTTAAATGATTGTGAAGAGCTTATTTTCACTGAACATGGATAAAAATGTGCTGATATTTTCACAGCTCAGTGATCTGCTGCACATAGCTTTATTGTTGTAGCCCAGGCTGGCCTGGCCCTACTTTGAGCTCCTATAGCACTTTCTTCTCTCCTATGGTTCTTGTCCTGTTCTCCTTTGTTCTGATTATGAGCATGGAGGGCTCCTCACTTCCCATGTGTTTGAATATCTTTGTGTATCTTTCTGAGCCTTGAACAAGTTAGATTCTTTATACACATACACAGCCCAGATCTAATTGAAAAACAAATATTGTTAATAAAGATAATTTAAAATAGCCACAAAGTAATGGTGCATTCTTATATAAGCAAGTTAGATAATCAATCTCTTATTACACAAATAAATTCCCTTTGGTCCTAAATATAATTGCTTCAATTACTCCTGCCAGTTTGGGTTAATCAACTTGCTAGTTAAGCTGGTAGCAAATTCATAGAATGTGTTCTGTATCTCAAAAGATTACGTCTCTGTTCTTTTTACCCCCTCTTCTTTCCCATTTTAATCTCTCAGGAACTATGAACTTGATAAGTTATATAAGTGTTTTTGTTACTTAAAAATAGGCTAGGCCTCAGAAAACATCTCTATGAATACATAATAATGCTTGGTAATTTATCAGCCTACTGAATGAGTTCTAGTCTCTTCCATCCAATAGGATATAAGGCCAGATAGGCATCAGCTGGTCCATAACTCATTTTCAGAGATGACTCCAGACCAGTTGAACTTTGGTCATGTGCTACTCCTCTTTTTTACCTATAAAAGTGTTGCATAATAGAGAAAAAAGTTGAAAGGGTCACAGTGCTGGAAAGAGCTGTGCAGCTTACTGGAGGAGAAAAGTCATTAGCATCCTTAACCAGCAATGGACCCTGCAAGCTACATAACTGGCCACCCAGGCAAGATGTGCCCACAAGCGGCATGTCTGTTATGGGGGTGACTAACTGCTCTCCAATTCTATGGCTGAGAGGATCAAAACCCTAAAGGAGAAGTTAACCGCTAAGCTATCTCTCCAGCCCCTAAATTAACTTTTTAAAAAAAAATTATTTGAGGGGGCGAGAGAGAGATTGAGAATGGGCGCACCGGAACCTCTAGCCACTAAGAATGAATTCCAGATGCATGCGCCCCCTTGTAAAAAGGGAAGAGGATCTCTGAGTTCAAGGCCCTATCTCAAGATAAAAAAAGACTAATACTTGTTTACATGGGAAGCATATGTCAGCTACTACATACTCTTCCATTTATGGGATTATTGATTTTTTCATTATTCTGCTAATAAAATATCAAAACTCAAATTATTTGAAGTCTGGACATATTTCCATGATGAGCTGGGCTGTGTGAAAGTTGGTAGATTTATTCTTCCTGCTGTGTAAGAAGAGCTAGGCCCTAAAAGATAGGACCAGGTTATAATTGTCTTTGAAAAGTGTGCTACAAAATGGATGGCTTGTTATAAGCCAGGCTACAAAGTAAGGAAAGGGGCAAGGGATGGATATCTTCTTTAAGAAATATAAATATAGTTTATGAGGAGTCACAGGCCATAATTTTTTCCCAAAATGGTTGGAGGGGGTAAAATCTCAACATGTTTTTCCAAAGTCATGTGTCTGTGAAGGACCAGTAGTTCCTTTGTTAAGGTGACTGCCGAGGAGGGGGATGGCTGCTGCATTGACCATTCACTTTCCCAGGCAGGGAATTAAAATTGGAAAGTTCATTGCCCAGTGGCTGTGAAAGTGAGCTGAAACTTGATACTGAATTCTCTAAGAGGTTTATTCTAGAAACCTAGAAACCTCACTCTTCCTCTGCCTCAGCAAATAAGTTATTTTTTAAAAGCACCTGGGAAGTTCCTTCTCCACCCCTCAGTTGGGAAAGCTCTGAGCAGGGAGTCATCAGTACAGCCACCTTCTAGGCCATCACGGAATTCCTGACGCTTGGAGATGCCGTAGAAGTGAGCAGAAGCTGCTGCCACCACCAGGACGTGGAAAATCTGATGTGTTAAGTTTTCCAGGAAAGAAGCGTTCAGGAATACATAAAGGCCAGCTCCGGAGATGCACGACTCAGCCCCAGGAAGAACCCGCCCATCTGGCCCGCGGCGGAGGCTTGACAAATCCTGCAGGGACGTGCATGGTAGGCACACCACCACTCAAGCCAAGTCCCAGGAACACCCCGGCTTTTGTCTGCCAGTGTTTAGAGTGGCAAACCAGTCCCGCTGTGCCACACTGATGACAGAAATACCCAAGACACAGACGATGGTGACATAGATGAGCCAAGGTTGTGGGGAGCAGTAAAAGGAATTACAGAGCCAGGGGACAAAAATCCCCATGAGTAGAACAATCCCTGAACAGTCCAATTTGGAAAAAGTCCAGGAGACTTTGAATGACAATACAGTGAGGAAGAGCCAGAAGCTGAGGCTCCCAAACCACCTTCTGCAGAGGAGCCATGAAGTCCCTACTTGGCTTGAGCATGGTCAAGAGTCCCAAACACAGGAACAGCACAAAACCAAGCAGGTGGGTCCAAATGTTGCCAGTTTCTGTGTGAATGCGGAAGAGGCTCTTGAAGCAAGCCTGGAAAGAGGGCATAGGTGGTCTTTGGCCACGAAGCAGGCCGTCACTGTCTTCCAGCCAGTCGGGAAGTACATCATATAGGATGACATGACACTCCAACGCCCCTCCCAGACCTTATACATAAACTCCCATCTTCTGCAGGTAGGCCTGTAGGGAAGTGTCAGTAGTCGTCCCTCCTCTTCTGGAGGCACTGGGCATGTTTGCTCTTCAGCTTTTTGTGTTGGCAGTCCCCTGCTTGCCCTTTCCAGCAGCCGTCCCAGTTCAGCCAGCTCCATCATGTTGGTTTCCCTGTTACTGGCCTTAGCCCCACTGCCCTGTGCCACCAGATGCTTTGAGACTTCTGGCTAGTACCTCAATACCCTGCAACTTCAGCTTGGGAAAAGGTAGGGGTCTCCCAAGCCCAGGGGACAGAGAACTTCCTGTGATGATAGACAAACTGGGTGGATGCCTCTGCAGGGGGCCTGTGGTCCTGGTCAGCAGCCCGCCCTGCACCAGGAGTACATGACTACCTTTTTTTGTTTTTCAAGGTAGGGTCTCACTCTAGCTGAGGCTGACTTGGAATTCAATATAGTCTCAGGGTGGCCTCAAACTCGCGGCAATCCTACCCGTGCCTCCTAAGTGCTAGGATTCAAGGCGAGTGCCACCATGCCTGGCTTGACTACCTTTTTTGATGCATTCAACATTTACTCTGATAAACAAGTTTTTATTTGACAAGAGAGAGAAAGGGCGTGCCAGGGCCTCTAGCTACTGCGAATGAACTCCAGACACGTGCCCCCTCGTGCATCTGGCTAATATGGGTCCTGGGGAATCGAACCTGGTCCTTTGGCTTTGCAGGCAAATGCTTTAACCACTAAGCAATCCCTCCACCCCAAACAAGTTTTATTTTTTTTGTTTTTTTGAGGTAGGTTCTCACTCTAGCCCAGGCTGACCCAGAATTCACTATGTAGTCTCAGGGTGGCCTCGAACTCAACGGCGATCCTCCTACCTCTGCCTCCCGAGTGCTGGGATTAAAGGCATGTGCCACCACACCCGGCTTCCAATCAAGTTTTATTATAATCAAAATAATTTTCCAGCGCTGGAGAGATGGCTTAGTGGTTAAGTGCTTGCCTGTGAAGCCTAAGGACCCCAGTTCAAGGCTTGACTCCCCAGGACCCACGTTAGCCAGATGCACAAGGGGGCACACGCGTATGGAGTTCGTTTGCAATGGCTGGAGGCGCTGGTGCGCCCATTCTCTCTCCCTCTCTCTATCTGCCTCTTTCTCTCTCTCTGTCACATAAATAAAAGTAACAAAAAATAATTTTCCAGAGCCAGGCATGGTTGTATACGCCTTTAATCCCAGCATTTGGGAGGAACGCCATGAGTTCAAGGTCACTGAGACTACATAGTGAATTCCAGGTCAGCCTGGGCTAGAGTGAAATCCTACTTCAGACAAAAAAAAAAAAAAAAGTTCCAGGCTGAGAAGATGGCCCAGTGGTTGGGAGTACTTGCTTATAAAGCCTGACAGCCTGGGTTATAGTCCCAGTACCTTTGTAAAGCTAGATGCACAAAGTGGCGAATACATCTACAGTTAAGTTTGCAGTGTCAGGAGGCCCTTGTGTGCCCATATTCCTTCTCAAATAAATACATTTTTTTAATGATTTTTTTTTTTTAGTTGGGCGTGGTGGCGCACACCTTTAATGTCAGCACTCAGGAGGCAGGAGTTTGAGGCCACCCTGAGACTACATAGTGAATTCCAGGTCAGCCTGAGCTAGGTGAGACCCCACCTTGAAAAACCAAAAAATAAGAAATAAAAAAATAAAGACAGTTTGGAAGCCAGGCATAGTGGCACATGCCTTTAATCCCAGCACTTAGGAGACAGAGGTAGAAGGATTGCCAAAAGTTTGAGGCCACCCTGAGACGAGTGAATTCCAGGTCATCCTGGGCTACAGTGAGACCCTACCTTGAAAAAAAAAAAAAAAAAAAGACATTTTGGGGATAGCTTGGAGACTTTAATATAGATTATGTATTAAATAATATTATAGGATTCTTGATGAGTTTCTTGGAAGCAACATCAGGTGGACAACAGGAATAGGAGAGTGTGCCAAAAACTGGCATGGGGCAGCTGGGCATGACACCCATAAGCCTGCCACCAACAATACATTGCCTCTAGAAGGCCTTAATTTTTAATTGCCATTAGCTGGGGAGACTAGCATTCAGAATACCTAAGTTTATGGGGGACGCCAGAATCAAACCAACACACCTTGTATGAGTATTACTTGTATTGTTCTTTAAGCTTTTCATAGGTTTGAAATACTTTGTAATAAATAGTTGGGAGGGGAAAGAGCACTTTATTGCAGAGCCAGAATGGCCACTTACCCTGCAGCAGCAGGCAAACAGCCTCTTTTTTGAGGCAGTAATGTCCAGGGGGTGTCAGTAGTGTGTGCTGTACAGATTTGAAATTTTAACGTTGTCCTCTTTCTACCAATTGAAAGTAATGATAAATGGGAATCCTTACAATTCGCTATGAATATTACAATGAGAATGCTTTTGTGTGTAACTTTTACAATGAGACATTTAATTGTAACTTACAGAAGGTGACATTTCAAAAGGCTCAAGAACACTGTGTCCAGACAGCCCGTTTGCCAATACAGGAATACATGGTGAAGCACCAGAATGAGAAGAATTATCATTCAGAAATATTGGCCATTAATCAAGGTACTGCTCGCATGGCCCACATCCAGCATGCTCTTCCTCGTTACTCATTTGCTCGTTCTTTTTCCTGTATGGTCACTGTCTCTTCTGTTTTCCCTCTAACAGTGTTTGATATCTTGTCCACTTACTTTGAGACTCACAACTGGGCTGAAGCACTGAAGAAAGGAGTGTCTTCAGGAAAAGGCTATGTTCTTCGAAACTCACTGGAATGACAGAGCCTATTGGACCGTGGGAGAGGAAGTGCTGGAGGTACCTTGACCAAAGACAAAGGGTGGCTGCGTATACACTTGCCTTTACTTGTCATCTTTGATCCTTGTAAGATATGGACAGGGACCACATCTCAAGTTTTGTATCACCCACCGTGCCTGGATCACAGAAGTGCCCGGATAAAATATTACAAAAAAAACAAGGTTCATGACTTTGGAGTTTAATTTATCTTTTGTATACCTATGTGTGACTTACTATTAGAGATTGTTTAAATGATTGTGAAGAGCTTATTTTCACTGAACATGGATAAAAATGTGCTGATATTTTCACAGCTCAGTGATCTGCTGCACATAGCTTTATTGTCGTAGCCCAGGCTGGCCTGGCCCTACTTTGAGCTCCTATAGCACTTTCTTCTCTCCTATGGTTCTTGTCCTGTTCTCCTTTGTTCTGATTATGAGCATGGAGGGCTCCTCACTTCCCATGTGTTTGAATATCTTTGTGTATCTTTCTGAGCCTTGAACAAGTTAGATTCTTTATACACATACACAGCCCAGATCTAATTGAAAAACAAATATTGTTAATAAAGATAATTTAAAATAGCCACAAAGTAATGGTGCATTCTTATATAAGCAAGTTAGATAATCAATCTCTTATTACACAAATAAATTCCCTTTGGTCCTAAATATAATTGCTTCAATTACTCCTGCCAGTTTGGGTTAATCAACTTGCTAGTTAAGCTGGTAGCAAATTCATAGAATGTGTTCTGTATCTCAAAAGATTACGTCTCTGTTCTTTTTACCCCCTCTTCTTTCCCATTTTAATCTCTCAGGAACTATGAACTTGATAAGTTATATAAGTGTTTTTGTTACTTAAAAATAGGCTAGGCCTCAGAAAACATCTCTATGAATACATAATAATGCTTGGTAATTTATCAGCCTACTGAATGAGTTCTAGTCTCTTCCATCCAATAGGATGTAAGGCCAGATAGGCATCAGCTGGTCCATAACTCATTTTCAGAGATGACTCCAGACCAGTTGAACTTTGGTCATGTGCTACTCCTCTTTTTTACCTATAAAAGTGTTGCATAATAGAGAAAAAAGTTGAAAGGGTCACAGTGCTGGAAAGAGCTGTGCAGCTTACTGGAGGAGAAAAGTCATTAGCATCCTTAACCAGCAATGGACCCTGCAAGCTACATAACTGGCCACCCAGGCAAGATGTGCCCACAAGCTCTCCAATTCTATGGCTGAGAGGATCAAAACCCTAAAGGAGAAGTTAACCGCTAAGCTATCTCTCCAGCCCCTAAATTAACTTTTAAAAAAAAAATTATTTGAGGGGGCGAGAGAGAGATTGAGAATGGGCGCACCGGAACCTCTAGCCACTAAGAATGAATTCCAGATGCATGCGCCCCCTTGTAAAAAGGGAAGAGGATCTCTGAGTTCAAGGCCCTATCTCAAGATAAAAAAAGACTAATACTTGTTTACATGGGAAGCATATGTCAGCTACTACATACTCTTCCATTTATGGGATTATTGATTTTTTCATTATTCTGCTAATAAAATATCAAAACTCAAATTATTTGAAGTCTGGACATATTTCCATGATGAGCTGGGCTGTGTGAAAGTTGGTAGATTTATTCTTCCTGCTGTGTAAGAAGAGCTAGGCCCTAAAAGATAGGACCAGGTTATAATTGTCTTTGAAAAGTGTGCTACAAAATGGATGGCTTGTTATAAGCCAGGCTACAAAGTAAGGAAAGAGGCAAGGGATGGATATCTTCTTTAAGAAATATAAACATAGTTTATGAGGAGTCACAGGCCATAATTTTTTCCCAAAATGGTTGGAGGGGGTAAAATCTCAACATGTTTTCCAAAGTCATGTGTCTGTGAAGGACCAGTAGTTCCTTTGTTAAGGTGACTGCCGAGGAGGGGGATGGCTGCTGCATTGACCATTCACTTTCCCAGGCAGGGAATTAAAATTGGAAAGTTCATTGCCCAGTGGCTGTGAAAGTGAGCTGAAACTTGATACTGAATTCTCTAAGAGGTTTATTCTAGAAACCTAGAAACCTCACTCTTCCTCTGCCTCAGCAAATAAGTTATTTTTTAAAAGCACCTGGGAAGTTCCTTCTCCACCCCTCAGTTGGGAAAGCTCTGAGCAGGGAGTCATCAGTACAGCCACCTTCTAGGCCATCACGGAATTCCTGACGCTTGGAGATGCCGTAGAAGTGAGCAGAAGCTGCTGCCACCACCAGGACGTGGAAAATCTGATGTGTTAAGTTTTCCAGGAAAGAAGCGTTCAGGAATACATAAAGGCCAGCTCCGGAGATGCACGACTCAGCCCCAGGAAGAACCCGCCCATCTGGCCCGCGGCGGAGGCTTGACAAATCCTGCAGCGACGTGCATGGTAGGCACACCACCACTCAAGCCAAGTCCCAGGAACACCCCGGCTTTTGTCTGCCAGTGCTTAGAGTGGCAAACCAGTCCCGCTGTGCCACACTGATGACAGAAATACCCAAGACACAGACGATGGTGACATAGATGAGCCAAGGTTGTGGGGAGCAGTAAAAGGAATTACAGAGCCAGGGGACAAAAATCCCCATGAGTAGAGCAATCCCTGAACAGTCCAATTTGGAAAAAGTCCAGGAGACTTTGAATGACAATACAGTGAGGAAGAGCCAGAAGCTGAGGCTCCCAAACCACCTTCTGCAGAGGAGCCATGAAGTCCCTACTTGGCTTGAGCATGGTCAAGTCCCAAACACAGGAACAGCACAAAACCAAGCAGGTGGGTCCAAATGTTGCCAGTTTCTGTGCGAATGCGGAAGAGGCTCTTGAAGCAAGCCTGGAAAGAGGGCATAGGTGGTCTTTGGCCATGAAGCAGGCCGTCACTGTCTTCCAGCCAGTCGGGAAGTACATCATATAGGATGACATGACACTCCAACGCCCCTCCCAGACCTTATACATAAACTCCCATCTTCTGCAGGTAGGCCTGTAGGGAAGTGTCAGTAGTCGTCCCTCCTCTTCTGGAGGCACTGGGCATGTTTGCTCTTCAGCTTTTTGTGTTGGCAGTCCCCTGCTTGCCCTTTCCAGCAGAGGTCCCAGTTCAGCCAGCTCCATCATGTTGGTTTCCCTGTTACTGGCCTTAGCCCCACTGCCCTGTGCCACCAGATGCTTTGAGACTTCTGGCTAGTACCTCAATACCCTGCAACTTCAGCTTGGGAAAAGGTAGGGGTCTCCCAAGCCCAGGGGACAGAGAACTTCCTGTGATGATAGACAAACTGGGTGGATGCCTCTGCAGGGGGCCTGTGGTCCTGGTCAGCAGCCCGCCCTGCACCAGGAGTACATGACTACCTTTTTTTGTTTTTCAAGGTAGGGTCTCACTCTAGCTCAGGCTGACTTGGAATTCAATATAGTCTCAGGGTGGCCTCAAACTCGCGGCAATCCTACCTGTGCCTCCTAAGTGCTAGGATTCAAGGCGAGTGCCACCATGCCTGGCTTGACTACCTTTTTTGATGCATTCAACATTTACTCTGATAAACAAGTTTTTATTTGACAAGAGAGAGAAAGGGCGTGCCAGGGCCTCTAGCTACTGCGAATGAACTCCAGACACGTGCCCCCTCGTGCATCTGGCTAATATGGGTCCTGGGGAATCGAACCTGGTCCTTTGGCTTTGCAGGCAAATGCTTTAACCACTAAGCAATCCCTCCACCCCAAACAAGTTTTATTTTTTTGGTTTTTTGAGGTAGGTTCTCACTCTAGCCCAGGCTGACCCAGAATTCACTATGTAGTCTCAGAGTGGCCTCGAACTCAACGGCGATCCTCCTACCTCTGCCTCCCGAGTGCTGGGATTAAAGGCATGTGCCACCACACCCGGCTTCCAATCAAGTTTTATTATAATCAAAATAATTTTCCAGGGCTGGAGAGATGGCTTAGCGGTTAAGTGCTTGCCTGTGAAGCCTAAGGACCCCAGTTCAAGGCTTGACTCCCCAGGACCCACGTTAGCCAGATGCACAAGGGGGCACACACGTATGGAGTTCGTTTGCAATGGCTGGAGGCGCTGGTGCGCCCATTCTCTCTCCCTCTCTCTATCTGCCTCTTTCTCTCTCTCTCTGTCACATAAATAAAAGTAACAAAAAATAATTTTCCAGAGCCAGGCATGGTTGTATACGCCTTTAATCCCAGCATTTGGGAGGAACGCCATGAGTTCAAGGTCACTCTGAGACTACATAGTGAATTCCAGGTCAGCCTGGGCTAGAGTGAAATCCTACTTCAGACAAAAAAAAAAAAAAAAAGTTCCAGGCTGAGAACATGGCCCAGTGGTTGGGAGTACTTGCTTATAAAGCCTGACAGCCTGGGTTATAGTCCCAGTACCTTTGTAAAGCTAGATGCACAAAGTGGCGAATACATCTACAGTTAAGTTTGCAGTGTCAGGAGGCCCTTGTGTGCCCATATTCCTTCTCAAATAAATACATTTTTTTAATGATTTTTTTTTTTTTAGTTGGGCGTGGTGGCGCACACCTTTAATGTCAGCACTCAGGAGGCAGTGAGTTTGAGGCCACCCTGAGACTACATAGTGAATTCCAGGTCAGCCTGAGCTAGGTGAGACCCCACCTCCAAAAAAAAAAACCAAAAAAAAATTAAAAAAAATTTTTTTTTAGAGGTAGGATCTCATTCTAGCTCAGGCTGATCTGGAACTCACTCTAGTTTATAACCTGGCCTTAAACTTACAGTGATTATCTTACCTCAGCTGGAATTAAAAAGCACGCGATCAGCTCAGAAAATAATTTTTTAATTTAAAATAAAATTTAAAATAATTTTGTTTCTAGGTGGGGTCTCACTCTGTCCTTGGCTGACCTGGAACTATGTAGTCTCAGGGTGGCTCTGAACTCAAGGCAATCCTCCTACCTCTGCCTCCCGAGTGCTGAGATTAAAGGTGTGTACCACCATTTAATGCCAACTTCGAGCTCGTTATAGGAGCTATAAACTAAGAGTTAACTTTAAATAAATAAACAGTACTAACTTTTAAGCAAAATTTATTGCATAAACAAAAAAATTTTTCTCATCTAAAAGTGTGAGTTGCTGGGCATGGTGGCGCATTCCTTTAATCCCAGAACTTGAGAGGCAGAGGTAGGAGGATCTTCGTGAGTTCAAGGCTAGCCTGAAACTACCTAGTGAATTCCAGGTCAGCCTTGGCTACAGCAAGACCCTACCTTGAAAAACCAAAATAAACAAACAAAGCATGAGTGGAAACCAAACTTATAAAAATATTTATTGAGGTTTAGTAAGACAATATGTACATTAGCATCTTGTCTTCTGAAGATTTAATAAACAGTTTCCCCAGGAAACAGTCTTTTGTCTCAAATGAACTATTAAAGAAGTCCACATACATCAACTTTCTGCCAATCTGGCAAAAATTTGTTTTCTTTGCTCTGTTGTCATGTGTTCACAAGCTTCTAAAACATTTGCCAGAATTAAAGTCTGTTGAATGGTTTTTGCCTTAACCCATATTCTCCCATTCATTCCAAATACAATCTCCAGTGGATACAGTTTTCCAATTTCCTGTATGATCTCACAATCTGGAGCTAGTAGCCTGGTAGGGAAGACAAAAGAAAATGAATTTAACAAAGTAGCAGCATGTGTTCTGCCTCTCTTAAAGGAGGCTTTTTTCCAGGGTAGTTCTTCATAACTGTTCAAAGCCACACTGGCAGCATTCCAAAAACAAGGCATATGAAAACATGTTTTTGCTGCATTTTGCCTTTTTAGGGAGAGCGGAGGGGAGGAGGAATGGGAGTCTAAGCTGGTTTGAGCATCTCAGGGTAGATAGAACTGTAGGCATATGCCATCATTACCAGCTCACTGCCCTCTTTCCGGCCAAGGAGCTTTCTACTTTTCAGGTATCCTAGAGGTCACAATGATGGGCTATGTCCTGTAAAGAGGCTCTTATGTCACTAATGTTACACTACATATATATGTATAAGTCCTTCGATGAGATGATCAGAACACCTTAATTTTTTTTTTTTTTTTTTTTTTTTTTTTAGTTTTTCGAGGTAGGGTCTCACTCTGGTCCAGGCTGACCTGGAATTCACTATGGAGTCTCAGGGTGGCCTTGAACTCATGGTGATCCTCCTCCCTCTGCCTCCCGAGTGCTGGGATTAAAGGCGTGCGCCACCACGCCCGGCTAGAACACCTTAATTTTAGACTTTAGAATCATAACTTTTTGGCCTGCTCCTGCTCCATGGGAGGGCATACATACCTGATAATGAAAACCTGTGATGGGGGAAGTCATGAGCCCTAGGGGTGTTAACGCCTGCTGGTATCTAGCGAAATGCATACATTAGGTTCACCAAACTGCCAGATAAGCACTTTTCTTAATGTGTATATCCATACAATAATGCTGCACTCACTTTTGGTTAGAGAAGCTTCTCTTTTCAGATTGTGGTGACCTCTGGGATGACTCAAAAGGCACCATAGTGCTGAGAAGGAGTGAGAGAGGAGTGCTTAGCACTGAAACATCTCTATCACACCTTCCAAGGTTCAGGGTCCATTGCACAAGAGGTGGCAGAAAGAATGTAAGAGCCAAGCTGGGCAGGTGGCACATGCCTTTAATACCAGCACTCAGGAGGCACAGGTAGGAGGATCGCCGTGAGTTCAAGGACATCTTGAGACTACATAGTGAATTTCAGGTCAGCCTGGGCTGGAGCGAGACCTTACTTCAAAAAATCACACACACACACACACACACACACACACACACACACACACAATGTAAGAGCCAAAGAAAGAGTAGGGCTCCTTACAACATACTCTCCCAGACACAAAATGGCCTGGATATCCATGACCTTGCAGTGCCTGGCATTACCTACACAAGACCATTATAATAGGAGGAATAGATGATGACATTAAACCAAAAGAGTCTGAAAGCCAGGCGTGGTGGTGCACGCCTTTAATCCCAACACTTGGGAGGCAGACATAAGAGGATCACCATGAGTTTGAGGACAGCCTGAGACGACATGGTGAATTCCAGGTCAGCCTAGGCTAGAGCGAGACCCTACCTCGAAAAACCAGGGGGAGAAAAAAAAAAAAAAGAGACTGCTTGAGAGGGGGAGGGGATATGATGGAGAGTGGAGTTGTGAAAGATAAAGTGAGGAGGGGAATTATCCTGGGTTATTGTCTATAATTATGGAAGCTATCAATAATAAGAAAAAAAGAAAAACATCAAAAAAAAATCTAACTTAAAAAAAAATTTAGCCAGGCATGGTGGCGCATGTCTTTAATCCCAGCACTCGGGAGGCAGTGGTAGGAGGATCGCCGTGAGTTCAAGGCCACCCTGAGACTCCATAGTGAATTCTAGGTCAGCCTGGGCTACAGTGAGACCCTACCTCAAGAAACAAAACAAAAAAAAAAATTTACTTATGGTGCCAACAGAACACTTTGAACTTACTTTGCTGACTATGTTAGTTACCCCCTGGCATTTACATTCAATACCTGGAAACCACAAAGTTAGTGTTTAGTTAATAAACTTTCTCAAGTGTCACAAAGTTAATTTCCAAATTGACAGGATAGTAAGAAGCCTAGAAAGACAGCTCTGAATCTCAGTGGCTATAGAAATAAAACCCTTCAATGTGACACAGCTTTGGGTTAGTAAATAAGCAAACACTTCACAGAATCTGCCTCAGTAGGAACCATAAAATTTATCAGGACAGAGTGGAGGGGCCTTCTGTAAGGTTAAGCACCATAGCCCAGCTCCATTTGCTCATTAGTAAAACTTAGTCTTGTACAAGTGCAGATTGCTTCTGAATGTTCAAGTGCCTTAGAATGGAGGAAAGATCAGTTTTCACAAACAGGGATCAGTTATAAGGAGCAGCAGGCCTTCTGGGAAAGAAGAAACAAGTAGGATGCAAAGAAACCTAGGAGCATGAAGTATTAAAACACACACCCTTTAATCCCAGCACTTGGGAGGCAGAGGTAGGAGGATCAGTGTGAGTTTGAGGCCACCCTGAGACTACATAGTGAATTCCAGGGCAACCTGGGATAGAGTGAGACCCTGCCTTGAGAAATAAAATAACACCGAAACAACATAGCCAAGTAACATTTCAATTTTATATATTTACATTAAGAGGACAGAACTAAATTCCTAAGTTCACAGATACAGTCCACAAACTCAGAGATCTACCTACCTCTGCCACCTGTGCTGTGATTAAAGGCATGCAACACCATGCCTTGCTAAAAATAGTCATTTTTTTTTTTATTACTGTTTTGTTTTTTGTGGTAGGGTTTCACTCTAGCCCAGGCTGACCTGGAATTCACTCTGTAGCTTCAGGGTAGCCTCAAACTCAAGGCAATCCTCCTACCTCTGCTCCCAAGTGCTGGGATTAAAGGCCTGCGCCACCATACCTGGCTCAGTGATTTTTAACTGAATAAAATGCAGGTGCTTTTAATGAATCCAAACCATATTACCAGTTTTCCAAGTAGTAAACTTAGAAAAGAAAAGTGAGCTAATAGGCATCAGGACTTACTTTCTAACTAGGCCCAAAGTCACTTTAAAAAGCAGACCATCCTGTCCGATCACACCCATTCCGTTGGCTCGTCCACAGCTGTCAATACAGACCATTTCTGGTTCCATATCTTTATTAGCAACCACAAACTGGCCATAGATGAGATCTCCAACCTGTAAGATAAAAAAAAAAAAAAGGCTCATTTCCTCTCAGACAACCATTTCACAGGTGCTGCAAGTGCAACTGGCTCTTTTTCATAGGTAACAATAGCAGCCACCTAGAGTTCTGTGGTTAAGGGACTGATCACAATCTAAGATTCTATATTCTACTTAAGAGTTAAGTCTTTTTTTGTTTTGTTTTCAAGGTAGGGTTTCCCTCTAGCCCAGACTGACCTGGAATTCACTATGTAGTCTCAGGGTGGCCTCAAACTCACAGCGATCCTCTACCTCTGCCTCCCGAGTGCTGGGATTAAAGGCATATGTCACCATGCCTGGCAGAAGTCTTAAAAGAAGGTAAAATTGGGGCTGGAGTTGGCTCAGTAGTTAAGGTGCTTGCCTGCAAATCCTAATGCCATGTGCCCAGGTAAAGCCAGATGCACAAAGTGGCATATGCATATGGAGTCCATTTACAGTGGCTGAAGACCCTTGGTACACCCATTCTGTCTCTCTTCTCTGCTTGCAATAAATAAATAAATAAAATTTTAAAGGCAAAATTAAAACATGTAATCCTTTAACAGCATGAAGTCCTTAGTTGTATTAGTTACATTTCAGGTGCTCAACAGGTAACTAGTGGCTACTATATTAGGCAGATATAAAATAGAACCACTGTAGAATGTTCTAGTAGTGTTATTCCAGAAAATTATAGATCTGGAGAGACTGTTCATTTTGGCATGAATATTCAAAATGAAATGGAACAAGCTGGGCATGGTGGTGCATGCCTATAATCCCAGCTCTGGGGAGGCAGAAGTAGGAGGATCACTGTGAGTTCAAGGCCAGCTTGAGATCCTACCTTAAACATCCCCCTCCCAAAAAAAGAAATGGAACAATAGTAATTCACAGATATTTCCTCATGGAAGATTTACTGTAAAATATCAGTTAATTTCAAAATGATGAAACTGAAAAAACAGTGAATTTATTCAACTTAATGTAGCTCCTGTTCACTGGTGACTACTGGAAGTAGAGAGGAATAAAACTTTATCTAGGAGCATCTGGTCTTGTAGAAATGAACATATAAATAACCTGAAGGCCCTCCAGTATTTAAGATACATGTAAAGTGATGATTAGGGAGGACTTTACAGACATGCTCATGGTTAGCCTGGCCTCACAGGATGAACGTGTGCTCCATAGGCTAAGGACGACACCGTGCAGTCTACACATGAAGGGAATTCCAAGAACAAAGGCACAACAGACACCCCTGGAGTTCAATACTGTGGACTTTGAAGTTTTGTTTTTCTTGTTGAGCAAGGGAATATGCATGTTAGCATAAGGAATTTGTCAGTTCTCAAAAGTTTGGATGATCAATGTATGAAGGCAGGGGTGTTGTGAGGAAACTGCTACCTAAGTCCTGTCAAAACTAAATAAATGCAGGCAGAGGTGAGAGGACTGCTGTGAGTTCAAGGCCACCCTGAGATTACATACTGAATTCCAGGTCAGCCTGGGCTACAGTGTGACCTACCTTGAAAAACAAACAAATAAAAAAATAAAAGGAAAGCCGGGTGTGGTGGCGCATGTCTTTAATCCCAGCACTCCGGAGGCAGACATAGGAGGATCACCCTGAGTTCGTGGCCACCCTGACACTTCATAGTGAATTCTAGGTCAGCCTGGACTAGAGCGAGACCCTACCTTGAAAAAACAAAAAAATAAGCCGGGCATGGTGACACACGTCTTTAATCCCTGCACTTGGAGGCAGAGGTAGGAGGATCACTGTGAGTTCGAGGCCACCCTGAGACTCCATAGTGAATCCCAGGTCAGCCTGGGCTAGAGTGAGACCCTACCTCAGGAAAAAAAAAAAAAAAAAAAACCCACAAATAAAAGGAAACAAATGTCTGAACTTGTGGAGATAATACGACAGACATGCAAAAGTTAAGAGCAACCAACAGGATCAAAATATGGTAATGGCTAAAGGCCTATGAGAGTACAGGAAGAATATACAAAGCGCCCTGGCAAATGTGAATATCTGGACAACCAAAGCTGTGGCAGGCTTCTGTAATCTTAGCATGCCTACTAAGAAATGGGAAGTGGCAAATAGAAAAATTTCCTGGAAGGTGGCCTCATCCAGGTGGAAGGCAAGGACTGGCGCCTGAAAACCAACATCTGACCTCCACACATACATGCCCGCACTTACACACATGAACACACACATATATCATACATACCCCGTCCCAACAAACCCACAGTAACAGCTCCAAAGATTTACATCCAAGATGGAGAGATGACTGATATGACAATGTGTACCATTTGTCCCTTTTCCTAAGCCTAGAGCTGATTTCCTTGCACAGTGGATATGAGGGTAACAAGTAACAAGGGGGTAACAGATACAACCTTTCAACTTGGTAGAGAAAACATCCCAAAAGGGCTGGAGAATGACTCAGCAGTTAAGAGTGATTCCTGCACAAGCAAGGGGGGCTGAGGCCACTGAGTTTAATTTCCAGAACCCAACTAAATAGCTGGGCATGGCCACCCACTTCTGTAACCCCAGTCTTGTAAGAAGCAGAGTGTGGAGAATCGCTGGGGTTCACAAAACAACCAAAGTTCCAGAACCAGAGAAGAGAGGCCCTCTCAGGTTAACAAGGGGGATAGCTGACATTCTCCTCTTGCCACCTCACATTCTCACACACACAAATGCTCACACACATAGCACATCACACTACTATATATACACACAAACATCCCTAGAACCAATGTAGCAACCGTAAAATAATTATATAGCTGGAGTATCTAAGGAACTCAGAGCCTGGAGCCATTAAAGACGCTGGAAATCATCTTAGATTAACTGGAAAAATAGCTCATGCTTTGGAGACAATTCAGGTAGCCCCCTGCATAGTTAAATTTCTTGAAAATGATTATTATTTTTTTTAATACTGCTGAAGGGCTGCAGGGATGTCTTAGCGGTTAAGGAGTTTGCCTGCAAAGCCAAAGGACCCAGGCTCAATTCCCTAGGACCCATGTTAACCAGATGCACAAGGGGGCGCAAGCGTCTGGAATTCGTTTGCAGTGGCTGGAGGCCCTGGGACACCCATTCACTCACTCTCCCTCTTTCTCTGTCAAATATATATGTATGTATGTATGTATGTATGTATGTATGTGTGTGTGTATATATATTGTTTTGTTTTGTTTTTCGAGGTAGGGTTTCATTCTAGCCCAGGCTGACCTGTAATTCACTATGTAGTCTCAGGGTGGCCTTGAACTCATGGCGATCCACCTACCTCTGCCTCCTGAGTGCTGGGATTAAAGGCGTGCATCACCACGCCCAGCTTAAAATATTTTTAAAAAATAATATACTGCTGAAACCAAAGGCTCCCATCAATACCTGCACATTTGGTCTATTCCTTTTAGTTGCACCTTCAAATGCCAAGTAGGACAAAGAAGCTGGTTCACTCCCTCCAACATCGACCTTGAATATATCTCCAGATTTAGCTACCACTATGCCAATCACATGGTCTCCTTTCACTGGTACATACTACAAAAAAAAAAAAAAAAAAAAAAGAATGAAAGACATAAATGACAGTATATCACCGGAAAATATTAACAGCAAGTTTTGTGTATCCATGTTGCTCAGGCTGGTCTCAACCAATTTTCCCAGTCAGGCTCTGACTACAAAACCAGGCCAGCACCCCTTTAACTCTGCAGCCACTAACAGTTACCTGGAGCATCCTTACGTAAAGTCCCTACTTCTATTGTGCATGCAATCAGTGGCACCAGGATTCTAACAGTCAAAACAGCCCATTGTTAATACATTTTTTTCCTATATGAAAGTTCTTAACCATTTTTAAAAATTTTTTATTTGAGACAGAGAGAGAATGGGCACGCCAGGGCCATTAGCCACTGCAAACGAACTCCAGATGCACGCGCCACCTTGTGCACATGGTTTACGTGGGACCTGGAGAAGCGATCCTGGGTCCTTAGGCTTCGTAAGCAAGCACCTTAACCGTTAAGCCATCTCTCCAGGCCCCTTCCCCCAAAAAGTTCTTAAACATTTTAAGAAATTTAACTTCCTGGGCTAGAGAGATGGCTTTGAAGCCTAAGGACCCAGGTTCGAATGCCCAGGTCCCAAGTGAGCCAGATGCACATGGTGGCACAGGTGTCTGGGCTTTGCAGCGGCTGGAGGGCCTGGCGCACCCATCATGCTCTCGCTCTCTTTCATATGCTCTCTCACTCTATCTCAAATAAACAAATAAATAAATAAAATATAAGCCGGGCGGGGTGGCTCACATTTGAAAGAAAGAGGGAGGGAGGAAGGAAGGAAGATAGATTAATTTAACTTCCTAAGATTTCAACTCAATGCGACTGGCTCTGCCCTTCAGGGACTCCAGGCCTGTTGCTTCCTGACGTTGGTGGTTCTGCAGGCAAGGTCATCAGCCACCCTTCTCCCCTGGCCGACCATTCCAGGCTGGTACTATCGTTTTCAGATCCCCTAAGGAAGACACAGAGGTGGGACACAATGGCTAGCCTGGGCCGAGGAGGCCTTCGCAGAGCAGGACTACCACTGTCACCGCCGCACCGCCTCTCCGAAGCCCGCTCACCCGCTTCTGCTGCGAGTCCACCCAGTACACGCCGCCGCCGCCGCCGCCGCCGGGCTCCTTGTGTCGCAGGCGGCCGCACTTGGTGACCAGCAGGCGGTCCCCGCAGCGCCGCAGGCCCGGGCCGCACACGACGCGCACCCGCGAGCGCGCCCCGGCGTTCAGGCGCAAAGGCTGCTCCGAGCCGGGGCCTTCCGCGTCCTCCTGTTCCGGCAGCACCAGCTCCTCACCGGGGAGAACCACCTGGTTCAACACGCTGCGCGCCGCCCGAGCCCTGCAGCCCCCGACGGCCTCCGCCGCAGCCCGCGCCGCTTCAGCCATAGCGGGCGCCGCCAAATGCCGCTTCCGGCTTCCGCTCGCAAGCCGGCCCACCCGGACTTCCGCTTTCCGGTAGTTGCAGTCTTATCAGAGTGGGACCGAGGTCCGCGCGCGGCTGGGGATGAGAAACACGCAGGTTGAGGAGGTAGAGATGTCCTACTTCCGGTGCCTCAGGATGCTCCTTGCCCGGTTGGATACGCGATGCTTCCACACGGGGTTCCGGGAGAACTCAGGCTACTGAGCTGACAGGCTTCGGCATTCGAGCCTTATTGGCTGGATGTTTCTGACTTCACCTACAGAAAGGTGGCTGAATTTGAAGAGTCTCAGAGCACTGTCCCTCCACCTGGCCATCCCTAGACTGGGTCTGGGATTATGGAGGGAATGCCTGTTAAGAAGGAATGCCAGAACCGGGCGTGGTGGTGCACGCCTTTAATCCCAGCACTCGGGAGGCAGAGGTAGGAAGGTTGCGGGGAGTTCGAGGCCATCCAGAGACTACAGTGAATTCCAGGTCAGACTGGACTAGAGTGAGACCCTACCTCGAACCGACACCACGCCCCCCCCCCCGCAAAAAAAAAAAAAAAATGCCAGAACCAGACGTGGTGGTGCATGCCTTTAATCGCAGCGCTTGGGAAACTGAGGTAGGAGGATCCTCATGAGTTCGAGGCCACCCTGAGACTACATAGTGAATTTTCCATTTCAGGTCAGCCTGCACTAGAGTGAGACCCTACCTCGAAAAACAAAAAACAAACACAAAAACACCTTTCTTGGTTATTGGGGAAGTTACTTATTTACCTTGTGGAAAAGATAAAGAATAAAAACAGCCCGTTTGTCTCCCTTGCTGTGCTGTTTAGCTGTAGTTCTGTCTCTAGCTCAAGGTATCTAATGGACGTGACAATGATGTGTATTTTTAACTAGATTTTTTTTTTCTCCTGCTGTACATGTCACATGGAACCTTTCACCTACTTGAGCTACCCCTACATGGCCTGGTAAAATCAGTTGCATGTGCCAATCCTTGCTGCTGCTTTCTTTGGAGCACACAAGTGAAAAACAGTCAAATCCCAACTTTTACAATACAGGTACATAAGGACTTCAGGTTTTCTGACTTTGGGAGGGTTCTTCTTTTTTTTAGCAGTTTATTTTTCTTTTCAAAATTTTTTTATTAACAACTTCCATGATTATAAAAAAAATCCCATGGTAATGCCCTCCCTCCCCCAACTTTCCCCTTTGAAATTCCATTCTCCATCATATCCCCTCCCCCTCTCAATCAGTCTCTCTTTATTTTGATGTCATGATCTTTTCCTCCTATTATGATGGTCTTGTGTAGGCAGTGTTAGGCACTGTGAGGTCATGTATATCCAGGCCGTTTTTGATATGGGGGGAGCACGTTGTAAGGACTCCTACCCTTCCTTTGGCTCTTACATTCTTTCTGCCACCTCTTCCGCATAGACCCTGAGCCTTGGAAGGTGTGATAGAGATATTGCAGTACTGAGCACTCCTGTCACTTCTTTCCAGTACCATGATGCCTTCTGAGTCATCCGAAGGTCACTGCCATCTGAAAAGAGAAGAGTCTCTACCAAAAGTGAGAGTAGCATTAAGATAAGGGTATGAACATTAAGAGAAGTGTTTACTGGGCAGTTTGATACGCATAGTATATACATTTAGCCAGACAGCAGCAGACATTACACCCCTAGGGCTCATGCCTACCCCTGTTTTAAGTTTTCAGTATCAGGGATGTATTCCCTCCCATGGAGTGGGCCTCCAGTCCAATTAGAGGACAGTTGGTTTCCACCATGACAGATGTGCCACTATTGCACCCATTGGCTCATTTGGCCTGGCTGGCCAAATATAAGGCTTGCAGTGTTCACTGTTGAGTGTCTTCACTGGTGATTGCTCTTTCTAAACTTTGGGGGTTCTTACCTGAAAACATTTCTCTATCAACTGACATCTTCAATTAGTGCTTGATTAAGTTTCTCAGCAGAAGCTAGGCATGGTAGCACACACCTTTAGTCATAGTACTTGGGAGCCTGAGGTAGGAGGATCACCCTTGAGTTCCAGACCAGGTTGGGGCTACAGAGTGAGTTGAAGGTCAGCCTTGGCTGGAGTAGGACCCTACCTGGAAGAAAAAAAAAAAAAAAAGATTTTCTCAGTAGTGAGAGCTTCTGATATGAAGGGAATGACTCAGACCCTATCAGCTGTTCATCTCTCCTTCCAACATAGGAGCAACAGACCATCACTAACACTTCTACCAAATGGAGCAAGATCCTGGCCAGCCATTTTTCTGAGGCATAATAAGGCCAAGTGAAATATAACTTATTTTCCTTTTTTTTTTTTTTTTTTTTTTTTGGTTTTTCAAGGTAGGGTCTCACTCTAGCCCAGGCTGACCTGGAATTCACTATGTAGTCTCAGGGTGGCCTTGAACTCACGGCAATCCTCCTACCTCTGCCTCCCAAGTGCTGGGATTAAAGGCGTGCACCACCACGCCTGGCTATATTTTCCTATTTTGTGGCAAATTGTGGATTGGTGAGTCTCCCTGGTAGGGGTGAATTCCTTGGGTAGAGATAAATTGTGCTCCTGTCTTCCTCACTGCAACTCAGCACCAGACAGCTTGGAATGGGTAGGTGGTCTCTGACTAAGCAACTAGACAACCATGACTGAGACTGAGGCTCAAGGTTATTCTTTTGGGTGCTTTGTACATAATCTGCAGTCATCAGGATTTACAATCACCATGGGAATCTCAAAATGTGTATGAGGGGTTTTCTAAATTATGTAGAGGTGGGAGGACCCATCCTAACTGAACTTTGTCATTCCTTGTTCTGGGGCCCTACACTGAATAAAAAGGAGAATGGGTCCGGGTGTGGTGGCACACACCTTTAATCCCAGCACTTGAGATGCAGAGGTAAGAGTTCAAGGCCAGCCTGAGAGTACATAGTGAATTGCAGGTTAGCCTGGGGTAGAGTGAGACCCTACCTTGAAAAAGCAAAAAGAAAAAAAATAAAAGAATAGGGACTGAGGATCAATTTTCATCCTTTTCTGGTTTTTGACTATGGAATGAATGTGGCCAACTGCCTCAAGCTCCTGTCACAATGCTTTCCACACATAATGATCTAACCTCAAACTGTAAGCCAATATAAGCATTCAATATGTGATAGAATTTTTAGGAGTTCAGGAAAAGTCCTTGAGCTCCAAACTGTGAGTTTGTATCTGGTTTTAACCAAAGAATTGGGTAAACCAGATTGAGAAGGATAATTTATAAGCCATCACACTTTATTCATAAATATCAGGGGTTGAAAGGGGTAGGAGGGTTGGAGATCCAAGGAAGGGAAAGTGGACATACGCCCTTGGTACTGCAAGAGGGACAGTAAAGTTCCAGAACTGAGGAAAGGAGAAGAGATACTTCCTCATGGTCTGAGAGCCCATGGGAAAACAAAAATGGGCTCTGGACACAAAAATGTGAAAAGGTATTTTTCTAAAGAGGAATGCACTTTCAAAAAAAACTCACCTGGGTCACTGATACCCCCAAAACATTATAGGCCATTACCAAGGTTCTTGGTTTCCCACCAGGAATAGATGGTAAGACCCTATTGCTGAAGACTCCACATACTTGAGCTGCAAGGTCACTGAAAAATCCTGCTGGAGCTGAGCTAAAAACCTACTCCATGTAGACCAGCTGACAGAAAGCTGGAAAAAGCTACGTTGCATGCATATGCATGCAATGGGAGAGAGAGAAATCACCAGTGGAGATATTCAACAGTGGACATTGCAAGCCTTAAATTTGGCCAGCCAGGCCAAATGAGCCAATGGGTCAATAGTGGCATGTCTGTTATGGGGGAAACAACCACTCTGTAATTGGACTGGAGGCCCACTCCATGGGAGGGAATACATCCCTGATACTGAAAACCTACAACAGGGGAAGTCATGAGCCCTAGGAGTGTAATGTCTGCTGGTGTTTCACTAAAGAATGTACGATGCTCACCAAACTGCTCAGTAAGCACTTCTCTTAGTGTTCATACCGGTATATTAATGCAACTCTCACTTTTGGTTACAGAACCTTCTCTTTTCCAGTGACCTTGGGATGACTCAGAAGGCACCACGGTGCTGAGAAGTGACAGGGGACTGCTCAGCACTGAAATATCTTTATCACATCTTCCAAGGTTAAGGGTCCATTGCAGAAGAGGTGGCAGAAAGAATGTAAGAGCCAAAGGAAGGGTAGGACTCCTTACAACATGCTCCTCCAGACACAAAATGGCCTGGATATCCGTGACCTCACAGTGCCTGACACTACCTACACAAGACCATCTTTTGACATGGCAAACTCCAGATGCATGTGCCACTTTGTGCGTCTGGAGTTCATTTGCAGTGGCTGGAAGCCCTGGTGCACCCATTCTCTCCCTCTCTCTGCATCTTTCTCTCAAATAAAAATAAATAAATAAAGCCAGGCATGGTGGCCCACGTCTTTAATCCCAGCACTCGGGAGGCAGAGGTAGGAGGATCACCATGAGTTCGAGGCCACACTGAGAATGCAGAGTGAATTCCAAGTCAGCCTAGACTAGAGTGAAACCCTACCTCGAAAAACCAAAATAAATAAACAAACTAACTAAAAAAGTTACTAAGAAATATCCCTTCTCACTCTGGCAGAGTGGGAAGGAAGTGCTCTTATGACTAGGGTACCCAGGTGCTGAGATGTGGGCAGCCAAAGGGCCCCGGATGAACATTCCCTTTCCATAGCCCAGGTAAGAGATTTGGAGCCGAGGACGGAGGGGACTGAGGATGCACAGGCCTGGGCAGGGTTGCTTTCCTAAACCTTCCCCTCGCTGCGCCCCTCTATGCTATGTAACCACCTCCCTCTCACTTCCTTCCGTTGCTTCTTGGTCACAGAAAGGAGAAAATCATACAGTAAAAACAGGTGCTCGGATAGCGGAGGATAGGAGAGGGAATAATGCTCCCAGGGGTAGCCTTCAGGCCTGCCAGGGAAGCCCAGTGGGGAAGCACCAGCGAGCCCACGTTTCTGGTGTGGGGTGGCGCCACGTGACATCCGGGTAGTTCCCAGGTGGAACCGGAAAAGGCGGGTCAGTCAGGCACCGCCCACCGGAAGTGCCCCAGGCCCTCCTCGTGTGAGCTTGCGTGGGGAGCCGTGGACATGTCCGTGCTCGGGCGCCTGGGAGCCCTGCGGACGCCGGTGAGTGGCGGGGGCCGTCCGTGAGCGGCGGGAACGAGGCCGCCCGGTCAGCGGAGCCCGGGGGAGGCCGCTTCCGCCTTCCCGCCTGCCCGCGTGCCGCACGCAGGCTCGAGAGGGCGCGAAGGCCGTTCTCGGAACACGGCGTGGGCTCCTTTCTTTCTTCCCTCCTTTGTGTTTTCTTTTCTCTTTCTGAGGCAGGGTCTCACCCTTACCCAGGCTGACCCTTGTTTCCCCTTGAGTGGTCCAGCAGAGGCCGCTGGATGACCCAGGGCCTCGTCATGTCCACACAGCCAACAGAATTTCCCACCCCGAAAGGTTGGACCTGACTGGAACCTTCTAGAAGCTGCGCTGTAGAAATTTATGGGCTGGAGAGATGGGTTAGTGGTTAAGCAATTGCAGGCAAAGCCAAAGGACCCAGGTTAAATTCCCCAGGACTCACGTAAGCCAGATGCACAAGGTGGACATGTATCTGGAGTTCGTTTGCAGTGGCTGGAGGCCCTGTGGTGCCCATTCTCTCTCTCTCTCTCTCTCTCTGTGTGTGTGTGTGTGTGTGTGTGTCTGCCTCATTCTCTCGCTTTCTCAAATAAATAAATAAATTAAAATAAATTTTAAAAAAAGAAAATGAAATTATGAGCTGGGTGTGGTGCGCACACCTTTAATCCCTGTGCTTCGAAGGCAGAGGTAAGAGGATCGCTGTGGGATGACAGTAAATTCTAGGTCAGCCTGGGCTAGAATGAGACCTTTCTTTGGAGGGGGAAAAAAAAAGAGAGAAAAGAAGAGAAGAAAGAAAATTGAATTATGGCAACTCAGGTTCCATTACAGTTCCTTTGCATACTGATGGTTTTTACTGGTAGAGGGACTTACACGTGTTGGGCAGTTTTGCCATATACCTGCATTTCTAAAATAAGGACATATCTATCTAGTTTTTATATTTATTCTCATATTGTAGTGTATGTATGTGCAACATGCCACCCTTTGTCAGGAAAGAACTTCAGCCTCAGGATAGCAAGAACTAAGGCTATAAATAGGAGATGACTCACCAAAAGCAGGTTCTTCCACCACAACTTCATAGGTTTCAAAAGTTGAGATTTGATGGATCAAATCAAGTTGATTACTCCTAAGATAGAAGGCAACAGGTGCATTAGCATGGTAGCACTGGTTCACTTGTTCCCAAGTCACATGGAGAGAATGCAATACTCAGGCCATTGCTCACTGAATCTGCCAGTAGTGCTTTTCATAAATCTACCTCCACAACTTGCTAGCACTCGTAAGGTCCTGGAGAAAGCTAATATTGTGTTATTAAGAAGGCTTCTTAGAGGACTTTACCAGAAAACAGCCTAGGAAAGTGCTGAGAAAAACTGCTGGCCGTTCCAGGCTGTGCTGGTCACCGAGCAAAGCAACAGCAAGTGCTGAGGAAGTGTTTGCATTGCCAGAATGCTAGTAGGCACATTGGACCCAGGAATCAAGCCCCATTCCTTGTGCAGTGCTTCTCCAGGGCCTTCTGCCTGTAAAGCTTCTTGTCCTGGTAAGTATGAAAGGAGGAATAAACTGTGGATGTGCCAGGGCCTCCTGCCACTGCAAATGAACTCCAGATACATGCACTACTTTGTGCATCTGGCGTTTCATAGGAACTGGGGAATAGAAGCCACATGATGAGACTTTGCAAGCAAGCACCTTTAACCACTGAATGATCTCTAGCCCCAGTGCGAAAAAATACTGTAAAGGCCCAGATCCATTTTATCAGAACAAACAGAAAAGGGTGATTTTGAGCTGAGAGGGCAATACAGTGATAAAGAGCATAAGTCTCTTGAGGTTGTAAGACCCAGCATTCTAGTAACAGCAATGAGCTAGAGTCTGTCCAGGTACAGATGGCTTCACTAGTGAAGAATACCAGTCATTTAAAGAATTACTATACCATCTCAGTGGATTCATGCATACTAGTTGAGAACTTCATCACTCCATCATGATTTAAAAAGCAGTAAAGGAGCCGGGTGTTGTGGTGCACACCTTTAATGCCAGCCCTTGGGGAGCAGAGTTCAAGACTACATAGTGATTTCCAGGTCAGCCTGGACTAGGGTGAAACCCTACCTCAAAAAACAAAAACACAAGCTGGGCGTGGTGGCGCATGCCTTTAATCCCAGCACTTGGGAGGCAGAGGTAAGAGGATCGCCATGAGTTCAAGGCCACCCTGAGACTACATAGTGAATTCCAGGTCAGCCTGGACTAGAGTGAGACCTTACCTCGAAAACCTAAAAAAAAAAAAAAAAAAAACAGAAACAAAAAACAAACCAACAAAAAACAGAAAAGGGCTGGAGAGATGGCTTAACGGTTAAGGTGCTTGCCTGCAATACCTAAGAATGCTTGTTTGAATTTCCAGGTCCCATGTATAGCCAGACACAAAAGTGACACAAGCATGTAATGTTGCACATACACACAAGGGGGGGTACATGCATGTGGAGTTCGTGACTGAAAGGCCCTGGTGCGCCCATTCTCTCTCTCTCTCTCTCAAAAACAAATAAATAAAATAAAAAGCAGTAAACTAGTACTAGAAAGAAACTTCCTCCACCTAATGGAGAGCATCTGTTTAAAAAATGCTAGGCTCGATTCTCCGGAACCCACATAAACCAGATGCACAAGGAGTCACATATGTCTGGAGTTCGTTTGCAGTGGCTAGAGATCCTGGCATGCCCTTCCTTCCTTCCTTTCTCTGGTACACAAATAAAATATTTTTAAAATACTAGGCTAGCATCTTATTTGATTTTAACCTTTCACCTTAAAGTTGAGATTAATCAAAGAAATCTTGGGCTGGGAAGATTGCTTAGTGGTTAAAGGCTTTTTTTTTTTTTTTTTTTTTTTTTTTTTTGGAGGTAGGGTTTCACTCTAGTCCATGGTGACCTGGAATTTACTATGTGGTCTCAGGGTGGCCTTGAATTCATGGTGATCCTCCTACCTCTGCCTCCTGAGTGCTAGGACTAAAGGTCCAGTGGTTAAAGGCTCTTGATTACAAAGCCTGATAGCCCAGGTTCAATTCTCCAGTACTCACATAAAGCCAGAACACAGTGATGCATGTATCTGAAGTTCATTTGCTACAGCAGCAGCAAGAGGCTCTGGTGCACCTTCTCTCTCTGTCTCTCATATCAGTACAGAAAAATATTTGTTTTAAAAAGACAGAGAAGGCTGGAGAGATGGCTTAGCATTTAAGGCATTTGCCTGCAAAGCCTAAGGACTCAGGTTCGATTCCACAGTACCCACGAAAGCCAGATGCAGAAGGTGGTGCGTGCATGCGTCTGGAGTTTGCTTGCAGTGGCTAGAGGCCCTGGTGTGCTCATTCTCTCCCTCCCTTTTTCTGCCTCATTCTGTCTTTCAAGTAAATTTTAAAATTAAAAAGAAAAGAAAAGGGCCCAGGGCATGGTGGCACATGGCTTTAATTCCAGCACTTAGGAGACAGGATTTCCACAAGTTCAAGGGTACCCTGAGACTACATAGTGAATTCCAGGTCAGCCTTGGCTAGAAACAGACCCTACTTTAAAAAACCAAAAGTAAAAAATAAAAATAAAGACAGATAAGGAGCTCCACATGACACATGCCTTTAATCCTAGCACTTGGGAGGCAGAGGTAAGAGGATCACCATGAGTTCGAAGCCAGCCTGAGACTACATAATGAATTCCAGGTCAGCCTGGAATAGTGAAATTCTACCTTGAAAAACCAAAAACAAGCCGGGTGTGGTGGCGCACACCTTTAATCCCAGCACTGGGAGGCAGAGGTAGGAGGATCGCCATGAGTTCAAGTCCACCCTGAGACGACAGAGTTAATTGCAGGTCAGCCTGGACCAGAGTGAGACCCTACATCGAAACCCCCCCCCCAAAAAAAAAAAAAAGAAAGAAAGAAAGAAAGAGAAAAAAACCAAAAACGGAACTTGGGAGGCTGAGGTAGGAGGACCCCTGTGAGCTTGAGGCCACCCTGATACTACAGAGTGAATTCCAGGTCAGCCTGAGCTAGAATGAGAGCCTACCTCAAAACAACAAACAACAAAAAGACTTATATTCAATACCACTTGTGTTCAATAACATAGATTCTATCCAGGGCAGTTTTAAAAGAAAAGGTAATAACAACAAAGAAGAAAAAACAAGGCAAAATTGTATCTATTTGCAGGTGATATGATCTGCTATATAGAAAATCTTTTTTAAATTTTTTTTTATTTTTTGAGGTAGGGTCTCACTCTAGCTCAGGCTGACCTGGAATTCAGTATGTAGTCTCAGGGTGGCCTTGAACTCATGGTGATCCTCCTACCTCTGCCTCCCAAGTGCTGGGATTAAAGGCATGCGCCACCACATCCGTCTCTATATAGAAAATCTTTAGGAATACAAAACACGATACACTAGAACAAACTCAGTGAGATTAAAATAGCCAATAACTATAAGAAAATCATTGCATTTTTAAAAAAATATTTATTCATTTGAGAGAGAGAGAGAAAGAGGCAGATAGAAAGAGGAAGATAGAGTGGGCACACCAGGGCCTCCAGCCACGGCAAACAAACTCCAGACACATGTGCCACCATGTGCATCTGGCTTTATGTGGGTACTGGGGAATCAAATCCTGGTCCTTAGGCTTTGCAGGCAAGTGCCTTAACTGCTGAACCATCTCTCCAGCCCGACAATAGCATTTTTTTTTTGAGGCAGGGTCTTACTTTAGCCCAGGCTGACGTAGAACTCACAGTAATTCTCCTACTTCAACCTCCTGAGTGTTGGGACTAAAGGGACAGTCCACTATGCCCAGATAACAGTTCCATTTTAAATGTTTTATTTATTTGTTTACTTATTTATGAGAGAAAATGGGTATAGCAGAGCCTCTAGCCACTGCAAACGGACTCCATACATATGCACCACTTTGTGCATCTGGCTTTATGTGGGTACCGGGAAATCAAATCTGGGTCCGTAGGCTTTATATGCAAGCACCGTAACCGCTGAGCCATCTCTCCAGCCTCTGTTACATTTTGTACACTTGAAATAAATAGCCCAACATAACACCTTTGAGGTGAGCCTGGGCTGAGACTTATCTCAGAAAGTGGAAATAGCCCCAAAATGAAATATTAAAAAAAAACAAAACCTTTCAGTAGCATGAAAGGTTCTAAATCATTTAAGAATAAGTTTAGCAGAATAAGTTCCAGCTCTACTTCAGGTTCTCCCAAGATGAAACTTCAGGTTCTGCCAAGATGTAAGGAGTCCAACAGCACACTCCTGCCACCATGCCTTCAGAATTCTATCCTCTTAAACTGTGAGCCAAAATAAACTCTTCCTCCCTTAAAAAATTCCCAAACAGGAAGCTGGGTGTGGTGGCACATGCCTTTAATCCCAGCACTCGGAAGCCAGAGGTAGGAGGATTTCCGTGAGTTAGAGGCCACCCTGAGAATACAGAGTTAATTCCAGGTCAGCCAGAGCTAGAGTGAGACCCTACCTTGAAAAACCAAAAAAAAAAAAAAAAAAAAAAAATCCTGAACAGGCCTGGAGAGATGGTTTAGTGGTTAAGGTGCTTGCCTGCAAAGCCAAAGGACTTCAGTTTGATATCCCAGGACCCACGTAAGCCAGATATACAAGGTGGCACATGTATCTGGAGTTTGTTTGCAGTAGCTGGAAGCCCTGATGCACCCTTTCTCTCTCTCTCTGTCTCTTTCCCTCTCTCAAATAAATAAATAAAAATAAAAATATTTTTTTAAAATCCCAAATAAAAACTGTACAGTAGAATATTGTTGAAAAACATTTAAAAAGATCAAACTGTCTGTAGTACTATATGCATGTAATCACAGAACTTGAGAGATAGAAGCAAGAGAATTATGATTGCAAAGTCAGATAGCAACATAATAAATTCCAGGCCAGCCTAGAATGATTAAGAAGACTTTATATCAAACAAAAATTAAAGATCTAGCCACTGTCTGGTGGTACAGTTTTTTTAATCCCAGCACTGCAGAAGCTGAGGTAGTAGGATCACTGTGAGTTTTAGGCCAGTCTGGGCCAGAATGTGACCTACTTCAAAAACAAACAAAACAATTAACTGGCAGCTGGGGAGATGGCTCAGTAGTAAAGATGCTTGCCTGTGAAGCCTAAGGACCTAGGTTCAATTCCCTAGTACCCTCGTTAAGCCAGATGAATAAAGTGGCACATGCGTCTAGAGTTTGTTTGTGGTGGCTGGAGGCCCTGGCAACCATATTCATTTATTCTCTCTCTCATAAATAAATGAATAAAAATTTTCAAAATTAATTGGCTTCATTGCAGAACTTCAGAAGTTACAAATATGAACATTCAGCACACCATGAATTGCCAAAGCAATCATGAAGAAAGTAGAAGACTTTCACTTCTGACTTCAAAACTTTCTGCAAAGCTGCAAGAATTAAGAGAGTGTTGGTAATGACTAGATATAGATGAATAGAGTTAAGAATGCAAGAAAGGTCAGACGTGGTGGAATATGCCTTCAGTTCCCAGCACTTGGGAGGCAGAGAGAGGGTCGCTGAGTTTGAGGCCAGCCTGGAATACTGACATTAAGTCAAGCATATTTTAAATACTTTTATTTATTTGAGAGCTAGAAGGAGTGTGTGTGTGAGTGTGAGCACACCAGGTCTTTTGCCACTGCAAACAAACTCCAGATGCATGTGCCACTTTGTGCATCTGGCTTCATGTGGGTACTGGGGAATTTAAACCAGGCCAGCAGGCTTTACAAGCAAGTGTTTTTAACTGCTGAGCCATGTCTCTAGCTCCAAGTACTTTAAGTATTGATTACTTGGCCTATCATAGTCCCTTCCCACATTAGACATTTCCAATTGATTACACATTCATGTTGATTCCAGGATCCTTTTCAGAATTACTTAAGGCACTGACTTCTAACCTGGGAACACTGACTTGATCCAGAAAATAGAAAGTAGTTGCCCTGTGCCCTTGAAGCCCATAAACAAAGTAACTATACAAGCCATCCTTGGCAGCTCATCCACACCTGTCTTTTTTTCTTTCAGTCTCTTTTTCGCCTCGTGACAAGTAAGATTGGGGAAAAGTTGCCTGTGATGAATCTGAATCTTTTTCCTTATGAGAATCAGCAAGAAGAAAAGGCCAAACCTATTGGTCGTTATCCCATTCCTTATGTGAAAGACCTGCCTTTTGACATTGTAGACCTAATGGAGGAGATAGAAAAGCAGGTGAGATACACACTTGGTGTAGAGTTAATGTCAGCACAGACCTTTGCTGTTGGCCTGGTTGCCATGGTATATGTAAGTTCCCCAGGTGGGCCCTTTGGGTGGGGTTCAGTTGCACCTTGGGTTCTGGGTCTCTTCTTTGTTGTTTAGTTCTCTGCCTACTTATGACTGACTTAGGCTCTGTAGTTGTATTTAGCACCATATTGTAGGGTACAGATATAACCATTGCGAATATTGCAGGTGCTTAAACAAGTATGAGAGGTATTTTGCCCTTTCCTGCAAAATTTAATCAGAATAGTAAAAAAATAAATAAATAAAAATAAAAGTCTGATTCCAGGACTGGAGAGATGACTTAGCAGTTAAGGCACTTGCCTGCAAAGACCCAGGTTCAATTCCCCAGTGCCCATATAAGCTAGATGCACATGGTAGCACATGCATCTGGAGTTTGTTTGCAGTGGCTACAGGCTCTAGTGTGCCCATACTCTCTTTATCTTCCTCTCTCTCAAATAAGTAAATAAAACTAAAGTATTAAAAATTTTTTAAAGGGGCTGGAGAGAGATGGCTTAGCAGTTAGAGCATTTGCCTGCAAAACCAAAGGACCTAGGTTTGATTCCCCAGGAGCCATGTAAGCCACATGCACAAGGTGGCGCATGCAGCTGGAGTTCATTTGCAGTGCCAGTTCTCTCTTTCTCTCAAAATAAATAAATTTTAAAAATTTAAATAGATATTTGAATAATTTACAAAAAAATGTGCTTCTACTATCCAAAGTCAGCCATTATTAGTATTTTGGTATGATTCTACCATATTTTTCTTGTAAAATATATAAGTAAAAATTAACACAGTCATTAGGCCAAAGCATCATTATTTCTACTGGTGCTTTTTAATTTTTTTAAATCATTTTATTTATTTATTTATTTATTAGATACAGAGGGCGAGAGAGAGAATGGGAGTGCCAGGGCCTCTAGCCACTGCAAACAAACTCCAGATGCATGTGCCACGATGTGCATCTGGCTAACATGGGACCTGGAGAATTGAACCTGGGTCCTTAGGCTTTGTAGGCAAGTGCCTTAACTGCTAAGCCATCTCTCCAGCCCTAGTGGTGCTTTTATAAGGCCACTTGTAGACACTGTAATTAATTTCAGCAATCTCCCAAAATTGGACTCTTAAACTTGTAAAAATCATTACAGTTAAAAATATCATTACAGTTGTTGTATATATGACCTTTTGTACATAGATATGTTTGTGCATATGTCTTTTGTATATCCATGAATTACTCCCTGATGGTGGTTTTTTGGTGGTGGTGGTTTTTTCTTTTCTTTTTTTTTTAAACTTTCAATTCATTTCTTTGTGTGTTTGAGAGAAGAAAGACAGAGAGAGAGAGAAAGATAGTAAGATAGTATGGGCACACCATAGCCTCTTGCTGCTGCAAGTGAACTCCAGATGCATGTGCCACTTTGTGCATCTGGTTTTATGTGAGGACTGGGGAATGGAACCTGGGCCAGCAGGTTTTGGAAGCAAGTTTATCTTGCATTTAGCTGCTAAACCATCTCTCTAGATCCCTGGTTGTTTTTCAACTTTAAAGAATTTATTTTTTTTGCCGGGCATGGTGGCGCACACCTTTAATCCCAGCACTCGGGCGGCAGAGGTAAGAGGATCACCGTGAGTTCGAGGCCACCCTGAGACTACATAGTGAATTTCAGGTCAGCCTAAACTAGTGCAAGGTCCTACCTCAGGAAAAAAAAAAAAAACAAAGATTTTATTTTTCATGGGCTGGAAAGATGGCTTAGTGGTTAAGGTACTTGCCAGCAAAGCCAAAGGACCCAGGTTCAGTTCCTCAGTACCCATCTAAAACCAGATGCACAAGGTGAGGCATGTGTCTGAAGTTCATTTGGACTGGCTAGAGGCCCTGGCGCACCCATTCATTCTCCCTCCCACTTCCCCTCTCTCTCAAATTAATAAATAATTTTTTAAAAAAAACAATGTATTCTTCAAGTTGGGCATGGTGATGCACGCTGTCAATCTCATCACTTGGGAGGTAACGGCAGGAGGATTTCTGTAAATTTGAGGCCAGCCTGGGACTACAGAATAAGCTCCAGGTCAGCCTGAGCTAGAGTGAGACCCAACCTCAAACCAAAAAAAGAATTTATTTTTCCATTTGTTGAGTAACTATTGCAAAAATCCAGTTATTGAAACATAGACAGGTATTCTAAATCTTTATTTTTCAGTCTACTATTGCCTAGAAATCCATTATATTAAGATAAAAGCATGGGCCAGGTGTGGTGGCACATGCCTTTAATCCCAGCACTCGGGAGGAAGAAGGAGGAGGATTGCCATGAGTTCAAGACCACCATGAGACTCCATAGTGAATTCCAGGTCAGCCTGGGCTAGAGTGAAACCCTACCTTGAAAAGAAAGAAAGAAAGAAACAAACATACAAAACAAACAAACAAACACAGAAAGAAAGAAAAAAACATGGTTCCACTGGGCTCCACTGGTTGGAAAAGTTTGGAGCCCTTAGCACTCCCCAGCTGCTCTGTCTCTTCCTAAACTCTGCCCTCTGCCTATTTCCTTCTCTGTAAACTGGAGAAAAATAGTACATGCCTTACCTACTTTATTGGTTTATAGAGAAGGATCAATTACATTAAATATGTGAAGTAACTCTACAAAATGCTATTATCAAAGCCAATTACTAAGGTTTTTTATACTTATTTATTGATTTATTTTTCATGGCAATACATATTTATTTATTTATATTTTTTATTGATAACTTCCATAATTGTAGGCAATAACCCATGGTAATTCCCTCCATCCCCCTACTTTCCCCTTTGAAACTCCACTCTCCATCATATCCCCTACCCTTCTCAGTCATTCTCTTATTTTGATGTCATGATCTTTTCCTCCTATTATGATGGTCTTTTGTAGGTAGTGTCAGGCACTGTGAGGTCAAGGATATCCAGGCTATTTTGTGTCTGGAGAAGCACGTTGTAAGGAGTCCTACCCTTCCTTTGGCTCTTGCATTCTTTCTGCCGCCTCTTCTGCAATGGACCCTTAGCCTTGGAAGATGTGATAGAGATATTTCAGGGCTGAGCACTCCTCTGTCACTTCTTCTCAGCACCATGGTGCCTTCTGAGTCATCCCAAGGTCACTGCCCTCTGAAAAGAGAAGTAGCATTAATATGTGGGTATAAACATTGAGAGAGGTGCTTACTGGGCAGTTTGGTGAGCATAGGATATACATTTAACCAGACACCAGCACACGTTACGCCCCTAGGGCTCATGACTACCCCTGTTGTAGTTTTTCAGTATCAGGGATGTATTCCCTTTCATGGAGGAGGCCTCCAGTCCAATTAGAGGGCGGTTGGTTTCCCCTGTAACAGATATGACACTATTCTACCCGTTGGCTCATTTGGCCTGGTTGACCAAATTTAAGGCTTGCAGTTTCAACTGTTGAGTATCTTCACTGGTGATTTCTCTCTCTCCCATTGAATTGCATGCAGCGTAGCTTTTTCCATCCAGCTTTCTGTCAGCTGGACTACATAGAGGAGGTTTTCAGCTCAGCTCCAGCAGGATTTCTCAGTGACCTTGCAGCCCAAGTATGTAGAGTCTCAAGCTAATAGGGTCTTACAATCTATTCCTGGTGAGAAACCAAGGGTCTTGGCAATGGCCTTTAATGTTTTGGGGGCATCAGGGACCTCTCTGGCTAACAACTCACTGGAAGGTATCCCATCCCTGGCACTGAAAATTTTCTAGTAACAATCTATGGCTTCTTAGTGTTCTATTGTCCAAAAACGTAGGTTTCCATATGGCTTATTTATATCCACTTAGACTTTGATTAGCCCTCCCTCTACCTTTCCTTTACTCCATCTCTTCCCCTGACATTGCTTAGGCATTTTCACCCCCATTAATCTGTTCTTCTATTTCTATATATATAATGCTATTCTGTTAAACTCCCCTTCCCTCGCTTTATCTCCCCTTTCTACCTCTTGGCCTCTGTTACTGAGTTTTATTCCTGTCACATATAAGTTCAAGCATTTGTAGGTAGGATCCACATATGAGAGAGAACATGTGATGTTTGGCTTTCTGGGCCTGTGTTACCTCACTAAGTATAATCCTTTCCAGATCCATCCATTTTCCTGCAAATTTCATAACTTCATTTTTCTTTACTGCTGAGTAGAATTCCATTGTGTAAATGTGCCACATCTTCATTATCTGCTCATCAGTTGAGGGACGTCTAGGCTGGTTCCATTTCCTAACTCTGTGAATAGAGCGGCAGTAAACATGGTTGAGCAAGTATCTCTAAGGTAGTGAGATGAGTCCTTGCCAAGGAGTGCTAAGGCTGGGTCATATGGTAGATCTATTTTTAGCTCTCTTAGGAACCTCCACACTGATTTCCACAATGGCTGGACCAGACTGCATTCTCGCGAACAGTGTAGAAGGGTTCCTCTTTTTCCATATCCTCACCAGCATTTATGGTCATTTGTTTTCATGATGGTAGCCAATCTGACAGGAGTGAGAAGGAATCTCAACGTAGTTTTAATCTGCATTTCCCTTATGGCTAGGGATGTAGAACATTTGTTTAGATGTTTATATGCCACCAGGATTTCTTTCAAGAACTCTCTATTTAGCTCCATAACCCCCCCCCCCTTTTTTCTTTTCTTTTTTTTTTTTTTTCGAGGTAGGGTCTTGCTCTAGTCCAGGCTGACCTGGAATTCACTATACAGTCTCAGTGTGACCTTGAATTCACAGAAATCCTCCTACCTCTGCCTCCCGAGTGCTGGGATTAAAGGAGTGTGCCACCACGCCTGGCTCATAGTCCATTTTTAAATTGGGTTGTTTGATTTATTATTTAGTTTTTTGAGTTTGTTGTATATCCTAGATATTAATCCTCTGTCAGATGTATAGCTGGCAAAGATTTTCTCCCATTCTGTAGGTTGCCTCTTTGCTCTATACACACTATCCTTGGCTGTACAAAAATTTTGCATTTCATGAGGTCCCAGCGGTTGATTGGCGGTTTTATTTCCTAAGCAATTGGGGTTATATTCAGAAAGTCTTTTCAAAAACTAATACGTTGAAGGGTTTCCTCTATGTTTTCCTCTAGCAGTTTCAGATTTTCAGGTCTGATATTAAGGTCTTTGATCCATTTGGACTTAATTCTTTTGCATGGAGAGAGAGAAGGATCTATTTTCATCCTTCTACAGATACATATCCAGTTTTCCCAGCACCATTTGTTGAAGAGGCTGTCTTTTCTCCAAGGAGTATTTTTGGCATTTTTGTCAAATATCAGGTGGCTTTAGCTACCCAGACTTACATCTGGGTCCTCTATTCTGTTCGATTGATCTACAAGTCTGTTTTTGTGCCAGTACCATGCTGTTTTTGTTACTATGGCTCTGTAATATAGGTTAAAATCAGGTATGGTGATACCACCAGGCTTATTTTTGTTGCTCAAAATTGTTTTAATTATTCGAGTTTTTTTTTTTTTTTTGTGCTTCCAAAGGGATTTTTGGATGGTTTTTCTTTATTTCTGTGAAGAATGTCATTGGAATTTTGATGGGTATTGCATTAAATATGTAGATTGCTTTTGGTAAGATTGCTATTTTCACAATATTGATTCTTCCAATCCAAGAACAAGGGATGTCTTTGCATTTCCTAGTGTCTTCTGCAATTTCTCACTTTTTTTTTTTGGGGGGGGGGGAGGTGGGGTCTCACTGTAGCTCAGGCTGACCTGGAATTCACTATGTAGTCTCAGGGTGGCCTTGAACTCACGGTGACCCTCCTGCCTCTCCCTCCCAAGTTCTGGGATTAAAGGTATGTGCCACCACACACAGCTTGCTTGAATGTATTAAAGTTTTCATTGTAGAGGGCTGGAGAGATGGCTTAGTGATTAAGGCATTTGCTTGCAAGGAAAGGACCCAGGTTCGATTCCCCAGGCCCCACATAAGCCAGATGCACAAGGGGGTTCATGCATCTAGAGTTTGTTTGCAGTGGCTGGAGGCCCTAGCATGCCCATACTCTGTCTCCCTCTCTCTGCCTCTTTCTCTCACTCTCTGTCTCTCTCTCAAATAAGTAAATAAAAACTTAAAAACTAGAAAAATAAAAATAAAAGGTTTCATTGTAGAGATCCTTCATTTCCTTGTGTAGCAGTCAGCTTCAGGTTCGCTGAGATGAACTTTCAGACCAGGCACAGTTATGGAGGAAGGGATTTATTGGAGCTTACAGATCCAGGGGAAGTTCCATAAAAGCAGAAGAAACTGGCCTGCCTTCACAGGCCAAAGCAGAAAGAGAGCAGCACAAGCCTAAAGCCAAAAGCCAGAGCACACTTCAGAAACTCCTGCTAGGCACACTTTGCATATCTTTAGATTGGAATCTGAAACCCACCACCACACTTTAAGATCCACACAATGGCATTGCCTCCAGCCAGATGGCTAGAGATGCAAACTGGAACTTCCCCTGGATCTGTAAGCTCCAATAAATCCCTTCCTCCATAACTGTGCCTGGTCTGAAAGTTCATCTCAGCGAACCTGAAGCTGACTGCTACACCTTGGTTAGGTGTATCCAAGGTATTTTATTTATTTATGGATACAATTATGAATGGGACTGATTCTCTGATTTCATCCTCTGTGTGTTTGTTGTTTACATATAGGAAGGCTACTGATTTCTGTATGTTTATTTTGTATCCTGCTACATGGCTATAGGTGTTTTTCAGCTCTAACAGTTTTCTGGTAGAGTTTTCAGAGTCTTTTATGTATAGACTCATATCATCTGCAATCATCTTCCTGTCCAATTTGTATCCCTTTTATATGTGTCTCTTGCCTTCTTGCTACAGCTGTGACTTACAGTACTATATGAAATAAAAGTGGGGACAGTGGACACCCTTATCTTGTTCCTGATTTTAGTGGAAAAGCTTCAAGTTTCTTTCCACTTAGTATTATGTGGGCTGTAGGTTTGTCATAGCCTTTATTATGCTGAGATATATTCCTTCTACTCCCAGTCTCTGTAGGACTTTTATCATGAAGGGATGTTGAATTTTGTCAAATGTTTTTCTGCATCTAATGAGATGATCATGTGATTTTTGTCCTTCAGTCCATTTATATAATGTATTACATTTATCGATTTGCATATGTTGAACCATCCCTGTATCTTTGGGATAAAGCCTACTTGGTTGGGGTGAATGATCTTTCTGATAAATTCTTGTATTCTGTTTGTCAACATTGTGTTGAGAATTTTTGCATCTATGTTCATGAGGGAGATTGGTCTATAATTTTCTTTTTTTTTTTTTTTTGTTCTATCTTTGTCTGGTTTTGGTATCAGGGTGATGCTGGCTTCATAGAAGGAGTTTGGTAGGATTCCTTCCTTTTCTATTTTATGGAAAAGTTTAAGAAGCATTGGTATTAGTTCTTCCATGAAGTTCTGGTAAAATTCATCAGTGAATGCATCAGGGCTTGGCCTTTTTTAGTTGTGTGATTTTTTTTTTTTTTAAGTAACTGCTTAGGTCTCCATATTTGTTATAGATCTATTTAAGTGGTTAATCTCATCTTGATTTAATTTAGGTAGGTTATATAAATCAAGGAAATCATCCATTTCTTTCAGATTTTCAAACTTAGTGGAGTACATGTTCTCATAGTATATTTCTATAATTTTTAAAAATTTCTCTGCTATCTGTTGTGATGGTGCCTTTTTCATCTCTAATTTTATTGATTTGTGTCTCTTCTCTCTTTCTTTTGGTCAGATTTGCTAAGGGTTTATCAATCTTGCTTATCCTTTCAAAGAACCAATTCTTTGTTTCATTGATTCTTTGGATTTTTTTTTTTTTTTTTTGGTTTCTATTTCATTAATTTCTGTTCTAATCTTTATTATTCCTAACTGTCTACTGATTTTCAGTTTGCCTTGTTCTTCTTTATCCAAGGCTTTAAGGTGAAACATTAGGTCGTTTACTTGATACCTTTTTAATTTCTTAATATAGGCACTTAAAGCTATAATTTACCTCTTAGGACTGCTTTCATTGTGTCCCAAAGGTTTTGGTATGTTGTGTTCTCATTATCATTTGACTCTATGAATTTTTTTTGTTTTTTGTTTTTTGAGGTAAGGTCTCACTCTAGCCCAGGCTGGCCTGGAATTCACTCTGTAGTCTCAGGGTGGCCACGAACTCATGGTGATCCTCCTACCTCTGCTTCCCAAGTGCTGGGATTAAAGACATGCGCCACCACGCCCAGCCTGACTCTATGAATTGTTTGATTTCCTTCTTGATTCCTTCATTGACCTAATCATCGTTTAGTAGTGTATTGTTTAGTTACCATGATTTTGTGTATGCTCTAAAGCTTTTTAAAATTTTTTTTGTTTATTTTTATTTATTTGAGAGCAACAGACAGAGAAAGAGACAGATAGAGAGAGGGAGAGAGAATGGGCGCGCCAGGGCTTCCAGCCACTGCAAATGAACTCCAGACACATGCGCCGCCTTGTGCATCTGGCTAACGTGGGTCCTGGGGAATCGAGCCTTGAGCCGGGGTCCTCAGGCTTCACAGGCAAGCGCTTAACCGCTAAGCCATCTCTCCAGCCCCTTCTCTAAAGCTTTTCTTGCCATTGATTTGTAGTTTGATCCCACTGTGATCAGATAACATGCAAAGAATTATTTCAGTTTTCCTGTCTATAGCTTTGCAGGATAAAATAACCTTGATTGACAGCTGTTATCCCTCAGAACTTTGAATACATCATTCCAAGCCCTTCTGGCTTTTAAAGTTTGTGTTGAGTAATCTGCTGTGATCCTGATGGGCTTGCCTTTGTATGTGACTTGATATTTTTCTCTAACTACTTTCAATATATTTTCTTTGGTTTGTATGTTTAGTAATTATAATATGGCGAGGAGAGGTTCTTTTCAGGTTTTGTCTGTTTGGTCTAAAGGATTCCTGTATCTGCATTAGCATCTCTTTCCCAATTTGGGGGAAGTTTTCTTTTGATTTTGTTAAAAATGCCTACTATGCCTTTGAAGTGAAATTCTTCTCCTTCTACTATACCCTGAATTCTTTTTTTTTTTTTTTGCTTCGTTTTTTTTTCTCAATTTTTATTAACATCTTCCATGATTATAAAAAATATCCCATGGTAATACCCTCCCTTCCCCCACTTTCCCCTTTGAAATTCCATTCTCCATCATATCCCCTCCCCATCTCAATCAGTCTCTCTTTTATTTTGATGTCATGATCTTTTCCTCCTCTTAGATGGTCTTGTGTAGGTAGTGTCAGGCACTGTGAGGTCATGGATATCCAGGCCATTTTGTGTCTGGAGGAGCACGTTGTAAGGAGTCCTACCCTTCCTTTGGCTCTTACATTCTTTCCACCACCTCTTCCGCATTAGACCCTGAGCCTTGGAAGGTGTGATCGAGATGTTACTCAGTACTCTAGTCACTTCTTTTTATTTATTTATTTTTATTAATTAGTTTTGTACTCAGCTAATACAGTCAATTTGGTACCATTATTAGGCTCATCCATTACCTACCCCCTCCCCTTGGCCCTTCCTTGTTGAGGTATATGGGTCATGCATTGTGGAGTTAGCCCACAGTTATGGGTAGGATAAATGTCTCTGCATATCATGACCCAACATGTGGCTCTGACATTCTTTCCGCCCCCTCTTCCGCAAAATTTCCCTGAGCCATGTTGGGTTCATTTTTGGTCTGCTTCAGTGATGAGGTGTTGGGGCCCTCTGGGTCTCTGGCTCTCTGATTTGGTAGGAGTTGATTTTTCTCTGTGTTGATCTCCTTCATCCTGTACTGGTACCCGGTTCACCAAGAAAACAGCACCTTTGCTTGTTTTACCAATTGTTCTTAGTTTCAGCCGGGGCCCTTTTGAGGTATGATGGGGTGGCTCTCTCCTTAGGATCTACATCCATCTGAAAAAGAGAAGCAGATTCTCCAATGGAGAGTAAGTTAGCACCACACAAATGAGATAACCCTTACTTTTTTATAGAGAATTTAATAGGTGTAGGCTCTCTTGTAGCCCACAATTGGTGGTAGCTTGATAGTGGAGAGCGGGCTTATGTTTGGATATGGTTCTGACTCGTTTCCCAGCTCTAGCTATGGGTCCCGTACCACTGAGTTAGCCGAATCAAGAGCAGTTGGTTTCCCACCATGGCTGTGTGCCACTATTGTACTTGTGTGGGCATCACAACAAGTTATTTGCTGCTAAGTAGGTTAGACCATGAGTTGCTTGGACAGATATTGGTCATTTCCCCCCAGTTGCCCATGTAGCACCTTCTGGCACTAGACGTGCTGACTGTCTGGGAACTGACTCTCTTCCAGCTTCCAGCTTCCAGCCATGCCATTCCATTTTATGTGTCAACCGCATAAAGTGTCTTCAGCAGTAGGGTCTTACCACTAACCTTTGGTGGGTCATCAAGTACTCGGACAGAAATCTGTCTTTCTTTTAGGAAACCTTGTAGGTCTCTCTGATCAAAAGCTCATTGTGGATGATAGCCATGTGCTGGTACTTGGAGTTACATGTCAGTGCCCACTAAGAAAAGGAAGAAAAAACAGATAGAGAGAAGAGAGGAGGGGGAGGGAGAGAGAAAGAGAGAGAGAGAGAGGCTGTAGAAGATTAAGGTCAGTCTTCATCATACCCTCTCTAGTGTCTTGTGGGTCAGGTGTTCCCTCTAAGGGCCTAGTGAAGGTTCAGACATTTGGTCTGCCTTTTAGGATGTAGAATTTTATGGTACCATTGCCGTTTGGGTCTAGATTTGTGTTTCCTACCCCCCCTTCCCCTCACCTCCCTCCCCACCCATCCTATTGCCTAGTCCATGAGAAGCCTGCTGGATATGTAAGGCATCTTGGGTAGATTCAGGTTAGGTGCTGTAGATGAGTCAGACTATGTGACGATATTTTTCTGTGATTAGATAAGTTCACTGAGAATGGTCTGTTCCAGGTTCAATTATTTTTCCTCAAATTTCATTGTGTCATTTTTTCTTACTGCTGTATAGAATTCCATTGTGTAGATATACCACATCTTAGTTATCCATTCTTCTAGTGATGGACATCTGGGTTGATTCCATCTCTTAGCTATTATGAATTGAGCCACTACAAACATGGTTAAGCAAATCTCTTTGGCCTGTGTTTTGAAGGTTTTAGGGTAGATGCCCAGTGATGGAATAACTGGGTCTGTTGGTATCTCTATACTCAGCTTTTTCAGGAGTCTCCAGATTGCTTTCCAAAGTGGTTGTACCATCTTACATTCCCACAAACAGTGGATGAGTGTTCCTACTTCTCCACATGCTCGCCAGCATTTATTTTCATTTCCTAGTGACTCTTCTATATTTTGATGAGAGATGTTCATTGTAGGACTGGGTGATCTCACTGGATTTTCTTGCATTTGATTTCTCATGTTATTTCTTTTGCACTGTGGTCTGCCCATCGCAGTGTATGGGCACGTAGGTGGGTGGACCAGCCTGGGCTCAAGCACAATGGGAATCTGAAGCAGCCTGAGGCTGTTGCCAAGCAGCCTGGGCTTTGGCTCTTGCTTGCCAAAGCTGCCTGAGTTCCTGCCTGGCCGGGGCGCCAAAGTTGCCTGAGCTCTCACATGGTAATGTGCCAAAGCTGCTTGTGCTGGCGCTAGGAGGGACACAGAGGCAGCAAGCCCTGAAGCAGCCCAAACTCTGGTGTGGTGGAACACTGGGACTGGGAAGCAGCCTGCGCTCCCCTGCAACAGGACAATGGCGGTTGGCCAGTGTGGGAGACAGGGAGGGGATGGCACCTGAGCTAATGTAAGTGACAGACACGGTCTGAGCTCACATGTGGAGTTGGAAATTGGCCTGGGCTTGCGCTCATGAATGTGCGGTGGCCAGAACAGTAAGTGGGAAAGTGGGTAGAGCAGACTAAACTTCCACAAGTGAGATCAGAGCAGCGGTGGGTGCCGTTTAAATTGATCAAGGGAGCCTGAGCTCCAATGGGCCAGCAGGCGTAGCCTGGCCAAGGTCACTCGTGGGCAGGGGTAGCTGGGTGGTCGCCCCTGTGCAGTGAGGCAAGTGGAAGTATGTTGGCCTGGGACCATTTTCCTATGGTAAGTGTGGGAGTTTCCTGAAGCTGGGACTGTGGTACGGTGGCTGCTTGGGGGAAGGGGTGGGATACCCGCCCACCCGCCCACCCGTGAGGGAATCAGTGATTCCCTATTTTTTCCCCTCTGTGCCCTCCCACTGGCAATCTATTGGAGACTTCTCTCCCCTAAAAGACCCAGTGAACCCTTAATTTCTTGCCTTTCTTTCCCGAGGATGTGCTGCGCAGTTAGGCAGTGGCCATCTTGGCCAGAAGTCCTCCAGTCACTTCTTTCCAGCACTATGATACCTTCTGAGTCGTCCCAAGGTCACTGCCATCTGAAAAGAGAAGATTCTCTACCCAAAGTGAGAGTAGCATTAATATAAGGGTTTGAATATTATGATAAGTGCTTACTGGGCAGTTTGATAAGCATAGTATATACATTTATCCAGACATCAACAGATGTTACACCCCTAGGGCTCATGACTACCTACCCCTGTTTTAAGTGTTCAGTATCAGGGATGTATTCCCTCCCATGGAACGGGCCTCCAGTCCAATTAGAGGGCAGTTGGTTTCCACCATGATAGACGTGCCACTATTGCACCCATTGGCTCATTTGGCCTGGCTGGCCAATTATAAGGCTTGCAGTGTCCACTGTTGAGTATCTTCACTGTATACCCTGAATTCTTATGTTGGATCTTTTCATAGTGTCCCAAACATCTTGAATTTCCCATTCATACTTTCCTATTAGTTTATCTTTCTCTTTGTTGGACTGTATTAGATCTGCCTGATTTTCTAGTTTAGATGTTCTGTCCTCTCCTTCATCCATTCTACTGGTGAGATTGTCTCCAGAGTTTTTTTTTTTTTTTTTTTTTTTCCTTCACTGTGTTCTTCATTGCTAGTAATTCTGTCTGGTTTTTCTTTATTATTTCTATTTCCTTATTTATGTCTTGTATTGATCTCCTTATTTCATTAAATTGGTTTCCTGTGTTGTCTTTGATTCTGTTGATTTCCTCTCTGATTCCTTTGATTTCCTTTTTAATTTCTTTGAACATATTTATAATAATTATTTTGTAATATTTCTCAGGCATTACCTCTAAATCCGTCTCCCTGGAGGTCGTTTCTGATGCATTAATACTTTTTGGTGGATTTATTGTCTTGATTTTTTGTGTTTCTTGTGTTACAATGTACATATTTTTGCATCTTGGATTAACTGAATGCTTGGATTTTCTAATTAGCTGCAGTATTATTAGTTGTATCAATTAATCTGATGTTATATATCTTCACAGAAGCAGCTTAAGGTACTAGGTGTGGCTCTCAAGACTCAGAATATCTACAAAAGTGACCCTGCATGTTGGGTTTGCCTATTATAACAATATTCAAGTAAGCTGAGTGAAGCAAAATACAGGCAGATTCTAAAATTTAACTAAACAGTGTACACATTCAATGAAAAACAGCACAGAATATTTATGCAGGAATCGGTATTATGACAAACAGATTCTCTTAACAAAGTCACAGTCCCTTAGGGTGTGTGTTGTCCCATACCCTTAACCTTGTCAATTAGGAGGCTAAGATTTCTGGACTGTTGAGGGTTCCAAGTCAGATTGTGACCAACTGAGTCACTTTCCTAATGAATAACAGAAGAGGAAACAAAGGCACTATAAATCAGGAAGCAACAAATGACAAGCCCCAGATATAGCACATTTAAGAATGGCAAATCCGACCATCTATCCGATTTAACATATAACTTACCTTGACATGAAAGGTACAATTAGCATTTCTGATTCAAGCCTATATACCAGGCTTATTTGGCAGGTACTGCCCTGGTACAATCCCAGTTACGTTTTGGGGTTGTTTTGATCTCAGTTATACTGCGCTCCTGCTTGGGTCCTTCTTTGCTGCACTGTGGGCTCAGGTAGACTGTCTGGGTCACTGGAACACTGCTCTGGTCACCAGTGCCGGGTGCTGTGCAGGTTAGCTCCCTTCCCCAGGTTTCTGGTGCTTGTTGGTGCTTGTACTGGTGGTGGGGGAGGGGAGGCTGTGATTGGTGGCTCTAGTTCTCCCACTGGTCCATGTGATCCTCTTTCTGACTAGCCTCTCCTCCTTTCTTCCCTGTCATCCTACCTTCACATTTCTTAAGTTGGCCAACAGGCCAGTGTGAGTGGAGAATACCCTCACCTGGCTTTTTCTGCAGCTCAGGCCGAGCCTGGAAGCTGTGGCCATGCAGACCTGCTTCTGCCTGCTTTGTGGGCTCTAGACACTCTGGATCTCTCCTACTTCTCTGCTATAGTTGATAACTTCTTATACACATCACTTTTTAGTAGAAGAGTGTGTTTTGCGGGTTTTTTTTTTGTTTTTGTTTTTTGCTTTTTCTCCCCTAGGATGCTTTGGTGTGGTTCCTACACCGCCATCTTAACCAGAAGTCAGAAATTTATAGTTTTAAGTACGTATATTAAGAAATTAGAAAGGTCACAAGGAAAAAAACTTAATGTTTCACCTTAAGGCCTCGGAAAAAGAAGAACAAGGCAAATCAAAAATCATTAGATGGGAAGAAATGATAAAGATTAGGACAGAAATTAATGAAGTGGAAACCAAAAAAAAAAAAAAAAAAAAAAAAAATCCAAAGAGTCAATGAAACAAAGAGTTGGTTCTTTGAAAGGATAAACAAGATTGAAAAACCTTTAGCAAATCTTATTAAAAGAGAAAAGAGACACAGATTAATAAAATTAGAGATGAAAAAGGAACCATCACAACAGATAGCAAAGAAATTTAAAAAAATCATAGAGATATACTATGAGAACACTAAGTTTGAAAATCTGAAAGAAATGGATGATTTCCTTGATTTATATGACCTACCTAAATTAAATCAAGATGAAATTAACCACTTAAATAGACCTATAACAAGTATGGAGATACAAGCAATTATCAAAAATATCCCAACTGAAAAAAGTTCAGGCCCAGATGGATTCACTGGTGAATTTTACCAGACCTTCATGGAAGAACTAACACCAATGCTTCTTAAACTTTTCCATAAAATAGAAAAAGAAGGAATCCTACCAAACTCCTTCTACAAAGCCAGCATCACCATGATACCAAAACCAGGTAAAGATAAAACAAGCAAAGAAAATTATAGACCAATCTCCCTCATGAACATAGATGCAAAAATTCTCAACAAAATATTAACAAACAGAATATAAGAATATATCAGAAAGATCATTCACCCCGACCAAGTAGGCTTTATCCCAGAGATACAGGGATGGTTCAACATATGCAAATCATTAAATGTAATACATTACATAAATGGACTGAAGGACAGAAATCACATGATCATCTCATTAGATGCAGAGAAAGCATTTGACAAAATCCAACATCCCTTCATGATAAAAGTCCTACAGGGACTGGGGATAGAAGGATCATATCTCAACATAATAAAGGCTATTTATGACACGCCTACAGTCAATATATTACTAAATGGAGATAAACTTGAAGCTTTTCCACTAAAATCATGAACAAGACAAGGGTGTCTACTGTCCCACTTTTATTTAATATAGTACTGGAAGTCTTAGCCATAGCAATAAGGCAAGAGACACACATAAAAGGGATACAAATTGGAAAGGAAAAGGTCAAGTTGTCATTATTTGCATATGACCTGATTCTGTACATAAAAGGCCCTAAGCAAACTTTTAGGGCTAATAAACACCTATAGCCATGTAGCACGATATAAAATAATCTAGCCTTCCTATATGCTAACAACAAATACACAGAGGATGAAATCAGAGAATCACTCCCACTCACAATTGCATCAGAAAAAAAAAAAGTACCTTGGAATAAACCTAACTAAGGAAGTGAAGGATCTCTACAATGCAAATTTTAAAATACTCAAGCAAGAAATTGCAGAAGATACTAGGAAATGGAAAAATATCCCTTGTTCTTTGATTGGAAGAATCAATGTTGTGAAAATGGCAGTCTTACCAAAAGCAATTTACACATTTAATGTAATCCCCATCAAAATTCCAATGGCATTCTGTACAGAAATAGAAAAAACAATCCAAAAATTCATTTGGAAGCACAAACAAATAACAAATAACTAAAACAATTTTGAGCAACAAAAATAAGGCTGGTGGTATCACCATATCTGATTTTAACGTATACTACAGAGCCATAGTAACAAAACCAGCATGGTACTGGCACAAAAACAGACATGTAGATCAATGGAACAGAATAGAGGACCCAGATGTAAGCCCTGGTAGCTATAGCCACCTGATACTTGATTTAAAAAAATGCCAAAAATACTCATTGAAGAAAAGACAGCCTCTTTAGGTCCTGGGAAAACTGGACATGTATCTGTAGAAGGATGAAAATAGATTCTTCTCTCTCTCCATGCACAAGAATTAAGTCCAAGTGGATTAAAGACCTTAATACCAGACCTGAAACTGATAGAGGAAATTATAGGGGAAACCCTTCAACATAGTGGTCTTGGCAAAGACTTTCTGAATATAACCCTGACTGCTCAGACAATAAAAACACAGATTAACCGCTGGGACCTCATGAAATTGCAAAGCTTTTGTATGGCAAAGGACAGTGTGAATAAAGCAAAGAGGCAACCTACAGAATGGGAGAAAATCTTTGCCAGCTATACATCTGATAGAGGATTAATATCTAGGATACACAAAGAACTCAAAAAATTAAACAATAAGAAATCAAACAACCCAATTAAAAAATGGGCTGTAGAACTAATAGAAACTTCTCAAAAGAAGAAATACGGATGGCATATAAACATCTAAAAAAAATGTTCTACATCCCTAGTCATCAGGGAAATGCAGATTAAAACTACATTGAGATTTCAACTCACTCCTGTCAAATTGGCTACCATCATGAAAACAAATGACCATAAATGCTGGCAAGGATGTGGAAAAAGAGGAACCCTTCTACACTGTGTGTGGGAATGCAATCTGGTCCAGCCACTGTGGAAATCAATGTGGAGGTTCCTGAGACAGCTAAAAATAGATCTACCATATGACTCAGCTATAGCACTCCTAGGCATGTATCCTAAGGACTCATCTTACTACCTTAGAGATACTTGCTCAACCATGTTTATTGCCGCTGTATTCACAATAGCTGGGAAATTGAACCAACCTAGATGTCCCTGAACTGATGAGTGGATAATGAACATATGGCACATTTATACAATGGAGTTGTACACAGCGGCAAAGAAAAATGAAGTTATGAAATTTGTAGGAAAATGGATGGATCTGGAAAGGATTATACTAAGTGAAGTAACCCAGGCCCAGAAAGCCAAACGTTACATGTTCTCTCTCATATATGGATCCTAGCTATAGATGATTGGTCTGTGTGAGTAGGAAGAAAACTCATTATCAGAGGCTAGTAAGCTAGAAAGGAGATATAAAGAATAGAAAGGAAGGGAGAGGGGGACTTAACAAGATGGTATTGTATATGTGTAAGTGGAAGAATAGATTAATTGGGGTGAAAAGGGCTAAGTGTGGTCAGGGGAAGAGACTGAGTAAAGGAAAGATTGAGGGAGGCTAATCAAAATCTAAGAGGATATAAATAAATCATTTGGAAACCTACTTTCTTGGACAATGGAATACACTGGAGCCATAGATTATTACTAGAAAAATTTCAGTGCCAAGGATGGGATACCTTCCAGTGAGTCAGTTGTTGGTTAGGGATGTCCCTGATGCCCCCACAACATTGCAGGCCATTGTCAAGGGCCTTGGTTTTCCACCAGGAGTAGATGGTAAGACCCTATTGCTGAAGACTCCAAATACTTGGGCTGCAAGGTCACTGAGAAATTCTGCTGGAACTGAGTTGATAACCTCCTCCATATAGACCAGCTGACAGAAAGCTGGAAAAAGCCACATTGTATGCAGCTCAATGGGAGAGAGAAATCGCCAGTCAAGATATTCCACAGTAGACACTGCAAGCCTTGTATTTGGCCAAACGAGCTGGTGGTACAATAGAGGCATGTTTGTTTGGGGGAAACCAACTGCCCTCTAATTTGACTGGAGGCCCTGCTCCATGGGAGGGAATACATCCCTGATACTGTAGTCATGAGCCCTAGGATTATAACATCTGCTGCTGTCTGGCTAAATGTATGTACTATGCTCTTCAAACTGCCCAGTAGTCACTTAGTGTTCATACCCATATAGTAATGCTATTCTCACTTTTTTGTTAGAGAACTTTCTCTTTTCAGATGGCAGTGATCTTGGGATGACTCAGGAGGCATCACAGTGCTGAGAAGACATGACAGAGGAGTGCTCAGCACTGCAATATCTCTATCACACCTTCCAAGGCTAAGGGTCCATTGCAGAAGAGGTGGCAGAAAGAATGTAAGAGCCGAAGGGAGGGTAGGATTCCTTACAATGTGCTCCTCCAGACACAAAATGGCCTGGATATCCATGACCTCACAGCACCTGACACTCACTACCTTTTTGTTTGTTTGAGGAAATTGGGAGCCCCTATGTTATGTGCATATATGTTTAGGATTGTAATGTCTTCCTGTTGGAGTGTGGCTTTAATCAATATAAAGTGACGTTCCTTATCTTTCCTGACGAATGTTGGTCTGAAGTCTACCCTGTCAGATATTAGGATAGCAATCCCTGCTTGTTTCCTAGGTCCACTTGCTTGAAACACCATTTTCCAACCTTTCATCCTAAGATAGTGTCCATCCTTTGTAGAAAGGTGAGTTTCTTGAAGGCAACAAATTGAAGGATCCTGCTTTTTAACTCAGTTTGCAAACCTGTCTTTTGTTTGTTTGTTTTTGTTTTTTTCACAGTAGAGTCTCACTCTAGCCCAGGTTGACCTGGAATGCACTATGTAGTTTCAGAGTGGCCTCATACTCACAGTGATCCTCCTACCTCTGCCTCCCAAGTGCTGGGATTAAAGGTGTGCGCCACCATGTCTGGCAAAAAACTATGTCTGTTGACATAACCCAATAACCTAAAAAGGTGAGCATATGTTTAGGAAGGCTATGACTTTCCTGACTCCATCCAGTATTCAGCAGACACAATGAGGAATGCCCACTTACTGTTTGCTTGTTCTGCTTTTAGTTTTCATTTTGTGTGACCCTGTACTTTTCCTTCCTTGCAGGTAGGATTTTTACCAAATATATTTAAAGTGTTGTCTCACCGACCATCAGAATTCAGAGCCTTCTTTGCTTATTACAACGCCGTCTACAACAAAGAAACAGGTAAATGGAAAATCACTGCTAAATTGTTCTTGGATGAGGTCAGGGGACCTTGCTTCCCAGTCCCAGATCACTGGGGCAGGAAACTGCTCAACTCAGCATCTGTGACATCTCTTCATTCTTCTTTCCCTTTCTCCTCCTCTCTTCTTGCCTCTCCCTTTCCTTTCCTCCCTCCTTCCCTGCCTGCCTTCCTACCTTTCTTTCTTTCTTTTTTTTTTTCCTGAGGTTGGATCTCACTCTAGCCCAGGCTGACCTGGAGTTCACTCTGAATTCTCAGGCTGACCTTATACTCACAGCTGTCCTCCTACTTCTGCCTCCTGAGTGATGAGATTAAATGTAGAACACCAATCCTGGGTCTTTTTAAAACATATATTTTTATTTATTTAGAGAGAGAAAGAGAATGGGCACACCAAGGCCTCTTGCCACTGCAAACTAACTCCAGACTCATGCACCACTTTGTGCATCTGGCTTTATGTGGGTACTAGGGTATTGAACCCAGGCTGTCAGCCTTTTCCAGTAAGCACCTTAACCACTGAGCAATCTCTCCAGTACCCCCTTTTTAAAAAGAATATTTCATTTATTTATTTGCAAGCAGAGAGAGAAGAAAGACAAACAGAAAGAATGTATGAGGGCTGGGGAAATGACCTAGTGGTAAAGGCATTTACCTGCAAAGCTGAAGGACTCCAGTTTGATTCTCCAGGATCCACGCAAGCCAGATGCACAAGGGAGCATATGTGTCTGGAATTAATTTGCAGTGGCTGGAGACCCTGGCGTGCCCATTCTCCTTCTCTCTATCTGCCTTTCTTGCTTTCAAGATAAATAAATAAATTAATTTAAAAAAAAGAAAGAATGAGTGAGCCAGGGCCTCCAGCTTATGCAAACAAACTCCAAATGCATGCTGCACTTTGTGCATCTGGCTTTACATGGTGTGGTAGATTGATTCAGGTGTCCCCAATAAACTTAGGTGTTCTGAATGCTAGGTCCCCAACTGATGGCAATTTTGGAATTAAAGCCTCCTGGAGGCAGTGTATTGTTGAGGGCGGACTTATGGGTGTTATAGCTAGCTTCCTCTTGCCACTGTTTGGCATACTCCTCTTGCTGTTGTCCACCTGATGTTGGCCAGGAGGTGATGTCCACTCTCTGCACATTCTATCATTTTTCCTTCCATCATGGATCTTCCCCTTGAGTCTGTAAGCCCAAATAAATATTTTTTCCCACAAGATGCTCTTGATTGGGTGTTTTCTGCCAGCAATGTGAACCTAACTCCAACAGTAAAGTTGGTGCCAAGAGTGGGGCTGTTGCTGCTAGAAACCTGGCTCTGTGGCTTTGGCCTTTTGGAACTATTTTGCAGGAGGATGTGGACAAATTTGAAATCTTGGCCTAAAAGACACCTTACAGTACTGTAAGTAAAGCTTGATGGACTATTCTGGTCAGAGTTGAAAGACCTGAATGCAATAAGAACTAAGGACTATGAGGTTTGGCTTATGAGGGTGAGAAAGAGCTTTGCCTGGACTGAGCTAGAAGCAGTTTGTGTGAGAGGCTTGCTGTTATGCCCATGTCCTGAGAACTTGTGCAGGGTTGCATTGCATAGAAACAGACTGGTATGAGCAGAGGGATATGGCACAGAAAGAAATCTTTGGGCCAAATCTTCTGCCAGTTCAGCTGCAATTGTTTGAGAGATTACAACCTTTGAGATTGGGCCAGCTGCCTGCATCAGGACAATAGGAAGAATGCAGATTCTTTGGAAGGGGCCTGAATGCTGAAGGAATGTCCTGTTCTTCAAAATCTGCTTTATTCTCCCCTGGATTAACAAACTGGTAGCCCACCTGTTATTATGGAGTATAACAAATGCAGGAAAGAAAGGGTCATTGAATTTGCAACACAGTTTTGTATTTTGGGAATGGCCATGGGCATTGTGAAGCAAGCTTGTTGGATTACCTATGTGGAGAGCCTATGGAGTAATGAGGATGAACCGTGGGTTGCAGTGGAGACCCAGTGGAGATGCCAGGACTATTAGATGGCTGCTAAGTAGAATTGCCAGCCCCAGATGAAGTTTTCTGGGACTGTGAGTAGCCTAACTGGAGGGGCACAATTAGAACTCTGGAGACTTGTCACTGGTAGAATTACCAAACTTGGAGACTTATCACTGGTTAGAGTTGTTGGACTTGGAGCTACAGAGTTTGATGTTTGCCCTGTTTAAATCTTGTATTGGTTAAGTATTTCTTTGCTATGCCCAATGCCATCTTTTGCATTTTTTTTCTGTTTATTGTGTGCCATTTCCTTTCTTTATTTTAAAATTATTTATTTATTTGACAGAGAAAGATGGAGGGAGTAAGAGAATGGGGGAGCCAGGGCCTCCAGCCACTACTAATGAACTCCAGATGTGTGCACCACCTTGTGCATCTGGCTAACGTGGGTCCTGGGTGATCGAACCTGGGTCCTTTGACTTTGCAGGCAAATGCCTTAACCACTAAGCCATCCCAACACCCCCCTCCTTTTTTTTTGGTATTATGGCTTAGCTAAAAGATCTTGGACTGTGGGAATGTTTGAATATCATTGGGATTGATTAAAAACTATGGGAACTTTTTTCTTGTTTTGGTTTTTCTAAGTAGGGTTTCACTCTAGCCCAGACTGACTTGGAATTCACTATGTAGTCTCAGGGTGGCCTCAAACTTACAGTGATCCTCCTACCTCTGCCTCCCAAATGTCAGGATTAAAGGCATATACCACCATGCCTGGCTTTCTATGGGGACTTTTTTTTTAAACATTTTTTAAAAGATTTTCTTTTTTATTTATTTATTTATGTATTTATTTATTTAAGAGAGAGAGAGTGGGCACACCAGGGCCTCTAGCCACACAAACGAATTCCAGATGCATGTGCCACCATGTGCATCTGGCTTACGTGGGACCTGGAGAATCGAACCTGGGTCCTTAGGCTTCACAGGCATGTGCCTTAACTACTAAGCCATCTCTCCAGCTGACTTTTTTTTTTTTTTTTGTAGCATGCCATCATTTATTATTTTCATTTGTTTTTTCCAAGGTAGGGTTTCACTCTAGCCCAGGCTGACCTGAAATTCACTATGTAGTCTCAGGATGGCCTCAAACTCAAAGCGATCCTCCTACTTCTGCCTCCCTAGTACTGGGATTAAAGGCATGCGCCTGGCTTTGTTTTCATTTTTATTGTGATAAAATACACATGTTCTAAGGTTTACCACCTTATCCATATTCAGATTCACAACAAAATTAAGCAGTCCATACATCCATATTACTGTGAAGCCATAAACACCATATATCTCCAGACCTTTTTTTAATCTTAACATTGTACAACTGACCCTCTGTACACATTAAGCAATAACTCCTCATTCTGCCCTCTCTACTCCCAGCCCCTGGCAACCACCATTCTACTTTCTATCTCTATGTATTTGACTATTTTAAGTATCTTTTTTTTTTAAAGTTAAATTTATTTTTAGTAGTTATGGTCATACTTAGTATGTAAACAACACATGTTGGTACCATCCTTTCCCCCATACCTGCCCCTTTTCTGAAGGGGCCCTCCTCATTGGGGATGCAGGTCATCCCCATGGGGATTGTGGGTCGGCACTGTGGGGCAGCAGTCAGTTATGGGGGAGAGGCAATGCCTCTGTGCATAATGTCCCAACTTGTGGCTCTAACAATCTTTCTGTCCCCTCTCTGTGGGGACTTTTAGAGTTGGATGAATTCATTACATTTTACATAATGTATGGTTATCAGTTTACGGGGGCCAGGCGCAGAATGTGGTGGTTTGATTCAGTTGTCCCCATAAACTTAGGTGCTCTGAATGTTAGGTCCCCAGCTGATGGCAGTTTAGGAATTAAAGCCTCCTGGAGACAGAGCATTTGTTGGGGGCGGGCTTATGGGTGTTATAGCCAGCTTCCTCTTGTCAGTGTTTGGCACACTCTTCTGTGGCTGTTGTCCATCTGATGTTGTCCAGGAGGTGATATCCACTCTCTGCTCATGCTGTCGTTCTCCCCTGCCATCATAGAGCTTCCCCTCGAGTCTGTAAGCCAAAATAAACCTTTTTTTTTTTTTTTTTCCCACAAGATGCTCTTGGTTGTTTGTTTTCTGCCAGCAATACAAGCCTGACTGCAACATGGGGGTCTAGGAAATTGAACCTGGCTCCTTAGGCTTTGCAGGCTAATGCCTTAACTATGGAGCCATCTCTCCAGCTTCCCCCCCCCCCCGCCCCGCCATTTTTTAAAAATAGGATCTTGCTATGTAGCTATGATTAGCCCAGAACTCACTATGTAATTTAGTCTGGCCCTGAACCCACAGCAGTTCTCCTTCCTCAGTCTGTGAAGTGCTGGGTACAGACATGCACCACCACATCCAATAACATCTCTGGATTCTGAATCTGAGGTCCCAGTGCAACTCTGTAGTTATTGTACAGGTCTGAAATTAGTAACTGTTATTCATGTTTTTTGTTTGTTTTCATGTTTTTTTTTTTTTTTGGTTTGATTTTTTGAGGTAGGGTCTCGCTTTAGCCAGGCTGATCTGGAACTCACTCTGTAGCCAGGCTGGCCTCAAACTCATGATGATCCTCCGACCTCTACCTCCATAGTGCCAGGATTAAATACATGTGTCATCATGTCTGGCTTGGCTTATCCTTTCACACACACACACACACACACACACACACACACGCACTTTATAATTTATTTATTTATTTGCAAGCAGAGAAAGAGAATGGGTGCACCAAGGCCTCTAGACACTGCAAACAAATTCCAGATGCATACATCACTTTGCACATCTGGCTTTATGTGGGTACTGGGGAATCAAACCTGGGTCCTTAGCCTTTGCAAACAAGCACCTTATCCACTAAGCCATCTTTCCAGCCCTTGCCTCATCTTTTTAATGTAGGATTTAAAAGCCCTCCATATTTCCCTGTAGTCCCTGAATAAAGTGATGAACTTGGAAATCATGGACTTACTATTTAGGGTTCAGGTTAGATTGCTGTTATTTAGAGCCAAAATATACATTGGTCTAAATTTTTTTTCACTCCTTTTCTCTTACCTTATAGCTTCCATATTAGCTACTAAGGGCAGACATAGTATGGTTTAATGTTTGGGAATTCTTTTGCCTGCAGGCTTATGCTGGCTCATGACTGCCTACTAATAAAATATATAGCACTGGTGAACACTTGTTCCTTTCTGTTGAGGCCATGATATTGGAGTGCACATTTCACTCCCATTTAGATCCTACTGGCTAGAAGTTGTCTATCACATCTAGGTATAAAAGAAGCTATTTAACAATGTGCTGAGCTACATTAAGATATTCTGTTACTGAGGCTGGGGAGATAGCTCAGTATCTAAAGGCACTGGCTTGCAAGGCCTGCTGGCCTGTATTCAATTCCCCAGTGCCTACTTAAAGCCAGACACAAAAAGTGGCAGAACCAGGCATGGTGGCACATACCTTTAATCCCAGCACTCGGGAGGCACAGTAGAAGGATGGCCGTGAGTTCAAGGCCAGCCTGAGATTACAGAGTGAATTCCAAGTCAGCCTGGGCTAGAGTAAAACCCTACCACGAAAAAAAACCAAAACAACAACAACAAAAAAAAGTGGCATATATATCTGGCATTCGTTTACAGCAGAAAGAGAAAGAGTCTGATACACACACATGCATTACTAAAGGACAAAGAAAAAAACAGGTCCTGGGAGATAGCCAGCAGTCTTTCACAAGTGGTTCTCCATGGCCTGCCTACCTTCCCAGCTTCATCTTTTGTTAATCTGTATTTTTTGCTTGTTTGTTTGTTGTGTCTTGTCATTGTTTTTGTTTTTGGAGGTAGGGTCTATTCCAGTCCAGGCTGACCTGGAATTTACTCTGTAGTCTCAGGTGGCCTCGAACTCATGGTGATCCTCCTACCTCTGTCTCCCGAGTACTGGGATTAAAGGCATGTGCTACCATGCCTGGCCTCTTTAATCTTTTTTTATGTTTTGAGTCAAAATTGGCTACATTTTATTCCCCACAGCACACAGGTTTCACGATATCTCCTCTGTTTAACTTTGCTCACTCTGCTGTGCCCTGTGGATGCCCTTTTTCCTTTCCATGCCTGTGCTTTAAGTCCATATCACCTGCCTTTACTTACAGGGGATGCTTTCTTCTCTGATCTGATACAACCCCCCACCTGCTCTTTGAAATGGCATATAGAATGTTATCTACCTGTACTAGTAGAATATCTTCTGCAGTTTCTCTGTCCCACTAGGAAGAGACCGATCTTATGTTCAAATACGATTTTTTCCAAAAATAATCCAAACAAACCAGCAAAGTATTTAAATACCTTAAAGCCCTTGTTTCCTTACTAGTAAAATGGTATTAATACCACAGAGCTGATGTGGGGAACAAAAAAGATTACATATGTAAGTGGAGTTCCCCTTTCTGAATCTGATGAAGTAGATTTCCTGAAGTTAGGAGTCTCTTCTTCCCTTTCCACTTAAAGGTGTCGGCCCAGTACCTAGTGGACCATATAAACTTTTTTAATTTAGAAATTATTCATCACATCTTCTGATCCAAACATTATATGTCAGACTTTTGAAAGGAGAACAGACAGTGAACAACTAAACAGAAAAACAAGTTGACTTTAGGAAGTATTAAGCACTGTGAAGAAAATAATTTTTTAAAGGGCTTTACTACCTCCCACCTTCTAATGGGCAGGACTTCTCTGTACTTTCTCCATTTTCCTTCTCTTAATCTAATAAAGTCTCTCTAATGCTTAAAAAATTGGGTTGTTAGTAGCAGGGGACTGTGAATAAATGTGTAAGTGAATGATAGGTGGGTGAAGCCAGGTACTAAAACATGCATGAGCTAGTCTAGATTCTAAGCTGCTGCCCAGTGCTTATGGACAAGTCTTCTCTCTTCTCTCCAGGCCAGCTCAGCAAAGCTGACAAGGAACTCATCATTGTGGTGACCAGCCTGGCTGGAAAGAGCGTATATAGTGTGGTTGTCCATAGTGCCCTGTATAGGGTCTACTCGAAAGATCCGGTGCTCTCTGACCAGGTTAGTGCCTGTCTCTTCTGTGTCAGTTTCAGAGCCTCTCTACCTAAGGAAAAGGCAAAGCCTGTGTCACTGTATGTTTCAGGGAATACATACCTCCAGTTCCTCCCCTTACTGCATTCCCTCTCATTCCCCTTCACTGTTCCCACATGCTTCTGCATGTATGTGATGTTTGGGACTAGGGGGTAACTGAACCCCAGATTTATGACAGACATGGTACTTTAACCATTTTGTACTTGATTTAATTCAGTGTGGGGTGTACAATTATAACATGGAAGTCTGTCTTCAAAGCTGTTCTTTTCTGCTACACTATACAGTTTGTATCTTCCAGTGTGAATTTTGTATATCCACTAAGACTTTTTAAGCAGCTCAAACCAGATTTTTAAATTTTCTTTTTTATTTTGTTTTGTTTTGTTTTTTTTTTTTTAATTCTGAATTTGCCTGGGGATAAGTAAATCCTATATCCCTGGAAATATATATAGCCGTGTGTGTGCATGTATGTATTATGTACAAGAATAGCTGAGCATAGTGGCTCACACCTTTATAAATCATTTATTTATTTGACAGAGAGAAAGAGGGAGAAAGAGAGAGAGAGAATGAATATGGGCATGCCAGGGCTCCAGCCACTGCAAACAAACTCCAGATGTGTGTGCCCCCTTGTGCATCTGGCTTACATGGGTCCTGGGGAATCGAACCTGAGTTCTTTGGCTTTGCAGATGAATGCTTTAACTGCTAAGTCATCCCTCCAGCCCGGCTCACACCTTTAATCCCAGCACTGGGAGGCAGAGACAGGAGGATCACTGTGAGTTTGAGGCCAGCATGTGACTACATACTGAATTCCAGGTCAGCCTGGGCCAGAGAGAGACCCTACCTTAACCAAAAATAAAATTGTATGTATGTATGTATGTATGTATGTATGTATGTATGTATGTATGTGTATGTATGTATGTATGTATATGACGGATGGTGATGAGACATCGGACTGGCTCACAAGTCTCCTTCTTGATAGCTCTCCTCTGTGAGAGATTCTTAACTGCTACACCCTACAGACCCCATTCTGCTTAAAGAAGTTACCTAGCAGATATCACCCCATTTCCTCTGAACAGCAGTTAAGAGTTTCTTCTCAGTGGGGGAGGAAGAAGGAGAAATAGGAGAAAGCTAGCTTCTTTCAGGCAGTTAGTTAGGCACAGAGGCCTAAGGATGGAAAAAGAAAATGTCATTCTGTCCATTTTGGCAAAACTGAAACTTTTTTTTTTCTTTTTTTCTTTTTCTTTCTTTCTTTTTTTTTTTTTTTTTTTTTCTTTTTTTTTTTTTTTTTTTTGAGGTAGGGTCTCACTCTAGTCCAGGCTGACCTGGAATTCACTATGGAGTCTCAGGGTGGCCTTGAACTCAAGGAGATCCTCCTACCTCTGCCTCCCGAGTGCTGGGATTAAAGGCGTGCGCCACCACGCCTGGCAAAACTGAAACTTTTATAAAGCCTTTATAAAACCTTATATAAGGGCTGAAGAGATGGCTTAGCAGTTAAGGCACTTGCGTGAGAAGCCTAAGAACTCATGTTCGACTCTCCAGTATTCAGATAAGCCAGATGCACAGTGAGGCAAGTGTGCAGTGTCACATATGCGCACAAGAGGGTGCACGTCAGGGGTTTGTTCACAGTGGCTGAAGGCCCTGGTGCACCCATTCTCTCTCTCTCTCTGCCTCTTTCCCTCTCTCTTAAAATAAATAATTAAAAACAAAAACCTGAAACTTTGGTCTGATTCTGTTTCTTCAGGATGGCTGCCAGTGACATGCCCAGCATTCAGAAACTTCCTGCTGCTTTTTCAGCTTGTCCTCCCTGGGTCAGCCCTCTGAGTTCATGAACCAATCTGGCTCCTCTCTGGTCAGCCTCTTGAGTGCAAATCAATCAGGTCTCTGCTTATACACCTGAGCCTGATGACAAGGCTCACCATGATTGGATGGCTGAACCCTATAAGAGGTTACCCACATAACCCAACCTCTCCTCTTTAACCTCTCTCCTCCTTAACTTTTTTCTTTTTTTGCTAGCATGCCCAGCAGACTGCCCCTCTTTTTTATGAGAGGGAGAAAGACACAGAGAGAGAATATGAGAATTGGTGTGGCCTCCAGACTGTAATTGAACTCCAGACACGTGTGCCCCCTTGTACGCATGTGCGACCTTGTGCACGTGTGTCACCTTTGCTCTAGTCACAGTGTCCTTTGCTGTACAAAAGCTCTGTAATTTCATGAGGTCCCAGTGGCTGATTAATAGTCTTATCTCCTGATCAACTGGGGTTATATTCAGAAAGTTAACTATGCCAGTGTGTTGAAGGGTTTCCCTACCTTTTCCTCTAGCAGTTTCAGAGTTTCAGGTCTAATATTAAGGTCTTTGATCCATTTGGACTTAATTCTTGTGCATGGAGAGAGAGAAGAATCTATTTTCATCCTCCTACAGATGCATATCCAGTTTTCCCAGCACCATTTGCTGAAGAGGCTGTCTTTTCTCCAAGGAGTATTTTTGGCATTTTTGTCAAAGATCAGGTGGCTGTAGCTACGCGGACTTACATCTGGGTCCTCTATTCTGTTCCATTGATCTACATGTCTGTTTTTGTGCCAGTACCATGTTTTTTTTTTGTTTTTTTACTATGGCTCTGTAATATAGGTTAAAAGCAGGTACAGTAATACTGCTAGCCTTATTTTTGTTGCTCAAAGTTGTTTTGGCTATTACAGCTTTTTTATGCTTCCAAGTGAATTTTAGGATTGTTTTTTCTATGTCCATGAAGAATACCCTTGGAATTTTGATGAGGATTGTATTTTCACAATATTTATTCTTCCAGTCCAAGAACATGGGATGTTTTTCCATTTCCTAGTGTCTTCTGCCATTTCTGTCTTGTGTTTTTTGTTTGTTTGGTTTGGTTTTTTAGCTAGGGTTTCACTCTAGCTCAGGTTGACCTGGAATTCACTATGTAGTCTCCCGTTGGCCTTGAACTCACAACAATCCTCCTACATCTGCCTCCTGAGTGCTGGGATTAAAGGTGTGTGCCACCATGCCCAGCCTACCTTGAGTGTTTTAAAGTTTTCACTATAGAGATCTTTCACTTCCTTTTTAGGTTTATTCCAAGGTACTTTATAGAGTGATTCCCTGATTTCATCCTCAGCGTGTTTGTTGTTAGGATATAGGAAGGCTACTGATTTGTGTGTTTATTTTATATCCTGCTATGTTCCAGCCCATTTTAAAAAAAAATATTTATTTATTTGAGAGAGAGAGAGAATATGGGTGCACCAGGGCCTATAGCCACTGAAAATTCCAGATGCATAAGACACTTTGTGCATCTGGCTTTACATTGGTACTGGGGAATCGAACCTAGTTTGATTCAGGTATCCCCTATAAACTTAAATGTTCTGACTGTTAGGTCCTCAGCTGATGGAAATTTGAGAATTACAGCCTCCTGGAGGCAATGCATTGTTGGAGGCAGGATTATGGGTGTTATAGCCAGCTTCCTCTTGCCAGTGTTTGGCACACTCTCTTGTTGCTATTGCCCATCTGATGTTGACCAGTAGGTGATGTCCACCCTCTGTTCATGCTATTGTTTCCCTCTGCCATCATGGAGCTTCCCCTGGAGTCTGTAAGCCAAAATAAACCTTTTTTCCCAAAAGCTGCTCTTAGTTGGGTGTTTTCTGACAGCAATGCAAACCTGACTGCAACAGTCCTTTTGCTTTGCTGGCATGTGCCTTAACTGCTAAGCCTTCTCTTCAACCCCCAGTCCATTTAAAAACAAAACAAAACTATATTTATTTATTTGAGAGAGAGAGGAAAGAGAGAATGAGTGCTCCAGGACCTCTTGTTACTGCAAATCAACTCCAGAGGCATGTGTCACATTGTGCATCTGGCTTTATGTGGGTACTGGGGAATTGAACGCAGGTCTGCAGGCTTTTCAAGCAAGCACCTTAACACCTTTAATCACTGAGCCATGTCTCCAGGCCCTAGCCCATTTTTTTTGGGGGGGGGTAGGGTCTTACTTTTGCCCAGGCTGGCTTCAAACTCACAGTGATCCTCCTACCTCTCTGTGTCCTGAGTGCTGGAATTAAAGGTATGTGCCACCATGCCCAGCAAAAAGTTATCATTTTTTTTTTTTTTAAGCCCCAGAGTGGTGCTATTGTCTTAGCTTCCTGAGTAGCAGGGAATGTCACTGTGCTCAGCTGAAAAAGAGATTTTTGAAGCTGGATGAAGCAAAAAAGACTCCGGTGAAACTCAGCCATGTTTCCCAGTTTATATTCCATCAGACCTTGACCAAGATACTTATCCTCTGGCCTGATCTTGCTGCCTTTATCTAACCCATGAATACAATTTTTTCGGACCTCGTGCTTTGCTGGCTGTCTTATAGTGGACCAAGATTCTGATTCTGACTGTATTTTATTGCAGGTCTGTGTAAATTGGAGAAAGTCTGATCTCCCTGCTCGAGAAAAAGCAATGCTGGAATTTGCACTTGCTGTTACCCAGGCTGAAGAGATAACAGATGACCATTTCACAAAGCTTCAAGCACATGGTTTCAGTCGAGAAGATGCCTGGGACATAGCTGCCATTGCAGCTTTTTATGCCATGGCCAACTGCCTTGCACATTTTATCAGTATCATTCCCAACAGAGAATTCTATACAGTGGGCAGAACCAGCAGTGCTAACAACAAGAAGAATGAACTTGATGCTTCTAAGGCATAAAATAGGAAAGGCCCATGTTTATCATGTCATTTATGTTTCCTTTTGAGAGTTTAGCTTTTTTTTTTTTTTTAATCTAGTTATTGGATAGAGAAAAAAGTAAATAAATCTGTTCCCTGCCTGTTTGATGAGATAAATCATAAATGTAGGTCTCCAGGGACATGTGACACTTGACAATGGGGGATACATTTTAGAAAACTTTTGCTAATTATTTACTTGCATGTAATCTGAAAGTACCATCTTGGAAGTCAGATGTGGTGGCTTACACCTTTAATCCCAGAACTTGGGAGGTAGAGGTAGGAGGATCGCTGTTTGAGGCCACCCTGAGACTACATAGTTAATTACAGGTCAGCCTGGGCTAGAGCAAGACCCTACCTAAAAAAAAAAAAAAAAAAAAAGGATAAATAGGTAAAATGAAAGTACCATCTTGGAAAGGAATTTGAAGATGCTTTAAATTCAGGCATATCTTACCTGTGGCTCATAGGCTTCATGCACCCCAAGGTGGTTATAAATGTATCCTATACATGTGCAAATGGCAAGATGATGTCTGTCAAAAGGTTGGACATCCCTGCTTAGGTATTTCTGTTGAATGGATTGAATTTCAGCTATTAAACTTAAAAATACTCTAGCTTTTAGCCGGGCATGGTGGTGCACACCTTTAATCCCAGCACTCAGGAGGCAGAGATAGGAGGATTACCATGAGTTCATGCCACCCTGAGAATACACAGTGAATTGCAGGTCAGGGTGGGCTAGAGTGAAACTCTACCTCAAAACAAAACAAAGCAACAACAAAAAATTTTTCCAAAAATGGTCTTATACAAACTGGTAATACACTTATTTGAAACAAATTCTTTAGTGACAAGGTTGTATTTAAAGGCTCCCAACAGGGCTGAAGATGACTCAAGTGGTTAAGTTTGCCTCCTGCACCAGCATGAGGACATGAGGTGGTCTGAAACCACCTGAGTTCGAATCGCCATAACCCACATTAAACACCTAGGTCTAGGTGTGGCCAAGAACACCTGTAACTCCAGTTCTGTAAGGGGAAGAGACCTGGGAATCACCCAAGCTTATGGGGAGGAAAAAAAAAAAATGGCAAACCTGGGATCAGTAAGAAACTCCAGCTCAAATGAGATAGGTAGAAGAGCAATGGAGCTGAACACCTGACTTTCTGCTCTGGTTACTGCAGATGAATATGGGGCACCATAAGGGCAAATACATGTGTGTACACCACATTACATACACAGAAGCAAAAATAAGTAAAAATTTAAAAAGTGAAAGTTCTCAGGCTGGAGAGCTGGCTTAGCAATTAAGGTGTTTTGCCCGCAAAGCCAAAGGACCTCAGTTCAATTCCCCAGGACCCACGTAAGCCAGATGCATAAGGGGGCGCACATGTCTGGGAGTTTATTTGCAGTGGCTGGTGCACCCATTTTCTCTCTCCCTCTCTCTGTCTCTGTCTCTCAAATAAAAATAAAGTTTGAAGAAAATTTTTTTAAAAGTTCTCAGAAGGGGGAGTGACTGGAGAGATGGATCACTGGGTAAGAGTACTTCCTGCACTCTTGGGGAACTTGAGACCCCGTGAGTTCAGTTTCTACCCATGTAAACAGCTAGTTGTGGCCAGGCACATCTGTAAAGCCTAGTCCTGTGGGGAGCAGAGTTCAACTCCCATCTCAAGGATAAAAAAATATAAGCGGGGCGTGGTGGCACACACCTTTAATCCCAGCACTTGGGAGGCTGAGGTAAGAGGATAGCCATTAGTTCGAGGCCAGCCTGAGACTACATAGTAAATTCCAGGTCAGCCTAGGCTAAAGTGAAACCCTACCTCAAAAAAACAAAACAACAAAACAAATATATATATATATATATATATATATATACACACACACACACACATACATACACACACACACACATATGTATATATGAATGATGGAAGGGGGACACCCAGTGTTCTCTGGTCTCTGCATGCATGCACATAGGGTGTCTTGTATCTGTACATAGGCATGCATATACCACACACACCTCACAAATTCCACATAAGCAACTACACAACAAATGACGGGGTCAGTAGGAGTAAGCACAGTTAAAGTTTAATTCTAGCTTCAGTAGCTTGTCAATATGTGATTTTTTTTTTTTTACTGATACAGAATTTGTTTTAGGTAATGTTTTATTAAGGTGTTAGTAAATATTATTTGGAATGAGTACTCACTTTTTGGTTGCTTTTAAGGTATGGTCTTACTCTAGCCCCAGGCTGGCCTCAAACTCACAGCCTTCTATCTATCTATGTCTTCCAAGTGCTAGGATTAAAGGCATGTACCACCACATGCAGATAGTACTAACTTCTTTTTTTTTTTTTTTAAGGTTTTTGAGGTAGGGTCTCGCTCTAGTCCAGGCTGACCTGGAATTCAGTATGTAGTTTCAGAGTAGCCTCGAATTCATGGCGATTCTCCTACCTCTGCCTCCCGAGTGCTGGGATTAAAGGCATGTGCCACCACATGGCAAATAGCACTGACTTTTTTTTTTGGTTTTTGGAGGTAGGGTCTCACTATGGCCCAGGCTGACCTGGAATTCGCTTTTTTAAAAAGCATCCTTAAATATATTTTGTTTATTTGAGAGAAAGAGGCAGAGAGAGACAGAGAGAGAATGGGCGCACCAGGGCCTCCAGCCACTGCAAACGAATTCCAGATGCATTTGGCTTATGTGGGTCCTGGAGAATTGAACCGGGATCCTTTGGCTTTGCAGGCAAACGCCATCTCTCCAGCCTTTAAAAAGCATTTTTATTATGCCTTTAATCCCAGCACTTGGGAGACAGAGGTAGGAGGACTGCTGTGAGTTCAAGGCCACCCTGAGACTACAAAGTTTAGTGAATTCCAGGTCAGCCTGAGCTAGAGTGAGACCCTGCCTCGAAAAACCAAAAATAAGTAAAATAAAATAAAGAAATCCTTAGTCCTTGCTAACCCTTTTCTGAAATAAGTTCATCATATTCATCCTCAGTAACAGAGGTAAGGGTCTCCTGTCATTACTTCCATGTCCTCCCTCACAGATACGATGTACCAGGGGTAGTGGGCTCTTGCTTGTGAGGTTGACTACGTTCAGATCTCCAGCTCCCCTCTGTTAATCCTGGCTGCATACGTGTTCTATCCTTAAAGGAAGAAGGCTCCGGCCTTGATTATCCTACTGAGTGGTGGCTGCAAGTTGGGCAGGCGCTTAGAGCACCAAAAGGTTCTTTATTCTAGTCTTTGTACAGACCAGGGCTTTTTAGTTGCAAACGTTCTTAACCTGAATCCTTAGACTTCTGAGTAGGCAGCGTGCCTTGCGATTTACCCTGTGTGACCTATATATTATACAGTAATCCCCTCCCTTTAATTAATCTCAGTGTAAGCGGGGTGGGTCAACAGTTCATAATCCTACACAGTCTTACCGGACTGATCCAACAGCCACCGGTCACTGACAGCTGCAGACCTCTGCGGCATGAGATGTCCATCCCGGCCCTAGACATCCTCAGTTGCTCACACCGACAGTCAGTCGCTCCTGGCCTTACAGTCCCTTGGTGCTGTGGAGCCCGCAACTCGGCGGTGTCCCTGCTTTCTTGGTCCCCGGCGGAGCGCAGCCTAGCGGAGAGGCGGGTTTCCTAGCCGGTGGGTTTAGGACGCCGCACCCGGAAGTGGTGGCTGGAGCGGGTGCGCTGAGGTATCGGGCGGCGGGACAGCGACCTGGAGCGGGGGGCGGGGGCGTTGGCCATGTTTCCCTTCGGGCCCCACAGTCCCAGCGGGGACGGGACGGCCGGGGCTGAGGAGCCGGCGCCAGCTCCCAGGCCGCCCTCCCCAGCTCCCTCGCCGGTGCCTCCACAGCACGGAGCCGACGCGGCCCCTCTCCCGCCGGCCGCCTGGAGCCCCCGCCGCCCCGGCACCCCTGTGCTGTCCCCGGCCGCGCGCCCCGGAGAGCTCGCGTCCCCCGGAGCGCTGGAGTTGTCAGCCGCCCGCACCCTGGGAGAGCTGTCACCGCTCTCGCCGCCGCGCCGGCGGCCGGGGCCCGACTGCAAGGCGGAGAACTGGGGTCGGCAGGGCCTCGGCGCGGGCCTGGGCGGCCCCGGAGCCAGACTGTTCGGGTGGCTGAGAGAGCGCAGCCTGGGCCGAGGGCTGTTTGTGGACCCGGCGCGGGACAATTTCCGCACGATGACCAACCTGTACGGTTCCATCCACCCGGCGGACTCGGTGTACCTCAGCACCCGCACCCACGGCGCAGTCTTCAACCTCGAGTACTCGCCCGACGGGTAAGCGCGGCCCCGGGGAGGGCGGGACCCGCCCCCGCCCCCGCTGGCTCGGGTGTGGACTGCCGCCCCCCTGCTCGGCTCGCCCGCTGGGCTCGGCTCGGCTGTCCGGCTCGGGGACAGCCGCCCGCCGGCCTGCGGGCCTCCTACGCTCCGGAGTGCGCTGGCGCCGCCGAGCCCCCAGCCTGGTGTTTTGAGGTAGGCAGGTACTGTTGGCATCCCTTCTGGGCTCGAGGCCCTGTGAAAGAGAAATCCCCAAAGCCATCACTGCTGGTCTGACAGCCCGCCCAGAACTAAGGCTTGGGGTCCACAATAGGTGCTCAGTAAATGCACTTTTAAATGAATGCCCATTCTTTCTCTATTATTATCTTAGGTTGGCTCTTTGATCTAAGCTTGTGTCAGGTGTAGATTGCTTGCAGGACATTTGTGCTTTGTGACACAACCTATCTTGAAGAGAGACAAGTCAAAGTTCTAGAAAGATACTAAGACACTGCAGAGGGGTGTTTCTCACTCTTTGGGCCATGTGTGAGGTTCTCAAGCTAGACTACATACTTGTGTTAGAGGGTATCTTGTCTTTTATGTAGCTTCTTAGGTAACGTTTTGCTCCTGGTTTACTTCTGGTTAAGAGGAATTTTCAAAACAATATTCTGTGTGTATTTAATTTAATTCTATCCTGTGAGAACACAAGTTCAATAACAATGAACTGGAAAAAATTGGAGGCTGAAGAGATGGCTCTGCAGTTAAGGCACTTGCCTGCAAAGCCTAAGGACCTAGGTTCGATTCCCCAATACTCATGTAAAGCCAAATGCACAAAGTGGAGCATGCATCGAGTTTGTTTGCAGTGGCCCTGGTGCATCCATTCTGCCTCTTTCCCTCTCAAATAAATAAATATTTAAAAAAAAAAAACAGGAAAAAATTGCACTTAGTTGTTCTACCGTGAGATGATATCTATTACTTTTACCACATCAAGCCTCTGTGCTACTAGTGTTTGCTTGGTTGTGCATCCATTCAGTCCCTCACTCAGCAAATGTTCCTTGAGTACTTGATAAATCACAAATGTAGGAATAATAGTAGTGAATAAAACTAGCTAATGACACTCCTTTCAGTGAACCTGGGACCTATCAGTTCAACTAGATATGGAAAGTCATATTAATGCATAATGTATTTACAAGTAGAAATAAACATTTGAAGCCTGTTAGAGTAGAATGTTTAAAGTTTCCCTGTGGAAGTGACACTTAGACCAAAATCAAAAACATTCATAGCTGGGCATGGTGGCACAAGCCTTTAATCCCAGCACTCTGGAGGCAGAGGTAGGAGTATCACTCTGAGTTCGAGGCCAGCCTGGGACTACATAGTGAATTCCAGGTCAACCTGGGCTAGAGTGAAACCCTACCTTGGAAAAAAAACAACAAAAACTTTATAGGGGATGAATACTGAATTAAGATAGCCTTTGAGCCGGGTGTGGTGGCTCATGCCTTTAATCCCAGCACTCGGGAGGTACAGGTAGGAGGATTGCCATGAGTTCAAGGCCACCCTGAGACTACATAGTGAATTCCAGGTCAGCCTGGGCTAGAGTGAGACCCTACCTCGAAAACAAAACAACAAAAAAGAAAAAAGATAGCCTTTGAGAGGCATTTCCTACAAAAACTGTATGTCAAAGGACTAATGGCAGGAGAAATATGTTAAAGAAGGTGAGAAATGAAGGGAATTTTTTTAGTGAAGAAAGACCTAAAATATGCTGAGAAAAGAACAAAGGAACATAGTCAAGCATCAAGCACTATTGTGAGCAAGTAAGGCTTGTTCCATTTCACTGATGAAAATACTTCTTCCTAATTACACCTGGTGCTAGGATATCTGTGCCTTCTTAAGGGGAAAACTGATGAGAAGAGAAACTTTAACTGATGTTTTACTGCAGTCTCTCTGTATCCTTGAAGTCCTCCTGTCCCCCAAACATTGATTCTGTGTCTCTATATCTTGGTCCCCCTTTTACTATACTCATACTTTCAGGACTTTAAGTATCTATGTTAATTTTTTGGAAGTATAACTTAAAAAAATTTTTTTAATATTGATTGATTGATTTGAGAGAGAGAGAGAGAAAGAGAGAGAGAGAGGGAGGGAGAGGTAGGGAGATAGAGACAGAGAGAATGGGCCTGACAGGGCCTCCAGCCATTGTAAACAAACACCAGATGTATGTGCCACCTTGTGCATCTGGCTTACATGGGTACTGAGGAATCAAACCCAGGTCCTTAGGCTTTGCAGGCAAGTGTCTTAGCTGCTGAGCCATTTCTCCAGCCCAAAATGAGTTATTTTTGTTCTTTTTTTAGCTTTTCGAGGTAGGGGTTTGCTCTAGCCCGGGTTGACCAATTCCAATTCACTGTGTAGTTTCAGGGTGGTCTTCCTCTTACCTCTGCCTGCCTCCCAAGTGCTGGGACTAAAGGCATGCACTTAGTCCCCACCATGCCTGGCTTCAAAATGTGTTTTTAAAAATATTTTATTTATTTGTGAGGGGAAGGGAGAGGGGCAGATAGAGAAAGTGTGCACCACTGCCTCTAGCCACTGCAGCTGAGCTCCAGATGCATGTGCCACTTTGTGCATCTGGCTTATGTGGGTATTGGGGAATCAAACTTGGATCCTTGGGCTTCACAGGCAAGCACCTTAACTGCTAAGCCATCTCTCCAGCCTTGTAAGTGCAATTTTAGGTAGAACATGGTGAGGGTAGAATTAATTATGAAACCTTAATCCAAGTTGCCAGGTTATTAGAATTAAGGGTACACTACACATAGGTTTTTGTTTTTGGTTTTCGAGGTAGGGTCTCACTCTAGCCCAGGCTGACCTGGAATTCACTATGTAGTCTCAGGGTGGCCTTGAACTCATGGCAGTCCTATCTCTGCCTTCCAAGTGCTGGGACTAAAGGTGAGTTCCACCACGCCCAGCTCACATAGGTTTTTTTTGTTTGTATGTTTTTTGAGGTAGGGCTGACCTGGAACTCACTCTGTAATTCCAGGCTGGCTTTGAACTCACAGTGATCCTCTTACCTTCTACTTTCTGTTGGGATTAAAGGTGTGTGCCCATACGTATGGCCACTTGGAGTGTTTTTAAATATTTAAATTTATTTATTTGCAGAGAGAGAGAAGCACACCAGAACCTCTTGCTGCTTCAAATGAACTCCAGACACATATGCCACTTTGTGCATCTGGCTTTATGTAGATACGGGGGAATTGAACCCCGTCCTGCAGGGTTTTTTTTTTGTTGTTGTTGTTGTTTTGTTTTTTGAGGTAGGGTCTCCCTCTAGCCCTGGCTGACCTAGCACTCACTCTGTAGTCCCAGGCTGGCCTCCAGCTTATTGCATTCCTCCTACCTCAGCATCCCGAGTGCTAGGACTAAAGGCATGTGCCGCTGTGCTCAGCTGGCACCCTAAATTTTTTTTAAACTCAAGTTACAGGCATCTTTAATTGAACCTTGAAAAACCAAGGGAAAAAGAGATATTACGTGAACCATGTAGACTTTATATCAAGTCTTACCTCTTTAATGTGATTTTCTCTAATAGTTTTTCTGACCTAATTGTCTTTTTTTTTTTTTTTTTTTTGAGGTAGGATTTCGCTCTAGCTCAGGCTGACCTGGAATTCACTATGTAGTCTCAGGGTGTGCTCCAACTCATGGCAATCCTCCTACCTCTGCCTCTGAGTGCTGGGATTAACGGCATGCTCCACCCTGCCTGGCTGGTTTTTGTTTTTGTTTTTTTTTGATGTAGTGTCTTACTCTGGCCTAGGCTGACCTGGAGTTCACTATGTAGTCTCAGGGTGGCCTCAAACTCACCATGATTCTCCTACCTCTGCCTCCTGAATGCTGGGATTAAAGGCAGGCACCACCATGCCCAGCTGTTTTTTTTGTTGTTGTTTAAATTTTTTTTTTACTTTACTTTTATTTATTTATGAGAGAGAGAGAGAAAGAGGCAGAGAGAGGGAGAGAGAGAATGGGCATGCCAGGGCCTCCAGCCACTGTAAACAAACTTCTGAAGCATGTGCCACCTTGTACATTTGGCTTACGTGGGTCCTGGGGAATCGAACCAAGGTCCTTTGGCTTTGCAGGCAAATGCCTTGACTGCTAAGCCATCCCACTAGCCCCTGCTTTTTTTTTTTTTTTAATACTTTACTTATTTATTTATTTGTGAGAGAATGAGAAAGAGGCAGATAAATAAAGAGAGAGAGAGAGAATGGGCATTCCAGGGCCTCTAGCCACTGAAAACACAGTCCATACACATGTGCCACCTTGTGCATCTGGTTTATGTGAGTACTAGGGAATTGAACTCAGATCCTTAGGCTTTGCAGGCAAGCACCTTAACTGCTAAGCCATCTCTGCAGCCCAGTATTTTATTTTTTATTTCATTTATTTGTAAGCAGAGAGAGAAAGAGAGAGTTAGGGAACGGGTATACCCCAGGCTGGCCTCAAACTCACAGAGATCCTCAGGATACCTCGGCCTCCTGAGTACGGGGATTAAAGGTGTGACCACCACATCTGGCTGTGTTTATTTTTATTTTTTATTTTTTTTAATGAGAGAGGGAGAATTGGCTTCCAGCAACTGCGATCGAACTCCAGATGTGTGTGCCACCTTATGTGCATGCATCACCTTGTGCATCTGGCTTACATGAGTTTTGGGGAGTTGAAACTGGGTCCTTAGACTTTGTAGGCAAGCACCTTAACTGCTAAGCCATCTGCCCAGCTTAAAAAAATTTTTTTTAATTTAATTTTGAGTCAGAGAATGGGTTCGCCAGGACCTTCAGCCTGCTGCAAACTCCAGATGCATACACCCTCTTGTGGTATGTGCAACATTGCATGCTTACATTACTGTGCATCTGGCTACATGGGACCTGGAGATTTGAACATCAGTTCTTAGGCACGCAGGCAAGCACCTTAACCGCTAAGCCATCTCTCCAGCAGCTCTGGTTTTGGGTTTTTATTTATTTATTTATTTATTTGAGAGCGACAGAGAGAGAGAGAGAGAGAGAGAGAGAGAGAGAGAGAGAGGCAGAGAGCGAGAGAGAGAATGGGTGTGCCAGGGCTTCCAGCCACTGCAAACGAACTCCAGACGCGTGCGCCCCCTTGTGCATCTGGCTAATGTGGGTCCTGGGGAATTGAACCTCTAACTGGGGTCCTTAGGCTTCATAGGCAAGCGCTTAACTGCTAAGCCATCTTTCTAGCCCTGGTTTTGGGTTTTTGAGACAGGGTCTCATTATGTAGCCCAGGCTGACACCAAACTTGCAGCAATATTGCCTCTGCCTCCTGAATGTTAGGCTGACAGGCATGTGCCACCACACCTGACAAATGTACACATATTTAATCTAAGTATTTACTTCCAGTTTAAATGCAGTTTCCGTGAAGAACATACCAACTCAATCTCAATCCTTGGAAATTGTATGAGATTTCCAAGATTCCTACACTGGAATTTGGGAAACATATCCAAACTCCAAGAAAATTGTTCAGCTATTAAACCTTGAAGCCCAGCTATCTCAAAAGATGGTTTATGGGGATGGGGTGATGGCTCAACAGGTAAAAGCATTTGCCACACAAGCATGAGGACCTAAGCTCAATCCCCAGTACCCATGGAGAAAGTCAAGTATGGCCATATATGCCTATAACCCCAGTCCTGAGGAGGGCAGAGAAGGGTGGAGACAGGAAAATCACTGGGGCTTCTTGGTCAGCCATTTTGATTGAAAACAGCAGCTTCAGGTTAGATGAGAGACTCTGTCTCAAGGAAACAAAGCAAAAGAATAATAGAGGACGACACCTATGTTCTTTGGCCTCTGCCACATTGCCCACAGGGCATGTGGTACTGCATACAAAAATGTGCGTACACTACACACAACACACACACACATAGATGGTTTATGCTGGGGTGGGGAAAATGGCTTAGTGGTTAAAGGCACTTGCTTGCAAAGCCTGCCAGCCTAGGTTCAATTGCCCAGAACCCACGTAAGCTGGATGCAAAAAGTGGAATTGTCTGGTGTTCATTTACAGTGGCAAGAGGTCCTGCTGTGCCAATATACACACACATACATGGAAATAAGTAAATAAAATTTATAAAAATGGTTTATGCTGCACTATTTAAAGGGCAATTTCATGATTACTAAATACAGAAAAGATGGGCTGTAGAGTTGGCTTAGTGGTTAAGGCATTTGCCTGGAAAGCCAATGGACCAAGGTTTGATTCCCCAGGACCCACAAAAGCCAGATATACAAAGTGTTGCATGTATCTGGAGTTCATTTGCAGCAGCTAGAGGCCCTGGCATGCCCATTCTCTATCTCTGCCTCTTTCCCTCTATAGCTTTCAAATAAATAAAAATTTAAAAAAATTAAAAATTACAAATATGGAAAAGACTTTAGTTTTGTAGATGATTTTCCATCTTCTACTCTATTTAAAAAGTTTGTTCTAAATAGAAAAGGGTTTTTTTGTTTGTTTGATTTTTTTGGTTTTTTGAGGTAGGATCTTCCTCTAGCCCAGGCTGACCTGGAATTCACTGTGTAGACTCAGGATAGCCTTGAATTCACAATCCTCCTACCTCTACCTCCCAAATGCTGGGATTAAAGGCATGTGCCACCACGCCTGGTCTTTTTTTTTTTTTTTCATTTTTAAAATAGTGTCTTTTTAAATTTTATTTATTTATTTTAGAGAGAGAAAGAAAGGCACAGAGAGAGTGTAAGGACGAGAATGGGTACACCAAGGCTTCTAGCCACTGCAAATGAACTCCAGATGCATGTGTCCCCTTGTGCATCTGGCTTATGTGGGTCCTGGGGAATCAAACCTGGTTCCTCAGGCTTTGCAGGCAAACACCTTAACCACTAAACCATCTCTTCATCTCTGTTGTTGTTTTTTGAGGTAGGGTCTCCCTCTAGCCTAGGCTGACCTAGAATTCACTCTGTAGTCTCAGAGTAGCCTCAAACTGACAGCGATCCTCCTACCTCTGCCTCCCGAGTGCTGAGATAAGAAGCGTGTACCACCACACCTGGCTAGAGTGAGACTCTTAAAAAATAATTGTGGTGGGCTGGAGAGATGGCTTAGCGGTTAAGGCATTTGCCTGCAAAGCCAAAGGACCTCGGTTCGATTTCCCAGGACCCATGTAAGCCAGATACTCAAGGTGGTACATGCATCGAGTTTGTTTGCAGTGGCTGGAAGGCCCTGGCATGCCCATTCTCTCTCTCTCTCTCTCTCTCTCCATCTTTCTCTCAAATAAACAAATAAAAATAAAATATTTTTAAAAAATCGTGGGCTGGAGAGATGGCGTAGTGGTTGAGGCACTTGCCTGCAAAGCCTAGACTCAGGTTCCATTCCCCAGTACCCATAGAAGCCAGGTGGACAAGGTGGTGCATGTGTCAGGAGTTCGTTTGCAGTTGCTGGAGGCCCTGGTGCACCCATTCTGTCTTCTCTCTCTCCCTTTCTCTCTCTCAAATAAATAAAATAAATCATGTTAAAAAATAATAATCAGCCAGGCCAGGCATGGTGGCACATGCCTTTAATCTCAGCACTCAGGAGGCAGAGGTAGGAGGATTGTCATGAGTTCAAGGCCACCCTGAGACTACATAGTGAGTTCTCGGTCAGCCTGGGCTAGTGTGAAACCCTACCTCGAAAAACCAAAAAAGTAAAAAAATCATGCCAGGTATGGTGATGCCTGCTTTTAATTCCAGTACTTGGGAGGCAGAGGTAGGAGAATTGCTATGAATTTGAGGCCAGCTGGAGACTACAGAGTGAGTACTAGGTCAGCCTGGGCTAAAGTGAGACCCTACTTCGAAAAACAAAAACAAGTACCAAAACAAAACAGAACAAAAAACAAAAAAAAGAAGGAAAAGTGTATGTGCATATGTGTGTGTTTTGGAGTTCGGTCTTACTCATACAAAGTTACTCCTTTGGCTTCTGAATAGTGCAGTAATTTCTTCCTAACTTATCGTTTTATTTTGTAAGGCTTCACTTATCTATAGCCAACCACAATCCAAAAACATTAAATGAGAAATTACAGAAATAACTCATAAGTTTAAATTTCCCACCAGTCTGCACAGTTAGATGAACTCTTTTGTCATCCTAATTTGTCCCACCCAGGATATGAACCGTCTCTTGATTCAGTGTTGTCAACACTGTATACACTTACCCACCAGCTAGTGATTTAGTAGCTACCATCTCAGATGGACTCATAGTTTCACAGTGCTGTGTTTAATCCTTAGTTTAGGTAATAATAACTGCAAAGCCCAAGAATACTGATGCTGGCAAATGGTGGGTGACAAGGATCAAACATAAAGTTCGGGCTGCAAGTGGTGCAGTGTGGACAGATTCTCCCATCCTATGGTGAGATGGGCTTTCTGAGGATGTTGTCATCCAGGATAGGATGAAGCTTCTGGTGATGCAGCTGCATTTGAGTCATCTATTGCTCCTGTAAGTGACCCCTCACCCTGATCTGTAAGTAACCCCAATAAACTCATTGGTTCACCAAAAAGAGAAAAAAAAGTTCATGTCAAAAGTTCTCTATTTCATAAAGAAAAAAATCATGCTGAGGTTACTAAGATCTGCAATATAGTAAGATACTTTGAGAGTAGCTATATTCATATAACTTATTAATAGTTATATTTTATTATAATTTTTGGAGTTTCAGATTTTTTTAGGGTCTTACTTTAGCCCAGGCTGACTTGGAACTCGTCCTGTAGCCCAGGCTCAGCCTTTGAGTGCTGGGATTAAAGATGTGCACCATCATGCCCTGCTCCACTGGAGGTTTTGGGATGTAGCCCCCCATGAATAAGGAAGAATGATTGTTATGTACCATGACTGTTATGTAATTGTCATTCCCTCTTATTTGTGTACACATGTATGTGCATGCATGTGTGTGTGTATGCGCGTGTGCGTACGCGCTTGGGTGCATGTGGGCCTCTTGCTACTGCAAATGGACACCAGAGACTTGTGCAACATTTTTATGTCTGGTTTACATGAATGGTTTGGGAATTGAATCCGGGTTAGCAGGCGTTGCAGGCAAGCATCTTTAACGCTGAGCCATCTTCCCAGCCCCTGTGTTTAAAAGTTTGATAGATACTTTAGAGATGCTCTGCAATTGTAAGCTGTACCAGTTTATACTTTAATCATATTATAAGTGAGTACCATTTCTTAGTATTCTTGCTAATAGTGGGTACCATAATCCTCTAAATCTTTGCTACTAACATAGAAACATGTGGAGGGGGGGGCTGGAAGATGACTCAGTGGCTAAAGGTGCTTGCTTGCAAAGCCTTTGTAGCCTGGGTTCAATTCCCAAGTCAAAGTTGTGCAGGTGTCATCTGCGACAATCAGAGGCCCTTTTAAATTGGCAAGAAAGTTAATCTATAAGTTTATAATTATAAATAAATGAACAAGAGAGTAATAGAAAACCTACCAATAGAAATGCGTTACTTGCTTTCAGGTCAGTGCTGACAGTTGCTTGTGAACAGACTGAAGTTCTGCTTTTTGACCCTATATCTTCAAAGCACATCAAAACACTTTCTGAAGCTCATGAGGACTGTGTAAATAATATCAGGTGAGTATGATAATGAAAATGTGAACTTGATTAAAGTAACTCAAAGTATTTTGTTTTGATAGTAGTGAAAATTTGTCATTTAGCAGTGCTAAGTGATCTACATACATGATTCTTATAATTCTTACTACTTGGAAAACTTAGTTTTTTAATTATAAAATATATTGTTCATGATTTTGGATTGTAATCTTTCTGAAATGTATTGTTTACTTCCACGTGACTTTTTTCTTTCCTGTTTGTCTAATAAGGTCATATTAGTAACCTGAGTCATGTATCTGACTAGTCCTTTTGCTTAACATCTCTTACCATGAAACCATGCTCCAAATCTAGAGTATTGAGAGCAAAAACTACATGCATAAAATCTTTGTAACATTGTTGGAAGCTCCTTAGCTATTCAATAATGTGGGAAGTAAATTACATTTGAACAGTTTTGTGGGGTTAATATGCAATCATTAAAATGATGGTCATAGAAACTACGTAGCAATGTCGACAAATAAAGTCATAATATAGGTTAAAGTCATAAAGTTATACAAGTATGAAATGATGTAGATTTAGTTTTATAGTTATTATTTTTAATATTCTAGAAAAAGACATGTGAATTAGTTCTAGTGAAGGAAACATTTTAATGTAACTGTTTTGCTCTGAACATAGACAATAGACTAAGTAGCACAAAAATTTTAGCCAGATTCTGGAACAGTATCAACACCTGTGGGTCAGAAGTAGGGAACATACACAGAGCTTTAAACAGGGCTGAAACCACTGGCCTAACACTGACATCTAGTAGTTAGGGTCCTGTCAGTTAGAAGGATTAAAAAATGCTAGTGATGTGGCTTGGAAGAAGGCTCAGTGATTAAAGGCACTTGTTTGCAAAGTCTGCCAGCCTAAGTTCAATTCTCCAGCCACCCATGTAAAGCTGACACAAAAAGCATCTGGCATTCATTTGCAGCAGCAGGGGGACCTGGTGTGCCCATACATACATATATATATACACATATGTGTACACAAATACACAAATAAATTATTTTTTTAAAAAAAAGCTAAAGAATTTCCTGTGAAATAAGAACCATAGCCAAAAACACTACATGAAACCAGGGGGTTAGTTGAAATATTTGTCTCATTTTTAAAAGGCTGAAAAAAAAAAAAAAAAGCTATGTATTTTACCTATAGCCTCACAAGAATTAAATGGAGCCACTTGCTGAGTCATGTGTCCTTGTGACCCTTCCAATATTATCATGAAGCTGGAACCCTGAAATGTTGTTATAAAACCTGGTGATGGACTAGGGGCCCAGATGGTCAAATAGAGTCAATTCTAAAACAAATAGAAAAGGTTAAAGACTTTTCCTATTAAAGTCTATAACCAAAATTCCAAAATTATGGAGACATCTAATATTAATACAACATCAACCACCAGAGCAGTATTTTCTCTGATTGAAATTAATTTTATGGAGTAAGTAGTTCAACAAAGACTTTATTTTAAAAAATAAATTATTTATGTTTTTTTTGACTAGGTAATACATGCACGTGATACAAAATTCAAAGGTACAAAAGGGTAAACAGTGAAAAGTAAGTCTACTTCCACCTTGGTCGCCTAGCCACCCAGTTTCCTCCCCAGAGGCAACCACTGTTACTAATTTCTTGCTATCCTTTCTGAGATAGTTTATGCATGTACACACATATATCTGTATCTATCTAGTGTATGTGTGTGTGTATATATATATACACACACACACACACACACACATATATACACACACACACACATACATACATACATATTCTTTTATATAAATGGTAGCATTCTCTACATACTATTATATGCCTGGCCTTTTCCCACTGAGCATATTTAGAGATCATTCTGTATTAGTATCTATGGGATGATCTTATTCTTTTTAACAGCTGCATAGTATTCCATTGATTGCAAGAAACTTTAAAACACTTTTAGGATGCTTACATGAGTTAAGATACTTTCCAAGTATTAAAGAGAGTTGAGAGTTATACATTAAAAGAAGGAAAACAAGGATAATGTAGTAAAAAACCAACCAGAACATGTGGAACTTAAAAATGTTGATATATATAAACCTTTATAGGAGCCAGGCGTGCACGCCTTTAATCTCAGCACTTGGGAGGCAGAGGTAGGGAGGATCACCATGAGTTCAAGGCCACCCTGAGACTACATAGTGAATTCCTTGGTGGGGCTAGTGGGGGTGGCAATGAAAAACATAAAAAACCTTTGTATGGCTGGAGAGATGGCTTAGCAGTTAAGGCGCTTGCCTGTAAAGCCAAAGGACCCAGGTTTGATTCCCCAGGCCCCACATAAGCCAGATGTACATGGTGGTGCATGTGTCTGGAGTTCTTTTGCAATGGCTGGAGGCCCTGGTGTGCCCTTTCTTCTCTATCTGCCTCTTTCTTTCTCTCTTTTTTTGTCAAATAAAATAAAAATATTTAAAAACCTCTGTAAAGGGGGAAATTTGGGCTGTAGCTCAGTAATAGAATACTTGCCTAGCATATGTAAGGCCTGGGTTTGATCCCCCAATATTGCTGGGGAAAACATAAAAAGGTCTGGAGCTAGAAGGAGCATGTTTTAGTTTGAGGGCTGAAAATGTACCTCACAAGGGAGCATGTGCTTAGCGTGTGTGAAACACTGAATTCAGTCTCTAGCGCCAAAATTAAAAGAAAACCTTGGGGCTGGGGGTGCAGTTTAGTTGGTAGAATATGTATGAGGCCCTGAGTTTGATCCCCAGCACTGCATAAAACAGCTATAGTGGTTCTCGCTAATTCCAGCACTTGGTGGGTAGAGCAGGAGGACGAGGAACTGAAAGTCATCCACAGCTACATATTAAGTTTGATGCCCTTCTGGACTATACAAAATCCACTCTCAAAGAAAAGAAAATTGCCAGGCATGCATGTTGGCATGTTCCTCTAATCCCAGCACTCAGGAGGAAGAGTAGGAGGATTATTGTGAGTTTGAGGACAGCCTGTAAGACCCTGCCTTGAAAAAAACAAAACAAAGCAAAACAAAATTTTATTTTATTTTATTTTATTTGGTTTTTCAAGGTAGGGTCTCACTCTGGTCCAGGCTGACCTGGAATTAACTATGTAGTCTCAGGGTGGCCTCAAACTCTCGGTGATCCTCCTGCCTGTGCCTTTTCCAAGTGCTGGGATTAAAGGCGTGAGCCACCACACCCGGCTAACAATTATTTTTAAAAGTGAAATAAAAAACTCAATTGAGATAAACCACCTTTTAGCCATTGATGTGTGAATTGGAAATTAAAAAATAATAATAAAATGTTCTCCCAGGACACACAAAAAATTTAAAAATGTGAGTAGTTAAAAGACAAGATTAACTGAGAGACTGTGGTATATATAAAGAATTGCAAAACACTACGCATGATGGTGCACACTGTATAGTCCCAGCTATTAGGAGGCAGGAAGATTTCAATTTTGAGGCCAGCCTGGGCTACAAGAGAGACCCTGCCAATACATAAATAAATAAAAATAAATAAATAAATAAATAATCACAAATAATAAATCAGTTACAAAGAAAGAAAATACAGAAATTAATGGGGAATTAGTTTTATAATAGCTCAGAATATTTAGCAATGAAGAAGAGCCAGTTAACTTTGAAGTGCCCAGTGGTTTAAAGGTAAATCCTCATAGAGATAGATTGTGGTAAAACTCTAGTACCAAAGATGAAGCTAAATCTTTAAAAGCCAGATTACATATACAAAGGTACAATAAATTCACAGAGGATCTCTTCTCAGTAGTAATTGATACCAGGAGAAGATGGAATCATATTAGTATGATAGGAAAGCAATACCACATTATGTGAAGAATTCTCAAACCAGAGTGAGTATTTTAATTAGGCAAAATGTTCAAATATAACTACTAATGGCACAGAAATATAATTTAGAGGTCTTAGGCGGGGCACACTTAAAACAAAAATAAAACTAAAACTCAAAGCTAGGTGAAGTGGCACAGGCATGTAGTCCTAATTAAGGAGGCTTAAGTGGAAAGGTCACTTGAGGCCCAGGGTTCTAGGGAACATAATAGGTCCTTATCTACAAACTAATAAACAAAAGGGTTCTAGGGATGTAATTGAGTGGTACAGTGCTTGCCTAGCATATAGCATGTGCAAGGCTCTGTGTTCAATCCCCAGTCCTGTAAGAAAATGAAAGAACAAAATTCAGCCTCTGGTTTAACACTGTCCAGTAGAAATGTGATGCCAGCCGGCGTGGTGGCGCATGCCTTTAATCCCAGCACTCGGGAGGCAGAGGTAGGAGGATCGCCGTGAGTTCGAGGCCACCCTGAGACTCCATAGTGACTTCCAGGTCAGCCTGGGCTAGTGTGAGACCCTACCTCAAAAAAAAAAAAAAAAAAAAAAAAAAGAAATGTGATGCGAGTCTCAAGTGTAATTATAAATATGCAGTAAGCACATTACAAAAAAAAAAGTCACAATTAACTTTTTTTTTTTTTATTTTCGAGGTAGAGTCTCACTCTAACCTAGGCTGACCTAGAATTCTCTATGTAGTCTCAGGGTGTCCCCAAACTCACTGCAATCCTCCTACCTCTGCCTCCCAAGTGCTGGGGTTATAGGCGTGTACCACCACACCTGGGTCTATTTTTTTTTTTTTTTTTTTTTTTTTTGAGGTAGAGTCTCGCTCTAGCCCAGGCTGACCTGGAATTCACTATGTAGTCTCAGGCTGGCCTTGAATTCACAGCAATCCTCTTACCTCTCCTCCCAAGTGCTGAGATTAAAGGCATGCAAAAAAAATTTTTTTTCTTTTCTTTGTTCATTTTTATTTATTTATTTGAGAGTGACAGAGAGATAGAGAGAGAGAATGGGCGCACCAGGGCTTCCGGCCACTGCAAATGAACTCCAGACGCGTGTGCCCCCTTGTGCACCTGGCTAACGTGGGTCCTGGGGAATCAAGCCTCGAACTGGGGTCCTTAGGCTTCACAGGCAAGCGCTTAACCACCAAACCATCTCTCCAGCCCCCAAAATTCATTTTTTTAAGTTTATTTATTTATTTGAAAGAGAGAGAGAGCACACAAGAGGGAAAGGACGCGCCAGGGCTTCCAGCCACTGCAAACGAACTCCAGACATGTGCGCCACCTTGTGCATCTGACTAACATGGGTCCTGGGGAATTAAACCTGGGTCCTTTGGCTTTGCAGGCAAATGCCTTAACCGCTAAGCCATCCCTCCAGCCCAAAGAATTAATAATTTTTAATATTGTGTTTTATTTAACCCTGTGTGTCCTAAATATTATCATTTAACATATAATCATTGTAAAAAAATTATTGATATTTTACTTTCATTTTTCTTATGCTACATCTTCAGAATCCAGTGTGTACTTTATACTTCAAACACATCTCAATTTGTAAAGGTTACATGTCACATGCTCAAAAGCCAGGTGAGGCTTATAGATACCAAAATGGACAATGTAGCTCTAATGATGGCAAATAGGATGAATATATGGAAACATTTTCTTCAATGTGTGTGGGGGTATGATATGTTAAGGGACATGTTCAGGAAGAAGATAGAAATATTAGACAACTTCAGCCAGACACTTTTATTCTTTTCTTCTTGAGATATTTTGTAGCCCAGGCTGACAGCCTTCTGAGTGCTAGAATTATAAGCATGAACTGTTACCCCATGGTGATAACCCTCCCTCCCCCCACTTACCCCTTTGAAATTCCACTCTCCATCATACCCCCTCCCCATCTCAATCAGTCTCTCTTTTACTTTTGATGTCTTGATCTTTTCCTCCTCTTATGATGGTCTTATGTAAGTAGTGTCAGGCACTGTGAGGCCATGGATATCCAGGCCATTTTGTGTCTGGAGGGAGCATGTTGTATGGAGTCCTGCCCTTCCTTTGGTTCTTACATTCTTTCTGCTACCTCTTCCGCATTAGACCCTGAGCCTTGGAAGGTGTGATAGAGATATTGCAGTACTGAGCACTGTGGTCATTTCTTTCCATCACCATGATACCTTCTGAGTCGTCCCAAGGTCACTGCCATCTGAAAAGAGAAGATTCTCAACCAAAAGTGAGAGTAGCATTAATATAAGGGTGTGAACATTAACAGAAGTGCTTACTGGGCAGTTTGATAAGCATAGTATATACATTTATCCAGACATCAGCAGATGTTACACCCCTAAGGCTCATGACTACCCCTGTTTTAAGTTTTCAGTATCAGGGATATATTCCCTTCCCATGGAGTGGGCCTCCAGTCCAATTAGGGGGCAGTTGGTTTCCCCCATAACAGACGTGCCACTATTGCACCCATTGGCTCATTTGGCCTGGCTGGCCAATTGTAAGGCTTGCAGTGTCCACTGATGAGTACCTTCACTGGTGATTTCTCTTTCTCCCATTGAACTGCATGCAGAATGGCTTCTTCCAGCTTTCTGTCAGCTGGTTTACATGGAGGAGGTTATCAGCTCAGTTCCAGCAAGATGATATTTTTAATATAACCATAAAGGATTAGAATCTAGGATACATTATTTTTAAAATTTATTTAATTAATTCATTTGACAGAAAAAAGGGGGAGAGAGAGAATGGGCGTGCCAGGGCCTCCAGCCACTGCAAATGATCTCCAGACGCTTGTGCTCCCTTGTATATCTGGCTAACATGGGTCCTGGGGAATTGAACCAGGGTCCTTTGGCTTTTCAGGCAAATGCCTTAACCACTAAGCCATCCCTCCAGCCTTTAAAAAATATGTTTTTATTAATTATTTATTTGACACAGAGAGAGAATGGGTAGCATACATTATTATAATACAATACCCCTATATCAAAATATGCAGTCACAGTGATTGATAACTGTGGAAAGATTTTCAATCTTACTAGTTTCATGGAAATGATGATAAAAATAATAATGAAGCAATATCAAAGATGTTGAAAAGTAGGAACTCTTAGATATATTAATCAGGTATCAATTGGTTAAAAATTATTTTGAAGCCCAGTCATGTTGGCACACGTCTTTAATCCTAGCACTCGGGAGGCAGAGGTAGGAGGATCACTATGAGTCCAAGGCCACCCTGAGACTACATAGTGAATTCCAGGTCACCCTGGGCTAGATAGAGTGAGACTCTACCTCGAAAAAAAACAACAAAAAAAATTTTGAGAAGCTGTGTGCCATTGTATGGTAAAATCGAAGATCATTATACTTATAATAAATTAATGCATGTTAGAGCTGGATGTGGGTGGCGCACACCTTTAATCCCAGCACTCGGGAGGCAGAGGTAGGAGGATCACCATGAGTTTGAGGCCACCCTGTGACAACATAGTGAATTCCAGGTCAGCTATAGCTAGAGTGAAAGCCTCCTTTGAAAAGCCAAAAAAAAAAAAAAAAAAAAAAAAAAAAAGGAAATTAATACATGTTAACCAAGAGATACATAATGAAGGGATGTTTCATTACATCATCGTTTGTAATGGAGAGGAGTCAAAAATAACTTGAGTGTCCATCAAGAGGAAAGTAGTTAAGCAGGGCGTGGTGGCACACGCCTTTAATCCCAGCACTTGGGAGGCAGAGGTAGGAGGATTGCCATGAGTTCAAGGCCACCCTGAGACTACATAGTGAATTCCAGGTCAGCCTGGACTAAAGCAAAACCCTGTCGGAAAAAAAATCCTAAGAAATTAACACCTCTTTCTCTCCTCCCCTGTTTTTACAAAAGAAGAAAGTAGTTAAATAAATTCTAGTATAATCTACAATGGAATACTATGCATCAGTTAAATGAACCTAAAGCATTAGCATCTGATACATCCTAGAAGGGTAAGTTTGTGACAAGAAAGTAAACTAGAATGAGCTGTACAGTGTGATACCATTTATATAAAAATTAAAACTTGACAAATATAAGCTTAATGAAGGCATGCATTTGTTCTTTGCTTTATCCCAGCACCTAGAATTGTGCCTGTACAAAGTGGCTGCTCATTAAATACTTATAGAATAAATTGAGTACAAACAGTATGAAAGATATTGATGGACACATGCACACATGCATGCATACATACATATGAATTCATGGTATTAAAAACTTGCATGGGGAATAACAGCACATTTTAGATAGTGGTTCCCTCTGGAGAGGGAGGGAGGGAGGGAGGGGAATGGAACTGGGGAGGGATACACAGTGTACTTCATATGTATTTGTATGCTCAAGAAAATCTGAAAAAGAATAAAAATATCAAAATTTGATAAAGCTGTGTGGTATCATAGGTGTTTGATATATTGTTTATAATTATCTCTATTTCTAATGTTTTACAATTTTAAATTTTCATATCTCAAAAAGAATAGACTTATGTCAGGTTGTTTGCCCCTACTCAGAATGACTGATTTAGAATTCTCTTTTTATTTATTTTTATTTTAAAATTTTTTGTTTTTTTTTCAAGATAGGGTCTTGCTCTAGCCCAGGCTGACCTGGAATTCACTATGTAGTCTCAGGGTGGCGATCCTCCTATCTCTGCTTCCCAAGCACTGGGATTAAAGGCATGCTCCACCACACTCAATGAATTCTTTACTATTAATGTTAGTTTTCCTTTGATGTTGTCAGAGTGCCACCACAGCATTCCACACCTACAAGTTTGATTAGAAAAACTGATTTTGAAGCTTGTTTAGAAGTACATACAAAAAGCGTTTAGAGTAAGGATCTGAAGATGTTCTGGTGCATGAACTTAAGTGTGTATTAGTAATAATACTAACTTTTGGGGGTTGGAGAGATGCCTTAGTGATTAAGGTGCTTGCCTGGGAAGCCTAAGGACCCAGGTTTGATTGCACAGTACTCACGTAAACCAGATGCACAAGGTGGCTTCTGGAGTTCATTTGCAGTGGCTAGAAGCCCTAGTGCACCCCTCTCTCTATCTGCCTCTCCCACTTTCTCTCAAATAAATAAATAAAATATTTAAAATAATAATAACTTCTATTTTTGAATGCTTACTGTATATCACACTTGTGAAACACTTTTTTTTTTTTAGGGTTTTCTAGGTAGGGTCTCACTCTAGCCCAAGCTGACCTGGAATTCACTATGTCATCTCAGGGTGGCCTCAAACTCACAGAGATCCTCCTACCTCTGCCTCCCAAGTGCTGGGATTAAAGGCATATGCCACCATGTCCGGCTGAAACACTTTTTATAAGGTATAATTATTCAGCATTTTTTTCACTTCTTTTGTTTTTTTTTTTCCGAGGTAGAGTCTTGCTCTATCCCAGGATGACCTGGAATTCACTATGTAGTCTCAGGGTGGCCTCGAACTCATAGTGATCCTCCTACCTCTGCCTCCTGAGTGTTGGGACCAAAGGCAGGCACCACCATGCCTAGCTTATTTTTATTTAATTGAGAGAGAAAGGCAGATAGAGAGAGTGGGCATGCCATGGCCTTTGGCCACTGCAAATGAACTCCAGATGCATGTGCCACCTTTGGTTTTGCAGGCAAGCACTTTAACCACTAAGCCATCTCTCCAGCCCTACTTTTTTTTTTTTTTTAAACAGTGTTTTACTATGTATAGCCTAGGCTGGTCTTGAATTTATAATCCTTTTACCTCAGCTGGCTTGATCTTATAGTATCCTTACATGAGAAAGATAATGTCCCTGTTTTAAGGAATAAAGAAAATACAAACCAGGTAGAGACTTGCCTAACGTCACACATATAGTAAGTAGTAGAAATGAAATTCATAAGAGATAGGGCTCAGTGGCTAAAGTTGCTTGCTTGCTTGCTAAGCCTGAAAGCCCAACCACCCAGGTTCAGTTCTCCAGTACGCAGTAGAGCCAGATGCACAAAGTGGCCCATGTGTATGGAGTTTGCAGTGGCAGGAGGTCCTGGTGTACCCATACTCACTTTCTTTCTGTCTGCCTCTTTCTGTCTGTCTGTCTTTCTCTCAAATAAATAAATAAAGTTAAAAAAATTAAAGATATGAGCACATACTTTCTGGTTTCATTGCAGGTAGTGATTTTGCACATACATGGAAATGTCTTCTAGGTCCTTTCTTAGTTTTATAGATTGTTACTATTGTAAAATAGCACTGGTATTTGTGGAAGATGTTTTTTCTATTCGTGTTTTGGGAAAGAAAAAGTTTACAATTTAAATATGTGAATATATTATAGGCTTCTCTCACTTAAGAGGACATTATATATGGATTTAAGAGGCCATGTAGCAATTCAGATCCTCACAATTATGAGGTGATCATAGGAATATTTACTTAGTTTTTTAAAAGTATTTTATTTTTCTTTATTTATTAGAGAGAAAGAGATACAGAAATAGGCAGATAGGAAGAAAGAGAATGGGCATGCCAGGGCTTCCAACCACTGCACACAAACTCCAAATGCATGTGCCCCCTTGTGCATCTGGCTGACGTGGGTCCTGGGGAGTTGAACCTGTGTCCTTTGGCTTTGCAGGCAAATGCCTTAACCACTAAGCCATCTCTGCTGCCCTACTTAGTGTATAATCCAGAGTCTGTTAATCCCTGTCATTGTTGAAAGTCTTATGACATAGGTAGTGTTAGGTACTGTAAGGTCATGAATTTCAAGGCCATTTTATATCTGGAAAACAACATTGTAAGTCCTACCCTTCCTTTGGCTCTTATATTCTTTCTGTTACCTCTTCCACAATGCACCCTGAGCATTGGAGGGTATGATAGAGATGTTTCACCTAGGGCTGAACACTCCACTGTCACTTCTCGTCGGTACTATGGTAAGTTTTGTATTACCCCAGTGGTCATTGCCATCGGAAAAGAGAAGGTTCTCTAACCAATAGTGAGAGTAGCATTAATATATGGGCATACACATAAGTGTTTAGAGAGCAGTTTGGTGGGCATATTATATGCATTTAGTCAGACAACAGTAGTTGTTAATCCCCTAGGGTTTATGACTTCCCCAGCCATAGGGTTTTGACTAGCTTTTCAGTACAAGGTATGTATTCCCTCCTGTAGAGTGGGCCTCTAGTCCAATCAAAGAGTAGTTGGTGTCCCCCATAACAGACATGCCACTATTGTACCAGTTGGCACATGTGGCGTGGCAGGCCAGCAGTAAGGCTTACGGGGTCCACTGCTGGTTTGCTTGTTTGTTTGTTTTCCCCTTGGTTTTTCGAGGTAGGGTCTCACTCTAGCCCAGGCTGATGACGTGGAATTCACTATGTAGTCTCATGTTGGCCTCGAACTCATGGCAATCCTCCTGCCTCTGCGTCCCGAGTACTAGGATTAAAGGCATGCTGTTACTGACTTCTCTCTTCCAAAGGGACTGCATGCTGCATAGCTCTTTCCAGCATTCTGACAACTAGTCAACAGGGACAAGGTTTGAAGCTCAGTTCTAGTTTGATTTTTCAGTGACCTACAGCCCAAACACGTGGAGTCTTCAGCAATGGGGTCTTACTGTCTATTTCTGGTAGGCAACCAAGAGACTTCGCAATGACCTGTAATGTTTTGGTGATACTACTCTGGCTAGCAACTCACTGGAAGGTATCCCACTACTGGAACTGAAATTTTTTTGATAACAATATGTGGCTTCTTGGTATACCATTATTCACCTCCATAGGATACTTCTGCCCAAACTTAACCCCCCCCCCCATCTTTTTTTTTTTTAGTTCAGTTCTTGCTGTAGCCTAGGCTGATCTGGAATTAACTATGTAGTCTCAGGGTAGCCTTGAACTCATGGTGATCCTCCTACCTTGGCCTCCTGACTGCTGGGATTAAAGGCACCACCACACCTGGCTAAAGTACCCCCCTTTTTTGTTTGTTTGTTTGTTTGAGTTAGGATCTCATTCTAGCACAGGCTGATCTGGCATTCACTGTGTAGTCTAAGGTGGTCTCGAACTCACAGGGATCTTTCTACCTCTGCCTCCTGAGTGCTAGGATTAAAGGCGTGTGCCACCACACCCTGCTAAAATAACTTTAAAGAAATATTTGCTAGGGGAGAGAGACTGAAAGACAGAATGGGTGTATATGGGCCTGTAGCCACTGCAAACAAACTCCAAACACATGCACCACTCTGTGCATCTGGCTTTACATGGGTACTAGGGAATCAAACCCAGGTTGTTAGGCTTTTCAGGCAAACGCCTTAACTACTGAGCAATCTCTCTAGTCCTAAAATAGTTTTTTATGCAAGTTATTTTAAGTTGATTAACAAAACTAAAAAGCTTATCTCCCATTTTATCTTTTTTTAAAAATCCATTTGTTTAATGATCACAAGACAACACCTGAACTTCTGTTAGTACAATTTAAGTGCCTTGCTTTTTTTTGTTGTTGTTGTTGTTTGTTTTATTTCATTTTGATTTTTCAAGGTAGGGTCTCACTCTAGCCCAGGCTGACCTGGAATTCACTATGTAGTCTCTGGGTGGTCTTGAACTCACAGCAATTCTATCTCTACCTCCCAGTGCTGGGATTAAAGGCGTGCACCACCACACCCAGCCAGTGCTGTACTCTTTAAAAAATATTTTATTTATTTGCAAGCAGAGAGAGACAGAAATAATTGGTGCACTGGGTCCTCCAGCCACTGCAAACGATCTCCAGATTATTTGCCACTTTGTACATACCACTCTATGGTGGGTACTGGAGAATTGAACCTGGGTCTTTAGACTTTGCAGGCAAGCACCTTAACCACTAAGCCATCTCTCCAGCCCCCCTCCCCCATTTTATCTTTTAATGAAAACCCAAGAGTTAGACATCTCTTTGATCTTTTAAAAACTCCCATACAATCATTTCATTCTTCCTTAAAACCCTCAAGGTAGACCACTGTGACCTATAACAGTATAAACCCTCTGATGTGATGGGGTTTTCTTACATTTTTATGTGTGTTGGTATGTAAGCATATATGGGTATGTGAGTGGTTGCACATGCTGTGCACGTGTGTATGAATGAATGCTTGTAGGTGATCATGGGTGTCTTTTGCAATTGCTCTCCACTTTTATTCTTTGAGACAAGATTTCTCACCAAACATAGAATTCACTGATTTGGTTAGACTAGCTAGCTAGATACCCCAGGTGTTCCTTATCTCTGCCTCCCAGCACCGGGATCACAGACATACTACAACCTCTTCATGTTCTCATGCTCGTGCAACAGGAATGCTTCCCACTGTGCCATCTTTCCAGCCCCATACTGCGGTTTTTAATCACTTGTGCACAAGACATTTTCTGTAGACAGAATGAATATCTTTGCTTTATGTTTTTTTCTATTTTTTTCAAATGCATGAAGATTCTCAATTAATTTTATTTGGTTTTCGAGGCAGGGTATAGCTCTAGCCCAGGCTGCCAATTTATTTTATTTTATTTTATTTATTATTATTATTATTATTTTATTTATTTATTTATTTATTTATTTTGGTTTTTCGAGGTAGGGTCTCACTCTGGTCCAGGCTGACCTGGAATTCACTATATAGTCTCAGGGTGGCCTTGATTCATGGCAATCCTCCTACCTCTGCCTCCCAAATGCTGGGATTAAAGGTGTGCGCCACCACGCCCAGCTTGCCGATTTATTTTAAAAGCTTGACTGACTTTGTAATAGCCTTCTTTAATTTTTTTTGACTTGTTTGTGATGTGTACATGTGTGTGTGTGCATGTGGAGGCCAGAGGAGAACCTCAGGTATCATTCCTGAGGTACACTGTCCACTTCTTTTTGAGACAAGGTTTCATTGGCCTAGAGGATGCTAAGTAGGCTAGACTGCAAGACCAGCAAGCCCCAGGAATCTGCCTGTCTCTGTCTCCCAAATATTGGGATTGTAGGCCCATATCACCACTGCTAACATTTTTTTTTTCCCCCAAGGTAAGTTCTCACTCTAGCTCAGGCTGACCTGGAATTCTCTATATAGTCTCAGGATGGCCTTGAACTCACGGTAATCCTCCTACCTTTGCCTCCCAAGTGCTGGGATTAAAGGTGTGCACCATCACGCTTGGCATGTTTTGTTGTTGTTGTTTTGAGGCAGAGTCTCACTCCAGGATAAGCTAACCTGGAACTCACTCTGTATCTCTAGGCTGGTCTCGAACTTATGGCAGTCCTCCTCCTTCTGCTTCCCATGTGCTGCCACTATTCCCCAGCCACTCTTAACATTTTTTAAAAATACTATGTGTGGGTATACTTGTGTTTATATATGTATGTGTATTGTGTGTGTGTGTGTGCCACAGCACATGTATGGAGGTCAACCTTGAGGTGTTTGTTGTTTTTTTCTTCCACCTTGCTTGAGACATAGTATCTCTTGCTCTCCTCCCGCCCCTTTGTGTGTGTTTTGTCACTGCATATGCCTCAGTTTAGGCCAGTCTAGCTGGCCCACAAGCTTGCAGGTGCTCCTGGTTTTGCCTCACATTGCCTTAGACACATTAGGATTACAGACATATGTGCAACTTTGTGTATGACTTTATGTGGGAGTTAAACTCAGTCTGGCAGGCATGTAAGCAAGCACGTTTAAGGGCTAAGCCATCTCTCCAGGCCCATACCTAGAATTTTGGTGTGGGTACTAGGGATCAATCTTCCCATGCTTGTAAGGTAAGCCCCTTACTGGTAGCAATATTTTTAAAGTATGTTTGCACCAGACATGGTGATGGATATTTGTAATCCCAGCAGTAGGAAAGCTGTTGATAAATCTGTGGTAAAACCTCTGAGAGTATTAGATTTTTAAAAATATATTATTTATTTAATTGCAAGGGGAGAGAGGGTGAAAGAATGGGCACACTAGGGCCTCTTTCCAGTATAAACTAATTCCAGATGCATGAGCCACTTTGTACATATGGCTTTATGTGGCACAGGGGAATTGAACCCAGGCTGTCAGGTTTTGCAATGAAGTACCTTTAACCACTGGCCATTTTCCTAGCCCGAGAGTATTAGTATTTTGTTTTTTTTTTTTTTTTTTTTTTGGTAGGCTCTCACCACTCTAGCAGAGGCAGACCTGTAATTCACTCTGTAGGCTCAGGGCAGCCTTGAACCCATGATGATTCTCCTACCTCTGCCTCTTGAGTACTGGGATTAAAGGCGTACACCATCATGCCCGGCCCAAGAGTATTAGTTTTAAAGTGCATAATTTAATAATGGGTAATCAGTGATAGCAATTGATTTGGGTAATGGAGATTTTTCCATTTTTAAAATAATCTTTTTTTTTTTTTTTTTCCAAGGTAGGGTCTCATTTTAGCTTAGGTTGACCTGGAACTTGGTCTGTAGTCCCAGCCTGACCTCAAACTCAGCAATCTTCCTCTTCTTTCTCTGCCTCCCAAGTGCTGGGATTAAAGGTGTCTGCCACCACACCCAGCTTAAAAAGTCTGTTTTAAAATTTTATTTTCAGGGCTGGAGAGAGGGCTTAGCAGTTAAGCACTTGCCTGTGAAGCCTAAGGACCCCAGTTCGAGGCTCGATTCCCCAGGGCCCACATTAGCCAGATGCACAAGGGGGCGCATGCATCTGGAGTTTGTTTGCAGTAGCTGGAAGCCCTGAAGCGCCCACTCTCCTCTCTCTCTCTCTCTCTCTCTCTGCCTCTTTCTCTCTCTGTCTGTCGCTCTCAAATAAATAAAAACAAAAAAAATTTTTTTTAATTTATTTTCATGCAGAGATGAGGGGAGAGGTGGAGAGAGTGAGAGAGAGAATGGGCATGCCAGGGCCTCTAGCCACTGCAAACGATGCGTGTGCCACTTTGTGCATCTGCCTTTATGTGGGAACTAGGGTTGTTAGGCTTTGCAGGAAAGTGCCTTAATAGCTGAACCATCTCTCCAGTGCCCCCCCCCATTTAAATTTATTCAGTTGCAAGCAGAGAGAAAGAGCACACCAGGCCTCCTACTACTGCAAATGAACTTCAGTTGCATCCTCCTATGTAAGCATCTGGCTTTACATTAGGTACTGGGGAATCAAACCCAGGCAGTCAGGCTTTGCACTTAAGTGCCTTTAATCACTGAGCTATCTCTCCAGCCCTTAAAAAGTCCTTTTGAGGGGCTGGGAAGGTGGCTTAGTAGTTAACACGCTTGCCTGCAAAGCCTAAGGACCAATTAAACTAAGATTCTATTCCCCAGAACCCACAGAAGCCAGATGCATATGATAGTGCATGCATCTGGAGTTTGTTTGCAGTGGCTAGAGGCCCTGACATACCCATTCTGTGTGTGTGTGTGGGGGGGGGGTCTCTCATAAATAAATAAAATCTGATGGAAATGTATTTTATAATTAAAAATAGCTTTAGGAATCATTGGAATAAATCAACAAACTCTCCATTTGTTTCTACTTTTATTTGCATAACCTCCTTATATGCTTTTATACCTTTGCTAACCTCTAGATAGTTTCTGCTTATCTTTTACAGCCAATTCAGATGACATCACCATGAAGTCTTTCCTAACATCCTCTTTCCTTTGCTTATTTCAACTAATTATTTTATGTAATGATGTATTTTTTCTTCTTCACTAGATAATGAACTCCTTCATCTTTAATAAATATTTATTGATGGGTCTGAGAATATAGCTCATTTGGTAGAGTTATTGCTTAGTATAAATGAAACCTTGGGTTTGATCCCCAGCATGGTGTAAGCCATGCATAGTGGTCCATTCCTCTAGTCCCAGCACTTGGGAGAGAAAGGAAGCTAGTTCATTTTTTTCCCCTCAATTTTTATTAACATTTTCCATGATTATAAAAAATATCCCATGGTAATACCCTCCCTCCCCCCACTTTCCCCTTTGAAATTCCATTCTCCATCATATCCCCTCCCCATCTCAATCAGTCTCTCTTTTATTTTGATGTCATGATCTTTTCCTCCTCTTATGATTGTCTTGTGTAAGTAGTGTCAGGCACTAGCTTTTCCTTTTTTTGATGTAGAGTTTCCCTCTAGCACAGGCTAACTTGGAATTCAATCTGTAGCTCCAGGCTGTCCTCGAACTCACAGCAATCCTCCTACCTCAGCCTCCCAAGTGCTTGGATTAAAGGCAGGCACTACCATGCCCAGCTATTTTTTCTTTTTCTTTTTAATATTTTTATTTATTTACTTGCATGTTTGTATGTAGTGGGATGCCAGAGTCTCTTGCCACTGTAATCCAATGCTATACACATGCACATATGGGTGCTGAGGAATTGAACCTGGACCAGTAGGATTTGTAAGCAAGCACCTTTAACCACTGAGCCATCTCCCCAGCTCAGGAGAGTAGTTCAAAGCCAATCTAGGCTACATGAAACCATGTGTCTAAATATCTCATAAATAAGTAGCTATTGAATGCATATGTGCTTGGCATTGTCTATATTGGGTACTGCAGCTCTAACCATCTGCCATATAGTTTCTCCCTTCAAGAAGTTTATTATAGCCTTATAAAGTTATCCCTACATGGTAGTGGTGTTAAATATTACAGTAGAAGTATAGACAGGTTTAGGAGCTTTAGAGAATTTGTATCAACCCCAGGCTAGAGAGGGAAAGCTTCCTTGAGGGGATGGCAGCTTAATATTAAGAAGTAAATAAGAAAGTCCCAGCACTCAGAAGGCAGAGGTAGGAGGATCATCATGAGTTCAAGGCCAGCCTGGGACTACATAGTGAATTACAGGTCAGCCTGGGCCAGAGAGAGACCCTACCTCCAACCCTCCCCTCAAAAAAAAAAAAAAAAAAAAAAAGTAAGCAAGAGTTAGCTACATTAAGATATGGGAGACTGTGGGCCTAGAATTTTAAAGTTGTATGTTTTAGGAATGTCATGATGGTGTCTGGATATTGATGTTGATTTGTGTTTGAAGAAGCTCCAGACTTCATTTCTTCTGCAAGAGACTAAGAAGTTATATATAAAAATAATAGTATTTGTTAAATACCAGCCTACTGTTAAATTAGACAGAAATTCAAATGTGAATGATCAGCTTGTTATCTTTTAAGTACTTGTATAAAATAAGGACTGAGAAATTAGTGAATACTGATGAAGAGTGTGCATTATAGTTTGAGACAGTCTGTCTTATAGTCTTGATTAAAAGTGTTGCTATGTGAGATTATTTGGAGAAATATTTTTATTAAATAGCATTTTTTGTATATAAATGTGTTTTAAACAGAAAGACATGTGACTTTTAGCAAAACTTTATGATTTAGTACACTTTCACTAATACATTATCCCCCTCAGCAATCAAATCTTTAAAATCTCCATCTATTATTACCTTCTCTCAGTTTTCATTTCCCAGAAAACATCTAAAGTTCTCTTCCTTCTTTCTACCACTGCTCTCTAAACACTTACTATTTCTAGTTCTAAATAAAAATCAACAGTTAAGCCAGGCGTGGTGGTGCATGCCTTTAATCCCAGCACTTTGGAGGCAGAGGTAGGAAGATCGCTATGAGTTTGAGGCCACCCTGAGATTACATAGTGAATTCTAGGTCAGCCTGGGCTAGAGCTAAACCCTACCTCAAAAAAACAAAACAAAACAAACAAAAATATCAACAGTTAAAAAATAAATCACAGTGTGGCTCTAATTAAATCATACCAACCTGACCCTGTGATTATATGACTTGTATTCTTTATTGTGTCAGAATCACTGGGTTCATGCAGTGAGTTTGTAGTTTGTTTTTCCTTTTTCTTGGTAATATAGAGATTATTCCTGATGTTGCATTTTCTTTTAAAAGAGATTAAATGAACCAGTTTTCCTTTTCTGCTTTTGTAGATTTCTTGATAACCGGCTGTTTGCTACCTGCTCTGATGACACTACAATCGCACTATGGGATCTGAGAAAACTGAACACCAAAGTATGCACTTTACATGGGCACACTAGCTGGGTGAAGAACATCGAATATGATACTAATACAAGACTCTTAGTAACTTCAGGATTTGATGGAAATGTCATTATTTGGGACACTAACAGGTTTGTGAATGGGAGACTGTTAGGAATATACTAATGTACAAATGTTTTGTAAAAGATGGTTAACTGCCTGGCATAGTGGCACACACATTTAATCTCAGCATTCGAGAGGCAGAGGTAGGAGGATCATTGTGAGTTCAAGGCCACCCTGAGAGATTACATAATGAATTCCAGGTCAGCCTGGGCTAGAGCAAGACCCTACCTCCAAAAACAAAGCAAAAAAAAAAAAAAAAAAAAGAAATTACTTGAAGAGTTTGTAAAATAATTAAAATGTGCATAAAAATAACAATGTTAGAAATTTAAAATACATAGAGTTAGACAGCATGTTAGAGATAGTTTAAAACAATAGAAGATAGATATTGAAAAGTTACTTTTGCCAGGCATGGTGGCACACGCCTTTTTAAATCCTAGCACTGGGGAGGCAGAGGTAGGAGGATTGCCGTGAGTTCAAGGCCACCCTGAGATTACATAGTGAATTCCAGGTCAGCCTGGGCCAGAGTGAGACCCTACCTCAAAAAAAAAAAAAAAAAAAAAGAAGAAGAAGAAGAAGGAAAGTTACTTTCAATACAATGTGTGGAAATAGAGAGAAGGAAAACATGATAAAAGGAATTTTGAGACAAGGAGAATCAAATACAAATGTCTCAAACATTTGTTTGGATCTCTAAGAGAAATGGTTGCATTCAAGGCCAGTCTGGGACTACAGAGTGTTAGGTTAGTCTGTGCTAGAGCAAGACCCTTACCTCAAAAAAACAAAAGAAATGGGTGAAAGGCAGTATCAGGATAATGACTCAGGATTTTTCATAAGATTTGAGTAACATGAATCTTAAAATTTAGAAAGTCAGGCTGGGGCTAGAGAGATGGCTTAGCGGTTAAGGTGTTTGCCTGCAAAGCCAAAGGACCCAGGTTCAATTCCCCAAGACCCACGTAAGCCAGATGCACAAGGGGCACATGCATCTGGAGTTTGGTTGCAGTGGCTATAGGCCCTGGCATGCTCATTCTCTCTCTGTTTGTCTTCTCTCTCTCTCTCTGCTTGCAAATAAATAAATAGAGAGTCAGGCTGGAGAGATGGCTCAGCATTTAAGGTTCTTGCATACAGAGCTAATGACTCAGGTTTAATTTCCCAGTACCCACATAAAGCCAGATGCACAAAGGGGCATATGTTTCTGGAGTTCATCTGCAGAGGCTTGAAGCTCTGGTGCACCCACTCATTCTCTCCCTCTCTCTCTCCCCTTGCAAATAAATAAATAAAATATTTTTTTAAAAGATTTAAGGACTGGAGAGATGGCTCAGTGGTTGAAGTGTTTGCCTGCGGAGTCTGATGACTCAGGTTTGATTCTCCAATACCCACATAAAGCCAGATGCACAGGGTGGCACATGCATCTGGAATTTGTTTGCAATGGCTAGAGGCCTTGGTGTGCCCATTCTCCCCCAGCCCCTCCATCTTTTTTCTCTGTCTCTCTCTGCTTGCAAATAAATCTTTAAAAAAAAAAGATTTAGAAAGTCACATGAATCTCCATAAAGATAAATAGCAAGAGGTTGGAGAGATCACTTAGCAGTTGCTTGTGAAGCCTAAGGACCCAGGTTCGATCCCCCAGAACCCACATAAGCCAGATGCACAAGGTGGCACACACGTCTGGAGTTCCTTTGCAGTGGCTAGAGGTGCTGGCATGCCCATTCTCTCTCTGTCTCTTTCTCTAATTAATAATTAAAGTAAAATATTTTTAAGGGGCTGGAAAGATAGCTTAGCAGTTAAGGCACTTGCCTACAAAACCTAAGGACCCAGGTTCAATTCCCCAAAACCCATGTAAGCCAGATGCACATGGTGGCACATGCATCTGGGGATCGTTTGTAGGGACTAGAGGCCCTGATGTACTCATTCTGTCTCTCTGTCTCTCTCTAATAAATAAAAATATTTTAAAAAGATTAATAATATGTCTTAATTCATCTGTGTCACAATAAAATTACAGGACTCTAAAGACAAAGGGTTCAGCTACTGGAAGTAGAAAAATACACTGTTCTAAATAACAGACTGATTGTAGATTGGTAAATAACAGCAGTAGAAACCAGAACTAAGCAAAGTATTATTTTCAGTATTCAGAAAGAAATAGCTACCATCCTTAAATTACATGCTCCGCTTTGTTCAACACGAATGAAATACAGATTTTAGAGCCATATAAAATAAAAGTGTATTTCAACAGTTTTGCATAAATATTTGGAGGGAGGGCTGAAGAGATGGCTCAGTGATTAAGATACTTGCCTACAAGCTTAAAGACCTGGGTTTGTTTCCTCAGTATCCACAGAAAGCCAGATGCACAAAGTGATTCATGCATCTGGAGTTTGTTTATAGTGGCTAGAGGCCCTGGTGCAACCATATTCATTTTCTCTCTCTCTTTCCCCTTGCAAATAATAAATAACTGTTTTAAAAAATTCAGAGGGAAAACCGAGAGTGGTGGCGCATGCCTTTAATCTCAGCATTTGGGAGGCAGAGGTAGGAGGATCACCATGAATTTGAGGCCAGCCTGAGACTACATAGTGAATTCCAGGCCAGCCTGGGCTAGAACAAGACCCTACCTCAAAAAAACAAAAACAAAAAAAGCAAAAAAAAAAAAAAAAAAAAAAGGAGAGGCATACTTTAGAAAGGAAAAAAAAAATGGACTTTTTGAGTATGTGTTTTCTAGTCCACTCCTATTCTTAGGAGTGCCTTTCTCTTAACAGACTGTCTCTATTTCTGTTAACTTCGGCGGGGGGGGGGGGGGGGGGGGGTGCATGGTGGCACATGCCTTTAATCCCAGTGCTTGGGAAGCAGAAGTAGGAGGACCACCATGAGTTTGAGGCCACCCTGAGAATACACAGGTCAGCCTGTGCTAGAGAGAGGTCCTACCTTGAAAAAAAAAATTAAAAAAAAAAAAAAAAAGAAAGAGAATGATCTCAAAAGGGAAGTTTAGAGGTGAAAGAGGGAGTAGCAAGCAAAAAAAAAAAAAAAAAAAGTCTATATAAATCTAAATATTCATTGGCTTTGAATTTTCCTTTAAAGGACAAAATAATTTGAATAGTACTGAGTCATTGTATTTTATGAGAACTAGGTTTTATTGTTTGATTTCTTGTGTAGGTGCACAGAAGATGGGTGTCCACATAAGAAATTCTTTCACACACGTTTTCTCATGCGAATGAGATTAACACCAGATTGTTCCAAAATGTTGATCTCAACATCCTCTGGATATCTCTTGATTTTGCATGATCTGGACTTAACTAAGTCTTTAGAAGTAGGCAGCTATCCCATTTTAAGAGCAAGAAGAACTACATCAAGTTCAGGTAAGATTTTATGATTAAAAAACGTTTTCTAAATAGTGGTATTTTTATTCTACGTATGACAACAGGGAAAAGGAAAGAAAATTCAGAGGGTATTTTCTTTATTTGTTATTTTTGAACTGGGAATAAAGGCATGCACCACCATGTCTTTCTTCAAAAAACATTCTTTAAGCTGGGTGTGGTGGTGCAAGCCTTTATTCCCAGCACTTGAGAGGCTGAGGCAGGAGGATTGCTGTGAGTTTGAAATAGTCTGAAACTATGGAATGAGTTCTAGGTTGGCCTGGGCTAGAGTGAGATCCTGCCTCTTAAAAAAAAAAAAAGGCATTCATTCATATACATATGTGTGTGTGTGTGTGTGTATATATATACATACATATATATATATATATATAATTATTTTTTTGTGCTTCTTTGCTAGAAGGAAATGAATAGAAGTACTTTCTATTTAGTCATCTCCCTTAGCCAGTTTCAATGTCCCAGATTTTAATTAACAGACCAGGGAAACTGCCCTGAACTCAGCACTTTGGAATGGATCTAATTTAAAGTTCACTAACAGCTTTTTTCAAAGGAAATGTAATGATCCGTGTGTGTCTCTATATTACAAATAGCCTAAAAAGAATAACTGCTGCTCAGAAGTACTTTCTTTTGGCTTCCTGCCAGCCAGAGAGTCTATCTTGTGAATCATTACTATCCTAAAAGTTTGTGATGGAGCCAGACATTGGGATTCACACTTACAATCCCAGTTTGAGGTGGGAGGATCACTGAATTCTAGACCAGCCTGGGCTACTGAGTGAGTTCCAGGTCAGCCTGGGTTACAGTGAGACCCTACCTTGAAAAAGAACAACAACAAAAAAAAAACTAACAGCAACTGCAAAAAATTAATCATGTGCCAAGGTGGTATTAATCTTAAGTTCTTCTACAACCCAATAGAGCTTTTAAATTATGTTTATAGAATTTTAAGTTTATATTACGTTTTAGATTTCCATTATGTCTAGTCACAGCTGGTGCCATCTTTTAACATCCTCTTGACAGAGTCATCTATCTACCTTTTCCCGTTGCTGATTTTGTTGAACTTAAATGAAGTTGGGGTCTGAAAACTAACTAACTAACACACTCTCTCTCTCTGTTTCTAAAACAATTGCTCTCTACCTTATTTTTTAAGATGGGGTCTCTTGCTGAACTTCAATTTCACTAATTCAGCTAGACTAGCTAGTCCCAGGGATTCCCTGTCTCCACCTTCACAGTTTTCTAGCATTTACATGGGTTCTGGGAATCCTAATTCAGGTCCTCATGTTTGTACAGCAAGTGCCTTACCCACTGAGATGTCTCCCCTACCCTTGAATGCTATATTGTATTAATGTCATCTGATAGACATTATATTTTATCTATGTTTAGAAATGAAAGAACTGGCCTAGGAACATATCATTATTAATATTGTGTTTATGAAAAAGAACCCAGGAAAAAGATATGGGGATATGGCTTGGTGTATTGAATACTTGCCTTCGACATGAGGCCTAGGTGTTATCCCCAGCACTGTGTGAGCTGAGTGTGATGCCTCCCACCTAGAATCCCAGCAGTTGGAAGCAGGAGGCTCAGAAGTTCAAGGTCATCTTTGGCTACATAGTGAGTTAGAGGCCAGCCTGGGATGCATGAAACCCTTTCTCAATAAAAATAAAATGGAACCACTGGGGGGGGGGGGCATTTATTTGATTAAAAGGCAACTTCAAATAATAGAAACTTTTTCCTGTTATCCAGTAGCACTCCTGAAAGCTCCTTTGGGAAAGCACAGACAGTTGTATTGTAATTTCTCAACTATTAAAATGAGAAATCTGGGGCTAGAGGGATATCTTAGTAGTTAAGGCGTTTGCCTGCAAAGCCAAAGGACCCAGGTTCGATTCTCCAGGACCCACATTAGCCAGATGCACAAGGAGGTACATGCGTCTGGAGTTCATTTGCAGTGGCTGGAGGCCCTGGCATGCCCATTCTCCCCCCCCCTTTCTCTGTCAAATAAATAAAAATAAAATATTTAAAATTAGAAGTCTGAGCTGGACATGATAGCTTATATCTATAATTACAGCACTTGGGAAACTGATGTAGGAGGATCACCATGTCAATGTGAGGATGAGAACCTGCCTCAAAAAAAAAAAAAGCTGGGCATGGTGGTGCACTTGGGAGGCAGAGGTTGGAGGATCACTGTGAGTTTGAGGCCAGCCTGATACTACATTGTAAATCCCATATCAGCCTGGGATAGAGCAAGATTCTACCTCAAAAAACCAGAAATAGGGCCTGGGAAAATGGCTTAGTGGTTAAGGTGTTTGCCTGTGAAGCCTAAGGACCCCGGTTCAATTCCCCAGGACACACTTAAGTCAGATACACAAAGGACGCATGCGTCTGGAATTGGTTTGCAGTGGCTAGAGGCCCTGAGACTCCATAGTCAATTCCAGGTCAGCATGGGCTAGAGTGAGACCCTACCTTGAAATGCAAAACAAACAAAAAATATTAATAATAAACCCCCCAAAATTATAAATCTAAGTTTTATAACTTACAAGTATTGGGCTTCATAACCATGCAAGTGTAATTCTTTTAGATTCAGAATTGCCTCTTTCAAAATGTGTTTATTTGATACTAAGTATTTAATATTTTTATTTATATTTATATTTATTTATTTGAGAGAGAAAGAGGAGAGAGAATGGGCACACTAGGGCCTCCAGCTGCTGCAAATGAACTCCAGATGCATGTGTCACCTTGTGCATCCAGCATTTATGGGTCTTGGGGAATTGAACCTGGGTCCTTTGACTCTGCAGACAAGCACCTTAACGGCTAAGCCATCTCTTTAGCCCAAAATTTGTTTATTTGAGAGAGAGACAGAAAAGAGGAAGACACAGAGAGACAGTAAGCATGGGCACACTAGGGCCTTCTGCCCCTGCAAATGAATTCCAAGTGCGTGTGCCACTTTGTGCATCTGGCTTTACGTGGGTACTAGGGAACTGAACCTGGGGCATCAGGCTTTGAAGCAAGCAGCTTTAACCACTGAGCCATCTTTCCAGCCCCAGAATTGCCTCTTACTAAACAAGTTAAATACTGATAATCAACTTTAATGTAGGGAGAAGTATTGATTTAGAAGGTGTGCTAAGGGGCTATGGAGATAACCTTAGTTGGTAACATGCTTGCTATGTAAGCATGAGGATCTATGTTTGACACCCCCCCCCCAGAGTGAATATAAAAGTGCTGGACTTGGTGGTATGCATTTATAATTTCAGCGCTGGGGAGGCAGAGACAAGAAGACCCCTGAGTCTCACTGGCCAGCCAATGTAGCCTAAATGGTTTGAACTCTGGATCCATGAAAGACCCTGTCTCAGAAAAGAGGTGGACAGCATTCCTAAGGACTCAAGGTTGTTCTCTGATTTAACTCACACATACACCCATACATATATACATGCACATGACTCATACACACACATCAAAAATAAAGCCCTGGGTGGGGGCCTGAAAAGATGACTTAGCATTTAAGAGCACTTCCTGGGCTGGTGGGATGGCTTAGCAGTTAAGGCGTTTGCCTGCAAAGCCAAAGGACCTAGGTTCAATTCCCCAGGACCCATGTTAGCCAGATGCACAAGGGGGCACACACATCTGGAGTTCCTTTGCAGTGGCTGGAGGCCCTGGTGTGCCCATTTTCTCTCTCTCTCTCTCTCTGCCCCCCTTCCTCCCTCCCTTTTTCTCTGTCAAATAAATAAATAAAAATATTTTTTAAAAAGGTCTGGAGAGATGGCTTAGCAGTTAAGGTGTTTGCCTGCAAAGCCAAAGGATCCCGGTTCAATTCTCCAGGACCCACATAAGCCAGATGCACAAGGGTGGCCCATGCATCTGGAGTTGGTTTGCAGTGGCTGGAGGCCCTGACATGCTCATTCTCTCTTTCACCCTCCTTCTCTCTCAAATAAATAAATAAAATATATTAAAAATATTAAAAAAGAGAGCACTTCTATAAAAGCAAAAGGGCCTGAGGAGGCCTGAGAGACCCATGAGAGTTCTATCCCTAGGTCCCACATAAACAGCTGAGCATTGCCATGCACATCTATATACCAGTCCTGTGGAGAGCAGAGATCAGAGAATTTCCAGGGCTCACAAATAAACTGCAAGTTCCAAGATCAGTAAGAAACTCCTGCTCAAGTAAGAATGGGTGAAAGAGCCATAGAGGGGTACTTGACATTCTCCTCCAACCACCATGGGTGAGTGCACCATGCAGCAAACAAGTGCATGGAGCACTACATGGCCATATACACATAATACACCATACGTACACCACACATACCACATTACATACACACACATGCAGAAAAAAAGCGTAGTTGGCCTTTTTTGGACTGAAAAACCAAGGGTAATTCAGATACTAAATATCATAGGAAATTAGATTAATAAGAATTTCTAACAGAGGTGTGCAGCTACAAGAAATGTATGATGAAACTGAGATTACTATTAGAAGTAATATATAAACTCAGGTATCTGATGTTTATTTTGCCACCAATTCTAATGTAAAGTTTTGCATTACATTTCAAAGATACTATTTATATAATTTCAAGAAGGATAATAAAAGTTTTTGATGTGTAAAGGGCCTATTGTTTAGGCCCTCTTTATAGTTAAATAGGCCAAACAACTCAAAATCTTTTTTTTTTTTTTTTTTTTGGCTTTTTTGGTAAGATCTGCTTTAGCCCAGGCTGGCCTAGAACTCATTGGAGCTCCATGCTGGCCTCAAACTCACAGCAATTCTCCTACCTCTGCTTCCCAAGTGTTGAGATTCAAGGTATGTGCCACCTCGCCTGGCTCAAATTCATTTTTATTGAATTTTCTTATTCCGGTTTCACATAGAAATAATAGGGAACTAAAAGTGTTTGTGTACTTATTTGGCTTTTCATTTTTATTTCATGTAAGCAAGTTTGGAATAGAAGATTTTAGAAAAGGAGTAGGTGTTAAACAGAACCAAAAGCTGCCCTACCTCATCATAGTTATAGCTCAATTTTATGTGATTTTTTTTTTTTTTTTTGGCCATGTTTGAAGTGGATTTTAAAAGTACAGGTTAAGTTGCTAATTTAAAAATTAGCAGATACTACATTTATGCTAGATTTATTGTTTACTTTTTTTTTCTCCAAGATTTGAGTACTTCATCAAGTTCATCTGGTCCTAGAGTTTCTGGTTCCCCTGGTCATCACAGTGATTCTAATTCATCTTCTGAAAAGCATATGTCACGAGCCTCTCAAAGAGAAGGTAGGTTAAAAGTTGGACTTTATATATAATCTTGCAACAATAGATTCTATCATTCTATCGAATAGCTTTCTTTTTATACATATACAATTTATTTACTTGCAAGCAGAGAGGAAGAGGAAGTATGCCGCCAGGGCCTCTTGCCACTGCAAATGAACTACTTTGTGAATTTGGCTTTATGTGGGTACTGGAAGATCAAACCTAGGCTGTCAGGCTTTGTAGTCATCAATTTTAAAAAGCTAATCAGGCTGGGTGTGGTGACACACACCTCTTTAATCCCAGCATTTGGGAGGCAGAGGTAGGAGGATCACTGTAAGTTCTAGGCCAGCCTGGGACCACAGTGGGAGTTCTAGGCCAGCCTGGTGCTATAGTGAGACCCTGTCTTTGATGGGGGGGAAAGCTAACTTATCTTGTGCTTGAATTTGAATCGTTGATGAAATTTAAGCTACAAGTTTTTCTACTTGTTTTTGGAGAAGTACTTGGGAAATGTAGAGAAATATAGATTCCAAACAATGGTGGTGTGAAAATTAAATTAAGTATATGTGTACAGAGTCAGGTATGGTGCTACATGCCTGTAATCTAGCACTTGGGAGGTGGAGGCAGAAAAATCAGGCCTTTGACGTCAGCCTGGGCTACTTGAGACCTTGTGTAAAAATAAAAAAATAAGGGCTAAGGATATAGTTCAGTTAGAGCATTTGCCTGGCATACACAAGGCCCTGTATTCAACCCCTAGTATGATGTGGGGGAGATATGTATGTGGTAGTACTATATGAATATAAGCAGTGGATTTATCAGGTGATTTTGAAAGGCCAGAGGTCTCTTTCTGTCCATTACCTGGTAGTCTTCGAGGAGTTGTGGGATAAAGTGAGCTATAATCTGGTCCTACTCTGTATCTTCCATTTTTCCCCCCAGGCATTCTGGCAGAGCTAGCTCTCTGCCTATCCCTTCCACCTCCTGAGTGGGATGCTTTTCTACCTGTACAAATGCCATTACTGTCCTCCTTGTCGATCCACATTTAAGCTCTTTTAACATTTATTCTTTCATTTCTCTTGGTGGACTATTAATGACCAAATTTGGCCCTTTGGGGTCAATTTTGGATCACCTTTTAGAAATAGGTATATTTCTACCTTGATACTCAAAACATCAGACTCATGCCAGGTGTGGTGGCGCATGCCTTTAATCCCAGCACTCGGGAGGGAGAGGTAGGAGGATCACTGTGAGTTCAAGGCCACCCTGAGACTACATAGTGAATTCTAGGTCAGCCTGGACTAGAGTGAGACTCTACCTCAAAAAAACAAAAACAAAAAAAATTAGAACACTTATTTTTTATGTGATATCTGCTTTGGATTTTCAGGGATGTGGCACAAATAAAATCAAAGTAGCTGTGGTTCAGGTGAAATTACTGCAGCCCTTGACCTTCCTGTGCTCCCTACCTCTTCCCTCCTCAGCTCCTAATATAGTTTCCCCTTTTGCCAGCTCCTAAGGAATCTCCATGGAGTACAGCCAGCAGACCTACTGCTTATCTATTTGCTACTTTTGTTACAGGTTTTCAAAGTTACATTCTAAAACAGAGGTTTATTTTTCTCTAAAACTGTTGAAGTTCAGTGACATATGAAATTATTACTCGATTATAGCAGTATAAGTTAGAACTTCACAGGTTTCTGTTAATTATTTACTAATCTAAAAAGAATTTTTAAAAGGAAGGTAACACATCTGCTTGAGACACAATTTATAAAGGGTCTGATAGGGATTACCTAAGAGTAACTTCTACAATTGAAGTGTTGAAATATTTCTCTTAGTGTTGGGGATGTAGCTCAGTTGGTAAAGTGCTTGTCTTACACAAAGCTCTGGGTTCAGTCTTCAGCATTGCATGAACCGGGCATGGTGGTATGTTATCAGAAGTTCATGGTCCTCCTTGGCTATATAGTGACTTTGAGGCCACCCTGGACTACATAAGATCCTGTCTCAAAACACCACCAGTACCACCAAAGCAGCAAAAACAAAACAAAACAGCCCATTCTCTTGATATAAGCTGCTTCCTTGTGATGTCTATGAAAGTAGTTCCTCACATACCTAAGGGATATGCAACAGTGGCTTACTGCTACAATCATTTGCAATGGGGGCTAAGTGGGAAATGGTGGAGCATAGTAGAGTTTCCAGGAAGATGTTTGATTGGCAGTATCTCCAACCCCTTGTTTTGATATGCCTCTACATGAGATATTATTCTTACCTCCAAAATTATATCTCTGATGTTTACCTTATAGGCAGGGACTTTAAAATTGTTCAACTTAGCCAGGCATGGTGGCACAGGCCCTTAATCCCAGCACTAAGGAGGAAGAGGTAGGAGGCTCGCCATAAGTACAAGGCCACTCTGAGACTACATAGTGAATTCCAGGTCAGCCTGGGCTAGAGCAAGACTCTACCTTGAACCCTCCCACCACAAAAAAAAAAAAAAAATTGTTCAACTTATAATTTTTCAACTTTACAGTAGTATAAAATGTCATATGTTCAGTAGAAACCGTACTTCAGGTTTTGAATTTTGATCTTTTCCAAGCTAGCACTATACAGTAAACTGTAACTGTTTCAAATCTGTGATGTGGGCTGGAGAGATGGCTCAGAGGTTAAGGCACTTGCTTGCAAAGCCTAATGACCCAGGTTCAATTTCCTAGTACCAAAGCCAGATACATAAAATGGCACATGCATCTGGAGTTTGTCTGCAGTGGCTAGAGGCCCTTTGCATGATCTTCTTTCTCTCTCTCTCTCTCTCTGTCAATTCCTCTCTCTCTCTCTCTCTCTCTTCTTCCTTGCAAATAAATAAAATATTTTTTAAAAATCTGTGATGTGCCAGGCATGGTGACGCATGCCTTTAATCCCAGCACTTGGGAGGCAGAGATAGGAGAATTGTTGTGAGTTCAAGGCCACCCTGAGACTACATAGTGAATTCCAGTCAGCCTAGGCTAGATCAAACCGTACCTTGAAAACAAAACAAAAGCAAAACAGAAAAATCTGATGTCTAGTAGGTCAGGTGGGTTAAATATATTTCAATATATTCTTAGCTTATGATGAGTTTATTAACCCTAGTGTAAGGGCCATATATTCTGATCTTTTACTGAAGGTAATTATCCTGGCTTCCATATATTTCTTTCTTTGGCCTACAGACCAGTAGGTCCTCTGGGCTGAGAGTTATTATATTAATTTTCAAGATTCCTTCCATGTCACATAACTTTGATTATTAAATAAAGAGCCTTCTGAGATATAGAGCCAGATCAAAAGGACCCCACTCAGCTTTCATTCCTTAGCATTAGGTCACTGGTAATTCCTGCTATAAAACTCATATACCCACCACACATTAAGGGACCATCATGTTCTTTTACATGCATTAGTATAAGGGATAAAGGAAAGGGAAGTAACTGCCAGAAATTATGACTGATGAACTGCCTTAGTTCTTGGATAATTCAAATCCCAAATCCTATTGTTATTATTTTGTATCTCAGGAATTTCACCACGAAATAGTCTTGAAGTCTTAACCCCAGAAGTTCCTGGTGAGAGAGACCGTGGAAACTGCATTACATCCTTACAGCTGCACCCCAAAGGCTGGGCCACCCTTCTTCGGTGCTCAAGCAACACTGATGATCAAGAGGTACAGACAGTAACATTCTACTTTCAGCAGGACTCACTGGATGGAGTGCCCTACCTTGTGTGCACACCTTAGGGCATAGTCCCTGCTTTCAGGAGCATACTGCAGAGACCTCACTTCTGGACTTTCCTGTCCCTATCCTCTGTTGCTTTACTGCAATTTTATCCTTTGCAATCTCTTCTCTGCCTGGGTTTGGTGAGCTGGGAAGTATTCTGAAGGCCATCATAAGCTCAGATTGTGCCTAGCTTCTTAATTTTTGCTTCTGTTATCTCCTAAAAAGCGAAATCAGAAACCATATATTAAAACAACAATGAGGTCTGAAGAGATGGCTTAGCGGTTAAGGCACTTGCCTGCAAAGCCAAAGAACCCAGGTTCAATTCCCCAGGATCCATATAAGCCATAGTCACAAGTGTTGCATGTGTCTGGAGTTTGTTCGCAGCAGCTGGAGGCCTTGGTGCATCCATCTTCCCTCCCTCCCCCCCTCCCCCCATCAATCTCTTTCTCTCTCAAATAAACAAATAAAAACTAAAACAACAACAATGAGATGTTTCAGCTAAACTGGCTAATTGTGAGGTTGTGAGATTTTTTTTTTTCTTCTGCTTTTTCAAGGTAGGGTCTCACTCTGGCTCAGGCTGACATGGAATTCACTATGTAGTCTCAGGGTAGCCTCAAACTCTTGGCGATCCTCCTACCTCTGCCTCCCAAGTGCTGGGATTAAAGGTGTGCACTACCACACCGGGCTTAATTTTCACTGTTAAACCCAGGGGAAACTCTGGGAAAGGGACTAAACTGATGAATAGGGAACAGAGTTACGTGACCTTAGCATTGTCATCTGTCTGGAGTCTTCCTAGGTCCACTGGCTCAGGTGACCACAACTGAAAGAGGGGAGAAGAGCCTTGAAGTGGATAGAGGAAAAAGGTACTATGGGGAATTTTAAACTATCAGGATTATTGCTGTCCTCAGGAAAGGAAATGTGTTACTCTAGAAATCATAGCCATGCTGGACATGGTGGCGCATACCTTTAATCCCAACACTCGGGAGGCAGAGGTAGGAAGATCACCATGAGTTCAAGGCCACCTTGAGACTACTAGGTCAGCTTGGACTAGAGTAAGATTCTACCTAAAAAAAAAAAGAAGAAGAAGAAATCACAGCCATGCAAATAAATAAAAAAATTTAAAAGAGGAAAAGGGCTGGAAGATGACTTAGCAGTTAAGGAGCTTGCCTACAAGGCCTCATGACCCAGCTTTGATTCCCCAGTACCCATGTAAAACCAGTGGCACATGCATCTGGAGTTCATTTGCAGCAGCTAGAGGCCCTTAGTGTGCCCATTCATTTTCTCTCTCCCTCCCTCCTTTCCTTCCTCTGTCTCTCCCTCCTCTCTGTCTTCCTCTTCTTACAAATAAATAAATAATTAAAAATCATAGTCAGCCTTAGGGAATAAAACGCTTATAGCATTATAGCACAGAATAACTCAGCTTATTTAAATGAAAATGGTTGTGGGATACCAGTTTCATTAGTTGGGAGGGGAATGGCATCCACCTGATTGAGTTTTTAACTTTTTTAATATTTTATTTTTATTTATTCATTTGAGAGAGAGATACAGAAATAGGCAGGTAGAGAGAGAGAGAGAATGAGCACACCAGGCCCTCCAACCATTGCAAATGAACTCCAGATGTGTGTGCCCCCTTTTGCATCTAGCTTATGTGGGTCCTGGGGAATTGAACTTGGGTCCTTTGGCTTTGCAGGTGAGCACTTTAACCACTGAGCCATCTCTCCAGCCCTCTTTTAAAAAAAAAAAAAAAAAAAACTCCCTTTCTCTCCCTCCTTCCTCCCTGTGATTAATTTTTTGTAACAGTTCTGTGGTTTTGGCTATTTGCAGTACTGTTTGGAGCCCTACAACCTTGATTTGTCTCCCTTTTCTTCCTCTAGTGGACTTGTGTGTATGAATTCCAAGAAGGAGCTCCAGTGCGACCTGTCTCACCTCGCTGTTCCCTACGACTGACTCATTACATTGAAGAAGCCAATGTAGGCAGGGGTTATATCAAAGAACTTTGCTTCAGTCCTGATGGGCGAATGATTTCTTCACCACATGGCTACGGGATTCGCTTGTTGGGATTTGACAAACAGTGCAGTGAACTTGTTGACTGTTTACCCAAAGAAGCCAGTCCCTTACGGGTGATCCGTTCTCTATACTCTCATAATGATGTGGTACTGACAACAAAGTTCTCTCCAACACATTGTCAGATTGCCTCGGGGTGCCTTAGTGGACGGGTCTCTTTGTATCAGCCAAAGTTTTAGGCACAATTTACATCAAATAAGGAACTCTTCTGGTGTTTGATTTATAAATTACTTCAATTTAGGTGAAGTGTATTCTTTTTTAGAAGATCTTATAAGTTGGAGTCAAAACCTTGTTCTTATGGGTCCATGAACACGTTGTGACCTGAGTACTTCGCCATCTACCATCACACAAGCATCTCCAAGTTACATCCTATGCAGCATTATTTTGTTCAGCATTCCTCGGCTCCTGCTGTCTGTGCCACTGAACTCTGGTTCTTCTGCTTATTTTGCATGGTAGCTTGTGTTAAGTTTCCCCCCTCCCATGTCTCCCGCCCTCCCTCCCTCCCTCTCTTCTTCCCTCTTCCTCTCTTCCCTCCTTGCCACCCTCTCTTTTGACTTTGGTATGACTTTGTGGACGTTTGGCAGGAGGCTTACTTGGGATTAGAGAGACCCATGGTACTAGCATTGAATAAACCCCAGAAGCTGAATGTTGACATACTGGTTGTTGAAAAAGAAATTTAATTTCATATTCATTTATCAGTATATTTAGCCTTGAAAAGTTGTTATATTTCTCTATATTGAGCACAGATAATGACATTATTCTCATAACTGTTAGATACCCTTGCAATAGATGTCTTAAGTTTCCTGTTAAAATTATACAAATTTTTCATGTGAGATTCTGTTGTGAAATTCTAGAAGAAATTATTACCAGCTCTCTTTATAACTTATTTTACTTGTATGAATTTAAAATCTCCAGCATGTGTCTTTACTTGACATTTTGTTCTTGTCAATAGCATTGGAAAGGAAAGGAGCTGAAGGACTGGGCTTTGGTCACTTCTGTTGTACAAAAGAGGATTTATTTGATTAGTACAATGTCTGGCCATAGACTGATGAAAACAAATGAGATTTGGAATTTCTGTGATTTTTTTTTTTTTTTTTTTTTACTCATACAGGATGATGTGTTAACAGTAATGGAGTGGAGGGGAAATCTAGTAAAGAGATGACATTTTATTGTCTTCTTCAGACAGGGACCACAATCTCAACTTGCACCAGTTGTAAACAGAGCTACAGTCCTCTTCAAGCTATTGTTGTAACCCTGGTAGTCAGTAGTCAGTGACTTGAATGGCACAACTAAGTGCTGATAAGAATATAATTTTTGTGTTTTGTTATGGAGCACAAGTGAAAGCATCAGGCAAGGGAGTAGGCACAAGGCTGCTGTCCTCTTGAAAAGGTAACTTTCTTGTGTCTCCCTACACTGAATAAATAGCGTTGTGTTGAAAAGAGATTTGCCGGAGGTTAGAGTAATTTAAGCCATGTACTAGCTTTGCTTCTTTGGTCACATGCTCTTTAGGCCAGTTGTTCTCAAACTAGTATTAAGATGCATTATAACCATTGAAGAGCTTGTGAAAAATGTAGAAACCAGAGCCTTACCATAGAAGATTCTGATCCAGACAGGGTAAGGACAGGAATCTTTTTTTTTTTTTTTTTTACCAGGAACCTCAAATACTTTCATTCAGGTGGTCTTCAGATCACAGTTTGAAAAACACAACCTTTAATGGTAAATATTTCTATATCCATCTGGTGCTTAATATAATCCCACAAGATATTTTGCTTACTTAAATAATAACAAGGTAGAAAATAACTTGACATGAAATCACTTGCATTATTTGACAAATGAAAGATGGTAAGTGACTTGCTTAAGGTCATGCAAAGGTAGTGTAGAGCCAGGACTTGGATTCAAGTCTCCTAATTCCTTGCTCAGGGAATTTCTACTGTATTGTGCTGACTGTAAAAATCAATGACATATGGACACTTTGTCTTTAAGTTGTACTATTGTGAATAAGATGGCCAGTAGATTGAAAAAGGAAAGCATTGGAGTAGATGTTGAATTTTACCCATAAGGAGAAAAGTATTTTAAATTTTACAAAAATGTTTAACCCAAATACATGAATAAAAATAATGTTTCTTTGTAATACCTTCCCCACAGCCATGCATACATATGTGTAAGAAGTTATATATTATTTGGAACAATGTGGGCTCTAGGACAAATTTTTTAAATGAGATTATCTAGCCAGATGATGGGGAAAAGAAAGCTTGAAATTTTCTAGTCAATGAAAAATTATCACAAAGCACAGTGTGAATTATTGTCATCACTTTGTAAAAAACAAAAACCAAAAAAAAAAAAACTACCACACATTTCAAAGGAAATATAGTTTTTGAGGAAAATACCCAAAACTGTTACAAATAAAAATAAGTTATTATGTCAGGTGTGGTGGCGCATGCCTTTAATCCCAAAGAAGGCAGAGGTAGGAGGATCGCTATGAGTTTGAGGCCAGCCTGAGACTACAAAGTGAATTCCAGGTCAGCCTGGGCCAGAGTGAGAACATACCTCAAAAAAAAAAAAAAAGTTAAAAAAATAAGGTATTGAGTATAATAATTGATATTTAAAAGAATATTCAAAGCCGGGAGTGGTGGTGCACGCCTTTAATCCCAGCACTTGGGAGGCAGAGGTAGGAGGATCACCATGAGTTTGAGGCCACCCTGAGAATACAGAGTGAATTCCAGGTCAGCCTGGGCTAGAGTGAGACCCTACCTCGAAAAACAAAACAAAACAAAACAAAACAAACTATATACATACATACATACATATATATATGTATGTGTGTGTGTATGTATGTGTGTATATATACATATATATATAGAGAGAGAGATATATAATTTTTCATTCAATTGTATCAGTTCGGAAAGGGTTCCAGGTCAGATGCTGGACTCATGTTACCTAACTCTAAATTCAACCAGTGATTCTTGAACTACTATTTTTTTGTGGGGGTAAATAATTTTTATTTATTTATTTATTTATTTATTTATTTATTTATTTATTTATGAGAAAGAGAGTGGGCATACCAGAGCCTCTATCAACTGCAGATGAACTATAGATGCATGTGCTAATCTGTCTTTACCTGCGTACTGGAGAATCGAACCTGAATCCTATGGCTTTGCAGGCAAGTGCCTTAACTGCTAAGCCATCTCTCCAGCCCTTAGGAGGGTTCTGTGAGGTAGAGTTTCACTCTAGCCCAGACTGACCTGGAATTCACTACGTAGTCTCAGGCTGGCTTTGAACTCACAGTGATTCTTCTATGTCTGCCTCCTGGGTGCTGGGTTTAAAGGCATGGGCCACCATACCCATCCCTAATGCTACTTTTTTTTTTTTTCCAAGTTGAGTCTCCTTAAATATTTAATTAATTAATTTATTTGAGAAGGAGAGAGAATGGGCACATCAGGGCCTTCAGCCACTACAAATGAGCTCCAGACACATGTGCCACTTTGTGCATCTGACTTATATGGGTCCTGTGGAATCGAACCTGGGACCTTTGGCTTTGCAGGCAAGTGCCTTAACCACTAAGCCATCTCTCCAGTCTGAACTAGCATTTTTGAAAACCTACTATAATCTATGGCCATACCACCATGAATGTGCCAATCTTATCTTAATACCTACTACTTGTTAAATAATGTGCCTGTTTTCGTACAAGCTGCCACAAACAAAATCTTGCAAGGTAGATGGAATAAGTCCCAAATTACTTTGGAAGTAATAATGGGTCAGAAAGATGAAACAACTTGCCTGAAGTCACAGAGTTGGCAGTGGGTAGCAGTAGCATTGGAATGCAAACCTAGATTTGTTTCTTTTAGTCCAAAGACTGCTTCCTACACTACCATTTTCCCTTTTAGTGTGCACAGGATGGTAAACTGGCCTGTTGGTTTATTCAGTATCTTTTGGAATTTTTTTTATTACAGCCTTATTACCTACTGTACCAAATAAAAGGACATTTAAAAGACTGATAGTTTCCATGAGAATGAAGATCATAAACTCAAGGCATAGTTGTAGGACATTTCTCACTGTGAAATAGAAAAGAAAATGGAGGAGAAATAGCCTTGTGTGAAAATAGAGCCACATAGGTAAGACTTAATAATCAATAGCCAGCAAACTAAACAAAAGAACCTCTGTTCTCTTTGAGTTATGTTCATGATCAAAAAGTAATCAAGCAGTAGTAACTAAGGAATTAAAGGACCTCATTACATATTGTTTTATTTTTTGAAGGCAGGGTCTTACTTTAGCTTAGGCTGACCTGGAACTCACTTTGTAGCCTAGCCTGCCATTGAACTCCTGGTGAGTTTCCTACCTTGGCCTGCTGGGTGCTGAGATTAGAGCTACCATGCCTAACTTTCATGAATTTTATACTATTGGAAGAAGTTACTTATTTGCCATTTCAAGGCCCCATCTTGCAGTATTAAATGTAAAAAATGATATTTTTGCTCTGTTTTATTCAGTCATTTTTTTAAATTGTTTATTTATTTATTTGAGAGTGACAGATAGAAATATATAGAGAATGGGCACACCAGGGCCTCCAGCCACTGCAAACAAACTCCAGATGTGTATGCCCCTTTGTGCATCTGGCTACCGTGGGTCCTGGGGAGTCAAGCCTTGAACCGGGGTCCTTAGGCTTCACAGGCAAGTGCTTAACCGCTAAGCCGTCTCTCCAGCCCCAGTCATTTTTATTCATAATAATTGGTAAGTATATTGTAATTGGCAATGAAAAAAAATTTTTTTAATTGAGGGTAGGGTCTGTCTCACTCTAGTCCAGGCTGACCTGGAATTCACTATGTAGTCTCAGTGTGGCCTCAAACTCATGGCAATCCTCCCATCTCTGCCTCCTGAGTGCTGTGATTAAAGGTGTTTGCTACCACACCTGGCTGGCAATGAAGTATTATTATTGGTAAATGTAACATAAGTTGTTCTCCTGGCTAGAAGGTTTCTCTGGAACAGTATATTTATGGAAAAGCTCTGTTGAAGGAGTTAGGTGCATCAAATAAATAGTAGTCCTTATTTTCAATCATGAAGTGAAATAACTAAAGTAGAAGAGGCCTCTGTTTTGTCTTAAATTTGTGTGATCATTTTTCTCAGACACCCAGTTCATATGATATATAATTTGTTATTTCTCCCTGTTACATTCCTGAGAAGAGGCCATACCAAAAAATTTTTAAGGAAACAGTAAATCATATCCCCATTCCTCTCTCTAGAACCAAGATCACAGTGTGTCCTGCTTAAAGTTGTGTTCCGTAGAAAGTGCAATATAGGGGAAACATTTGAGAATCATTTAGAAGCTTAGTATTTGCCATATTAGAACATATAGTACTGGTATCCATAAGTATCTGTTAAACTTGGCAATTAACAGTAGAAAGTGGTCTGATAACTTACTGATGACAATCATCCCTATTTTTAGTGACTAGCAGTCACTGAGTGCTATGAAAATCCACTCAGTATCACCCTATGTTGGTCATGAAGGGAATCATATATACGAATTTTGTTTGGATAACTAATGCATATTTCAAAGTGCCAAGATTTAAAACTCATAATTATTTTTGATGCAAGTTGTCCAGGTATGTTAGTATACCTCCCTACCTTCTTAAGCAGCATGCTCGGTCTAATTCACTTTTTCATGATGAGAAGTTATGTTCATAATGTGTGCGCTCTGATATATGTAGAGCGTTTCATTAAATATAAAGGGCTATAACATATGAGTTACTATCTCATGAACTGATCCCTAAACTCTGAGGTATATATGATCATTTGCCTCAGATTGTTAGTTTTTATAACAATGTTTTATGCCTGCTGAGTCGTCTGTTCTATCAACATGCCTGCCTCTAACAGGCTGACACTTTCTTCTAATGTACTGCATTCATGTTATGAGCTAGGATAGGAAATTACCAAGCCTAGTCAGTATCTACAGGAAAACCTGAGCAAACTCTAGGTGCACAGTCTGCACCAGCTCCTTTGGTTGATTTCCAGTTACCTCCTAGGAAAGGCTAGACTTTTCAGTTGCAACCAAGTAAGATTCTACCAACAAGAATGGTGCTGGAGTTACAAGTAACTAGCAATGTGCCAAAGTGCGGCAAAGTAGCAACAGAAAGCTCTCTATTATTCTGGGGTCTTTTATGCTTTTATGACAAAAAGTGCAAAAATGAAAATTCAGGTAGATTTAATACTATTTTAGATGCCATTAAATTTTGTCCATAACTTACATTATATGCTTAAGTTATGTTGTTATGAAGACATAGTTTAGTCTCATTGTAGAGTGAGATTGTACTAGAATATATAGCCTAGAGATTATTCTAAAATATGTCCTAAGGATTTCTCCCATTCAAATGATAATGGAATTTATTAAAAGAAAAATTTCCAAACTACCTTTATGCTGCTCTTTTTAGTTGCAAATGAATCGATAGAGATATGGGTTTTAAAACCCCGTGGAGCACATCTCACATACACACCTCCTATATGTATGTGTATATGAGTGTCACTATAAGTGAAAATGTTACCCAGAAATAATAAAATAAATAATTTTTAATATCTAAATCTGGTCCGTAGTCTTTAAAACAAGTAGACTCTTTAGCTTTCCTAAGTCTTCCTCATTTAGATTTCATGGTTTTTGCATTTAAGAATGGATATTTGAATTTCTTTTAAATTTCACTGCATCCTTCATTTCCAAGCTGTGCTTTCTGGTAAATTTTAGATTCATATTTTCAGCAAACTAGGAATGCTCTAGATAACATGCTAGATACCCAAAAATTTTTCTCGATAGGTTCTAAGGTGCTATAAATTCATATGCTAGACTGTAAGCTCCTTGAGGGCAGGGCGGGTACTATCTTATTTATTTATTCTTGTATTCACAGTGCTTGTATAGGTCCTGACAGAATAGTTGCTCAATAAATATTTGTTGAATGAATCAAACGAACCTTTACAATATGTGGCCTCAAGTTCTCATGAAGCCAGAGTATAATGTACAAATTATTCAGTACTAGAGGAATCACCATTTATTGTAATTAACAGAAAATCCAGTAAAGATTCATTCTGGCCAAGTGTGGTGGCACATGCCTTTAATCCCAGCACTGGAGAGGCAGAGGTAGGAGGATCACCATGAGTTTGAGGCCACCCTGAGATTATATAGTGAATTCCAGGTCAGCCTGGACTAGAGTGAAACCCTACCGCGAAAAACCAAAAAAAAAAAAAAAAAAAAAAATACCGGGCATGGTGGCACACGCCTTTAATCCCAGCACTTGGGAGGCAGAGGTAGGAGGATTGCCATGAATTTGAGGCCACTCTGAGACTACATCGTGAAATTCTAGGTCAGCCTGGGCCAGAGTGAGACCGTACCTCGGAAAAAAAAAAAAAGATTCATTCTGACCATAAGTAAGCATTTCTCATTGATTTAAAAACTACAAGACTGTTTTTCATTCAACAAACATTTGAATCCCTACTATATGCCTGGTCTAGTATTGGGAACTCAAAGGACAAAGATAACTAAGGTCTTATGGAGTGGTACTTGAAATAGATATAGATTCAGAGCTGGTATTATGGGCCTGTGTAGGTTTATAGGTCCCATATTTATAAAAGCCTTGTAATTTGGTTTAATGCTCTGTTGTAGCCAACTTGAAAAGTTTTGAACAAGGACTCCAAATTTTTGTTGGGCTCTAGGGCTCACAGTTATGTAGCTGGTTTTACAAAATGTTATCATTTTGACATTGTGAGTTATCTTTCACGTATCTGCAAGTAAAGACATTCATTGAAAACTAGCCATAAAGTACATGGTTAGTAAAATACTTGCAATCTAGCAGCAAGAAACCCTTGCAGGTGTGCACATGCATGCACACATACACACAAATGTCCCAGAGACATGAGAGAAGTAACATATCTCAATATAATAAGGGCTATATATACAGCAAGCCTATAGCTAATATGCTAAGTGGGAAAAAACTCAAAGCATTTTCACTAATACCAGAAAAAAAAAAATAGAGACAAAAAAGCTAGGCATGGTGGTGCATGACTTTAATCCCAGCACTTGGGAGGCAGAGTAAGAGGATCACTGAATTCAAGGCCAGCCTGGAAGTACAGAGAAAATTCCAGGTCAGTCTGGGCTAGAGTGAAACCCCACCTTGAAGAACAAAAAAGGCAAGTGTGTCCACTTCTCCATTCTTCTTCAATATAGTACCGGAAGTCTTAAACTAGAGCAATAAGGCAGGAGAGGCAAATAGGAAAGGGAGAAATCAAAGCACCCTATTTGCAGATATTATTATCCTATGCATGGAAACCTAAAAGACTCCTCTCAAAACTTTCAGATCTGACAAACACTTTCAGCAAAGTGTCAGGATACAAAATTAACAGAGAAAAAAGTAGCATTCCTGTCTATTGATAACACACATACTGAGGAAGAAATCATGGAGACAATCCCATTCACAATTCACATACATCAAAGCCAAAAACCTCATGGACCTGAAAAGCTTCTACAATGAAAACTTAAAAGCACTTGAGAGAAAATGGAAGAAGATATGAGGAGATGGAAAGTTCTCCCATGCCCATGTATTGTAAGAATCCATACTGTGAAAATAGCTATCTTACCGCTGCAGTTACAACCATTTACTTCTTGTTGCTGGGACAAACATCCAACCAGAAGCAGCTTATGGGAGGAAAGGGTTTATTTCAGGCTTACAGAGTCCAGGAGAAGCTCTATCATGGCAGAAGAAGCTGGCTCACTTCATGTATCCATAGCAGAGAGGGAAACACCACCAACAGCTACCAAACATGAACACCCTGAGCTCAGAACTGGCTCTTTACACACATTAGGACTGGATTAAAAGATTCACCCCCAGTGACACTTCCTCCAGCACCGCTGCTGGAGACAAATTACAAGCTTAATAAATATTTGGGTGCTTGCTTTGGCAGTACATATACTAAAATTGGAACAGTACAGAGAAGATAAACATGGCCCCTGCCTACAAGGATGACATGGAAATTTGTGAAATGGTCCATAAAAAAAAAAATTTTCTGGACAGATGGCTCAACAGTTAAGGTGCTTGTCTGCAAAGCCTAACAACCCAGGTTCAGTTCCCCAGTACCCACATAAAGCCAGATGCACGAAGTGGTGCGTGCATCTGGAGTTCATTTGCAGTGGCCAGAGGCCCTGGCTTTCCCATTCTATCTCTTTTCTATCTCTGCTTGCAAATAAACTTTAAAAAGAATTTTTTTAAAATACTTCAGGATATAGTGGACATACATTCACATTTAAACCACCACACTTAGCAAAAACAACATACAGGGCTGGAGAGATGGCTTAGCGGTTAAGGCATTTGCCTACAAATCCAAAGGATCCCAGTTTGATTCTCCAGGACCCACATAAGCCAGATGAACAAGGTGTCACATGCATCTAGAGTTTGATTGCAGTGGCTGGAGGTCCTAGGGTGCCCATTCTTTTTCTCTGTCTCTCCCTCTTTCTCAAGTAAAGAAATAAAATATATTTTAAAAATACAAATTTAATGGAACCCCATCAAAATTCCAAATGCCATTCTTTTTTTCTTTTTTATTGACAATTTCTGTAACTGTAGACAATATCCCATGGTAATTTCCTCCCTCCCCCAGATTTCCCCTTTGAAACTCCACTCTCTATCATATTTCCTTCTCCTCTCAATCAGTCACTTTTATTTTGATGCCATGATCTTTTCCTCCTATTATGATGGTCTTGTGTAGGTAGTGTCAGGCACTGTGAGGTCATGGATATCCAGGCTATTTTGTGTCTGGGGGAGCACATTGTAAGGAGTCCTACCCTTCCTTTGGCTCTTACATTCTTTCCGCCACCTCTTCCACAATAGGCCCTGAGCCTTGGAAGATGTGATAGAGATATTTCAATGCTGAGCACTCCTGTCATTTCTCAGTACCATGGTCACCTGAATCATCCTAAGATCACTGACATCTGAAAAGAGAAGCTTCTCTAATCAAAAGTGAGAGTAGCATTAATATATGGGTATGAGGCTGAGCGTTGTGGCACATACCTTTAATCCCAGCACTCAGGAGGCAGAGGTAGGATCACCGTGAGTTCAAGGCCACCCTGAGACTACATAGTGAATTCCAGGTCAGCCTGGACTAGAGAGTGAGACTTAACTCGAAAAACAAACTATATATATGAACATTAAGAGAAGTGCTTACTGGGCAGTTTGGTGAGCATACTATATACATTTAGCCAGATACCAGTAGACATTACACCCCTAGGGCTCATGACTACCCCTATTGTAGGTTTTCAGTATCAGGGATGTATTCCCTTCCATGGACCAGGCCTCCAGTACGATTAGAGAGTGGTTGGTTTCCCCATAACAGATGTACCACTATTGCACCCGTTGGCTCATATGGCCTGGCTGGCCAAATTTAAGGCTTGTAGTGTCCACTGTTGAGCATTTTTACTGGTGATTTCTCTCTTTCCCATTGAACTGCATACAGAGTAGCTTTTTCCAGCCTCGAATCTCTTCAGAGACAATTGAACTCTCTCGTGGGTGTGGTACTTCAAAACTGTAGAGCCTTAGACCTCATTGCTACTGAATATGGGGGGACATGTGTGGTCTTGGGAGAAGAATGTTGTTTTTTTGTTAATGAATCAAATGTTGTTGAACAAGAAAAAATCTCCACAAGGAGCTGCTTGACTGCTACAAGCCTAAGGACCCCATCACCTGGTTTTCTAACCCTTTATTCACTTGGCTTTTCCCCCTCCTTGCTATAGGAACCCTATTACTTGTAGCCCCCTGCCTCATCAAATTTCTCAGACAACAAATAACTAATATTGCTAAGGTTGCTACTAGTCAGGTTCTCGTGCACCATCTAGCCCTATCTGAGCCTATGATAGACTATAAGGATTTCACTCAATATGATGACACCTCCCCATTATAAAAACAAAGGGGGAGCTGTTGGACATAGGCAGGGCTCTGGGTTAAAGCAAACCTAAGCTATCTGACATGAAGGCCCCAGGCTATGGAGAGGTCACAGTAGCCTGAACCACTGGTAGGGTGACTGGTAGGGGAGCTCCTCCCCCCATTCTTTTTTTTTTTTTTTTTTTTTTTTTGGTTTTCCAAGGTAGGGTTTCACTGTAGCCCAGGACCTCCCCCCATTATTGGGGGTCGCAGTGAGCCTGGACCCCCAGACAAAATCTTGGATCCTGAGATCAGCAGGAAGTAACACCACTCCCTCTCCAAGCATGGGGTACCTGGACTTTCAGATAAGACTTGGGCTTTGCCCATCACCCTGTGACCTTTGGCCAGTTGCCTAGGAAACTCCTTATATGGTATCAGCCAGCACCTTTTCACAGTCCATCCCCCTGTACCATATTCCTTCCCTTTACCATTGCCTACATGCTGGAATGTATGTCCCCATATGCTGATTAGGCATCAACAAGCAACCTTGTACATCCAATCCCCTTAGGACCCTCCACTGCTTATAAACCCATTTCCCTATTGATTAAACTGAGCTGTTCACAGAGACTGTCTCCCAAAAGTGAAGTCTTTCGTCATCGCGCTCACCACGGTTGCCTGGGCACATTGGGGACCATGGCCAGACCCCGGAGGACCCAAGGACCCCCAGAACAGAATAAAAGATCCAGATAAAGATCTTGCAAATCAATAAATATTAAAAATGCAAATTTGAGGCCGGCCATGGTGGTGCACACCTTTATCCCAGCACTCGGGAGGCAGAGGTAGGAGGGTCGCCATGAGTTCGAGGCCACCCTGAGACTACATAGTGAATTCTAGTAAGCCTGGGCTAGAGTGAGATCCTACCGCAAAAAAAAAAAAAAAAAAAAAAAAGTTTATTTTGCTGGGTGTGGTGGCCCATGCCTTTAATCCCTATGCTCGAGAGGCAAAGGTAGGAGGATCACTGAGTTTGAGGCCAGCCTGAGACTACATAGTGGATTCCAGGTCAGCCTGGACTACAATGAGACCCTACCTCAAAAAAAAAAAAAAAATGGGGGCTCAAGAGATGGTTCAGCTGTTAAGGGTGCTTGCTTGCAAAGTCTGATGGTCTGGGTTCAATTCCACAGTGTCCATAAAGTTAGATACACAAAGTGGCATATATATCTGGAGTTCATTTACACTGGCAAGAGGCCCTGGCAAATTTATATATATATAGTTTTTTTTTGAAGTAGGGTTTCACTTTGGTCTAGGCTTACCTACAATTCACTGTGTAGTCTCAGGGTGGCCTCATACTCGCAGTGAGCCTCTTAACTCTGCCTCCTGAGTGCTGGGATTAAAGGCATGTGCCACCATGCCCAGCAAAATATTTTTATTTTTACTAATTTTTCTTTATGGGAGAGAGAGAATTGGCATGACAGGGTCTCTAGCCACTGCAATCGAACTCCAGATGTGTGTACCACCTTGTGTGCATCCATGACCTGTGCGCATGTGTCACCTTGTGCGTCTGGCTTACATAGGTTTTGGGGAGTTGAACCTGGATCCTCAGGTTTTGCAGGCAAGTGCCTTAGCCGCTGAGCCATCTCTCCAGCCCTTATTTTGCATTCAAAAAATATTTTAATTTGCATTCAAAAATATTTTGTCAGGGCTGGAGAGATGGCTCAGCGGTTAAGGCACTTGCCTACAAAGCCTAAAGATCTGGGTTCAGTTCTCCAGTACCCATGTAAAACCAGATGCACAAAATGGTGCGTGTGTCTTGAGTTTGTTTGCAGTGGATAGAGGCCCTGGCACACCCATTGTCTTTCTCATAAAATTGTTGTTTTTTTTTTCCCCCACTCTAGTCCAGGCTGACCTGGAATTCACTATGTAGTCTTAGGGTGGCCTCCAACTCATGGCAATCCTCCTACCTCTGTGTGGTGGTTTGATTCAGGTGTCCCTCATAAACTTTGGTGTACTGAATGCTAGGTCCCCAGCCAATGGCAATTTAGGAATTAAAGCTTTCTGGAGGCAGTGTATTGTTGGGGGCAGGCTTGTGGAATCATAGGCAGTTTCCCCTTGCCAGTGTTTGGCACACTCGCCTGCTGTTGCTATCCACCTGATGTTGGCCAGTAGGTGATGCCCACCTTCTGCTCATGACATCATTGCCCCCTGCCATCATGGAGCTTTCCCTTGAGCCTGTAAGCCAAAATAAACCTTTGCCACAAGCTGCTCTTGGTCGGGTGTTTTCTGCCAACAATGCGAACCTGACTGCAACACTCTGCCTCCTGAGTGCTAGGATTAAAGCATACACTAGCACACCCAGCTGCTAAAATAACGTTAAAAATGCAAATTAAGGGCTGGAGATATTGCTTAGCAGATAAGGTACTTCCCTGAAAAGCCTAAGGACCCAATTCAATACTCCAGAATACGCGTAAAGCCAGATGTACAAAGTGGTGCATGCATCTGGAGTTTGCAGTGGTTAGAGTCCCTGGTGCACCTGTTCTCTCACTTTCTATCTGCCTCCCTATCTCAAATAAATAAATTAAATATGTATATTATGACTTTGAGATTCCATCTCACTCTGGTCACATTGGCTCTTGTTACTTTCTCATTGCTGGGACAAAACAGCATACCAAAAGCAGTACACGGAAGGAAAAGGTTTATTTTGGCTTACACTCTGCAGGGGAGGTTTCATCGTGGCACAGAGTCTGGACATCGCATCTTGTCACATCAGCTGGGGGGGACAGTGAGTGAGCTGTTTGGTGAACACCCAGTAGGTCTGGCCCTAGCAATAGCAGCCTTCGGTAATGCTGCACCTCCCAAAGGCTCCACCAGCTGGAGATTGAGTATGAGGCTTAGTCACAAACACATGAGGCTATGGGGGGACTTTTCACATTTAATCCACAATGGCTATTGTGACGTAAATAAATAAATGCTGGCCAAGGGTGTGGGGGAAGTGTAAAGAATAAAGGAATAAAGGATTCCCTTTATTGCTGGGAGTACAAACTGGTGCAGGCATTATAAAAAGTAGTATGGTCAGGCGTGGTGGCGCACCTTTCATCCCAGCACTCGGGAGGCAAAGGCAGGATGATTGTTGTGAGTTTAAGATCACCCTGAGACTACATAGTGAATTCCAGGTCAGTCTGGGCTAAAATAAGACCCTACCTTAAAAACAACAACAACAACAACAAAAAAAAAAAAAAAAAAAAAAAAAAGCCAGGCATGGTGGCGCACGTCTTTAATGCCAGAACTCAGGAGGCAGTGGTAGGAGGGTCACCATGAGTTCGAGGCCACCCTGAGACTACATAGTTAATTCCAGGTCAGCCTGGACCAGAGTGAGACCCTACCTTGAAAAACCAAAAAAAAAGGGGGGGGGGGAAGGGATGGCTTAGTGGTTAAAGATGCCCGCCTGCAAAGCCAAAGGACCCAGGTTCGATTCCCCAGGACCCACATAAGCCAGATGCACAAGGTGGCACATGCATTTGGAGTTCATTTGCAGCAGCTGGAGGCCCTGGCGCGCCCATTCTCTCTCTCAAATAAATAAAATATAATAAAAAAAAAACACATGGAGGTTTCTCAGAAAGCTAAATTACTTCTGGACATATAGCCAAAGGACTATATGCTATTAGAAGTACTTGCTCATACATGTTTATTGCTGCTGCATTCATAATAGCAAGGAAATGGAACCAGCCTGTATGTCCATCAACTGCAATGGATAATGAAAATGTACATATACACATATATACATATTCATCTGTAAAGAAAAATTAAATGGTTAAACTTGGAGGAAAATGAATGGAACTGAAATATAATATACTAAGTGCAATAGGTAATGCAGGTTCAGAAAGCCAAATGTTGCATGTTTTCTCTCATATGCGGAACCTAGCTCTGTATGTTTAAATTTGTGTTGGAGTGTCAGTAGAGGCCAGGCAGGGGCTTGGGGTGGAGGGAAGGAAGAGGCATTGGGGGAAGATAGAACACGGAACATGAAAGTTGAGGGACAAAAAATACTGGGACGGTGGACAGTTAAGAGGGGATGGCTTGAGGGAGGGGGATAGCCAAAACTAAAAGACAAAAAAGCTCTATGGAAACCTACTTCTTGTTAGCTAATTAAAAACAAACAATAAAACTACCCAACCACAAAACACCAATTAGGGTGGACTTAAAACAAATTTTATTCCAATTACTCAAAAAAAGAAAACATTAACAGATTTTATCAAACCCACTGTCATGTAACTCAAGGGAGCAAGTAAAATCCAGTCTAATCATGTTAGTGAAACTTTGTTAAGCAAAAAGAGCATTAAGAACTAAAAATCCTCAAGCTTATAAAGAATGTAGTTCAAGTCTTTGCTCTGCATTTATTTGTATGAGAAAACAATGTCTGAGTGCTTTACTTCCAATACAACCTGCCTAGCCTTCACTGACTGCTGTCCCTCACAGTGCAATGCTTCATCTCTATGGCGCTGGTGCTAAGTCAATGACTGGCTCACCCAGAGTAAGCCCTTTAGATCCCACACTCTTCACTACTCGTGATGCCTCCCTTACAAGTTTGCGCAGCCTTAGGCTGAGTCTTACCACTGTAACTGAGCTTGGGAAATTCAGGCACAACTGTATGTACAATTCTGTTTTATTGCGCAGGCCACAACAGATAGCAAGTGATTACATATCCAAACATAAAAATAAGATGAGTATTAATTATTAGACAGAAACATCCAACTTAGTCCCCAAGCACAAATGAAACAAGATTCCACCATCTAAAGGCTGTGTTTACTGTGGTGCAGTCCTGAGAACTCATACATTGAAAGTGTGTTAAATACAGAATCCATAACACATTCCTGGTAGCATCAGATATGAAGTACAAGGCACAAGGCTAAGTGTCCTGTGCTCATGAGTCATCTGTGTGCCACATATGTAACAGAAAGACCAATTTTAAAGCTTTTCAGACAGTTCAATTGTTTTCCTTAAAAAAAATTACCACATTCGTCAGAATTTCTTAATTATACATTTTGACATTACAAGTTGGTTACAAGTTCTGAATGTTTGTCAAACTTGTTTATAAACAAAAAATCATTTCTGATAATATATTTGCAGTTTTGTCAAGAGCTGTTAAGAGTGGCAACAGTTTGAGTTAAAAAATGATAAAAAAATTTTTAGTAATTAACTTAAAATGCCATATATTTGAGAAGGCAAAAACTAGAACATTTTTCTTTAGTTCTAATAGTTCATAAAAGTGCTTTACAACTTAATTTCTATCACCTGCATGGAGTGTGAAGACAAAAACAAGCCCCACATCACTGAGAGCCCAATGAAGCGCACTCCCAAAACAGTCATAATTCCTGGCTAACTTACCCTGTGCTTGGTACCAAGGCATGCTTGTGGTTGTTCAAGGTCACACATATGTGAACACACCATCAGGAAGCGAGGTGCTCTTTCATGTGTGAAACTGAATTCCCTTCAAATCTTGATTCAACATGCAAAGTACACTAGTCAAACTGGCACACCAGGGGCTCTTGCCGCTGCAAACTAATATCAGACATATAAGTCCCTTTTTGCATCTGGCTGGGGAAATTGAATCAAGGCTAGCAGGCTTTGCAAGCACACACCTTTAAGCTGAGCCATCGCAGCAGCCCACTGGTGTCAAATTGCTTTCTGAAATCCTCACATCTGTAACCTGATCTCTGCACTGCTTGCTGTACCTAGAAAACTTCCAAGCTATTTCCTATAAAAGCTACTCACTCAGCTCTATTACTGCTGTTAATGCATAATATGCTCTTTAATCCATTTTTCAGTTGGAAAATGTTCACTTTATTTAACCAGCCATATTGTATTTAGAGGTGAATAGCTGTTTTGGATTTTCTGCCCAGAAACTTCTAGTAAACTACTAGTTGAGGCCCTGATTTCATTTTGGTTGGTATGCATACATATTTGCGTGCAATTACCCAGAAAGATGAAAAGCAACCATTAGTAAGAAACCTACCTTTAAAACAGGGGAGGGGAGTGGAGGATGGGGTATATACACCCTTGTGGTACTCACCTAGAATGTACAAGGCCCTGGGTTCACTCCCTAGCACCACAAAAACAAACAACAAAACCTACCACTTTCTGAACAATCAGAACACCTAATATTTACAGGCTGCTTTTTAAAAGATTCATGTTATTTCATTATTAAGTGGTGCACGAGTCATGTTATGTTTACTTGAAAAAAATGCTTTAATATTATCTGAGTCCTCAGATGTTTTTGTCAGTTAAGGTTATAAGGGATGAGTATGCTGCCTGGCTGGCACCAATCTCTGGAATTCAAAATGTTATTTAGATCAGATGCTCTTATCTTCTTTATTTTTATTTATTAATTTTCATAAGCAGAGAGACAGAGATAGAAGGGGTGCTCCAGGGCTCAAGCCACTGCAAACACACTCCACTTTGTGCACCTGGCTTTCTGTGGGTATTGGGGAATAGAACCTGGGTCTTAGACTTTGCAGGCAAGCGCCTTAACCACTAAGTTATCTCTCCAACCCTTATCTTCTTCTGATGGTACAATGGTAAATTGGGTTTTCCAAAATGTCAAAATCCTAAAGAAGTCTCTTTCCAAGAGAACATAAGACAACTAACACTGTGGAGTAAAATCTATATTGAGCCTTCTCTCTCCCCTCCATGGTATTTAGAAACCCAGAAAAAAGAAAACTTGGGGTTATGTCAATAGATTCCCAAAATAAAACTTTATGGACGTATTTAAAGTAATTTTTCTGCATACATGTTGTGTGTGTGCCAAGGGCCTCTTTCTACTGCAAGCACCAGACGCTAGAGCCACTTTCTGAATCTGGTTTAGGAATTGAACCTGGGCTGGCAGGCTTTGCAAACAAGCACCTTTAGCCAGTGAGGTATCTTCCCACACCAGGAAGTGTTTGCTTTTTTAACAGTATATTTCAAGAGAACAGGGTGCTTGAATATGACAAATTACTACTCAAGGGGGAAAATAATGCCCAAGTTGGTACCATTAATTCAAAGAAGCCAAGCTAAACAGGATATGATCTATTCTATATGTAATTAACAAGGTGAAGCATGTAACAGAATGTTAAGTCCTCCCATCTTTTGGCAATGAATTCAGTAAAATCAACACAAGGATATTTTGGAAAGGCTTAAAGTCACATTCGGAATTAAATAGAAAACTTTCAATGCTAAAAAAGCAAAATGAAAACTTTTATTAGCTGCTTGATTCTACCAAGTCTAAACAGAAATAATTCGGATGATTAACCCAACAAGGCGCTTCTTTTCAAAACTAGCAGCAGTAATTTGTTGTGCAATGCCTATCTTTAACAAGCTGGTTTTCCTCTGTTCTGCTCCTTCATCCTACGGGTGCTCAGCCTAACAGACTGCCTTCTGCAGCTGCCTCTGGAAGCAGAGAAGCCAGGGTAAGAGGAACCAAGTATGCCTGAGGGGTCCTGGGGCCCAAGAACACATGCTGTGGCTGCCTGTGCAGGGCCAGGATGCTTCCATACAGAAGGCCAAAAGACTGTTTCCAGGAGGAAAAAGGATCACATCCTGGCTGTTCGGTCGCGCTGAGCCTCACAGCTAGCTACCAGGCAGCAGCCTAAAGCTCTTGGGTAGTGGTCAAAACAAAAACCTTTCAATTTTCCTTCTGAAAACTTTCATTCTGCTTTTGTTGATGCTTTGTCCATAATTTACTGACTTAATGACACCAACGTATTTAGGCCAATTAGGAACAAAGCCAAATTGCATTCTTGGGTCTAATTAGCTGATAAATCACATTTTGCTAGTGACTTTGTCATGTAACCTTTAATAAAAACTCGTAAGTTGCATTGATTATTCCCCAAGAGATTAGAGACCGATGGTAATTCAGATGAGCACCTCTGAAAAGATTCGCCAGCTTCCTGTCCCGCTCTAGCCAGATGGTTTTGAAAACCTTGGAGAAGGACTGAAATTCCCCACCAATCTGAGACTGTATTCGAGCCTTTACAACATTAACTGGAAAAAACAAGAATCCCAACATGGCACCCAAAAGACCTCCACAGATGAAGTCATTGACCAGATGAGCACTATGCGTCGTCGCCGTAGGCAGATGCTCCTTAATAGGTCCTCGAAGGCCAAAGAAAAGGGCATTGCTAAATCCATTTCGGAAAAGAATAGGCACCAAGCCTCGATAATATTCCCTAATCCCATGACATTTCAGTGCCCGGAAAGCCTGGTACGTGTTTGTGAATTTGTCGTGATGCTTATGATCTTGAAGCAGTGTCTGAACTCTTTCCAGTGGAGTGAAAATGGCTTCTGTTGTCCCTGCAAGTATTGCTGCCACGCCACAGGTTACAAACTCAGGAGCACTGACGTGCTTCCGGAGAAGGCAAGATAAATCCTCGTAGAGACCAAACATAAGGGCCAGGGTAGTGGTTTTCTGCATCAATGGGGGGAGGATTCCACGATACAGGTTTCGAAATCCATCCCTCCTCAACTGAAGGACTGCATCCCGGGTTTTGAGCCCATACAGCTGCTGCCGAAAGAGGATCTTCTGAATGGGATATGTGATCGCTACATTGTTGAAAGCTGCGCAGCAGCCGCACAAGTAATGCTTCATTTCTCCGACGTTTGTAATGTGAGGAGACAGATCTTGTTTTGAAGATGCTAGGATCCGTGATCTCTTCTCATGAGCTTCTGAATCCATCATGTTGCTTAAGACCTTTCTTCTTCAGGAAGAACTCTTTTAGCCTACAGATAATGAAAGACAGTGGGTTTTAAACAGAGCCAAACACAGACTTTCTCCTCCAATTTCCAGACACTGTATTTTCTCTTTGAAGCTGGATCAGTAATTTTTTTAAATTTTATTTTGGGGGCTGGGTGGTGATTCTTTGTGCCCAGATGCCAGATGCACCAAGTGCTCTATATATCTGGAGTTTGTTTGCAGTGGCAAGAGGCCCTGGTGTGCTGTTACACATTCTCCCTCAAAAAAAATTTTTTTTTAATCCCCCCCCCCTTTTTTTTGAGGTAGGGTCTCGCACTAGCCCAGGCTGACCTGGAATTCACTATATAGTCTTAAGCTGGCTTCAAACGTACAGCGATACTCTTACCTTTGCCTCCTGAGTACTGGAATTAAAAGTATGCACTACCATGCCCGGCTGAAAAATATTTTTAAGCCGGGCATGGTGGTGCATGCCTTTAATCTCAGCACTCTGGAGGCTAGAGGAATGGGACAGAAAATCACTTTTACTAACATGCATTAATTGTATGTATTAATGAGGTTCAGTGTGCTATTTCCATACAGGGGACACAAGATCAATATTTTGTTTTGTTTTGTTTGGTTTTTCAAGGTAAGGTCTCATTCTAGCCTAGGCTGACATGGAATTCATTATGTAGTCTCAGGGTGGTCTTGAACTCACAACGATCCTCCTACCTCAGCCCCCCAAGTGCTGGGATTACAGGTATACCCCAACATAACCAGCTTTAGGTCAAAAGTCTTTTTTTTTTTTAATTTAAATTTATTTATTTATTTATTTTGAGACAGCTTCTTTACTCTAGTCTACACTGACCTGGAACTTACTCTGTAGTTACAGGCTGGCCTCAAAGTCAGTGATCCTCCTACCTCAGCCTCCCAAATGCTGTGATTAAAGGTGTTTGTCACCATGCCTACCTTATTACCTGTCTTTTTACTAACCTTATAGAACTTAAAATATTCTCACGTTTTGATCATATCTTATTATGAATAGGTTGTTTCCTTCTATTAATTTTCCAATTGGTCTATGTGTGCATATGAAAAAAGCTACTAATTCTTGTGTATTCAAGTTAGAACCACCCAAATTATTGAATCCTCTATTTCTAAATTCTTAGACAGGTTTGTTTCACTTTTCATAATAAAAATATAACTGCAAATAATTTGTCTTCTCTTTTGTAATACTTCTTTCTTTTTGGACTGACAAATATTTGCTGAACAAAATTATGGTAATAGGCATTCTTTTACTTATTTTAAAGAGTGAGAAAAAGAGAGAGAGATAATTGGCACACTAGGGCCTCAGCCACTGCAACCAAACTCGCCGTTTGTGCCACCTAGTGGGCATGTGCAACCTTGTGCTTGCCTCACCTTTGTGCGTCTGGCTTATGTGGGATCTGGAGAGTCAAACATGGGTCCTTAGGCTTCGCAAATAAGTGCCTTAATCACAAAGCCATATCTCCAGCCCTAGACATTCCTATATTTTTAAAATATTGCACAGAGAAAGAGAGAGACAGACAGGCAAGCAGACACAGACAGAGAATAGGCATGCACCAAAGCCTCCTGCCACTGCAAACAAACTCCACATGCATGCACCACTTTGTGCACTTGGCTTTATGTGGGTTCAAATACAAGCTAATAGGCTTTGCAAGCAAGCACCTTTAACTACTGAGCCATCTCTCCAGCCCGATTCTTTTTTTTTTTTTTTTCGAGGTAGGATCTCATTCTAGCCCAGGCTGACCTGGAATTCACTACGTAGTCTCAGGGTGGCCTTGAACTCATGGCAATCCTCCTACGTCTGCCTCCCAAGTGCTGGGATTGAAGGCGTGCGCCACCATGCTCAGCTTCCAGCCAGATTCTTGCATGACATTGGTTGTGGTCTGAGAAACAGCAAAGCTGTCATATGAGTATACTCAATCCAAGTCCTGGAGGCTCGAAGTTTACATGAGGAAACTAATCATCACGACATAAAAAATGTACACTGAGCTGGGTGCGGTGGCCCATGCTTTTAATCCCAGCACTTGCAAGGCAGAAGTAGGAGGATTGCCGTGAGTTCAAGACTACCCTGAGACTACATAGTGAATTCCAGGTCAGCCTGGGCTACAGTGAAACCCTACCTCAAAAAAAAAAGTACACTGATAACTGATCCATGTGTGTATGTGTGTGTGTGTATATATATATATATTTTATTTTTGGTTTTTCGAGTGAGAGTCTCACTCTGGCCCAGGCTGACCTGGAATTCACTATGTAGTCTCAGGGTGGCCTTGAACTCACGGCAATCCTCCTACCTCTGCCTTCCAAGTGCTGGGATTAAAGGAATGCACCCCCACACCTGGCTTTTTTTTGAGGTAGGGTCTCACTCTACCCTAGGTTGATCTGGAATTCACTATGTAGTCTCAGAGTGGCCTTGAACTCACAATGACCCTCCTATCTCTGCCTCACAAGTGCTGGCATTAAAGGCGTGTGCCACCATGCCTGGTTCTGATCCATAAAAATTTGTCCAGACTTTAACAATGGTTTTTAAAAAGCTGGCCATGGTGGTGCATGCCTTTAACCCAGCACTCATGAGGCAGAGGCAGAGGCAGAGGCAGGAGGGTCACCATGAGTTCAAGGCCACTCTGAGACTACATAGTGAATTCCAGGTCAGCTTGGGCGAGGGTGAGACCCTACCTCGGCGAGGGGGGGGGGGGGGGAGAGGGAATGTTTTAGCTGGGCTAGACTGAGAACCTACCTTGGAAAAAACAAAACCAAAAAGTCTGGGGAGATGGCTCAGTGGTTAAAGGCACATGCTTGAAAAGCCTGGTGGCCTGGGTACAATTCCCAAGTGCCTACATAAAAAGCCAGATGAATAAAGTGGTGCAAGCATCTGGAATTTGTTTTCAGAGACAGGAGGACCTGGTGCACCCATTCTCTTTCTTCTCTGTCTTTCAAGTGAATAAAGTATTAAAAAAAAATAAAATAAAATGTTCCCATTCAAGCAGGCAGATGCTCACATAATTTCTCCTGCTGTATTCAGGACTGTGTTGCTAACCTGAAGCAAAGACTATCTTTTTGGTGATCACAGAATTTCACCTGAAAAATTATGCTTCAAAACTCAAATCTAGCCGGGCGTGGTGGCGCACGCCTTTAATCCCAGCACTCGGGAGGCAGAGGTAGGAGGATCGCCGTGAGTTCGAGGCCACCCTGAGACTCCATAGTGAATTCCAGGTCAGCCTGGGCTAGAGTGAGACCCTACCTCAAAAAACCAAAAAAAAAAAAAAAAAAAAAAAAAAAACCTCAAATCTTAGGTGGGCCTGGTGGTGCACACCTTTAATCCCAGCACTCAGGAGGCAGAGGTAGGAGGATCACTGTGAGTTCAAGGCCACCCTGAGACTACATAGGGAATTCCAGGTCAGCCTGGATTAGAGTGAGACCCTGCATCAAAAAAACAAAAACAAAAACCAAACAAACAAACAAACCTCAGATCTTCATTCTACATTCAAAAACTCAGTATAGCTGCAATTTATTAATTTAGCTCCTTAACCCCCAATATTTACTATTAAGTTGTTTTCCCCACTATAAATGGGTTCCATTTTTTCTAGTACTAGTAGTAAAGTAATAAGGCTCTTGTAAACGTTTTCAAATATGGGAAGAAAATGATTTTCTCTTTTACAAAGTTCAATGACTTCTATTCCCCTATTTCCCTGTCCTACACCAATAAGTGGGAATCAAACCTTGAACTTGAGTAGCTATGATACAGTCATACAGATACAGGAAAGAGTCTGTTCCAACAATTAAGAGCCTTTGGAGTCTACTACTTGCCTGGGCTCACATCCCAGGCAAGAATCTACCTGTAAGCTTTGGACAAGTCCCTCAGTCTCCATGGCTTAGTTCCTTGTTTAAATGGCAGCAAAGTTACCTACCTCACAGGCTGGCTCAATGCAGTGTGAGCTAATCATGGAAAGCACTCAGGAGTAGTCTGGAGTGCAGAAGGTCCTCAACAAGGCTGAACTATGTTATTGTTCTTTTCTGAAGTACTTAGATGTATAGATGCTCCTCAGGTTGCATCCTGATAAATTCATGATGAGATAAAAATATCATGTCAGAGAGGCATTTACTGATTTTTAAAAGGTGCTAGGGATTGAACCCAGGGCTCACGTATGTTAATCACATGTTCTACCACTGAGCAATGCCCCCAACCCCTGAAAACAGATTAAATACACCAAATCAACTGAACATCATAGCTTAGCAACAGAGTGCCAGTTGTTGACCTTCCTGATCACATGGCTGAGCGAGAGCTGGGGTTCACTGCTGCTGTCTTTGAGCAGCAGTGCACGGCCACATATCACTACCAAGGGAAAAATTATGGGATGGTTTCTACTGAACACATGCTACTTTTGTATCATCAAAAATTCAAAATAGGGCTGGGGACAGCTCAGTGGTAGAAGGCTTGCTTAGCATGCATGCAAGCATGGATTAAATCTCTAGCACTGAAGAAACAAAAACAAAAGTTAATGCATTGTAAGTGGGACCATGGTGAATCAGAAACTATCTATAATATGCAAAATTTCCATCCATAAAACATGGAGATGGCCGGGCGTGGTGGCGCACGCCTTTAATCCCAGCACTCGGGAGGCAGAGGTAGGAGGATCGCCGTGAGTTCGAGGCCACCCTGAGACTCCATAGTGAATTCCAGGTCAGCCTGGGCTAGAGTGAAACCCTACCTCGAAAAACCAAAAAATAAAAATTAAAAAATAAAAATAAAAAAAAAACATGGAGATGAATTCTATTTGGCTATGGTAACATTTGGTTTTAGCTGAATAACATTTATTAGCTAAACATTTGTTAAAGTTTTCTGTTTTGGTTTTTGTCCCTGAGGGCATCTTGCATGCTAGGCAAGTGCTCTACTGCTGAGCTACCCTCCCAGTCCATCATTTGCTAGTATTTTAAATTTCATATCACTATTCCTAACACACTGGATTCTAGTTTTCAATTTTTTTTTTTTTTTTTTTACCATTTTCAAGTTATGTCAGTGTAAAAGGAATCTGCAACTTTTCCTTCCTTGTGCTGAGGAACAATTTAAATGTTGTGTTGACTAAGGCAGTTTAGGGTGGCTGGGTCCCCTGAAAGTAAAAGTAGGGCATGTCCTTGAGCCTGCCCTTCAGTCTCCACTTAGCTAGAGGTCAGAGAAGGATCTGGCTTTTCCTTATCTCTAGCTGCCTAAACAAGTTCCACATACAACTTGAGTCCCTTCCTAGGAGGAACCCCCTTTCCTAGAGTTAAGATTCCTGGATCAAACCTGAACCTGGCTTGGTGCCAGGTTAGCTCAGCCCCCATTCAGAATCTGGAGAGATGGCTTAGTGGTTTGCAGTGGCTGGTGGCCCAGATTTGCCCATTCTCTATATACCTCTCTCTCACAAAATAAGTAAATAAAATATTTAAAAGGCTGGGCATGGTGGCTCATGCCTTTGATCTCAGCACTTAGGCTACCCTTAGACTACATAATGAATTCCAGGTCATCTTGGACTACAGTGAGACCTTACCTTGAAAAAAAACAAAACAAAAGAATTGATAAATGACCCCAATTTACATCTCTATATGGGTTTATTCCCTCCTGTCTTCTCATGGACACACACACACATTAAAAAGACACACAAATAAATAAAAGTTTTAAAGAATTCACCTGTGACACCAGCTAAGCCTGGTGTTAAGGATGACAGCTTTTTGGTAACTCTCCCAATTTTTTCCATTGTTATTGGCTTGTCAGGTTTGCTCTTCTATAATCAATTTTAATAACTGGGTTTCCCTAAATAAAATAAAAAGTAAAATCTGATTTTTTTCTGTAGTTTTATAAAGCACTTGCTGCTTTTAAAGGATATTTCTGAGGCTGGGGAGGTGGGTTGGTAGATTAAGCACTTGCCATGCAAACTGAGTTTCCAAATTCAGATCTGCAGTTCCCAGACAAAGCAGGAAACTAATCTCAGCACATCTGCAGTGAGATAGAAGGTAGAGACTGGAATTTCCCAGAAGCCAGAGAATCAGCTAGCTGTAGATGAGTCTCTTCCTCAAATAAGATGCAAGGCGAGGGCTGACACCAGAAACTTGTCCTCTGACTTCCACACACACTAACACACATGAACTTGTACATACGTACACAGCTAAAGGTAATAAGTGAAAGTAAGATATCTTAAACTATGTGTGCTTGTTTCCTTTTTCACCTAATTTAAGTCTATGTGCAAGAAAGAACCAGCTCTTCAAGAATCTATTACTTTTTTGAAATATATTATTTATTGTTTTTTGTTTGTTTGATTTTGGTTTTTTGAGGTAAAGTCTCCCTTTAGCTCAGGCTGACCTGGAATTCACTCTATAGTCTTAGGGTGGTCTTGAACTCATGGTGATCCTCCTGCCTCTGCCTCCCGAGTGCTGAGATTAAAGCCATGTGCCACCATGCTTGGGTGCTGCTTGTTGTTTTTGAAGTAAGGTCTCACTCTAGCCCAGGCTGACCTGGAATTCACTATGTCGTCTCTGGCTGGTCTGGAATTCACAGCAATCCTCCTACCTCTCTACTTCCTGAGTGCTGGGATTAAAGGTGTGCGCCACCATGCCTGGCTTAAGTATTTTTTATTTTATGAGAGAGAGAGAGAGAGAGAGAGAGAATTGGCATGCCAGGGCCTCCAGACACACTGTACTACCTTGTGTGCATCTGGCTTACATGGGATCTGGAGAGTTGGAACATGGGTTCTTAGGCTTTGCAGGCAAACGCCTTAACCACTAAGCCATCTCTCCAGCCCTTTTTATTTATTTTTGAAAGAGAGAGTGGGCATACCAGGACTTCCAGCCTGAAACGAACTCCAGACACATGTACCATGTGCATCTGGCTTAAATGGTTTCTGGGGAACTGAGCCTGGGTTCTTAGGTTTTGCAGGCAAGCACCTTAAAAGCTAAGCCATCTCTCCAGCCCCATTACTTTTACTTGTATGTGTGTGTGTGCGTGTGTGTATATATATATGTTCCCCCCACCCCCCGAGGTAGGATCTCACTCTAGCCTGGGCTGACTTACAGGCTCATTCCGTAGTTCCATAGTGGCCTTGAACTCACAGTAATCCTCCTCCTGAGTGCTGGGATTAAAAAAGGTGTGCAGGCCAATAAACTTTAATTTTTTCATGTTTGTGTGTGAGCACAGGGATTGTTTTGACACAGGGTGTCCTCAAAGGAGGTGGTCTTCTCTGATTCAGTTTCCCAACTGCTGGGGTTACAAGTATGTACTACTATATTCTGTTCTATTTTCAGTTTATTAAAGGTGTATACAAATATGGCCACCTATTTTCAGTTTTTAAACTTACATTTTCCTTTAAACTTCTTTCTCATGCTTTATCTGGGCTTACTTGCAAGATAACCTATGAAACCCCATATCAACGCAAAACGAAAAGATAATTTGTACTTTTGCTGGGCGCCCAGCTGTGCCTGGACTAGAGTGAGACCCTACCTAGAAAACAACAACAAAAACAAAACAAAAACACATTATTTTTCACATACTGAACACATATTAAAGTCTGTCATTATTCTGTAATAATGGTCATTAGTAAGCAAACAGAAAACTAGCTAGCTAGCCAGTCATTTATTGACCACTCTAACAAAGAATTTTAAGAAATTTTAGGGAGGTGCTGGAAGGAGAGGTAGGGATGCTAGGAGAAAAAAAAAAAAAAGTAGGAACATGGTTGTACAGTTAGATTAGATTTTAAAAGCAGGCCTATCAGGAAAAAGTAATGTTCGGACACTCACCAGACTTCACAGACTTGGCACTTTCTCTCTAGTTTCACTCCACCCATCAGTATGGTGTGACTAGGTCTTAATGTAGCAGAAGGAAAGACAGTGTGCAATGTTCTGATAAGAGTTTGGAACGGGTATGTTTGAGTGTTACACCATGAACATGGCTAAATTTCTTTGCTACACTCACCTCTAAGTTCTTTGAATTGAATAATAGTCCTTTACAATTCACTGCAAAACTTGTTTACCAAAACGACACTAGTTTGCTAGGGAAAACACTCAACCTACTTTAACATAAGGAAGCAACATTCACAAAGTTGACTTTCAAGCAACAGCAAGCATATGCCTTTAATCTCAGCACTTGGGAGGCTGAGATAGGAGGTTCACTGTGAGTTCGAGGCCAGTCTGGGGCTACAGAGTCAGTTACAGGTCAGCCTGGGCTAGAGTGAAACTCTGCCTTAAAACAAAAACAAAACAAAACAAATCAAAACAAACAACAACAAAACACGAAAAGAGAGGCTGGAGAGATGTCTCAGCAGTTAAGGTGCTTGTTGTCTGCAGAGCCTAACAATCTGAGTTCAATTCCCCAGCACCCACATAAAGCCAGAGGCACAAAGTGGCGCAATGCAACTGGAGTCCATTTGCAGTGGCTGGAGGCCCTGGTGCTCCCATTTCTGTCTCTCTCTGCTTGCAAATAAATAAAAATATATTTTAAAAAATTAAAAAAAAAAAAAGAACTGGGCATAGCGGTACACGCCTTTAATCCCAGCATTCGGGAGGCAGAGGTAGGAGGATCTCTGTGAGTTCAAGGCCAGCCTGAGGTTATATAGTGAATTCCAAGTCAGCCTTGGCTAGAGTGAGACCCTACCTTAACTCCCCCCCCCAAAAAAACCCAAGAGAATAAAAACCATCAACCAAATAGGAAAGAAAAAAAATATAAAATGTAAATACTCACTGTAATTTGCAACCCACAGGTAAACACATGATCTAGATGTGATCTCGGTACAAAGGTCTTTGTGCAAAAACAGGGCAGAGGGTGATAATGTAATTCTCAAAGGATGTGAATTTCCATTAGTCAGCAGGTCTGAGTCAGCATTCAAAACAAGGTCAGCTAGGGTTCTAGTACTAGCTATGGTATTATCTTGCTCCTGCAAACACAGGCGTGTCTACGACTTCAAAAATCCACTCTCTGTTCGGCATGGTGGCACACACCTTCAATCCCAGCTCTCGGAAGGCAGAGGTAGGAGGATCGCAGTGAATCTGACACCAGTCTAGAACTACAGAGTGAGTTCCAAGCCAGCCTGGGGTAGAGTGAGACCCTACTTCGGGCGTGGGAGGAGCTAAGGGTGACTCCATTTTGCTTCACCTGCCATGGACCCAGTAAGGGGCACTCCGCATCTCAGCACTTTTGATTCTATAAATCCTTTCAAAGGTGCAGGAGCTCCAACCGACATGGCCACTTCACCTGTACTTATTTCAGACTTCTGTTTCATAGATTACAAGAAACAAAAAATGGGAATTAAGACAAGCTGAAGGAACTAGGGACAAAACAAAGAAGTTGACATACTCAATCTACCTAAACCTGACAACTGATAATCCAAGATGAACAATTAACACCCCCACTCCAAAGTGCTTAGTATACAACTGTTTTTTTTTTCTTCTTTAATGTATTTTATTTATTTATTTGAGAGAGGGGTTGGGGGAGAAGAAGAGAATGGATACACCAGGGCCTCCTAGCTACTGCAAACCAACTCCAGACGCACGAGTCACTTTGTGCATCTGGCTTTACGTGGGTACTAGGAAATCGAACCTGGGTCCTTGGGCTTTGCTGGCAAACGCATTAACCGCTAAGCCATCTCTCCAGGCCCGAATACAACTGTTTTCTATAAGGTGAGGCAACATGGTGTCCATGGTGTCGCAGAAGTCTTTTTCCTGGACTTCCGTTTCCCCACTTTGTGAAGGGGGGGGTCCTTGGGCAAAACCACCAGCCCCTCTCGTCTCGCAAACATCTGGGAGGAGGCCGGATCCGCGCCTCCGGGCCGCTGCCCTTCCCCGGCGCCCCTCCCCGCCCCGGCGGCTTCGGCTTTCCCCGGGGGGGAGTCTCCGCAGCCCGAGGGGACCCGAACCCTTGCACATCCCCCTTGGCGGGTACAGTCGCCCCGCAGCTACCGCGCCCCAAGAGTTGCTGACAGGCGCGCGCGCCGGAAGCCGAGGGGATGCGGAACTGGGCCCGGGGCCGCGGGGCAGGAGCGGGCGGCGGCGGCCGATCCTACGGCCCTGCTCCATGTCCCCTCTCCCCGCCAACCAGAGGCCACGGGGAGAGCAGGCCTCCCCACCCGGCTCCGTACTCACCCTCGGCGGCGGGCGCCCGCCCCACGCCCGGAGCCGCCCGCCCGCAGGACGGCCGGCGAGCGAGCCCGCGCCCGCGCAGGCGCAGACCTGATGGGACGGGAGGGGGCGGGGCTAGGGCTGCTCGGGGTCACGTGGCCGGAACGCAGCCTCTCCCCCACCGCCCTGGGACGGCCGGTGGCCCCGTGTGCTTCTCTGGCCGACCTTCGCCGTCGAGGGCCAGGTAGAGGGTCAATGTCGTCACACCTGTCGTCGGGCTATTGTACTTCACTAGTTTGGGTATCTTAATCTGATGCCATACGGTGGCCTCAGGGTGCCAGAAACAGCCAACGCGTGCTCTCGCGCTAGACGCCCAGAGAGCTTTGTCTTGTTGGTGGCGAGCGCGTGCGCGGAGGGCTGCAAAATGACTGGCCGATGTGGCCTCGGGGAGGTGCTCTCTAACCTCCGGAGGGCCTTTGGTCAGCTACTCACACTGCGGTTTACCGAATGAAAGTCATACAAATCACTGTTGAACCCATTTCCTTGGGAACTCACGCAACTTGTGAAGGCTTGGAGGGAGCCCTGCACGAGGAGTTAGGTGTGCTTCAGAATTATTGCCCCAGCGCTTCTTAGACGTGATCTGGGACAAGTTACTGTTCTCTGAGCCCCAGTACCTGTCGGAGAAGTAACCCCAGGCTTGCATGCCTTACTGGAAGCAATGGGTCTGACTACTTTGTAAGTGGAACCCAGGCAACAAAAGTGAGGAGTTGAAGGTCAGCTTGGGTGGGGGGGGCGGTGAGGACTGGCGGAGGCAACTTGGAAGACTAATACTATGAAGTATGTGCATTTAGGGCTAGCCCAAGAGGTTAACCCTACTACAGGAGTGAAGCCAGAGTGGGGGGATCAGCTCTAGGGGGGTGGCTTTTCTCTCCCTGTGTGCCCTGTGTTTACCATATCTCACCACTTGTTGTGCCCTCAAGGGAGCTCAGGGTCTGGCGTAGGATATAAAAACAAAGACGTCAGGGCTGAAGAGATGGCTTAGCGGTTAAGGCACTTGCTGGCAAAGCCAAAGGATTTAGGTTCAATTCTCCTGGACCCATGTAAGCCAGATGCACAAGGTAGTAGTACACCATCTGGAGTTCACTTGCAGCGGCTGGAGGCCCAGGCACGCCCATTCCCCCCCCCCCTCTCTCTGCCTCTATCTCAAGTAAATAAATAAATAAAAATAAAATATTTTTAAAAAGACATTAAATGCAGAAACACGAGGGGATTTTTCCCTTGAGGGGGAACCAGGGATGGCCTTATAGAGTAGGAGGTTTTTGAACTGCCCTCAGGATGAATGGATGGAATTTGAACCAGTGGAGGAAGTCATCACAGATGCAGGAAACAAGGTTGTAACGGCTAGGTGGTAGGCCTGTTGGTACAAATCTTGCCTGTCAGATGCAGACACTTGGCCTCTAGTCAGTGCACAGGAACAGATTTTTGGATCACAGAATAATGACAAGGCCACACCATGATGCAAGAACAATTCATCAGGCAACAGCTGGAGAAAGGGAATTTACCTCAAAATTATGTTTGCCCTGGTTTCTGTGTACTCCTATTCACATGCATTATTCAAAAAACAAATAAACCAGGCAGCCATCCAGTGTGTTCATAAGCGTAAATAATTAATTTCAGATTAGTATGGAAAGGTATCCTCCTGTGGAAAGACATAAAAAGAAGGGAGAGATTGAAATTAAACAATGCAATTGGGATAAAACCAACTCAAAAGGTTAAGGAAATCCCTTGTCACCAGGAAGCTCATGTCTGGGAGTACAGCCAATGTTTTTTTTGTTGTTGTTGTTGTTTGGTTGTTTTGTTTTGTTTTGTTCTTTTGTTTTTCGAGGTAGGGTCTCACTCTAACGTAGGCTGACCTGGAATTCACTATGTAGTCTCAGGCTGGCCTCAAACTCATAGCTATCCTCCTACCTCTGCCTCCCAAGTGCTGGGATTAAAGGTGTGTGCCACCACGCCTAGCTCCAGTTGGTTTTCTGCTGTACCATGGGCCACAGTGCAGGCCTCTGGCCCTCCAGCTTCCAGTTCCTTGACAGAAACTCCGCAGCCAGATGGAGGGATGGCTTAGTGGTTAAGGCGTTTGCCTGCAAAGCCAAAGGAGCTGGTTCGATTCCCCAGGACCCATGTTAGCCAGATACACAGGGAGTGCGTGCATCTGGAGTGGCTGGAGGCCCTGGCGTGCCCGTTCTCTCTCTCTCCCTCTTTCTCTGTCAAATAAATAATAAAATATTTAAAAAAGAAACTCCACAGCCTTCAGTGGTTATTGTCTGAATACTAGAAATCCAACCTTATTTGTTTGATTCAGAACTCATCATGAAGTTAGCCTTTGGATTCCTTGTCTTCATCCATCATCCTTTCATCCTTTCTTTAATCCTAAAACTGTTCTGTAGACCTCCAGGCTCCACATCAGCTATCACATAGCACCTTCTAACCCATATGAGGTTATGCCAGTCCTCAGTTTAGGAATCTCCCCTGGCTCTCTTGACTCCCCATGTAGTCCACACTCCTTTAACTTGGTGCTCAGGACTGTCCCTGATCTGCCCCTCTGCCTTCCCGCCCACCTTATCCCCAGCTACCTTTTGTGAAGTCTCTCATGTTTTGTCAATCCTTATTCCATAAATCTGTCTCTCCCTGCCACCCATCAGGTCCATCAAGGTCCTATTGCCTCTTCACCCTCCTGGTCACTTTAGACACAATGGACTCCTCTTGACTGCGCCTCCCTGGACAGAAAGTTTGGAGCATTTCTTACTTGCACTATGTGATAATCACTCAGAAAGGTGTCTCCTTCCCACTGCCAGCCCCTGAGGACAGAGCTGCTTTATGCTTTTGTGGCCCTTCAAGTAAGGGTTTGGCCCAAGAGGGTGCATAGGTTTGCCAAAATGAAGTGCACTTATGGAGCAGGGCTTTTAAAAGGGAGCATGTTGGCGGGGTGGGGAGATGGTTCAGCAGTTAAAGGCACTGGCTTGCAAAGCTTTCAAGCCCAAGTTCAATCCCTCAGTCCCCAAGAAAAGCCAGATGCACCAGTGGTGCATGCATTTGGGGTCAGCTAGAGGCCCTGGTGCATTTATCCCCTCGCCCTTTCTCAAAAAAAAATATTTTTAAGAGCGCATGTTGGGGGCTGGAGAGATGGCTGAGTGGTTAAGGGGTTTGCCTGCAAAGCCAAAGCACCCTGGTTCCATTCTCTAGGACCCATGTAAGCCAGATGCACAAAATGGTGCATGTGTCTGGAGTTCGTTTACAGTGGCTGGAGGCCCTAGAGCGCCCATTCTTTCTCTCTCTTTCTGCATCTTTCTTGCTCTCTCAAATAAATAAATAAATAAAATTAGAAAAAAATATTTTAAAGAGAGCATGTTGGGAGCTGGGCGTGGTGGCACACGCCTTTAATCCCAGCACTCAGAAGGCAGAGGTAGGAGGATCACTTTGAGTTCAAGGCCACACTGAGACTACATAATGAATTCCAGGTCAGCCTGAGCTAGAGTGAGACCCTGCCTCAGAAAAAAGAGAGAGAGAGAGAGCGAGAGCGCATGTTGGAAACTGGAGGTGTTGGAGGTGTAGCTCAAGTGGTAGGAGAACGTGGGTCTAGCATACTTGTCCCTAAGGGTGTGGATTCTTGGGAAAAGGGACATGGAATGCTGCTGGTGGTTCTTTGCTTAAGCACCCTCCACTCACTCCCAGATGCTCTCTAGAAAGTATGTGCCCCACCCCCAAACTCCAATGGCTCTTAAGTCTACTAGGACAACTAGCTGCAAGCTGTCACTGGAGTGTCAGCTAGTGTGAGTGATTATATCCAGGTAAGGTTGTCTGCTCATCCTCTAACAAGGGGTTAGTGGCCTTTCTTTCTGTTCTCTTCACATTCCCCAGGCCCCTGCAATCATCCACGCCCATCTCTGCCATCCTCCTTCAGGCTCCATCCCTAGGGTCCCCTTCCCCGAACTTGCAGCATTGCTTTGCAAGCCCAGAGCTGTGAACTGCACACATTTGTCCTCTGAGCCTAGAAGACAATGTCCTGTTCATTCTTCACTGCTCGGGTCCAACAGCCTCCTTGTCACTGCTGTCCCTGACCTGAGCTCGCTACCTCATTCTGTAGACCCCTCTGTGCTGGTGGCTCTGTTCCCCCACCTCCCACATGTCCTAAACTGTGCAGTCTGTCAGTCTGTGTGCCGGGTCTGTCAACTGTAGGACTAGCTCCTTTTCTTGGCTCATTTTCAAGTTTTTTGTTTTCCTTTTTTTTAAACTTGTAGAGCTGGGGTTGGATTCCAAGGTTAAGTAACTCAGCAAGTGCTCTCCCACAGTTACATCCCCTTTGGCTTATTTTCCAACCTGCTTCCATCAAGTGGCTCACCTGAATCTGTAGACAGCAAACATGACCTCGATCAAGGTTAACAGAGGCCAGCCTCAGAGATTGTCTATTCGGTTCCATTTATTCATTCACTTTTACACAGGTAGGAAGCCACTAAGTCAATGATTCTCAAGTGTTGCACATTAGAATTCTCTTTGAACACAAGAGCTGGGGATGTAGCCCAGTGGTTGATCCCTGGCCTACTGTGTGCTTAGCCCTGGTCTCCATGCCCAGAACCACAAAACAAAACTCAGATCCCAACTACCGACTCTGATCTGATTGGTTTGCAGTGGGAACTGAAGTTAGAATTTGTTAAAACTCCCTAGGCATGCCAAGGTTGAGGTTAATAGCACAGACTCTTCTTGCCACAGGCGTGCCTAGTAGTTGGCAAATACGGTAGATCTGTGGCGTTGGCATCGCCTGGGAGCTCTGAGTAACAAGGATCCTGGCCTGAGGGAAACAGGGTCCATGTTTAACGCGCTCACCAGGCGGTTTATGTGCACAGTGCAGACGAAAGAGATTAACACTTGAGTGTAAGGAGTTTGTTTAAAATGTTCATCCCCAAAGGGACATGGTACACACCTGTAATCCCAGCATTTGGGAAGCTGAGGCAGGGCGATTGACAGTTCGAGGCTAGCCCAGGCTGTAGAGCAAATTCAAGGCCAGGCAAACAAGAATGTAGATTTTCCAGCCCTAAGGCAGATCTACTACTAAGTCAGAATTACCAGGGGAGAGTACCTCCCTTCCTTTGTTGGCATGTCTATATTTGACACCAGTCCCAGGTAATTCTTGGACAATGTGGGGAAACCATAGCTCCATACTGACATCCAGACTCATGGTAATGACCTACAGTTTGAAACTCAAGGTCCTGTGGGAATTGAGCATGTGTAAGTGAATCAACTGGCAGCCCAGGGGAGAAAGGGAGCCCTGACCTAAGGCAGAAGGATCAGTGTTGCTGGAGATGGGTCCCAAGTCCCGACAGTGATACTAGGAAGGGGAGAGGTACTGTTTGCAGTCAGGGAAGTTTGCCTGGAAGAGGTGATTCACCACGGATGGCCAGAACTAAAGCAAGTTTGGCGACAGAAAAAGCATGACATGGGAAGAGTGTTCAATGGAGGAGACCCGGCATGGCTGCTCTGCTCCATGAGCTACCTGTCTGTCCTTCAAGTTTGCCTTTCTCCCAGGTACACCTAAAAGTAAAGCTCAGGCCTCTGCACACTCAGGGTTATGAAAGGTTGGTGACCTCTGCGTAGAATCAGGGGACACCTTATTCGGTGTTTGAGTGACACATACTTGTGAAATATAATCACATTTTTATCTAGCAAGAGCCCAGTCAATAAAATAACAAACATTTGCACAATACATTGTGGGGTTTCCAAGCAGTTACACAACGGTTATTCACTCTGATATCCACGTTTTATGTGTACAGAGAAGTCTCTTGATCTGTTTTTACCTAGTGACAGGTGAGGCAAGTCTGTGCCACCTCCATGGCCTGGGGATCAGATATTCACAGAAGTACAGTTTGGTAGCTTGGAACAGATACCCTGTGTGTCCCTGGCACTTTATGCCAGGCCTCAGAGTGCACTGAGCTCCAGGGCAAACTGCCCTTTACCCCAGAGAACCATTCCGGAGCTCTGACCCCCTGGGAGAGCTTGTGAAAGAACAGGTTGCTGGGGCCGACCTCACACCTCAATGGAAGTCTTCAAGCTCAAAGGCCCCAGGGACTCAGCCACCAAACCAGCACCCTCTGAACAGGCACGCTGGCAAACAAGGAGTCTCCGCGCATGGCAGGACTGGAACACTGGCACCCGAATCCAGAGCCAGCACCCACCTCCTAGGAGCGTGGTTGGGGCAGTCCCCTGGGAACCTTCCTCAGCTGCCCACCGGAGTTCTTGATGCTCATGTTCTGAGACCCCAGGGGCGGCTCCCAGGACCCGTGCACCAGCACAACGCAAGCTCAAGGTCTCTGTCAAGCTTCTGTCTTTCTCTTAGGAAAAATGGGGCCCTGTAGTTCCCCCAGATACCATTCACCTCCAGACTGGGATGTTCCTCTAAGCTCCCACTGACAAGTCCAATTATTACTTTCCCTCGCCATAAATGACATCCTGCAGTGGAGTTGTCATCTCAAACACTTCCTGAGCACCCACTCTCCTGGGCCTCTGCTGGTATGGGGTTGACATTCAAGTTACACTCTAGTAGTTGGGGACAGTAAATAACTAACAACCCCCCCTTTTTTTTCTGAAGTAGGGTCTCACCCTAGCTCAGGATTTCACTCTGTATTCTCAGGGTGGCCTCGAATTCACAGCAATCCTTCTACCTCTGCCTCCCAAGTGCTGGGATTAAAGGTGTGTGCCACCACATCTGGCTCACACAATGCATTTTTAATATCCACACACTAAAGCTGTAAAGATTTCACATTTAGGCAATGGAGATAATAAACAGGTTGAATGTTAAATAAATATTAACTGTGGGAATTATTTAAATAGTAAACAACAGATGCTTTCTACTTGGATAATAGCCTTAATGTGATAGACCTGATTGTTCCACTTCTGCCTGTGGAGAGATTGTGGTAGACCTAATTGTTTGAAATGTTATTTGCTTATGTGTGTGTGTGTGTGTGTATGATGTGCCAGGGTCTCTTGCATGAAGACCACCTTTTGTGGTCTAGCTTTATGTGGGTGCCAAGGAACTGAACCTGATTTTTTAAAAATACTTTTTATTTTTATTTATTTATTTGAGGGAGAGAAGCAGAGAGAAAGAGAGAGAGAAAGAGAGAATGGGCACGCCAGGGCCTCCAGCCACTGCAAACGAATTCCAGATGCATATGCCACCTTGTGCATCTGGCTTACGTGGGTCCTGGGGAATTGAACCTAGGTCCTTTGGCTTTGCAGGCAAGCTCCTTAACCACTAAACCATATCCTCAGCCCCCTGATATTTTTTTATAGGTCTATGTGTGTGTGGTAAATGTATTTTACATGTCTGTCTATGTATGTGTGGTATGTGTACATGTGTTCACATGTGTGCAGGTGTACATGGAGGCCAGAGATGGCTTCAGGTGTCTTCTGCCATCATTCTGACACTTGAACCCAGGGCTTGCTGATTCAGTGTAGTCTAGCTAGCTGGTTTGCCTCAGGGATCCCCTGGCTCTGCCTCATGAGCACTGGGATTACAAGTGGGCTTCTGTTTGAATGGATTCCCCCAATAGACTCAGGAGTTTTATTCAAGTTTGTAACTCGGTGTCAATGTGGGTGAATCCAAGGGTCCAGCCCTAAGGTGTGGGGGTGGATCTGGAATTCCAGACTAAAGATATGCAGAGTGCTTGAGCTTTGCCTGGGGTTCCCGGAGTGTGCTTGCTTATGGTGCTGTTGGTGGCTTTCCTCTCTGCATGGGCCTGTGAAAGGGGACCAGCTTCTCTCACCATTATGGAACTTCCCCTGGATCTGTAAGCTTCAAATAAATTCCCTTCCTTCCACAACTGTGCCTGATTTGGAAGGCCATTCCAGCAGTGTGGAGCTGACTGTGACAGAATTGGCACTGAGGAGTGGGGTAGAGTTACTGAGATGCATCTGACCATGGGGACTTTGTTCTACTGGAACTTTTATTTTGGAGGAATGGGCATAGACTTGCTTCTTGCAACTGAAGATGCCTTCCAGAGTGGTAAGCCAAGTTTTATGGGCTATTCTTGTGAGAGTTTGAAAATGCTAAGTGCAGAGAGAATTGTATTTGGGGGCTTGGGTTATGAACTTTCTAAAGGGAAGGAGAGACTGCAGAGAACTGTGTTGGAGCTAGGCTACTGGGAGCAGGGCTGGCTGCATTCTGGGGCCCATGCCTAGAAGCTTGATCAAGGTTAAATTTGAAATGGACTAATGTGCTTGGCTAAAGATGTGGAACTGAGAAATTTAAGGTAGAAATTTAAGTTGGAAAAACTCAAAAAAGTTTAAAATTAAGGGCACTGAGACTTCTGGTTAAGATGGCGGCATAGGAACCACGCCAAAGCAGCCTAGGGGAGAAAAAGCCAAAAATAAGCCCAGCAAAATACACTCCTCTACTAAAAAGTGAGGAGTATAAGAAAATATCAACTGCAGCAGAGAAGTAGGAGAGATCCAGAGCATCTAGAGCCCACAGAAGCAGGCAGAAGGGGCTCCAGCAGTGGCAGAACAAGGTCTGCATGGCCACAGCCGCCTGGCCTGGCCTGAGCCATAGGGAAAGCCAGGTGTGGGGATTCTCCACTCATACCGAAGCTCCTCGCAAACTCAAGAAACGTGAAGGGAGCATGGCAGGGAAGAACGGAGGAATGGCTCCTGAGGAAGAGGACCAGCGAGAAAACTTTAGGCATCATCCACAGCCTCCCTTCCCCCACCACCAGCTGAAGCGCCAGTAAGAACCATAGACCTGGGGAAAGGAGCTCACCTACACAACACCTAGCATAGGTGATCAGAGCAGTGATCCAGAGACCCAGCCAGCCTACCTGAGGCCACAGCGCAACAAAGAGGGACCTAAGCAGGAGTGCAGCATAATTGAGACCAAAACCATCTCAAAAGGCAATTGGCATTACACTAGGTCAGTACCCACCAAATAAGCCTGGTGTATAGGCTAGCATTGGAAGTGCTAATTGCACCTTCCATGTCAGGATAAATTATATGTTAAATCTGATAGATGGTTGGATTTGCCATTCTTAAATAAGCTATATTTTGGGTTTTGCCGTTTGTTGCTTCCTAATCTATAGTGCCTTTGTTTTCTCTTCTGCCATTTGTTAGAGAAGGGTCTCACTTGGTTATAAGTTGAGTTGGAACCCTCAACAGACCAGAAATCTTAGCCTCCTAGCTGACAGGATTAAGGGTGTGGGGCAACACACATCCTAAGGGACTGTGACTTTTAGAGGATCTGGTTGTCATAATACCTATTCTTGCATAAATACTTTGTGTTGTTTTTCATTGGATGTGTATATTGTTTAGTTAAATTTTAAAATCTACTTGTATTTTGTTCCACTCAGTCTACTTGAATACTCTCATAGCAGGCAAACCCAACATCAAGGGTCACTTTTGTAGTTATTCTGAGAGTCCTAAGAGCCACACCTAGTACCTTAAGCTCCCTGAAGATACATAACATCAGATTGATTGATGCATCTAATAATGCTGTAGCTAATAGAAAATCCAAGCATTAAATTAATCCAAGATACAAAAATATGTACACTATAACACAAGAAACACAAAAAATCAAGACAATATAAATCCACTAAAAAGCATTAATGCATCAGAAATGACCTTCAGTGAGACTGATTTAGAGGAAGTGCCTGAGAAAGATTTCAAAAGAATGATTATAAAGATGTTCAAAGAAATCAAGGAGGAAATCAAATAAATGAAAGAAGAGCCGGGCGTGGTGGCGCACGCCTTTAATCCCAGCACTCGGGAGGCAGAGGTAGGAGGATTGCCGTGAGTTCAAGGCCACCCTGAGACTACATAGTGAATTCCAGGTCAGCCTGGACCAGAGTGAGACCCTACCTTGAAAAACCAAAACAAACAAACAAACAAACAAAAACAAAACAAAACAAAAAAAAAACAAAAAAAAAAAAGAAGACACAGGAAACCAATTTAATGAAATAAGGAGGTCAATACAAGACATAAATAAGGAAATAGAAATAATAAAGAAAAACCAGTCAGAATTACTAGCAATGAAGAACACAGTCAATGAAATAAAAAACTCTGTACAAAAATCTCACCAGTAGGATGGCTGAAGGAGAGAACAGAATATCTAAGCTAGAAGACCAGGTGGCAGATCTAATACAGTCCAACAAAGAGAAAAATAAACTAATAGCAATGTACGAATGGGAATTTCAAGATATTTGGGACACTATGAAAAGATCAAACATTCAGGGCATAGTAGAAGGAGAAGAATTTCACTCCAAAGTCATAGTAGGTGTTTTCAACAAAATCATAGTAGAAAACATCCCCCAAATTGTGAAAGAGATGCTAGTGCAGGTACAGGAGTCCTTTAGAACACCAAACAGACAAAACCTGGAAAGAACCTCTTCTTGCCATATTATAATTAAACTACCAAATAGACAAACCAAAGAAAATATATCGAAAGCAGTTAGACAGAAAAATCAAATCACATACAAAGGCAAGCCCATCAGGATCATAGCAGATTACTCAACACAAACTTTCAAAGCCAGAAGGGCTTGGAACGATGTATTCCAAGTTCTGAAAAATAAAATTAAGGGTACTGAGACTGGTTGTTGAAGTTGCTATTGTCAAATACATTGGCATTTAGAAGAAAGATGGCCCAAGTACTTTATACTGAAACAGTGAAAAGGATGCCCGAGGGAAGACTAAATGGTAGAAATGCAAACTTTTTTTTTTTTTTTTTTTGGTTTTTCAAAGAGAGGGTCTTTCTGTAGCCCAGGCTGGCCTGTAATTTGCTATGTAGTCTCAGGGTGGCCTTGAACTCATGGTGATCCTCTTACCTCTGTCTCTCAAGTGCTGGGACTACAGCCATGCTCTGCCATGCCTGGCCATTTAAAAAAATTATTTTTATTTATTTATTTATTAGAGAGAGAGAGGCAGATCGAGAGAGAATGGGCATGCCAGGGCCTTCATCTGCTGCAAATGAACTCCAGACTCATGTGCTACCTTGTGTGTCTGACTTAAGAGGGTCCTGTGGAATTGAACCTGGGTCCTTTAGCTTTGCAGGAAGTGCCTTAACCACTAAGCAATCTCTCCAGCCCTGGAACTATTTCTAAGTTGGTAAAGACTATGAGACCTTTGAATTTGGAATGAAAACAGTATACCATGTGAGATGGAATCTAATGTGGTAGTCTGAATGGATGTCCCCCAATAAATCCAGGAGTTTTATTCAAGCTTATAACTTGGTGTCACTGTGGGTGGATCCTAGGGTCCAGCCCTAAGGTGTGGGAGCAGATCTGGAATTCTAGCCTAAGGTATGCAGAGTGCTTGAGTTATGCCTGGGGTTCCTGGAGTGTGCTTGCTTATGGTGCTGTTGGTGGCTTTTCTCTCTCCCACCATTATGGAATGTCCCCTGGATCTGTATGCTTCAAATAATTTCCCTTCCTTCCTTTCATAACTGTGCCTGGTTTGGAAGTCTCCCCCCACCCCAACCAATTTAGAGCATCTTTTATTTGTGAAATGGACTCCACATTCACCTGCTGTGGGAAGCCGTCAGGGCACCCTTGACCTCCTACCCTTTGAAGCTGTGTGACTGTCATGGTCCTTGCCAGTCAGCCCACCACACATTGTTCTTTTCCTGCTGATGTTATCTGAATGACGATGATGTTAAGGCATGCTAAGGTCATTCATGCACACTGCACATAGCATTTGCCCCAGAGAACCCTGGGATAATGTGGCTGCTGGTGTGCCGTTCACACTGCAGCCCGCCTGGCTCGCAGGGCTGGAAAGGGATGGAGTTGCATCACGAGCCTGGGTCTTCTCACCTGTCTCCTGCACCATGAAGGCAGAATTCCTCTGAGTGTCTCTGGGTCCCTCAGCCCTGGCCTACCCTCACTGAGCAGAGAAACTTCTGCCAGAGGGAAGTCAACAAGCTCTCAGAGGCATGTCAAGAGTGACCAGACCAACTGTTCTGACTCACATGGAACCCTCCTGGATTTAGCACTGAGAGTCTTGCATCTTGGTAACTCCCTTTAGCCAGGGACAGCTGGTCACCTCATAAACAGAGTCAAGGCAGCTACTCATAGCCCCTGATGGAATCTGAGTAATCTGCCTAACTTTTTTTTTCTGAATTTTTATTTATTTATTTGTTTTGTTTTTTCAAGGTAGGGTTTCACTCTAGTCCAGGCTGACTTGGAAGTCACTATGGAGTCTCAGGGTGGCCTTGAACTCTTGGTGATCCTCCCACCTCTGCCTCCCGAGTGCTGGGATTAAAGGCGTGCGCCACCATGCCCAGCTTTATTTATTTATTTATTAGAGACGGGGGGTGGGGGGAGAGGGGGAATGGGCACGCCAGGGCCTCTAGCCACTGCAAATAAAGTCCAGACGCATGCGCTACCATGTGCATTTGGCTTATGTGGGACCTGGAGAATTAAACCTGGGTCCTTAGGCTTCAAAGGCAAATGCCTTAACTGCTAAGCCATCTCTCCAGCCCCTGCCTAACTTTTGCCTGGTGTTAAAAGTGCTTGCATTAAGCCCACAGCTTTCCTTTGGAGGCACACCCAGACAAATTGTGGAAGAAAAATTGACATCTCACAGGATAGGAAAACTGGAGATGGACTTAACCTTTGATCCAGTAATAGTCCTCTATAAATTTCTCCTGGAATGAAAAACTAGATACAGGAAATATAGATAGTGATTTCCTCCTTTCTGTCTTTTATTTTCTTTTTCTTTTTTTGGGTTTTGCAAGGTAGGGTCTTGCTGTAGCCCAAGCTGACCTGGAATTAGTCTCAGGCTGGCCTTGAACTCACAGCCATCCTCCTACCTCTGCCTCCAGAGTGTTGGGATTAAAGGCGTGTGCCACCACACCCAGCTGAGTAGTGATTTCTGAACAAACATATTTCCTACAGATCTGGTTATACAAAAACTTGAATGTAAGTGAGCTAAAGTAAAGCAGCATGTCATGGAGTCTGAAAAGGAAGAGGACATTGCAGGAGATTTAATAACACAAAGCAAAAGGACATGACGCTGTGTTAAGTGGGAAGTGAAGGGCGTAAAGCTGCAAGCACAGCATGGGCCCAGTGTTGTTTAAAACAAAACAGTTACACATTTAGAAGGAAGACCGAGGAGATAGATGCTACAGAGCCTTAGCTGTATTGCTGAGGGTAATTTTTGGCCTCTTTATATTGTCCTGAAATACAAGTTAAGTTCAGCAAGTACATGAGAAGTCCTCATTCGGCTTGCTCGTCCTCTTCAGTGGCATGAATGAGTGTGGTGTCCCTGGATGCAGGGGACCTTCCAGCCCTCTCTTACTCCCTCCTTTCTCCTCTTAGCATGCCTTACTGCTTCATGTGGGACCCGGCTCAGATTCCACTCCCTGTCTCTTCTCTTAGATCACCCACCACCCACTGCTCGATAATGCCTGTCATCTGTCTCTTCACATACCCGCTGCTTCTTTCTGGAGGGTCTCAGATTCTCTACTTGAAGGATAGTTCCCTTTCTTTATCCCTGGCTGCAATGCACACAAGAACCACACGAGGGCACCAGAGCCATGCTAGTAACTTCTTGCCACCCTTTCGAACAAGGCACCTATGGAAACCATTCCCTAGAGGGAGAGATGACATAAGCCACCAGCAGGCCTGAAATATTCTCGTTTAAGGGGGAACCAGTGAGAAAAACTTGGCGCACAAACTGAGAGGAACCCTTCAGCCCTACCCCAGACTTCCCAGAACTGTGTTGGCCAAGGTGATCTTCCGGGCTGGTCCCCCTCAAGCGTCCTGGAAAATACTTGTCTCCTGGCCCTCAGCAGGCCCCTGCTCATCTCTGGGGCCTTCATATCCGGTCAGCCCTGTCCAGTTCTGCAGATGAGGGCAGCTAGCCATCCACTGCTTCCCGCAGACTCTTGGGGAAGGCGTGTTCCCCGCGCTTGGCGTCCCCTACCACTTTCCAACCGGTCCCAGTTTTCAAGCTCAAATGTTTGTTAAATCAAACTTCAACAGATGGGGGCGGGGAGAGACGCCCCTCCCCCAAACTCCTCAGAAGGAAAAACAGTCCAAAAGGCAACCTTTTTCTTCTCTTGGGGTCTTGGCTGAGGCCAGGAATATTTTCTGTCCCCAGATTCCTATGACTGGGCTTTGCCCTCCCTCTGTTGGCATTTCCTCTGTGTGTGTGTGTGTGTGTGTGTGTGTGTGTGACAGGAGGGGCTGGTGCTCAAGTGACCTGGAAGGAGTTCTGAGCCAGTGGGAAGGAGTGGAGCAGCAAAGGCCTGGGAGCTTCAGTGGGAGGGGCCAGGGCCACACCCTTGAGTGGAGAGGCAGGTGAATCTCCCGCCCCCAGGAGAGGTGAGGGTTCGAGGGCCCCTGCAGCACAGGCCCCTCACATGTTGTGGTCCTCTGTGAGTTCTGTACGGGATGGAGTGCATTGGGCTTGCAGGCCTTCTCTGCTTTGAGTGGACCCCCGGCTGCAGTGTGATATCATGACCATGGTGTCAGGGCAGACGATCGGAGGAGATGGTGTACCAGTTGTCCATTTCCTTCCTTAAGGATTTGCCCCTGCCCCACCCCCACAGGTGGTTATCATGGGCTACACATCAATACCTTGTTTCAGAAAGCCCAGGGCTGAGGATATGGCTTGATGGTAAGGCACTTGCCTAGCATGCCCAAGTTCCAACCCCATAACACGCACACGTACGCACGCCCGCACCTCCCAGTATTAAGGGAAGCCAAGAGTTGCTGCCACAGCTTGAAGAGGTGAATCCCTGCCCTGGTTATTTGCCTCCAAAGGCAGAAGTCGTGCCACCTAGCAAGGCGGACCATGCCACACCAAGTCTTCTTGATGATCCTGACGCCCTTTGTCTCAGCCTGGAACAGCCAGCCGCCCCTTTAGGTGCCCTGGTGAACTCCTACTCATCCTCCAAGGCCCGCCTTATCCTGACAGTCACCCCCATCCCTACTCCAGCATGTGCTCGTGTATAATTTCAAGTTTGTTTTTCCACACTGGAAACCTCCTGAGGCTGGCGGCTGGGTCCATTCACCTCCGTGTCTACTAGGAAGCACTGGGGCCAGTACCTGCTGAACCGTTTCTTTCCATTTAATAAGCTCATTAGGGACCTGTCTTCCTCCTGAGGGGCCTGGCAAGTTCCTTCTTTCCTGGAACAACCCACCTTTGGGGGATGGTAGCAGGAGCTCCGCCTTGGCAAGCAGAAGGCCATCTGCTAAGACTCCTGGAGCCCATGGCTGCATTTGAGAGAAATGAACAAGCGAGCTCAAGGGGTGTGCTTAAGCAGGACACTTATCCATTAAAAGCTGCACATTAAATTGACATCGCTAGGCAATGGATCACCCAGAACTGAAATTTGACAGGACACAGTTTTAAAGCTAGAAGCAGACAGTGGGTGGAAAGGGCCTAGCAGTGTCCCTAGGGTGTCCTTGAGATTTGATTTTTGCTGGTAACGGATTGACTCTGGAAGTGAGAGAGCAGATGTGGCAGCCTGATTCGGTAGGTTCAGGGGCATCCATAGGTCAACTCCAAGAGCCAGCTTGCCTGCCTGAATGTACTGTCCCCAGGCTTGAATGAGCACATGCCCCTGCCAGGCCCTTGGTCAGGCGACACCAACAACTTCAGAGCTTCTCAGCCACTAGATTTGGCATTCAAAATTTTGGATCCCAGCTGGGCGTGGTGGCGAACACCTTTAATCTCAGCACTCGGGAGGCAGAGGTAGGAGGATCGCTGTGAGTTCGAGGCCACAATGAGACTACAGAGTGAATTGCAGGTCAGCCCTACCTTGAAAAACAAAACAAATAATCTTGGTCCCACCTGCCACAGAGCCTTTGTGGGGAACTATCTGTTGTCAACCAGGGCTTCTTCCTCACACACACTGGCTACCCAGGGTTACCAGCCAAAGTGACCCATGGAGGCAGCAGGCTTAGTGGAAAACTCCGGGTCTTTGGCCACTTTCTGTTGAACAGCTGCTCTGTAAGCTCTCCAGGAAACTGTGGAGGACCTGCAGGTGGGTTTTCCCCTCCACAAAGCCACCTTTCTTTCTGTGAACGCCATCTTGTTCTGCTGGGCTGCCAAAAGGGCCCTTGACTCCCAGTGCTCAAGGACAGAGCTGCTGAAGTGGCCGGGCATTGTGGTCAACAATAAAGCCAGAGAAGAAGGGAAGAGAAAGAAAAACAGCACTGTGACTTGGGGCTCAAGCCCGGTGGGTGGCTGGAGGTTGTGTTCTCAGACAAAATGCTGAGGGGAGAGACATTGTGTGGCAGGCAGCTTTTTTTTCCTCCTCAAAAGAAATCCAGCTCATTTCTTCCCCTCTGTTAATTGGCAGCAGATTAAAAAAAAAAAAAAAAAAAAAAAAAGCCAAAACAAAACCCAAACCAACGCCAGTAACCTGAATGTGAGTGTTTCTGAAAGGGAAAAGCTGTTTCAATTGTTAGATGTCCAAGAAAACATGAATACGCGCTGACAGAGGAAACGGTCACAATTAGAGGAAGAAGCGGGAGAGGTTCATAAAATTAAGGGGAAAAATTCCTTTTAGCATCTCCCATCCTGTAGGCGGGATCCTCGGCTGGCTTTAGTTCCTAAGTAAGGGGTAGGAGACTGGGACAAGGGGGGACTTTGGGATGAAGGTAGCATTGGAAAGAAGGGGTCCTGAGCTCTTTAAAGGGGCAAAGACCCAGGGGGTAGTAAACAGGCTCCTCCTCCCCACCCACAGGCAGAGCCTGCTCTGGGATACGCCTCCAGGGAGAGCTGTGCGCCTCTGTGTTCTCACCAAGTGCCCGCGAGGCCCACTCTGAACTTGCCTCACCTCCCTGGGGCCTCAGCAGCTGCCTCCGCACGCGCCAACTGCCCCAGGCCTCCTGGGGAGCCAGGCCCTGTGGCCCCTACTTGGATTGTGCTGGCTGCTTGCTCATTTTCCTTTAGCCCCCCCCCCCCCATACACACAGAGGCACACACAGGTAGGTGGTCACTTGCCTTGCAGGATGTTCTGAGGAAATGCAAGACGAGCAAAGGGTCAGGGTTGGTTTTGTTGGAGGCCAAACCCAGACTACACCAGGGTGGCAATCATTAGGGGGACCCTGGACCAGCAGATGCCAAGAAAATGGCAGCCACCCAAAGGTGGCTTTTAGTCCTGCTCTGCCTCTGAATATCTCAGCCCAGAACCAGCTCTGAGATTCTGTGGAGCCCCACTGCTGTTGGCCCATCCCCAGCCCACCATGATCTTCCTAAATGTACTGGAACGATGGCAACCAAATTCTCAGGTCAGACCATTCAGAGCTGCCAGGAGGATGTGGGGGACTCCCGAGCCTTGCTGGCTCGGTGCTATCTTGTTCCGTGTGGGCAGCCCACTCTCTGTCCCCCCAACCACCTTTCAACCTGCTGGACACAATGGTTGGATGTGATGGCTCATTTTCATTTTTCAACTGGACTAGATTTAGAATCACCTAGGGGACATACTTGGACTTGTCTGGGAGGGTATTTCTTTTATTTATTTATTTATTTATTTATTTTTTAGTGTTTCTTTTTTTTATTTTTTATTTTTTATTTTTTTCTCCATTTTTATTAATATTTTCCATGATAACAAAAAAAATCCCATGGTATTACCCTCCCCCCTTTCCCCTTTGAAATTCCATTCTCCATCATATCCCCTCTGGGAGGGTATTTCCACAGAGGCTTAACTAAGGGAAGACCCACTCTAAATATAGGTGACGTCCCATGGACGGAATAAAAAGGAAGAGAAGGCAAACTGAGCACCGGGGTGTCTCTGCTTCCCGACTGTGGGTGATCAGCTGCCGCAACACCATTGCCTTCCTTGCCAAGAACTGTGGCCGAAATGCACCATTCCTTAAGTGGCTCTTTGTCAGGTACTTTGTCTTAGCAATGTGAAACGTTAGTGTGTGTGTATGTGTGTGGTGTGTGTGTGTATGTGTGCACGCATACAGGTGTCTTGTCCTCAATATTTTTATGAATTTATTTACAAGGGCGATGGGCACATCAGGTCCTCTAGCCACTTCAAATAACTCCAGAAGTAGCATGCGCCACTTTGTGCATCTGGCTTTATGTGGGCACTGGGGAATTGAACCCAGGCTGTCAGGCTTTGCAAACAAGTTTCTTTAACCGCTGAGCAATCTCTTCAGTCCTTATAGGAGGTGATTTTTTATCTGATACCTTAGGACTCTTCTCTCCAGAACAGGGTGACAGTGAGCCTTTTGGCCCGTGGTGCTATTCACCATCAGTCTTAGAGCTAGCTCCCTGCCCCATCCAACTGGCCAAAACTCAAGTCTTCCTTTGGAGGGCCCACCGGCTCTCTCCATGGGGACGCAGTCAACTGTCTCCCTGAGCACTGGCCCCCACGGCCCTTCCCACTGCCGCCTCAGTCTCTTGCTCCTGCTTCACGGCTGACACAGGCGTGAGTATTTTCTCTGTCTGCTTCAGCCTCCCCTCTGCACACACCTCCTTTCTTTCTCCCCCACTTGGCTCTGTCCTCACATCCAGACCGGCTCATGGTCCCTCCCCTCCTCTCCTCTCCCCGACCCACCACAGGCTGCCTCTGGTGCGCGTGCAGGGCCACAGATGTCCCCTCCAGTCCCTCTCTGAAGCACGCCTTCCTGAGCAGCCGCAGCAGCCCACTCTGTCCCCCCACCACCTTTAGAACCTATTTCTGAAAGTGTCTTCTCACAACTTCGGTATCCGAACATCCATTTTTATGGTTACACTTACAACCTTGGGACCTCTATGAGCCTCTTTTCCTCTTGGGGTACAACTACTAGATAATAAGGAGAAAGGCCCTTTGTAACTGCTGGGTGCTGGGTTCCCTCTGAGGTTAACACAGACTTGCCGCCAGCTGCTGTGAACTTAGCTGAATCATACGCCTGCGACACTGAATGCAGGGTCTGAGTGCATCTTCCTGTAGGTTGACTTCTCCGCTTGCCATCGGTGCTCCTCCCGCCCTGGACCAGTTCTCCATAGTGTCAGCTACACCAGCCAGCCCAGGAGACACACTTTGCTTGGGAATGAAACCAGCAGGCAAACACTGCCCCACACAGAGACCTCTGTGGTATATGTATGTATATATACAAAGGGATAAGAATATATATTAAATGACTATTTTATTTACACACCCTATTCATAAATAATTGCATCCTTTTCGACTGCACAATGATTCCTTGAAGATCTAATGGTTACACTGAGTGCACATCTAAAAGTGATGAAGGCTTACTCCTGTGTGTGACACACACACCACAGGGGCTGCTTCCAGGGCCTCCTGGGCTCTCGGCGCCAGCCTTTGGCTCCCAGCACCAGAGGGGAAACTAGGCCCTCACACAGGTGTGAGTTCTCAACTGCTGGAGAACAAAGAGATGCAGGCCAGGCTCCCGCCCGCAGCCCAGAGCAGCTGGGCCTTTGTTCACCCTGGAAGGCATCTCTTTGGATTGCAATATTTTAATTCACAGAAACTCAAGGAGGGGAAGGGGTGGGGGCTGGGGTGCTGTGATGGCCAACAGTCCCTCTTCATCCAGGCCTTCTCCAGCCCCCTAAGTGGCAACAGCATTCTAAGACATGCAGTGGTGTGCTAGTACCATACACACGACACACACTGGACACAGCTGGGCTGTTCGATGCCCTACTAGCTCCTCTGAGTCCTTAGAGTGGGTGAGGCTGGTCCTCTCACAGGGTCCGCACAGCCACAGGGTAGAGGAGGGACAGATGCTCAGCTCCTTTGATGGGTAGTTTCCTGGTGGTGTAGTAATGGATGACTTCTGGGACACTGTCGAAAGGAGGGCTATTTTGACCCAGAACATACTTCTCTTTGGTCTTGGCCAGTTTCATGTGCATAAAGCCCTGGTTGCTCCTGTGAACAAAACACAAGAGGTCAGAGGATCTGCAAGGTGCTAGGCCGAGGACGGGGTTGAGGAGGGCCACCTGGCTGTGCTCCATACACACTTGTTCCCTGGAAGCTATCAACTGGCACTGGGGCTGAGGCCAAGTCCCTGCTAAGGTGCTAGGACTCTGGGCTGCTTGGGACAAGGGGTCCCAGCCACAAGCAGCTGAAAGGCAAGTTGTAGTCAGGAGTGACCTCAATTCCAGCATCCGACAGACAGCTGCTGGGGAGAGGGGAGAGGGAACCAGCCCCTTTTGTTATTGATGAAGACACCACTTTAAGCCTTGCCTAGCTGGTGCAAAAGATGTCCCAACCTGACAGGTGGCCTTGGCCAGTGTGGTAGCAATGGAAGGCCAGCTGTTTTCTGAATGGACAGTCACTAGAAAGGACCCCCCTCAGGGACTACATTTCCCAGCTTCCCTCGGACCCAGTTAGCCATGTGACTTGCTACGTGGAAAGTGGGCAGAAGGTATGCTCTTCCCCCACCTTGCCTTAGGCAGGTAACCCACTGTGGGGCCAGCAGTCTCCCAGGCTTCCCTAGGCAGAGCTCCTTCCTTCTGGTCATGGCCCTGAGGATAGACCCTTCCCCCCCTAAGCTGCCACCTCCCCATTCCCCAAGAGCACCATGGAGGGGCAGGGCTAGGTCTCTGCCCGCTCTTCCTGGTTTCAGACCTTCCTGGGAGAAACCACCTGAAGTGTGTGAAGGTAGAGAAGCCAGTGGCAGGTCCTCAGAGCTGAGAGCACGGCCTCATGCCCTATGGCCCTCAGTCTGTACGACATCAGCATGCCAAGGTGGGCACAGCCATCATCCAACTGCTGCGACTGTGTAGCTGTGACGACTCTCCCATTTCAGGTCCCAGGCTCCAGCCACACTAGCTCACATATGGCAACATAATGCCCGCCTTTGCACAGGCCACTCCGTTCTACCCATTCACCCAAGCCTTACTTTTTAGATAGATAGATAGATAGATAGATAGATAGATAGATAGATAGATGGATGGATGGATGGAGGGAGGGAAGGAGGCGTAGATAAAAAGAATGGGCGCACCAGGGCCTTCAGCCACTGTAAATGAACTTTTGTGCACCGGGCATACTGGATCCTGGGGAATCAAACCTGGGTCCTTCAAAGGTAAATGTCTTAACCACTAAGCCATCTCTTTAGCCCCCAAACCTGACCTTTTTATGATTTTATGATGACTCTGCCTTCACTCCTGTGGATGACACAATTTCCAGATCAATGAGGTCTAATTTACTCAGTGCGTGTTGTGTAGTCAGAAAGCTAGGGCTTTCTGTTAGCCTCCTGCCACCTTGCCTGGGGCCCATCCTTTGACACTGGAAACTTGTGAACATCCCAGGGCCACCCGGACACATAGAATCACTTGTGGGCTCAGAAGGCATTCTTGGGCCCAGGTCTTCTCCTGGCCTCTGTGCTCTCATTGAGGGCACTGGAGACCTTAACTACCTGTCCTCTGGGCAGACTGGGCCCCCAAGCACCAACCTGCTAATACCATTTTCTAAATGGACAGAAGAAATGCTTAATGAAGTGCAGGCCCTGAGTAGTGCATCTGCTCATAATAATGTATTTAGAGATGTCACCCTCAGCTTAAAGGAAATCGTTCAGAGAGCAATTACATTTTCAAGAGATAATTCCTGTGAAGAACTGAAATTTAAATCAAGATTTTTAAAAGACTGGTGATGTTCTAATTACAGAGCCTGTGGCAAGTTCTGCTCCTCAGCAAAGGGTCACCTCACTGGAGACTTGCTTTGGTAAGTTGGAGGAGCTGGCAACAGGCTTGCTTGGGTATTGGACAGGTAAGTGTGTTACGTGAAAAATGGCAAAGTCCCATGGGGCCGAGGACTCACCACCCAGCACCCCACAGACTGAGAATCCACGCCAGCTCAGCAAGGGCCAGAGCTCAGCAGGAGATCAGGGAGCAGCTTGCGGAGCAGGCGCACAAGGGTGCTGGGGCAGACTATGGCCTGTCAGTGTCCTCTGTGGGGGTGGAGGGGCTGATATTTTGGGCAACCGAAGTAGAACATTCATGTACCAAGGAGTCACGCTCTTCCAGAGTGCTCAGAGGGAGAAAACAACTCATGTGGCTCGGCGGGTTCACACATCATTTCCACCCTGGGTTTTTATACCATCCAGTGGGCAGCAGTAGCAGCCATGGCTCTCCATGAGTGCACGCAAATGTTCCTTCATTCCCAGGCTGCTGGGGAGAGCCAGTGGGGAGCAAAAACTGACCTTGCACTTCCTGATGCCCAGGCCCTGTGCTTTTGGGCACAGAGAATACACAGGGGAGATATGCAGCTGAGGGTCCCCACGGGCATCAACACCAGTGTTTGATCCCCTCTCAGAAGGGCTTTTCCAGGACCCTCCTCCAGACCAGAGCCTAACCCTCAGTGCACATGGAGGCCAGGCACGGAGGCAGGAGGCAGGTAGAGAGCCTGAGCAGCTGTCTCCTCACGCTGAGCCTCAGTGCCCTGGTCACCCACTTCACCAGGGCCATGGCAGGTCAGAGCCAGCAGAGGGGCAGGAGTGAAAGGCCACATGTGGCATGTACATAAGGGATTGTCAATAGCTTGTCCCAACTGGTAACATAGGGTGGGGGTCCTACCTCAAGGAGTTATTAGCTCCTCAGCCCCTGCAGAGGGCATGTGATGCTGTGATGACAGCACGATTGGACACAAGGTCCTCTCCTGAAACAGGTGGACATTTAAAAGTGGCCACCTGGGATGTCTTCAACTTCAGACACTACACTGAAGATGAAAGAAGAGAAAAACCATTCATGCTCTGTGGTGTGTGCACAGGCGCGCTGTGGCTGCTCCTCACGGGATGGCTGAGAGCTAGGAGGAGTCTGGAGTCGTCACCTCCTCATCCTTGATACCTTGGAGGAAATAGGCCAGAGAGGCACACTCCTCAGAGAGGTACCCAGCAAGGTGCAACCAGAGCCCAGGGCTTCTGGAGGCCCAGGTGGGCCAAGCTCTGGATGGTGCCTCCTCCCATCCCACTTCAAGGCAGCATTGGAACCACTGGGTTCTGAGAAGGCGCTGGTCGGTCCCCTGCTGAGGCACTCTGACAGGCTCTTGCCACCTGCTAAGCTCCTTTGTCGGCGCTGTCTCTCCTTTGATAGGCCATCTTGTGAGAGCAAAGTCACAATTAGGGGTGTCTCTGGTGGGTGACCTGTCTAATGAGTCTTCTATAGCCCGGGGAGGTGGGGTGTGGAGGCTGTCATGGTGCTCAGATCATGCATTACCATCACAAAAAGCACCTCCTTGTCACCATCACCAGGATTACCAAGCACGCTAGCGTGTGCTGGCCTAATAACAGGCCCTGCCTCAACTCCTAATCATGAGCTTTAATAAAACATCACTCGGCAGCAGCTGCTGGCCGCCAAGCAGGGTGCGAGGCCTCACCTCTCGCTTTTAAGACCTAATTGCTTGATGCATATTTCATGAAGAATCCTGGGTAATAGTTATGTTAAATCGCTTCTTTTCATGATGAGATGACTTAAAAACACTGGCATATAATATTTATGTGGGAGAAGGAAGGAAATGGCCCTCTGGACCAGTGTGAAGAGTCCTGTCAGGACTGTACACAAGGGGTTCTGCTTTACCCCAGTCTGGAAAGTGGCTGTGGAGCTACTTTCTTGACCCAGATTCTCCGCAGCACTGTCCTTCAGCTCAGAACCTTCCACGGCCCTGACAACGGAACTTTTAAGTTCTCACCATGTGGGGACCTGAGGTGCTGTCACCACTGCTACAGATGGGGAAACTGAGGCCCAGAAAGGTTCTGGGCCTTTTCTCATGGGACAAGGTGGGGTCAGGATTTGAATTCCCCTTCCTGCCTCATGTAGCAGGCGGGCTTCAAACTTAGTATGTAGTCAGGGATGACACTGAACTGATCCCACCTCCCTCCACTTCCCATGCACTGAGATTACACAGCACTAAGCTTTGAACCAATGCCTCCTGGACTCAGAAACCAGGGCTCCCTTCCCAGTACCCACCGCTGCCCACTCATCTGTGCTCAGCTGGCTAACCAGATGGATCTAGGTGGGTCTTTATACTCTATTCCAAGAGGTGGCTTTCCTGAAGAGACCCTAAGGTTGGGGACCCTATCTGTTCATGTGGCATTTCTCAGCAGGCTGAGCTTGCTCTTCTCTGGGTCCACAACACACACTCTGCCCACAGCCAGCGTGCTCCACGCATGCCACCTTCCCTTCCTCCATGCATTGCCTAGACAGTGTCCAGAGCAGGGAACTGAGGTCCATGACTCCTCCCTGACTGTAAGAGCCAGAGGGCAGGCTGCTCTACCAGGTCCCTTTGTGGGGCCTAGCCAAGGCGGAAGTTGTTTCCTCTGAGATTAGGCAGTAGTTGCTTTCTCCGGTCAGCACTGGTCCCAAGACACGTGAGAACTGAAGAGTAAGGCCAGTAAGCCTCCCCATGGGGGCTTTAAGAGGGGTGATCCTTAGAGATGGATACAAAGATGCATGCCTTTCAAAGCATGAAAAGTCTTGCCTGAGAACAGTCACAGGGAAGAAGGGGCCAGACCCTTTCCTTGGGGTTCAGAAAGAACTCAAGTCCGGAGTCTCTAAGCTGGCCAGTGGCCCTGTCCAGGCCACAAATATAAGACCAGTTACCCCCCTAAATAAAGCCCTCCTGAAGGGCATGGAGGAAGCCCTAGCCTGGGCCTCCCATACTTCATGAAGCCCTAAAAGGCCGTATCTTTTCTTCTTATTGGGCCATTTTAAGCACTTCAATTTGACATGCAACAAAGATCAGTGAAGGAGTGAAAAAAATGAGGCTGTTAATGGAAAACCCACGCAACTCTGGCTGCAGGGTGGCACAGACCCCTGCCCTTCATGAGAAGAGGGAGGAGGGCCCATGCTCAGCAGCCTAGAAGCTCAGCCCTGGATCCAGCACGGGAAGTATATGCCACTAGACTAAAGGGCTTTCCAGAGTCCAGAGGGAGGTGGACAGAGTCATTTGTGCCCAACTGATGAGGGGAAAGGCCCTATTCTCAGGCCAATCTGCTGTGACCTTGTGAGAGTAACTGGCTTGGAGGGTGACCATGGCGAAGTCCCTCTGTAGTCACACAGGAAAGAGTCAGGAAAACAAACAGTTCCTGCCATAACCTTGTACCTCGGACACACTGCCTCTGAAAGTAGACAGCTTGATGACTCAGGACCTCTCCTACTTTCTCTCATTCATTTATTTATTTTTTTGAGGTAGGGTCTCACTCTAGCTCAGGCTGACCTGGAATTCACACTGTTGTCTCAGGCTGTCTTTGAACTCACAGCGATCCTCCTACTTCTGCTTCACAAGTGCAAGTGCTGGGATTAAAGGCATGCATCACCACACCCGGCTTCTCTTTTTATTTTTTGAGCCAGGTTCTGCTATTAAAGCCTAGGATGGTTTTGAACCCATGATCCTCCCGCCTTCTAACATGCCAAGATGTTACAAGGTGTGCTCCACCACTGGGGTTCACACCTTCTCTTTGACCTCCAGGAAGGTGGGACATTGTGGTGGGACACTGTGCTGGGACTGGCGTCTCTAGGACAACCCTCTAACTCCATACTTGGGAACCGGCAGGGCAGCGTGTTCTACCAGGTGACTTCAGAAGACAGTCTCATCACCCACCACATGGCTACCATGCCAGGGTTTTACAATCTCATAGCAACCCTGTAGGACAGGCTTTCCTACCCCTAGTTTATGGGTGGGTAAACAGAGTCAGCTCAGTAACCTGCCTGGGGCCATGCAGCCAATGAAGGTGGATCTGAACGAAGTCCACTGAACTCTAGGCAGGGCCTGACCAGGCTGACGACCTCCAACCCACAGCCCTCCACCTTCCCCTGAAGACTGTAAGGGGGAGGATCTGGACCCCTCTGACAAGATAGGTAGATCACATTTAGCAAAGAGAGGGTCTGAGAAAGAGTCCTAATGAAGATAACAAGTGACTCTCCATGGACATGTTCCAACACTTCATGGTGATGGTGCTATTTTGGATTTTTTTAAAAAAAATTGTTTACAATTTATTTTAGTTTTTTTTTCTTTTGAAATTTTTGAGGTAGGGTCTCACTCTAGCTTAGGCTGACCTGGAATTTACTATGTAGTTTCAGGGTGGCCTCAAACTCAATGGTGATCCTCCTACCTCTGCCTCCCGAGTGTTGGGATTAAAGGCATGTGCCACCATGCCGGGCTTATTTTACTTTTTATTTATTTATTTGAGGGGGGCACATAGAGAGTGAATGGGCACACCAGGGCCTCTAGCCACTGCAATGAATTCCAGATACATGTGCCACCTTGTTCATCTGGGTTATGTGGGTCCTGGGGAATTGAACCTGGGTCTTTAGGCTTTGTAGGCAAGTGCCATAACCACTAGGCAATCTCTCCAGCCCCCCCCTTTTCTGAAACAGACTATTGTACCCCCCTCTGCCATCTCAGCCCCCTAGTGCTGGAACCACAGGCATGGCTATGACAACATACGGTGTTGTCCAGAGCCTGGTCTGCCTCTGGCCTGCCTGAGGAGATCTCAAATGCTCCCCGAGCCATAGCTGGACAAACCTGTGGCATTAGGAGGAATCTAGGTGAGCTGGTTTTAATGCACAGAGAAGAGCAAGGGCCAGTCTAAGACAGAAGAAGCTTACAAGGTCACAGGGTGAGTCACTGGGGTTTCTCAAGCTGGGTGGGCAGGACCAGAGTCCTCACTGTGGACTGGGTTCTCCAAGCCACAGGGCCCAGCCGATGTCCTAGGAGTCCTAAGAGGTGGGTGGGCAGCCGGCACTGATGGGGCCACGTGGCCAACAACTGCGTCCTGCCCACTACCTCCCAAAAGCCTTCACAGTGACAACCCAAAGATGCACCAAGTGGTGACCAATGTAATGCAAGTGTAAACACTGCTGAGCCAAACAGTGTGATTTACAACCAAATAACAAGGCTTTCAACAGGCACAGGCAGTGATCAGCTTTCCTGAGACACCGGGGCATTCCTCAAGCTCTGAGCTGGCAGCTCAGGGTGAAGGCCCCTCAGTAAATCATGACGCAACGTCCTCTTCAGGCAGATGAGCAGAGGCGAAAGCCTTGCTCTTGCACACACAGAGGTAGGTAGACCACGATGAGCTTCTTATGACAATTTCCTCAAGAAAAACCCAGGAAGTGCCAGCCAATGGTCGTTACTGACGAGGGCTCAGGTAAAGGGAGGGAGCCTCCGGTCTGCTGGAGGTGTGTAAGTGGCAGGGTAACGAGCTTCCGTGGGTGCCACGCGGGGTGACTGCAGCCTCTTTGGGTCAGTGTCCCAATCAGTCCTTAGCCTTAGCACAGGCACATGAACACTGCTGACCCCGCCAGTGGCACAGGCTCAGCAAGTCCTCTTTCCCTGGACCTCGGTGTCCCTTCTGGAAAAGGCATTTCAGTGCTGAAATGCCAGCAGGGCGTATCACAGGGTACATGACGGTCGTCAAAGGAGCCATCATGGAGCAAGCTTCCTAAGGCCTGGACCAAATGGATGGACAGAATCCATTCAGGCCAAGGGTGGCTCCTTTCTACTGAGGACAGGCACCTCCCAGCCTACTCTCTCCTTAGAGGTAGCAGAGGTTCTTAACTGGGACCACTACATGCACCCCTTAGGGGAGACATCTGGAAATGTCTGGAGGCCAAGGGGCCTATATGCTTCTATTAAGGGACCAAGGGTGCTGCTAAGCAGACCACAACACACAAGAAACCAGAACCCAGCCCGGAATGTCAGCGGTGCTGGGGGGGTAAGGCCGCATCCCTTTCCAGTTGCCAGTGTGAGTATACACCTAGCTGTCCTCCAAGCTTCTCTGAGGATTAATGAGCATTTGAGCTTCAACCAGGTGTGAACACCTGACTAAGGGAAGGCTGTCTGGCTCCTTGGTTAAGGGCCTGAGACAACAGAGAACCTTCTAAAGGGCGCCAGACTATTTCCAAGGACCAACCCCACCCATGCCAACCAGAAGATTTGGGGACTGCATAGTGATGAAGGCAGTCTCAAGGGAGCAACTCTGCAGATGTTGGGCAAAAGGCAGCCTTAGTGGTTAAGAACCAGCTGCCAAGGAGGGGTTTAGGAGCATAATAGGTAAGGGGAGCTGAAAACCTGGAGTCCACCCAGGCTGAACCTGGGCCCTAGAACAGATGCTTGGGAACAGTGGTGGGCATAACTTACGGCTCTAAGCCACCTAGCCTGGGTCTGAGGACCACACGGTCCACCATAAAGGCCAACACGAGCCTGGATCATACGTGGAGAGTGTTGGCAGCCACGGCACTGGAACACACACAGGCTGAGGGCCTAAGGTGTGCCTCACCACCTCCTTCTACTGGGCGGAAGGAAGCTGCCCCGCCATTGCTGTAGCATAAACTGCTGCCCGTCTCGTTTATCTGCTGACTCTGTGCTGTCTCGGCTCAGCACCAGTGTCCCCTCCCCACCAAATCCGCTGTCCACTGCCACATTGACAGCCCAAAGCCACAATGGCCAGGAAGCCATCTGGGGCAGGAGGTCTGAGGGCTGGACCTGGCTCTGTCACTGAGTGATAGTGAGCAGGATAGGTGTCCCTGGCAGGGTGCTTACTGTCCTGGGATCACTTCACATCAAGTGAGTCCCATGACACTCTAAAGCACATTGTTTAGCTGGGCTTGGTGGCTCAGTCTGGCAATCCCAGCCACACAGCAGGTTGAGGCAGGAGGATTGCAAGTTGAGGTCAACCTGAGCAATTTAGTGAGATGATGTCTCAAAATGGAAAGTAAAAGAGAGGATTGTAGCTCAGCAGTACAGTGCTTGCCTATCATGTGTGAGGCCCTAGGATGATCTCTGGCAGAAACAGTTTACTGTATTGCTCTGCAGTTAACTTCCAAGAGCTATAAGGCACCAATGAGAGGAACTGAGACCTTGTGGCTCCTGCCCTCACTATACAGATGATACTGAAGCCCTGCTCAGGGCAGGAGATCATTCCTTCTGCTCCCATTCCACAGTTCTCACGCCACCCTCCACCTCTGCACCACCACTATGGGGACTCTAGCGCTACCGATGTGTCTCCCAGTAGGGATAGAGTTGGTGGAGGTGGCTGCGGCGGAGGAGGAGGAGGAGGAGGAGGGAGCAAGCAGGGCAGGAAAGGAAGCAGCCCTCAAGAGCCTGAAGCTCCGCCCTCAGGTAGGCTCAGCAGTCCCTCACCTAAATCCAAGCTCCATTTCTCCTCCCTATAAGTTCCAAGACACAGTGGACTGCAAGCAGGTAGACACGCTGACCAAATCAGGTGAATGGTTTATAGCTCCTAAGAAGTCCCCTGGGCTGGAAAGATGGTTCAGGGGCTGAAGGTGCTTGTTTGCAAAGCCTGCTGGCTCAATTCCCCAGTACCCACATGAAGCCAGATGCACAAAGTGGTACATGTGTCTGGAGTTTGTTTGCAGTAGCAAGAGGGCTTGGCACAACCATTCTCTTTCCTCATCATCAAATGAAGACAACAGGACTAGCCTAGATGACTTGTTTAGCCTTGGAAGCCTGGCGCACACAGATGTCCACACACATGATGAGGAATGGCCGAGTCTTCAGACACTGAACAAAAGCCCCAGGCAGGAGGACAGCAAGTTCCCAAAAAGTTCCTAAGGGTGTCTCCCTGAAGAGGCTTGTCAGGCTTGCAGATACCTGGGTCTCTTTGGAACCAGACTCTGACTTTAACATGTTCTCCAAAGGATTCTGACACTCAAGTCTGAGAACCAACTTTTTAGTTCTATGTGAGAAGGGAAACTCCTTAAATATTTAAACATTGAGTACTGTGAGCACTAAATGCCTTTGTTGCTTATTCTTTATCAACACCTTTAAGACAGGGCTGGAGAAATGGCTTAGCAGTTAAGACACTTGCCTGCGAAGCCTAAGGACCCAGGTTTGATTCTCCAGGTCCCATGTAAGCCAGATGCACATGGTGGCGCCTGTATCTGGAGTTCATTTACAGTGGCTGGAGGCCCTGGCGTGCCCATTCTCTCTCTTTCCCCCTCCTACCCCTCTCTCTGTCTCTAATAAATAAATTAAAAAACAAAAACAAAACTTAAGACAGTTCTGCCATGAAAGGTTCTTGCTGAGCTGAAATATGCAGTAACCCCCGCTTCAAGCTCTGCCCTGGGAAAGCCCCTCAGACATGGAAGACCGAGGGAAGAGTACGCAAGGCAGGTCCTCTCCTGCAGTCCTCGTGGGGACAATCTCCTGCCCCTTCCATAGTGATCATTCTCAGGCTCACACCCCAGGTAGCCTACTATCACATGGTATCCCCGGTGGGTCTGCCCAGCTTGTCCACCAGCCATGCTCTTTGGATGTTAACTACTAACATGGGTGCCTGCTGCCCTCAAGGTACCTCTTCTCAAAGCAAACTACCACTGAAGTGGCACCGGGCACAGAAAACTCTCCTTTCCTGACAAAAACCAAATGGGCATACACAGGTCCACCAACTAATAAGCAAAAGCCCATAAGCGTGGGCCACAGTTGGAGGTTCAGAAATGCAGTTCTGGAAGGCCGTGGTCACCCCTCAGTAGTCTGGGCTCTGCAGAGCAAATCTGTTTGTTTGGACATTCATTCTGGCAGCTTCCTGACAACTGCTTTCCACAGGAGGAGAATTCTTTAAAAATTAAATCTCCAGCTCTTTGCTCCCTAATGAAATGATTTCTGCCTTGATACACAACAAAGCTTCCATTTTATTACTTGGCCAGGGTTGGGCCACATTAGTTATGTTTTGTTTGTTTGTTTGTTTTGTTTTGTTTTTCAGCATGGCTGCAAGTAATTGAGTTCCAAATTTACTATTGGAAGGGATTTTTGTTTTAAAGTGTTATTTCCATGAAAGTCATACTAGAGGATCTTTTGGTTAAGATCAGCATAATTCTAGACAGAAGAAGCTGCTTTCCTAGCTTGCAAATCTAAACTCACAAGGTCATGCTGCTGTGGAGGCTGTGCCTGAAGTCCCTGTGCCTGGATCTCAGTTGTAGGCATTGGGTCTTGGTGGGTCCAAATGGCTTGTGTCAGAACTTATGCACTGTCCCAAGTTTGTAATCACTGTCCCTGGCATTCTACCTGCGTCAGAAGATACTGTGCACAAGCCTGCTCAAGTCAATTCCTAATACTAGGGACCAGGCACTGTACAAGGCACAGGGCAGATGCTTCAACTTCCCAGAAGGCTGTTAGCTCATGGCTCCATCTTTAGCAAGCCAAGAGATGGTGGTGAACTGCATGAATACCTGGGGCCAGCAATGCAGACAGCTGGTACAATCACAGGTGAACCTTTGTGCTCTTTAAGCCTTGAGAGGCAAAGTGAGGATGCGCTGGGAAGCTGGATCTGCTGGCCGTGATTTCAAGTTTAGACTAGGATCTCACTGACGCTTCTCAAGCATATCCACTGCACAGATGCAGAAACTGAGGTCATAAAGGTAGCAAGAGGGAGAATCAAGATTTGAACCAGGGATGCTCTTTCTAGGAGTCCACCCTATAGCCACAACACTGTGTAGTCTTTCTACTAAACACCCCCACTCCCAATTAAGAGTACCCCAAATAAAAAGCATGGAGAAAGCCATACACAGGACACCAGGGGTGGGTGGTGAGGTATAAATCAGCTCTAATTCCATAGCCAATAGCTGTTGGCTTTGCCTCATTAGACAAAAACAAGTAAACCAAAAACCCATTTGTGATGGGATGGTTAATTAGCCACCTTGATTGGATTTGGAATCACCCATTTCTGGATGTTTGTCTTTGAGAAGTTTACTAAGAGAAGACAATCTTGAATATGGTCGGCATCATCCCATGGTCTGGGGTCCTGGAGTGAATAAAATGGACTGAAGAAAAAGGAGGAAGCCATCTGAGGGCCAGCGCTCCCTGGCCTGCTTGGGTATGGAGTTCCAGTCACATGCTCTTGTGACCATGAACTCTGCCCTGCTTTCCTGTCAGAATGGACTATAACCCCCGTGAGCCAGTAAATGCTTCTTCCCTTAAGTTGCTGTCAGATGTTTTGTCACAAAAGCATAACAATTACATTATTACATAACAAGTACATTATTAAGAAGGAGTTTCAAGTTGGGCTTGGTGGCACACACCTTTAATCCCAGCACTTGGGAGGCAGAGGTAGGAGGACTTCCATGAGTTCGAGGCCACCCTGAGAATACAGAGTGAATTCCAGGTCAGCCTGGGCAAGAGTGAGACCCTACCTTGAAAAACCAAAAATAGAAAAAGAGTTCAGGTTGGAGATATGACTTAGTGGTGAAGGCACTTGCCTGCAAAACCTAAGGACCCAAGTTCAATTCACCAAAATTCCCCAGAATTCACGTAAGCCAGATGTACATGGTGGCGCATGTGTCTGGAGTTCGTTTGCAGTGGCTAGCGTCCCTGGTGGTGCATGCCTTTAATCCCAACACTAGGGAGGATGAGGTAGGAGGATTGCTGTGAGTTCGAGGCCAGCCTTGGCTAGGGCAAGACCCTACCTTGAAAACCAAAAACCAAACAAAACACTAAAATTAGCATTTTATTGCTCACAGGAGTTGCAAATCATAATAAGGTAGAATGTACAGGCTGGATTTCTAAATGTTATGATATTCTTCCCCACAAAATCTCCAAATGTTTGCTGTGTACCCACTATGTATCAGGTCCTCTGGTGGTAGGGAGACACTAAGACATTCCCAAGGAGACCCTCAGCCACACATGGTAACTACTAGATGCCAAATCATTTCAGACCAAAACTTAAGAGGCGGAACATTCTCAACTGTTAGAGGGAAGGTTTAGAAAGCAGGTGTCTAGATCTACTCAGCCCAATTTTAAACCCAGAACTAAAACTGGATGACATTTCACAATAGCCACCCCAGCCCAAGTGAAGGCAGGTGGACACGCCTTACTGTGGCTTCTGCAATGAACAATGTCCTTAGATTTTTCCTTTCAATTTTGTTATGATTTGCATATGGAATGTCCCCCACAGGCTCCTGTTGTGAACATTTGTTCCCCAGCTGGTGCCTCTATTGGGGGGGGGGGTGGAACTTTTAGGAGGTGGGGCTTAGCTGGCGGAAGCAGGTCATTAGGAGCAGGCCTTGCTCTCTGCTTCCAGACCTGTGGTGATGTACACAGCCCTACCACTCCTGCTTGAACAGAGCTGCTCCCCATGACTTCACTGAAACCAGGCATCTTGTAAACAAATCATTACTCAGGTGGTTTCTCTCATGTTTTCTGGTCACAGCAACACAAAGGTAAACTAACTAATACAAATTCCATTTGACTACTGAGGCCCTGTTCAAATGCTATTGCTTCTAAGAAGCCTCCTAAGATCCTCCTGTCACACAGGCTTTGGCCTGCTTGTCTGAAGCCCTGTCCTCTGAGTACTGGCTGGGCCTGCACCAGGGGGCCATTGGTTGCATGTGGCTTTTCAAAAGGAAAATAGCAAGGGTGGGGATAGTCTATTTAAATCATTTCTAATAAACTAGCTTTGCCAAACTCAATTGTTTCTGATATTCCTCTTGGGTGAAGTAATCTTAAAAAGAAACAAAGAAAAAAGCAGAGACATTATTAAATGTGGCAAAATCTACTCAGGGCTGGGAGGAGGAAAGCTGCTCACTGGGAAGCTACCCTGAACTAAGCTGTTGGCAGATAAAGGGACAGGGCATGCACGTGTGTGCGCACATACACAGACACACACTTTAAAGCTTTAGTATTTGAGCTATATGGGAGAGCTGTAAAACTCAACATGTGATTTTATAAATCTGCCTCAAATACCGAGAACATTTATGGGGAAACAGTGGGAGGAAAAGCAGTGCTTATGGGGCTCAGAAGGGTCATAACCTTGCCTGGGGCTGGCGGTGGGACATGTGGTTCTGCCAGCAACTCACCATGGCTCTTGACCCAGATGACTTCCTGGCTGTCACTGCCGAGCAGTCTGGGGACAGTTAAGCCTTGTATTTGATCATACTTACTTACTTACAGATTTTACTGTATGAAGCTGGTTGCTTTGAGACCACCATGTGTCTCTAGTGGAAGCTGATGAGGTTTCTCAGGGGACTTGGGAGTTGTCTACCCACCTCTAGGAGAAATAAAACCAACCCCGTATCAACGCGCCTGTCTGGGGTTGGCACAAAGACTGCAACTGCACAGCCTCCTGGGCTTTACAGGCGCACTGAATTTCATCAAGTCCCCATGTCCTCACACCAGGCCAAAGAGGCTCAGAAATGGGAAGTGACTTGTAAGCTGAGCTCTCATCCACATTCTTCCAGTTACATTGTTCTTATGCAGACATGTGGCCCGTAACTGTTCTAATGGGCTATAGA